>CM070033.1:39954028-39988010 GCA_036250615.1 Ptychadena robeensis | reverse complement strand
CAATAATAAAATTATTCCTCAAAAATATCACTTGCCTAATAATTCTGCACTCCCTGTACATAGACTAGCACATATTTCTTCAGATGGGCTCTTGCAGCATTCTTTTTTATTTCGTCATGTTCCATGTCCACTATTAGGCTCCAAAGTCAGTCTGTATTTTTCAGTGATGAGGATTCTGTTATAAATCTCCTATCGGGGTCTCACTGGCCATATGTGACTAGTGGTAAAAAACCAACAGTGCTACCACACAGATCTTGGGAAGAAAGTCATCAGTTTGCCCGTTTTAATTGATTTCCCTCCAGATCAGCGGTTCTCAACCTGGCGGTCGAACAACCATCTCACGGAGGTCGCCGCAGGCACTGAAAGCTGATGCTGTAAACAAGCACTGCTGATGCCCAGAAGCGGGATGGGAAGTTAGGAGGGAGAGTAGAGCTAGGCATACACGGCTTGGTTTTTTAATAGATTCGTACACAATCAAGCTCCATCGGTGTTCACGGTGCTCAATTGTGCTTGAACGTTTAAAAAAATAGAGCCGTCTTTCCTTTCTTCAAGCAGGATAAATCAATCCTGTCCAAAGAAAGCTTGGTCGAACAGGTACCCAACATGTTGGTTAACCTTGTTCGATTTCCACCGAAGGTCCCCATCCTAATTAGGAGGGAAGGGACATTACACTTTCCTGATCATGCCGGAAGTGATGTCGTGTAGTGTCACTTCCAGTATTTGGAACGGAAGTGACAATCCGCACTTCAGCATTACAAAAACACTTTGCGATGTCACTTCCAGGGTCGCAGATCTAAAAAGGTTGAGACCCACTGCTCTAGATATTCCTTATTTATTTGAGACCCAGATCTTGATTATCCTGGGTACACCACTGAAGCTGCTACCGTAGGCATTGTTATTTTTTACCTACCTGTCTAAAGCCGCACATCTGCAAACTGGTTGTGGTTAAACTGATGTGACATGGCATATACCTTTGTGTCGGCAACATGTACCTAAAAGTTGCAAAGAGGCTGCTGGTTTTACAGGACATCCATTCAATGGCTTTGCTTAAAGCAGTGGTTCTCAAACTGGGGTCAGGAAAGTTTGGGATCCATTGCCTTAAAGAAAGGAAAGTAGAACTCATAAGTGCATATCTGACCCTCTACCCTTATTTATTTTGTAGTATTATAGGTGGCATTCTCTCAGCGCACTACAATAGCAATTATTAATATGTTTACCTGACACAATAAATGCTTTAGGGCTTGTTCTCACTTGGGCGATCAGCCACAGTGCAGACACATGTTACTATCGCTCATTTAGTTGAATGGGCTTATCCCCACTTCAACTAAAGTCCACGATGGGGCGCAGACACGATTGGACCCTGGATCAGAAACATGGCTCCCCATTTTCCTGCCCTGATCGCGCCCATAGACAGGACAGGAATGGACGCGATCAAAAATTGCGTGTGAACGCGATCAAAAGTCTTGTGCATTGATTCTCGATTGTTGCGCGCGATTACAATTGTGTCCATCCCACGGCTGATCACCTAAGTGGAAAGCCTAAAAATGTGTTGTTTAGTGGTTGTCCAAAATGATATTTTTATAACATTCCTGGGGATCGCTGTCACCTGACTCACCTTGTTTATACACGGAGCTGAATGTGGCGTGTGAAAGGTCTTTAATGCGTTTTGGTGTCAGAATTTAGATTTGTGGAGTCATTTACGGCAAGCTAATCACAGTTCTTTCCCGAATCTCTTGACATGAAAAGATGTGAATTTTGCCTTGACTGTTTCAGTAAGTGGAGACACACTGCATGGAATTATCACTGTTTGCAGCCTGTAAAGGTTTTTTCTCTACTTTCTTTGCCGCATGTGATTGTGGAAAGGCTGTGTTAACTCTTTCAGCAAATATAAGAAGGAGTCTGTCCTCAAAGAACTTTATAGGAATACTAAGAGCTCGTTCACACTGCAGCATAGTACTGCAGGGCAGCTAGGATCATCTCCCATACACTTGTATATGAGATGCAAGCGCAGCACACAGCAAATTGCATTTTTTTCTAACTGGATGCTGTTGGTGGCTGCGGTAGTGTTACCCTTAGCGTCATTGGCAAAAACCGCAACTGCAAGCGCAGCTAGTGTGAATGGGCCCTAAAACAGCTGAAATAGCTACACTAACTGCCCCCACAGTGTCAGGAGTGGGTTAGGGCCATTACACACAAGCCATGCTGTGTGCTGTACAGTAGTGTTACCACTTGCGCGCCTGTTACCAACAAAAAAGTGTGTAGTGTGAAATGGCCCGTAAGGTAAATTGTCACCAAACAACAACACCTCTGCACTTTGTAAGATGACAAATAAAAGCAAATTTGACCACAAATCATGTGTGTGAAGAACACACCCCCGTGAAGAAAAGATGGTCAGATATGTTAGAGCTAAGAAAAGTCTTTCTGAAATGACACACTGTGCAGTGCGGTCACACACTAAATAGAAATTGGTGTTACCTGCAGGTGCATTGTATTGCATTTCTCTTGAAGGGCATCCCAGTTCACTTTGGCACCCCATGCAATAGACTACACCCCCGAAGATACAGTACTGTAAATCTGTACAGGGGGTATCAGAGGGGGGGGGGGGGGGGGGGGATCAAAATGACACAGGAGGATCAGAAGGGGTTACTAAAACGGTAATCCCCCCTCTGAGTCTCCTGTGCCATTTTGATCCCCCCCTCTGATACCCCCTGTGCCATTTTAAGTGATACCCCCACCCTGATACCCCAGTGCCGTATTCTTCTCCATGGAAAAATAGGACATACCCTAAAAATAAGATGTAGGGCATCTTTAGGAGCAAAAATTTATATAAGACACTTTCTTATTTTCAGGGAAACACAGTAGGGGTCAGGCAGCCCATTCAAGTCATGTGAACCAAGTCTAAACTGCATGAAAACCTCAACAATGTGTGTGTATGCGGAGTATTCTTCCTATCTCTTGTGCTGGGGTGGGCCCAGACAGCAGCAAAACCTCTTCCCCACTTCCAGCTTTAAAAAACAATGGATGAGGATGATCCTAAAGCAGGGTACAGATGTGGAGATATGAGTCAATTGGATGGCCCTTTTGCGGCCATCTACCTGACCCATATAATCTGCCCCTTGCACTGTTTTCGAGCGGGACAAATCAATCCCGCTCGAAAAAACAGCCTTATCGGACATGACCGTTAATACGGCGATGTCCGATGCTTTGCTTGGGTCCCCAGGCAAAGCTCAGCTGAGGAGGAGGAGCCGGGGAGAGGCAGTTCTGCTCTCCCCAGCTTCTCCGATATCTGACAGCAGCGTGATGACGTCATCATCCTGCTCCAGGGTACATTGGACGGCTCGAATATCAAGCCGTCTGTACCCTGCTTAACTGAGTAGTTAGATTTTTATGCCTTTATCCTGTGTATTTCAAAACAATAATGATTGTTTAGCAGAGATGTATTGTTGGGATGAGCTTGACAGCCCATATGGGGACGAGTATAGCATGCGAGTACAAGCTCTTGGCAATGAATATCTGTAAATGAACCAGTAGGAGGGAAGCTCCCATATGTCTAGCCATTTTAAATGCTTCACTTGGTATTTCCTCCAGGTTTTTACTAACATCTGTCCCGAAAGTAATGGCTGCGCTGAAAAAGCTGATCATTTATAAATAGTGCTGATACTTCCGCTGAGAAAACTGTTTATTTATATTTGTCAAGACACCTGTGATAGAAAAGCATATGATCTATTTAATCTGAGAAGCAGCAAAATAAACCCTAAGCAAAACAAAACAACATGAAAACGGTTTGTTTTCCACCATGTTATTCATCATATATTGGGGGAGTGTTGAGATTTAAGCTTTATTGGCTAACTTAACATTTTTATAGCAGCAGGAGAAATGTCTGTCCCTAAAAAAAGTGCTTTATTTGCAAGGCTGTCATGGAGTCAGAATCGCTGTCAGCCAGAGAGGGGAGAGACCTGCAGTGCTCACCGCCCCCCTCGCCTCCCCAGACCACCACCATCTTCCCCGATGTGTCAGAAAGAAGCCAGTGGTGTGATCTGTACATTGACAGCAAGTGTTTACAAGGGGCATCTTGTGGCTAAAAATTTTTATATAGCAGAGGGATTTTTTTTTGCAATTGATATAAAGCTCGAACGCTTCAAATAGTTGTACAGACTTCATGTTATCATGTATACGTTACTGTAAAACTGAAATTTTTTAAGATTTAGGAATTCTTTTTTCATTGGTAAATGTATAACATTGATGTTAATTGAATAACCACAGGGAAACATTAGTATAACTATGAACGGTTGCAGTTAGGGGTGTGAAACTGTCAAAAAAGGTATTCTCAGTTGTAAATTACTAATAAAACTAAAAGATTTGATTGGATTTGGACTTCTAAGGGTGTTGGAGAACTGGGGGTTGAAGTTCAGAGTAGGCATATGTAAGGATCAAATCTGAAAGAGAAAAGCATTGTTTGACAGTTGGAAGATGACTATGAAAGTTGACATTTGGATTGCAGGTAGTCTTAGGTGTTAGGTACTAGCCCAGTAAATTTCAGGGTTGTACTACTGAGGTATGAGATCTGGGGGTTTAAATGGTGTTGTACTGTGAGAGTTACATTTGACTCAAAGCCAGTTGGTGACCTGTGGATGGAGACAGCTAATCGGAGGATCCATTAGAAACAGGGAGGTCCATTTGCAGCAGAACCTACAATGCAGGAGGCTGACACAGATGACAGTGAGGGAGACAGTGAGCAAGACTGCACTTATTAAAGCCACACTACATAATGGGCAAGTACCAAGTATGAGTAGTTCCCAAAAGAAGTTATGTGCACCCCTGTGTATTTGCCTCTATTTCAGCAGTTATCATATGTCTCAATTAAGGGCTTAATAGATTAGTAGAGAGTTATCCTAATGACACTGACAATTTGGCAAACAGTTACACCAACAGATTTAGTTCTTATTGTAGATTTTCTCAACACTTTTCTTATATAATTATTAAATTTTTATAAACCCGTGATAACAATTATTATATCTAAAACCATTGGTGCATCAATGTGATTTTTTCATTTGGTAATAAGACATTTAAATAGTGTATCTGACACACATGTAGGTTATTTTAAAGCATAGCTTTCATAAATTAATGTGATTACAATAAAAATTTTATGACTTTCCTTGGTGGTCATTGGAAAAATTCACCCTTCTATCAGAAGTCAGTGTATTACTTCTTTCTTGGAAATCCAGTTTATTTCTTCTTTACAATGAGAGACCACTGGAGAGATGTCCAGTTTCAAAACTGAATGTTGGGAGGCTTATATCCCCACATTGGTGGCTAGTGGGGAACAATGCAGCCTTACAGTAGTAATCAATGTATTACTGTTTACATCAGTGGTGGGCAACTGAGTTGATATGGAGGGCCACAAGTGCTGCCCTCGTCATCACTAAAGGGCCGCACATAACTTTTTTAATCTATACTGACTTGTGAAAGCATTTTTTAATGTGGAGATCACAGCAGACATAGCTAGAAGACATTATTTTTCATTTTTAAATAAAACTTTTTTTAAACTATATTTTGGGCATTGGATAACACTGTAGTATGGTGATGCACATTTTGATTCAGAGGTTATGTGATGCAATATGAGTTCCTATACTTATGCATGAACAGTAAGGTTTCAGGGAGGCCGCAAGTGGACAACTGAGGAGGGCCGCTGAAGAATGCCCAAAGGGACGCAGGTTGGGCACCTAGGGTTTACATGCATATAGTTACAGAGGTATGTTTACTTAAGCCCCCCATACATGAGTCAATACCCTTATAATCGACAATGTGCTACCATCAATCACACAGTTAATGGATTTGCGACCACCCTGTCTTAATGTTGGTAAACCTTGTTCTATGTCCATTGCTCATCCAAAGCATTGAACAGGAATCTATTGCACTAAGTGGTGCACATAGATTCCCATTCAATCGATGAACGTCACCATGCTGCGCTCGAGTGGGTCATCGATGGTATGACAATGGAAGGCTTGTTCCCTTACATTGATGATCGAAACAATACCTTTCACTGATGGTCTTTAATTGACTACCTTGTTACCCAGACAGCCCATTGATGATGGTATTGGATCTATAGAGGCATCACTTTTACAATTCCAGCCTGAATGACCATATAGGAATATGCTTGCAGTTGCCAAACTATTTGGGTAAAGACTTTATTTTAGAATGTAATAATTGTAATGTAATAATAGTTAAAAACAGGTTAAATAGCTTTTTTACTTCTTCCTCCTACTCAGAAAGTGTGCAATGGAAACCATGGAATGATTATACGGAAACTGTGACCCAGAAAAGTCACCTGCTTCAGAATAGAATAGCGGAGTAATATGCGGGCGTGCGCCTCCTGTTAAGTATCTCCGTCTTTCACAAAAGCCAGCTCGCTAGATAAAGAGCTTCGCTGCAGGAGTCAATGAGCGTGCCAAAGTAATACCAGTGAAAACATGCTTAGTATAAGTGCTGCGGTTTTATCTGGGACTTCACACGTAGAAGTAGACGCTTGGCAAATATTTCTCCGTGCAGGCGTTTTCTAGGTAGAGAGAAGGATCGGTAATTGTTAGCGAGATGAAACATTCTTGAGTCGAGTATAATTAGCGAATCACAATGATTGTAATGTTATGTGTACAGAGCTCCCCCGGAACCTCTCCGAAATCTGTAGCTGCACCACAATGCATCTTGGAGAGGAAGCACTTCACATACTTCACTGTTACTTTGCTGTTGATTATTGTGCATCTAACATTTGAGTTTTCTTTAGAAAGGTAAAATGTTATTGTAAAATATTCTACCGAGTTCTACAAAATACAGAAAACAAGTTGGATTTAAGAAATCATTGAATTATAACCGGGAAAGGTAAACTTGATTTAGATGGAGCAGTGTTGGGGTGAGCAGGGGTGGTCCTAGAGGAATCAGCGCCCTGGGCGAGCAACCCCCCTAGGTCCGCCCCTGGCAGTCATTTGCTTGGGATAGCACTGGAGACAATGTATGGAGCTTGGCTGTATAGTCTTTATTGTTGTGAAGCAGATATGAAAACCAACTTCCTGGACTTTATCACCAAACAAAAATTGCTGCTAAAAGCAGACTTTTTCTAAACGCTTTCAGTGTTTCCTTCCTGCTGGTGAGTCTACTCTACTCCTTCACTCTCCTCGAGCCACCAGAGACATCTGGGCATCATGGCGTGATGGCGTCCTGGGCAAAAACCGCCACTGGGGGTGAGAACCACTTTATTAGCACCCGTGTCTTCATTATGATGATTCATTCATAATTCTGCTCATTAATGTCGCCATAAATACAAATAATAAGAAATACACATTTTTTATATTGTCTCCATAAAAGAAAGGTGAAATTTTACAAAAAGGTCATTACATCAGTCTAAAGGAACCCATACATGCATCGGTTTCCCAACAATTATTCTATGATTGATCACAGCGCGCTTACTCATAATCATGGAGCGATCGTCTGGCAACCTGATGCGCACCTTCTTTGGTGTTCGACCTCTGGCCGATACTTCGAGTGTGGATCGAGGGATCCCCATCCAAAGTAATGCCAATTGAACAGGGATTTGCCAACATGTCGGATCCCTATTGGATCGTCATTGCATTTGAGTGGGATCGAAAGCTCAAGGTGGGCAGTGATTGATCATTTGGGAATGTAATGCAATAATCGACCTGTGTATGGGAGGCATATTAAGAGGCTTAAGAGGCAATTTAAGCCACCATCTCTGCTTGGGGAATCCCTTCAGATTTTATGGGTCTGAATACTTCATCTTAGATTATATAAATCAGGGTTTGGACATCTGAAAAAAGGCCTCTTCTGTAAAAGGGGTCTTTTTTTTCTAAATCCCACTGATGTTCTTTGAAGCCCATATTAGAGCTCAGACCATCAACCTCCTATTGCTGGGTCCTCCTCTGCTTTGCCTTTTTTTAGACCCGCGCAAATATTGTCCATTACAACAGAGTGGCTTGCTTTAACTATTGACAAAAAGGATAAGTAGTGAGGATTCCCTGAGCAGCTGGTCAGACTTTTGTGATCAAACTTTCCCTCCTAACTTCACACCCCGCTTGTGGTCATCAGCACTGCTGCTTGTAAGTTGCAACTCTGAAAATCGGCAGCCACTGTGAAATGGTCGGTTAACCCTCAAGGGGGTCGCGACCCACATTTTGGAAACCACTGCTCTAACAGCTAAAGCTGGCCATACACCTTTAGATCTGTCTGTCAGATATCCTTTAGATTTGCCGTGTTTTCCAGATGATAAGGCACTGTCTTATATTTTTTGAAACGCCAATATATGCCTTAGGTCTTATTTTCAGGGGGATGTCTTATTCTGATCATTCTGTGCCATTCATTGTCCCCTTTGATTACTCTGTGCCAAACATTGTCCCCTTCTGATCACTCTGTGCCAAGCATTGTCCCCTTTGATCACTCTGTGCCAGTCATTGTCTCCTTTGATCACTCTGTGCCATTCATTGTCCCCTTTGATCACTCTGTGCCAATCATTGTCCCCTTCTGGTCACTCTGTGCCATTCATTGTCCCCTTCTGATCACTCTGTGCCATTGGTTGTCCCCTTCTGATCACTCTGTGCCAAACATTCTCCCCTTCTGATCACTCTATGCCATTCATTGTCCCCTTCTAATCACTCTGTGCCAAACATTGTCTCCTTTGATCACTCTGTGCCCATCATTGTCCCCTTCACTGACTTACTTTTTGGGGTTCTACCGGTACGGCCAGGTAACAGACTCCGTTACGGCAGGGATCAGCAGCTTGCTTGTCCTTCCTGCAAGAGAGATTCGGGCAGGTATCGGTGGGTGTCTTATTTGCGGGGGGTGGCTTATTTTAACGTTTTAGGCAGATATCGGGATGGCTTATCATAGAGGAAACAGGGTACAAACAACTATGTAGTGCTGGGTCCTCTGCGATTGAACACAGATAGACTTGATGGTTTAGAAAGTCCCTCATATTACATGGAGATCTAAAGGAAATCTGACAGAGAAATGTAAAGGTGTATGGGGACCCTAACCGTTCTGCTAGCAGTGCCACTACCCCACCCTCACTAAACTCACATAAGTAGACCTGCTGCCTGCATATGAGTCTGAACCCAGACTTGATTTTAATTTTCAGTTGTCGTGCAGCAGTACAATATAAATCAGATTTATGATAATTTTATTAGCTGAACTGAAAAATGATTTACTGACTTTTGCAAGAATAGAAAATCGAATGATGTTTCATTTATTTGTCCAGATTTCTTGATGCAGTTTGTATCCAGCCATTAGATGGAACGCCTGCGTACTGCGCTGTGAGACTCATTTCTACAGAAAAGAATAACTTTTCGCTCCATTAAAACAACACTTGATTTATTTTGTTACTGATTCACAAAGTCATTTCTGTCAGATATGATGGCATGGTGTAATCTGGAGGAGTGAGAGGAGATTTTCTCATTTGTTCAGATTAAAATGTAAAGCCGCCTTATTATGATACAATGACATTTCCTTCCAATGAATGTACTCAGCATAATGAATTGGAGACAAGTATCATTTAGCTTTATTGTATGACTGATCTATGCGGGTCGCCTGCTCTGTGATCGCCAACACGTTCTCTTTTCCCCGGAGTCTGGCACAGACCTCGGCCATGATTTGTAATTCTGGCACCGTGTGCAGCACATGGAATTTTCCACATCTTCCCTTCTGTAACTCAGAGAACGTCAGGCAGTGGGCAATACAATCGCTGGCCCGCACAGCCAAGAGCATAGTCATAGAAAATTGGGCTTCCAGAACTATTGGTAATAGTCACGTGTGCAGATCAAAAAGAACAGGTGTCTCTATCCCTGTAAGACAGGGGTTCCCAACATTTTTAGATCTGCAACCCCAAAAGTGACGTCTCAAAGTGTCATTTCCTGTATTTGTAACGGGGAAGTGGAGTGGATACAGAGTATCCGAATACTAGAACTGGCACTCTGATGTCTTCTGGTAAGTGTATTGTCCCTTCCCTCCTATTGCCCCACCCGGCAAATGATGTTCATGGTGGGCAGTTAGCAGGGGAGAGTAACACCAAAAGGTTAGGATGGAGGGGGCGCTACACTCCCTCCTTACTTCCACGACCCCTTGTCAGATGGTCGTTTGACCCCTCAGGGGTTTCAGACCCACAAGTTGAGAACCACTGCTGTAAGCTAAAGGCCCCTATATACCTTTAAGCTTAGCACGATCTTTTCATGGGACACCGATTGTAATCAAATCCAAAGTAGTACCACATGGAAGGTTCGATCGCAATAAGATAGTAATACGACCAAAATCACTGATTTTAGTTTCGATCACAAAACACAGGAAAGAGTCTTATATATATATATGTGTTCAGGCGCAAGTGCGCACGCCCGTCGGTCAGGGGAAAAATCGCCCGCTTATCGGCATGTGTATGCCAGGCATAAGTCTACAATGACTAAACTGCCCAATGAATTGCCTCCAGTCTGTTTAAAAACAACCATTTCCTAGTGATTGATTGAATATTGATCCCGTTGTTACCTTTGATAGGAGAGTGTTAAACACAGGCAATTAGCTTATCTTCAGCTCTATATTCCTTTGTTTCACAAGTCCCAGCACAACAGGATGCATCCACTCAGCTGTGGTAAATTCAATTTGCAATTAAAATATTAGATTTCATAGCATTTTACCATATCAAAGATTTAACAGGCATGGAGGGAAAAATTCAATGAAGAGCCTGTTTTATATCTTATTTGATTTTAATGAAATATCTGTTCATAAAATGTTCCTATGATCTTTATTAACCTGCAGTGACCAGCAAAAAATTATGTCCTTGGCATTGTGTTGTGGCAGGGATGTGTATATAAAACATACCTTAAAAGGTATCTGCATGCAAACAAATAAAAGACATGTTATGTGGCAATTTGAATATTTTAATACTATATTCTTTCTTTATGATCAGTAGACCTGCCTAGAGCTTATAGTCGAGCAGTCTGCAACCTTTTGTGGCTAAAGAGCTTCTGATAGGGGGGCGGCAGAGCAAGGAGGCACACCATAGCTGTTCTCCTCCCTTAAGCTGGCCATACACCTTTAGATCTCTCCTTTAGATCTACCAAAAACTATGTTGTGCCGGGTCCTCTGCGGTTGAACACAAGTAGACTTGATTGTTTAAAAAGTCCCTCATATTACATGGTTTTGGGAGAACTAAAGGAAATCTGACAGAGAAATCTAAAGGTGTATGGGGACCCTTATAAAACCCCATCCCACATGCTGGAAGGATGAGAGAGCAGCTGAGATCTACTGTGTAGCTACTTGCTCTAGTCCCTCCTATATCCTACCCATGTGGTGCACATTGATTTCCGTTCAATGACAGCGTGGTGCTTAGCTTAAGTAAAAAGCAGCAGCATCTTCTGCCTAACTCCCTTTCTCTGCTTTAATTGGCCATTACAGTACAGTGTTGGTTTCCTGGCCAGCAGTTCTGTGGTTAATGTATGTCGCCTTCCTTTCCTTCAATGGATGGATAAAATACATTAGCATATTCAATACAGAGGAGTCGGAGTTGGAAGAAACTGAGGAGTCGGGGAATTTATTAACCGACTCCACAGCCCTGATTTTATGTCCAATAGTGATCACTTTTTCCCATTCGATCTATGTAAACTCGAACCAAAATGATGTTGCATTGAGTATTTAAAACATTTAATCTTTTGTGTTTCACATTCATAATCTGAAATGTTTCATAAAACATATTATTTACAATAAACACATATAGAATATTTTCATATTTCAGAAATAAAAAAATATAAATCCTATAACAAGTGATGGCTGTATACTATAGTGTGTGTTGGCATCATTGGTAAAATGATGGGTTCCTCGGGCTGACCTCTATACATGGCAGCTGTATTTGCACAATGCTTTATGAATCAGGCCCACAGTATAAGAGCTGTACATGCTTTAAACCTCTCACGATGCACGTCTAAACTTAGCTTTGTCTTTTGTTGCTTAGAAACTACAACCGCAATGAAACATGCAAGGACACCACTGAAATGCGTATATAGGAACAGTTTACCTGTCAAAGAATAAATAATTGTGGCACCCCTGCTCTCCCTTTGACCACTGTGTAGTTCAGCAATACAGCCTGGTCTATGCCCTGCTATCATCTGTGGATGGTGATAGATCAGGGGTTCCCAACCTTTTTAGATCTGCGACGTAGTGATGTCGTGAAGCAACATTTCCTGCATTTGGAACACGGAAGTGCTGGTGCAGAACTGCAAATGCTCTGCCACGTCACTTCCGGCATGATCAGGAAAGTATAATGTATATAGTTCAAAAGTATAATTATCTGCATGGTAGGTGTAATGTACCTGGGCACACAATCACTACTAACACCAAAACTCCATTAAACAGTCTATATTGGGGGAGTCTATAACAAGCGTGGTACAAAAGGACAAGGCAAACAACGTGGTCATTAACAATCCAGGGTCAGGGCAGGTGGATGTGTTCAAGGTTGAATGTCTACAGCCCCAACCAGCTAACTGTGCAACAATCCAGTGGCGCTAGGTGTAATGGTGTGATTGCC
The DNA here is from genome assembly GCA_036250615.1 of Ptychadena robeensis. Classification (NCBI taxonomy): domain Eukaryota; kingdom Metazoa; phylum Chordata; class Amphibia; order Anura; family Ptychadenidae; genus Ptychadena; species Ptychadena robeensis. Next base: position 39,975,439 of record CM070033.1, on the reverse strand, counting down.
CATTTAATGGGAGATTGAATGCCCTGCACACAATTGCCCGTTATAGCCTCTGTATAGCAGTGTGATTGGGTGTGCCTCTGTATTTACTGCTGTGTTGCTTACCTGCCTATCTGCACATGTCTTTATCCCCGACAGTGACTCTACTTGGCTGCACTGTGTCAATCACATCCACAGGGCTGCTGAGGATACAGCCCTGGCCAAACACTGAGTCCAGAAGTGCATTCCACCACCAGGGGGCGGCGAGACATGCCTGCAATGTGTAGAGCAGGACCGCAGGAACCTTGGTGTGCCGTTTGTCCGAAAAGCAGTCTGGACAGAATGTATCCCTACATCAAAACAGGGAGAATATACTGGGGTCACCAACATGGGATCGCCGGCCCCCCCTTACAGTGGGGAGTTTAGAAGAGAGAGTAACGTCTCCTTCCTCCTAAGTTAGGAGGCAGGGGGCATTACTCTCCCACCTAACTTCCCATCATTGTTAGCAGCAGCTTTGATGCTTTCAGGGACCCCTGTGAAATGGAAATGGTTGTTTGACCCCCAAGGGGGTCCCGACCCACAGGTTGAGAACCACTTTGATATATGAAAAGTAAGGTTGATAATGTGTTCCCTCTGCTCTCTGTCCTAAGTTGTAAGTCTGGCTGTTTTTCCCATACCTCTCCCTCACCCAGAAAGTACGATATATTAGCTGCATATTAAGACAGGTTCAGTTACTTTGACATATGTAAACATATCTATGCTATATTTTAAAATATCCCTAGATAAAGGATTGCTTGCTCCTGGTACCTGCATGGAGTTCAGTATAACAAGAGAAAGCTGATCACAATCCATATTGAGCTAATGATGCATCAGATTACAGGAGGACTGTACATCAGAATGATGGTTGTTCCACCTAGCACATTCACTGCAGAAATAATTACCAGCAAAACTAATGCTCTTACCAGTTTCCATTCAGAAACCGGATCTAATGAAGACCAGTTATGAGTTTTTAGGATCCCGGGAGGAACATTGCTGTTGCTGACAGCTTGGCAGTTTTCATCTTTCATTACCCAGCTTTACAGAACAGTTTTATAACATCAGTAAATGGGCAGTGAATCACTAACTAATTGAATGTTCTCATATCATCAGCGGATGTGGCATTCCACATACACACGCCTGCGTACGTTCACATCATCTGCTTGAAGAAGGCTTCAGGAGATTTTACAAGGATGTGATTATCAAAATATATCATGTAATCCACTCTTGTATATAATGTGCACACATGTGGTAAAAGATGGAGTGTGAAAATAATGGGTTGGATATGTGTTTAGACCTCATGTTTTTACTTTAAGTACACATTTGTTGTGGGGTTTTGACTGCCTGGCGGGATCTGGCCCACCGTCTGCTGAGATATGTTGACAGGGGGAGGGTCTGGATCGATGTTATGTACGGCCCTTTAGTGATGCCGAGGGCAGCCCTTGTGGCCCCACATATCAACTCAGTTGCCCACCACTGGTGTATACAGTTTATTCCATTCATACATTTTAACTTTGTTTTCTAGAAATATTTGCATGTACGAATAGACAGACCAGGCATTCCTAAATGTACAAATTCCTAAAGCCCCCACCTTACAATCTTACCAAGCAACTTCTGTACAATCCACGTTTGTTCTATCAAAACCATGTAATATGAGGACCTTTCTAAACCTGCCAATCACTATGTCTTCTATCAGGGAGGGCCCGGCACTACATAGTTGTTGGTAGATCTGATGGAAATTGTAAGGAGTGATCTTAAAGCAGGGTACAGACGGCTTGATATTTGAGCCGTCCGATGTACCTTGCAGCAGCGTGATGAGGTCATCATGCTGCTGTCAGATATCGGAGAAGCCGGGGAGAGCAGAGCTGCTCCTCCTCCTCAGCCGAGCTTTGCCTGAAGACCCAAGCAAAGCATCAGACATCGCCGTATTAACGGTCATGTCCAATAAGGCTGTTTTCGAGCGGGATTGATTTGTCCCGCTCAAAAACACTATAGGGGCAGATTATATGGGTCAGATAGATGGCCGTGAGCGCGCACGGCGCTTGAAACGGCCATCGATTTGACCCATTTCTCCATGTCTGTACCCTGCTTTAGCTGTATGGGAGTCTTAACAAATGTGCTTCATAAGTAAACTCATTAGGTGCTCACTGTCCTCAGTAACTCTATGTGCTGTGCAGTAATTCATCCTCCCAAAGTTTACAGCTTAATCACTGGCACTAGCAAGAAAGTGGTAGGTACCAATGAAACAAGAGGCCATCACAGACACCTCCAACGTGAGGACAAATGTAAGTATTTTTTTTACATAGTTTTTAGCACCATAATCTTTTGATGTTTATCGCTGGTTTACTGGAGAAGGATGGAGCTAAAACATTTTCTTTTTTGGAACATGATAAGCAATTACTGTACATCAGCCATATCTACAAGTGTCAGTAAATGGTCTTATATACTACCTGAATATAATAACGATTATATACCAGTAGACTGTTCTATTTTCAAAGATCACCAACAACAATATGTCTGTATTGGATAATTTAGTGAAAGAGCTTCAGAAATTCTTCAGAAATAGATTACCTGTAAATTGTTACATCAAGTAAGATCTGTATGGAATGATATATAGGGGCGAGTTATAGGTGTTGCTTTAAGATCGGCAATGTAGTGCACAGCAGATAAAAAATGGTCTACTGTGGTCCCTAATTTTTCTGTTTCAATTATATTAGAGCATATGATCACGCATGAGGTAAGATCGGTATTTGTAGTTGTAATGCCTTGTGCCCACTGTGGTTTTTCCTTGCACTGGACAAAAAAGACGCAAAGTAGATGATTTTGTGGCAGCTTGCCTATTAATTTGCATTACAAAGATGTGGAAAAGCCACACCAATGCTGTTCGTGCGTCCAATGTGAACCAAATGTGGGTAGAAAACGTATTGGAGCAGAGCCCTTAGAAAAGCGTCCTCTCTAGGTGGACACATGTCCTTATGCATGTGTTGTCGGTACACACACAATGTGTAACATGTGAAAGGGACCTCAAACTTCTCTTTTTATGGTGTTGGAAATCTTTGCTGTATATTTGTCCTTAATTGGTGTGTAACCATTTCACAATTAGTTGTGCTGATGAGAATCTGGTTTGCATTCTTGTTGCGCTGCCCTCATCCATGCAGATCCTTATATTGTTACCATTGCTGCAGAAGGTTGTGTATATCTGCCAGCATCCTCCTGGGTGTCCTCTCTCTGCACTAAAGGCAAATGAGGCCTTCAGTCATTGTGGTGGAAGGCAGCAAGTCAGGCCATACACATAGACTCTTTTATCTATATGTATTGTTGCTCCCTAGTGTTTTTGTAAAGACTAAAACTGGTGTAAGCTTACTCTCCATAATGAAACATTATAATTAAGACTTAACATTAGAATTAAGACAACTAAGACAGTGCAAGGTTATATGTATGGAGACGCCTGATGACACCCCCTTAACACAGTACAGTATTATACACTGCCTGGCCAAAGAAAAAGTTGTCACCTGGATTTAACTAAGCAAGTACGAGCATCCCATTAGATTGAATTGAATGAGGTCAGCTGACTACCTGAATATATTGAATACCAGGTTATTCCATCAATGTATTTCTCTTCCCTGATGGCCCGGGCATATTCCAAGATGACTATTCCAGGATTCATCTGGCTCAAATTGTAAAAAGAGGGGTTCAGGGAGCATGAGACATCATTTTCACACATGGATTGGCCACCACAGAATCCAGACCTTAACCCCATTAAGAATCTGTGGGATGTGCTGAAGGCCAGAATCTACCATCATCAATGCAAGATCTTGGTGAACAATTAATGCAACACCGAATGGAAATAAATCTTGTGACATTGCAGAAGCTTATTGAAACAATGTCACAGTGAATGTGTGCCAAGAGATAAAGGCATCCAACTAAATATTAGTGAGTGTGACCTTTTTTTTTTGGTGGCGACTTTTTATGTGCCAGGCAGTGTATTTACGAAGCAATAGTTGTATTGTCAAAACAGATGTTTTTATGTTACATTAAGTTAAAGCGAACCTACCACCAGAAATCTATGTTTACATGAATGACACTAGAAGTGCCAATAATAGGGAGGAATGCAGTGGAAAAAAACAAAAACTTACCTGTAATAAGCAATTTATGAAGATATTCCCACAGCTCTCCTCACTTCCTGTTTCACTTTAGGCAGAAATAGGCAACACGTCACAGGAAGCTTTGTTTTCTCAGTGATCTGCTTTGAAAATTCCCATAGAAGATCGCTGAACGCCCCCAGTGGCCACCCGCGATATTACACCCCCAGTTTCATGTGTTTCCTTCAGCGAACCAGGAAGTGAGAAGAGCTGTGGGGTTATCTTCTTAAATTGCTCATTACAGGTAAGTTTTGGTTTTTTTTCACTGGATTCCTCCCTATTATTGTCACTTCTAGCCATTCATGAAAACATAGATTTCTGGTGGTAGGTCCGCTTTAAGCTCCTTTGAAAATCATTTTTTCTGAATCAATAATGAAGGGAACAATAATTCTGAAACAATAACGAAGGGAATGAGTGTATAATTGGAAGATCCTTGATTGGTCAGATGCTCAACAGTATTTCATTTTTTTTAAGCTGCAGACAGACATTTATCTTCTCTAAAAAAGGAATCAGTCAGGGGAAAGTAAGTTGATCACTTTTGCATTTAGATTTAATAAAGGGAATATAAATAAAAGAATGATTCTCAAATAAATCAATGTACTGCTCAAATAAATAATGGGAACACTTAAACAACATAATGTAACTCCCAAGTGTTCCCTATAGTTTGGATGGACAGCCCACATTTTTTTATTGCACTGGGCGATAAAATAAAAAATCTTTTCCATACAAAGATGATGAGTTGTATGGCTAATTTTAGGCAGTCAGCAGTTTTAAAAAGTAAGTAAAGAGTCATTGTAGATTTATTCCAGTATTCCTGTGAGAGAAGCCGGGGTTAGAGGTGAACTCTGCTTTTTATGCTATTCCCTTGCCTCATGTGATCCTATTTTGCTGTGTTCAGTACTACACAAGCTATGACTGTTAACAATATAAGACAGCTTGTTATGTGCTATGTTTGTTACAATTGTGTGAAGACATTTAGAGGATCTCAATTATGCTGCATTAAAATCTTATGACTTTCAAATCAACCAGTTTTTTGTATATCTGGTTCTCTCTGATTTCTTAAGCCCCCCCCCCCCCCCCCCCCCCCCCCCCCCATTCAACTTTAGATCACTCCATAGAATTTCCATTAGATCTACCAACAACAATGTAGTGCCGGGTCCTCCCTGATAGTATACATAGTGATGTGGAAGGTCCTCATATTACATGATTTTGGTAGAAGAAAAGTTGATTGTACAGAAATTGTATGGTAAGATTGTATGGTGAATGAGGGCATCGATCAAACTAAAATTGTATACTGCTCCCCGCACTGCACGCTGGCCGACAGGAGCCAGAGGGAGAGGTTTTCAGCATCCTCCTCGCTCCTTCCTCCTTCCCGATGTGTGTGAAAGTACCTGGCTGCTACTGACGGCAAGTAAGCTCACCGGCGATATCGTGGCTGAAATTGCTATTGCAGGGAGATTGAGATTAAAGCCATTTTGTTATCAAATGTATACAATTTATACCACTTGGATAACCGTAGGGAAACATTAATAACTATGAAAGGTTGCAGATAGGGGTGTCAAATTGGGAATGTAAATTACCAATCTAAAAAATAAGATTGGACTTCTAAGGGTGTTGGAGATCTGGGGGTTGAAATTCAGAGTAGACATAAAAAATTTTTTATTTGGCGTGCATTGGAAGAGAGAGAATATCCCAAACTCAATATTTTAACTGGAAAAGTTGGGGTCACCTTATACTACTTTGGATTCGATTACGATCTGTGTCTGATAAAAAGATCAAGATCTAAAATCGATTTGAAGATCAATCGTGCTGAAGTCGAACCATGTATGCCTAGCTTACGTGCTATATAATTACATGCCATAATGTATTTCCACAACTCCTGCTAAGGCCTACTGTACTTTGATATGTTACAAGACAGCTGCCATTTTATATAAGATTGCCATATCACTAGAAATGATGATATCAGAAGGAGAAGCTTGTTACAGAACACTGCCAGCTTAGAGACTATTCCCGATTACTACAAGATGATTGGCAGACGCTAGGAGTCTGCTGAAATATCATCATTTCTTTAACATACACCAGGCAAGTGTGCTTATGTGCTGACATACAGTGTTTCCCCGAAAATAAGACAGTGTCTTATATAAATACAAGACAGTGTCTTATATAAATTTTTGCTCCCAAAGATACTCTTCGTCTTATTATATTATCGGGGATGTCTTATTTTTCCATGAAGAAGAATACGGCACTGGGGTATCAGGGTGGGGGGTGTCACTTAAAAATACATGGGGGGGTCAGAGGGGGAAATCAACATGGCACAGGAGACTCAGAGTGGTGGATTACCATTTTAGTAACCCCTTCTGATCCACCTGTGTCGTTTTAATTGCCCCCTCTGATCCTGCCTGTCCAGTTACAGTACCATATCTTTGGGGGTGCGTTATTTTCAGGGGGATGCCTTATATTTCAGCGTGAGGCAAAAATTTAAGGGTGCCTTATTTTCGGAGGATGTCTTAATTTCGGGGGAAACAGGGTAGAAACACCCTGCATACATACTATACTACAACATAACCTTTCTGCTGGTATATATTTTGTTCTGCAGTGGTTTTTAAACTTTTCTTCAACTTGTTAGATAGTTTGCAGACCACTTTAAATTAACTCCAATTATACTGTTACCAATGAATCTTTTGACATTTATTCGGAAAAAGGCAAATCTTACATTCAATAGAATAGGTGCATCTGCTTTTCCTGGACCAATACTTCTGAACTTCAACTTAGTGTTCCCTATAAACAGCTTCACAGCCCCCTGGAGAACTAAGCCTGGCCATACACGGTTTGATATTTTCATTAGATTGATTTTTTAAGCGATTGAATACGGGAACTGATTCCTGGTTTGATCTGCAAAAGTAATTTATATTGAACAAAAAATCGATTTAAAGTGATCGGATATGTTGGTAAATTATTACAAGTATCTGACAGGTTTTCTAGGTGATGGTAGTAAGGAACGTGCGCACAGACCTAATAAAAGGATTTCATTGGGTGTGATTGGATGGTACATTTGATCGATGTTTGACTGATGAACGAAACAAATTGAATAGCAAAATAATCAACCCGTGTATGGCTAGCTTAAGAAACCATTTTGAGAAGCACTGATATTATTTATAGGTGCTTTGCCTGTTGCAAACCAATGCTACATCTTTAAAATTTATATTAGAGGTGTTTTGGTTTAGTTTTTTAAGTTTTTATATAATAAAGGAGCATTCCAAGACTGATGGTAAATGTGGTTGAAAATCGTTGCTCTGCTTCAGAATATATGTTATATATGTTATTCTCCCCCTATCTAGTGTGATGAAGCAATGACTGTAAGCTTGTTGGGGGAGCGGTGTTCATAGGATTGTCAAAGTAATCTCTCTGCAAGTTCAGGAAGTCATTTCTCCATCTCTGTCCTCTCTGTGCCCCATACACTGTTGTCTGCCATTGATTTACACCTTATGGCCATATCACACCCATATTGCTATCCAATGCTATGATGATAGGTGATGCTACACTTTGGTGATTAAACCCCTTTTCCTCTTGCAATTCATTTCTAGTTACCCCAGTCCCACATTTTACATGAGTATCACTATCAGTTTTTGTCTTCATTGTCCATCGTTGTTTCACATTGTGTCACTTTCCCCCCGCTGGCAGTCTGGCCTCTATCTAATCTATCACTGTCTTTCCATCACTATCTGGATAAATATTACATGACAGCTGCATGCTGTGCTTGATGCTTAAACGTCCCTTGTCATTGTCACCAGTGATGAACACATGGTACTTCTCCATCGTCACCGGTTACCATGGAGACGTGGCCTGCAGTGGAATTCAGCCCACACAGACATGAGTCAGCCATTACATGACCCAGGCCTGGCACCCTGTCCTTTAACCCCATTAAGTTTGTAAAGTACATGTGTATCTACACATCCCACGTTTTCTGATTCATTTCTTAATTGCTCAGAGGTTTTTTTAACTTTTGTTATTAACTATTATCTATTTTTTTTTTGTTCAATAATGTGTGGAGGGAGCCAGTACCCTAATGCATGGAGGTGTAATAAAGCTCAGTGTGCATAGGACTCTCTGTTATAAAAGTCTACGTAAAAGGTTTTGTATATATGTTTGAATGCTGATATTTATGGTATTTCAGAAAATATTATGTGTAATGTGTATCAAATACCAGCTTAAAAAAATATGGCTCATATCAGCATTCCTATCATGTAGTATTGGAAACCAGGTTTGAAGTTCAACCGCTGTCTGCATGAAGTATGCATATGTTACTCTAGCATGGATCTACATCTGTTCTCAGGGTGGTTAGGAAGCAGATATACTGATGGAAATTGGCAGGATCACCAGTGAATAAAAAAGTTTTTAAGCTGATTCCAAGAGCCAATTAGAATAAGGGTTTACTTATACTTTAATTAAAATAAAACTGTAACACTTAGTTTCCATGGCGTGGAGGCCGATGTAGCCGATCCAGGTACCCGCCCACCGCAACTGCTGTCTCCACGGTGTGGTGCCGGTCAGAAAATTAACGTAGTGCAGTTCGTCAGCCTTTGCCCTTTGGACCAGTTCCATTCCGTGGGGACAGTTGGTGCGGTGGATCTGCTCCGCTAGAACTGTAAAAGAGCCAGTTTATGAAGTGTATGCTAACAATAAAATCTATTTCTTTTCTAGAATCCTATTCCATTGCTGGCAGCGATGGCAGCATTTCTGCTTCAGTGGCTTCCATCCAACCTCAGCCATCCACTAGCTCCGCACCTAGTTCCCCTGGATCCAGAAGGTCTGTCAGTACTCTGAAGAAATGGCTAACAAACCCAGTAAGAAAACTCAGCAGCGGCAGCCGCCTTGACCAAAGGCAGAAGAAGATTGAAAGTCGGCCAAAGCGGTGCTTACCGGGCCGGAGAAGGAGCGCCGATGATGGTGGCAGGAGTAGCTTTGACCTTGGAGTTTTGCGGAAGATGGAGGACTTCACCCGGCCAGAAGATAAGAGTTTGGTAAGAGATTTTCTGTTTTTAATCTAATTTTAAGAAAAGCATTAGCAACGCATTGGAATACTGCCTCTGATGCTTACGGGCGCGGCTTGCCCGCATCCCACTGATTATATAATAATTCATATTCAATTGATACATCACTAGCGACCCCACACTTTTTCACAAGGACAAAGTGTACCCCCATGTTGAAAGCAAAGTGGCATGGGAGTGGACACTGTTTGATGGCAAATGTCAGAGACTGTATTTTCACTTTTTAAATTGTATGTACAGGAGGTAAGGCACAGCAAAGAACTATACATTTAAGATAATTAAAGATGTTTGACTGTAGCTTTTAAAAATTTTAAAGAAAAACTGCAGTAAGGGCTCATTTGCTAGAAGCCCGGAAGTATGTTACTCTTCCCCCAACTTATCCCCCTAATGGATGAGAAATCGAGTAAAACACCATTTCTTAAATTTGTCACAGTTTCCCAGTGTAAATGAGCCTAAGCAACATTTTAATCTAAGCTGTCATAGAAATCCTAAAACAAAGCAACTGTACTTTCAATGTGTAGAATTCTTTGAGGTTTAAATGTTTTGACACATAAAAATCACAGACACTTAGCATTTCTGTTTGATTTCTTTCCCATCTCTGCTGTCATTATTGTCAGGACTAAGGAATGTAAAAACATATGAGAAGCTGGCATCCTCTGCACCCCTTTTATCCTATTGTGCAAAGGGTGAAAATTTGTTTTGCAGCAACAATAGAATTGTGGCAGGGATGCTAGGAATGCCATAAATTAAACCATTCCCTTTTGTTTTTCTTTCCTAGTAAACTGCTCATAGGAGAACAGCCATAAAGGTTATGGTGAGAAGGTATTAGAGGAATCAAAAAGCCCTCAACTCAGGGCAATTCATAGCACAGTAAAGCCTTCTTACAACAGAAGGTATTCACATGATTCATTATTTCACAAATTGTAAATGTTTAGTCAGGACAGTGGGCGGAGCCATGCAAACTTTTTCTTTTTTACGCCCCATCAGCAATATGCACATCCAGAACCGCTGGTGTACAGTGCACATATAGCCTTATGGTATAGCACCAGTTTGAAATAAATGGCTCTGTGCCATAAGGCTATATTTGCACTGTACAACAGTGGTTCTGGATGTGCAATTTCCTGATGGGGCGTAAAGAGTAATTTGCATGGCTCCACCCACTGTCCTAAAGTTTCACTTACCTTTTAGGATTTGTGATAGATTGGGTCATGTGAATACCTTCTGTTTTAGGAAGGCTTTACTGTGCTAGTAAACTGCTGTGAGACCTCTGAACCATCAGAAAAAAATGTGAGGAGACAAATATATTCAGTGATGCTAATAGGCAGCACAGTGTTAAGCTGGGCATACACGTTCCAATTTCTGCACTATCCAATCCCCGATCCGATGCCGTGCGCTCTCCTGCATCCCTTAAGGAACGGGTCGTGCAGGATTTGGATGCAACAACTAACGAGGATTGGGCTAAAATCAGCCGTCCTGTCGAATCGCACAGTTATCCGACAGGACGGTAAATTTTAACCCGACCCGTTGTGCCCCCAGCACATAAAGAGTGCCATCATCACGCCGCTTCTAGTGCAGAGAATCGGATAGGTAATAGACGGTAATGCCGGCCATACACATGCTGATAAACGGCCGGATTTTAATCTGGCCGACGGGCGTGCGCGCTCTCGCCGTCGGTCAGGTTAAAATCCGGCCGTTTATCGGCATGTCCCCACATGGGGCGACAGATGCCTGTCGCCCCACTTCTCGGCCGGCCAGAGATCCGACATGTTGGAAAATCTCTGGCCGGCCGAAGCCGATGGAAGCCGATGGCCATAAGCAGCAATGAAGACGAGCGTCTCCATCGCTGCTTATGGCCGGCACACAAAGGGTGCCTGGCCGATTGTGGGGCCCCAGAATGCAATGCGAGGCTAACGTGATGACGTCATCACGTTAGCCTCCCGGAGCGATATCGGAGGACGATATCGCTCCGGCTCTGGCTGTGTATGGCTAGCATAAATCGTACCATCTATTCCCAGCTTTAGATACTGTAAAAGGTGCCTGTCCCCTTTCACTGCATTATCATGACTGATAGGTCACATAAACGTCTGTTGTATAACAGAGTCTGCATTTTGATTCTTGGTCCAGATCTGCCCAATAAATTTTCTCACTCTTTAACCCGAGTATCCATGAATAGTTTACTTTATAATGACAGAACACAGCCAGTGACTATATAAAGGCAGCTCCTTACTATTAAAGCAATACCTAATATGCCCAATATTCAACAAAGATTGCTATTTACACTTGGCTGATTTGATATCTGCAGAAAAAGTTAGGATTAGCCATCTTTTGGAAGTTAGGAAAGTGTTTAGTACGCATTTGTATCAGAATTACTGTTATGGTAAAAACAAAGGTTATTCATATCACGACATACAAAAATAACCTCAGATGAACAACAACACATGACATATAACACATGTTGGGTTACATTGTATCAATAGTGGATCATCAGCAAATCTGAACACCCCTATAAAAGCAAATGTTTTGGAAAGGTTGCCAGGGGAAAGTCTCTTCTCTGTAAGAAGAATATGGCGGTATGATTCAGTTTTACAAAGTTTATGCAAATGCTGCTGCATTGTTTTATTCCAATAACCTCAATGATCAGTTCTTTTACTTTGCCTACATCGACTAGAGGTTTGTCTTTACACAACAGGCCAATTATAGCTGTATGTCTGGCTGGAATTGCTGGACAATTCATATTGTATACATAGAACTGACTGAGATATACAGTACAGGCCAATTATAGATGTATGCCTAGCTGGACAATACATATTGCATTCATAGAACCCATGTACAGTACAGGCAGATTATAGCTGTATGTCTGGCTGGAATGGCTGGCTAATACATATTGTATACAAAGAACCCATATATAGTACAGGCCAATTATAGATGTATGTCTGGCTGGACAATACATATTATATACATAGAACCAATATACAGTACAGGTCCGTTATAGACTACACAATTACTAATCAGACTACCTCTCCAGGCTTGATATAATTGACTGTGATAATTGTCATATGTGGTCAAAATGTGACTATTTTCTGCTGATTTTCTGTGTAAATATTCTGTTATATATGTATATATTGTGGGATCGACCTGGTGGTTGATCAAATTTCTAGAACCCATTTACAGTACAGGCCAGTTATAGATGCATGTCTGGCTAGAATGGCTGGACAACACATATTATATACATAGAACCTATATACAGTACAGGCCAGTTATAGATGTATGTCTGGCTGGAATGGCTGGACAATACATATTGTATACATAGAACCCATATACAGTACAGGCCAGTAATAGATGTATGTCTGGCTGTAATGGCTGGACAATACATATTGTATACATAGAACTGAGATATACAGTATGTGATTGAAGGACAGCCTGCTTTGTCATTGCGGCACAGTTAGGTGTACACCAATTTTTGAAAACACTTGATAAATAAAGCTCATAAAGCATGAATCATGATGACAGTTCATACTCCTTAGATCTCAGAATAAGCCGTATGCGTTGTGAATGTAACACAGAGTACTAATCCTTCAGTGTAATGATTCACAGCTTGAGGAAGACTGAGTTCCCTACAGCTTCCACAATACATTATTCATCTTCAGAGAAAGCCTCTCCTGTCATTCCCAGACTGTGGAGACCTTCTTTATATTGCCTCGATATAGTTATTTATTCCATATTTTTCCACTTTTTCTTTTTTTTAATACGATACATGTGGCTATTGAAAGCAAATATTTTCCACATGTCATCTGCTTTTTTGAAATCCCTGCTCTCTAGATCAGATTGGCTGCTAAGCCCAGAAGCCCCTTCCTGTCAGGTCTTCTTATGTTTCCGTCTGTTACCAGATATTCCATCACTGTTGTCTGACTGATGGATTCCGCTCACAGGCTCTGATGAGACGCTGATACCCTGAACGTTCAGTTGAAGTGACAGCCAGTCGTTTAAGTTTTTGACGCTCCCAAGCATCTTGGAAGTGTAATTACAGAGACAAAGAAATAAAGAACCTGATTAAATTAAGTGAATTGTGAATGTTAAATTGCTCATTTAGATATGATTTTTTTTTAAGTGCAGTTTTTTGTATTTCAGATAATGCAGAATATAAAAAATTTAAATTTGATTATGCAGAGAAGGGTTAGCTGAAATTTAAAGTATGGACCGGCCTGTTTCTTGTCGATATTCTGATGGTTGCCAACCCAAGTGAAGGATAAGACTGAAATGAAACCCAACAAGGACCTCTTAAAGTCCCCATACACTGGTCGATACCCATTGAACGACAAATGATCGATCGCAGCGTGGCAATAGGTTCCTGTTCAACACTTTGGATTGGGACCTTGGTCCTCATCCAAACTATAGGCACTCAATTGGATTCACGGACATTTCCGTTCCCTGTTCAGTATAGATTCAGAACTGTTTTAAAACCGGCTGAAAAGTCGGTCGGGTCCCGCCCGCGGATGCCCGATTTTTCGGGAAGACGGCAGCTTGTACATGACGGCAGCTTGTACATGACATATACAAGCTGCCGTTTTCCCGAAAAATCGGGCATCCGCGGGCGGGACCCGACCGACTTTTCAGCCGGTTTTAAAACAGTTCTGAATCCCTCCCTCCCGACCTACCCGACCGGATCGGTCGGGAGGGCTAAAAACGGCCGAAAAATCGGCACGTGTATGGTCACCTTTAGAAAATGGTTTCTAATGGACTCAAAGGGCTTGTGTCCACTATGTCTTTCTCCCTGCTATGGCTACAATTCGCACAGGCTCACCGAAATTGGACAATAGAGGATTAGAAACTGTTGCCTGGTCTGATGATTCGGATGGTAGGATTTTGGCGTCAACAACATGAAAGCATGGATCCATCCTGCCTTGTATCAACGGTTCAGGCTGGTGGTGGTGGTGCAATGGTGTGGGGGACATTTTCTTGCTACACTTTGGCCCCCTTAGTAGTAATTGATCATTGCTGCAACACCACAGCCTACCTGAGTATTGTTGCTGACCATGTCCATCCCTTTATGACCACAGTGTACCCATCTTCTGGCTACTTCCAGCAGTATAATGTACCATGTCATAAAGCTCGAATCATCTCAGACTGGTTTCTTGAACATGACAATGAGTTCACTGCACTCAAATGGCCTCCACAGTCACCAGATCTCAATCCAATAGAGCACCTTTGGGATGTGGTGGAATGGGAGATTCGCATTGTGCATGTGCAGCCAACAAATCTGCAGCAACTGCATGATGCTATGATGTCACTATGGAGCAATGTCTCTGAGGAATGTGTCCAGTACCTTGTTGTATCTATGACACAAATGATAAATGCAGTTCTGAAGGCAAAAGGGGGTCCAACCCGGTACTATCAAGGTTTGCCTAATAAAGTGGCCGGTGAGTTTATATATTGAACTAACCAAAGACCAAGATTATTCACATCTATAAATGAATTATATTCATCACTTGAAATAAGACGGAATCTCATGACCAAAAATGTTTTTCACAATAGATACATATCAATGATATGTGTATGAAGTACACTGCACAGACTTCTCCAACAATAGTACTGCCTGGAGCTTTCTGTTCAGTACAAGGCTTCTCTGTCATTCAGTTTACAATGATCTAACCCAACGAATCATGCTAATCATAGTGACAACTGGTCACTGCAGCTAAAGCTAGCTATACATGGTTCGTCAGATTGACTTAAAATGCTATCATCACTAAAATTGCTGGAGATGTAGAAAAGGGTGGTGGGTGGTGGGGGAAAAAAAGTATCTTTTGTAGTTTTTTTCATAAATCAAAATTTCTACTTTTATTTTACTTGACTTTGAACTTTACCGTATTTTTCAGACTATAAGACGCACCAGACCATAAGACCCAGCCAGTTTTTATAGTAGAAAAAACTGAATATATATATTCAAATTAATTGGGTTAATCCAATGGATTAAATTTATGCAATATCAAATTCAGCTAGTAGATGTCACTAGCAGCAGGAGAAGGGGGGCCATGGGGGCTGCAGATCTCCTCTGCCTCTCTAGCTGTGCCTGTGTCCGTGGAAGCTGCAGAGTGATTGCAGCTTCCACAGATACGTAGAGAGATAGATGGCAGTTCCTCTATCTCTCTCTTTATTGTTTATATCAGCAGGCATAAGCAATAATATAGTTCAGATGGGAGATCTGGCCTCATCTCTCATCTGACAGCTCCCCGGCTAATCTCCTGCCGCAAGAGCTGGGGGAAAGCCAAGGCGCTTTCGGACTATAAGACGCAGCCATTTATCCCCCCCGATTTTGTGGGTGACAAGTATGCCCGATCAAAATAATAGATTTTACAAATCCTGTCCGCTTTTACTAGAGCCCTTTTGTGATACCACAGTGAACATTATGAGCAAAGGCTCATACACTAATTAGATGTATTATACATCGGATTATAAGTTGGCTGAGACATGCTATCCTGATCATCTTATGTCTAGAAGGGTAGGTTAAGCTAGGCCTACACAGCTCAATTTCTTAATTGATTCAAGCACAATTGATCGCCATGTACATTCACAGTGATTATTTGTGCTCGAATCGATTGCAAACACCCTTTCTTCAATCCTGCCTGAAGAAACCTCTATCCAAAGTAATGTCAATCTTTGGCAATCGAACAGGGACTTAGCAACATGTCGGTTCCTGGTTCGATTGCCAACAATTGACATTAATTTGCATAGAAGTATCAAACAGGATCGATTGCGCAGAAAGGCTGCACCTCAATTCTCCATTCAATTGAGGAAGCTCAACAACGCTGCGCTTGAGGGTTCATCAATTGCACAGGTATTGACCCGTGTACAGCCAACCTTATTCAGTGATCTGGCAGGATAAATTGCTGAACTACCAAGCTGTCTTACATCCCCTGTTTTCGATGAGGGAGGTTACTCCCTCCCTCCCTCACCATAGAACATAATGTGATTAGTGTACTTCCTCAATCTAGTCACTGGGAGTGATCAGGAAGGATCATTCATCAGCCACCAGATTGCTATGTGTGTACACAGTGTAACGATGAGCATTTGCCGTGCTTCATGCTACAACCCCACTTGTCTGTTCATCTCATTTTCTCCATATAATTTGCTGCAGAACGCTAGTGCGAAACCAACAGCTAGAACAAGTAAACAAGATCAGATAATCCGATTATTGTCAGATAACAGCGGCATTTACGGCAGGGAGTACTGCTCTACAAGCACTCAACACGTCAGGAAATCATTGTGGCGTGTTAGAAAAGGCTGTCTTCAATTCTAGAAGCCAAAACGAAAAATAAGGACAATAAGTATATAGAATGGTCACGTGGTAATCCTAGCTTACTTCTGGCATGTATACTTCTATATATTGATGTTGCTTTGAATACAATTCCATACTTACATCTAGCTGCATTGGCAGTAACAATAGAAAAGATTTGTGCTTTCCTTTTGTACTATATATAAAATATATCCTTAAGCTGGCCATACACTCTGAGATAAAAATTAGGATCCATTAAAACCGACCAATGAATGCATTTTATCGTCCTGAAATCCGCACATGTCCACATGGTGCAACCGATATATTACGATCGTAATTGCCGTTTTTTTACGATCGTAATTTATTGCACATCTGGCAACATCGGGAAACTTCATACTGTTTTCATAGTGTTTACCGACCAATTACTGCCGAGGCTTCCCCTTTAAAAAAAAAAACACATCACAATGGCCCATATAAATGGCGATGAATTTCGATGACATCCTCGTAAAAAAAAAAAAAATATACGATCCTAAATTGGATTTTCAATGTGGTAGCTTTTTTGCTGAATATTACGATCCAAACCGATACCGCTGTCAGGATACATTGGTCTGTTTTAATGGATCCTAATTTTTATCTCAGAGTGTATGGCTAGCATTACACTTTGTCTTCAGATAATGACTTCCTTTTTATAGGAGAATTATCCCCTTGTCTGCTATTTTCACTTTCTTGATAGGCAGCAGGGATATTTCTATGTAAAAAACAGACTTGTTAAAAAAAAGAAATGAGCCATAAGAGGCCCCAGAAGTACGATGGGTCGGTTCATTTGGAGGGCAGTATAGATTAGGTAGTCTGTCTGAGCGAACACAGACTGAAAAGCTGTTTTTAGGGTCATGAACTACCTTAGTGGCAAGAGATAATCCTTTTTTCTTGCTAACCGTTTAGGATAAAGTCTTTTTACAAAATGTTAAGGAAATACTATAATATGTGTATGTGAGTGTGTGTGTGTATATATATATATATATATATATATATATAAGATGTATGTATGTATATAAGATGTATGGTTTTTTTTGTATGGCATGCAAGTAGAGGGTATGGTTGGAGATTCAGGAAAATTTTGAAATTGATATTCATTAACTTTTTGTCATTTAGGAAAAGTCTGGACAATCAACTCTTGCTCTTGTTAGCAATATGTTTCTTGCACATAAACCCAATAGTGTGAATCAGGTCATGTCACATTAATCATCTTTTCCATTCTGAAGTTTGGAAAACAGGTCCTCTTGACCATATGTGCAGCCATTTATTGAGTTGTTTACTGCTTGCTCACTTGTTTGTTTGTTTTTTTTAAGAGTAGATATCTTTTCAAACGTATACAGAATAAATATAAATATATATACACTGCTTGACCAAAAAAAAAGTCGCCACCAAAAAAGGTCACACATTCTAATTTTCTTGGACCGTCTGTTCCTTTGATCAAGGCACATATTTGCTGTGGAATTGTTTTGATAAGCTTCTACAATGTCACAATATTTATTTCCATCCAGTGTTGATTTAATTTTTCTTGCATTGATGATGGTAGAGTCTGAGCGTTACGCAAAGCCTTTTCCAGCTCATCCCACAGAATCTCAATGGGGTTAAGGTCTGGACATCTATTTCACAATTTGAGCCTGATGAATCCTGGCGTTGTCATCTTGAAATATGCGTGTGCCACCAGGGAAGAAAACATCCATTGATGGAATAACCTGGTCATTCAGTATATTCATCTGACCTAATTCAATAACATAAATAAAAAGATAATCGCCCATGCAGTAATTATCCAAGTACGAGGAGGCTCATACTCGCTTAGTCAAATCCAGTAATGTATATATATATATATATATGCTTAAGCACTTTTTCAAATTCAGCCATAGACATGGTTTGTCACATTTGGTGTGGAAGATCTTCAGTGGCCTGCGCACAAACGTACCCTCAACCCTATGCAAAATTTTGTAGAAAGGGCACTTAAGTATCCACAACCATCCTTTTATATTGATAAGAAACATGTACAACTATATATTTTTTTACTTAGGGAAACTCTTTTTCATTTGTTTTGTTTTCTTTTATAGGAATGGAAAGAACATGATAATCCAGATAAACAACATCAACTGCCTGACATATCTTTCTTGTGTGACCTACTGCAGGGGGCAAGCACAGAGCCTGACAATAAGGTTTGTACCTTATAATACCCAATCTTGCTCTATTGCTGCCTAAAGAATGTATACATCAGAGCTGATTTTCTAAAATGTTTCATATGTGATATGAACTCCCCTACTAAGCTGCTGTAGGACTGAAGCCGAGAAAAACGTCAGCAAGTGCATAAAGTTTACTGTTAAATACTTTGCTCCAATTGTTTACAACAACCAAAGAAATACATTCACCTCCTCCTTCATCCCAACTTTCAGCACTCCATAGCAGACTAGGTAGCTTGGCCAAACACTACAGCTGGATTACACACTGGCATGGTGAAACATCTGAGGAATATTATTGATAAAAACAATAGAAAATAGAAACATGTGTCACATAAAAAACAGATCCAAGTGTGTAATTAACTGTTTTTGCCTAACAAACTGACACCATCAAGTCCTCAGGACCATTTTCTCATAGCTAAACCACTTTTTCCTGGACATTGCACTGATGTAGTAAATAAACTTGTTTGTGCAAAGAACAGGAAAAAACATGCTTGAATACAACTAGTCATAGATGGTACCACAAGCAAATGCTTAATGAATGCATTTAATTTAGTTTCAGCAAAAATAGTGTCCCCTTGGCTCCAGCAGCAATAAAATTAGAACATAGAAATTTAAAGATATAAACACATTTAGGGTAAATTTACACTGACGTTATTTGAGCGACACGTTTTAAGCCGCCCAATTGCCCTCTGGTGGCAGAAAGTGTTAATGGCCCTTTAAAGCAAAGATGTTTCTACAAAATGTACTTGTTTTAAAGCCTGGAATGTGACCGGTGCAGGGGGAGCGTTCAAGCAGCCATAGGAGGGGCGACAAAGGTCACCTGATCCTGCAGGGAGCCTGGAAAGGAAGGATAGCCACTCCCAGGTAGTTTTTATGAACACTGAAAAACGGGTGAAAAAAGTCCCCAATGTCTCCTTAGTGAGAGGTGCATTCTGGGAGGTACAAAGTTTATCCTTGTTCACCAAAAAGCTGTACATATATATTGAAGCTGGGATGTTGGTATAGGTACACTACTCATACTACTCAAGTCATACTGATCTATACAAAAATGATTGAAATTGAACATAAAACCAAGCTGACGTGTTTTCTAGGTATTTCAAACAATTTGTATTTGGTGTTAAATAGTGTTGAGTGAGAATATTCGAAATTCAAATGTATTCAACGAATATCCGTCATTGGGGAATTCGCAATATTTTGCGAATGTGTGCTCGGATATTATGCTTCAACATTGTTTACCGGCATACATCGCGCATATTTGTGCGCATTGCAAATGGATATGCACAATACACACATTGCTCGTACTGGCATAGATCACAGAATGGAGAAGAGAAGCTGTAAAACTGCATTGCGAATCTTTGCGAACGGGCCCGCGCAATGGAAGGCAATAGAATACAGTCGAATCGAATTTTATGAATTTAGAATGTTTCTTTGTATATTCGCGAAATTACGTGAATTCGAATATACCATATGCTGCTCAACACTAGTGTTAAACTGACGATCAATATTTAAAATGCACAAGATGATCAAATCTAAGTTCAATTGTGCAATGGTTGAACCGTGTATGGCCAGCGTCATTTAACTGATGTCTATTTGAGAAATTCCTGACTTTTTTATGTCCAGTCACCAGGACAGGAAGTTGGATTAAATTTAGGCAGCAAATAAAGAGGTTTAAATCCTTCACTACTAATTGCAGGAAACATTTTAAGTAGGGATCTGAGACATCCCAAATACTCACTTCTTTAATGACTTCAGTTAGCCAATAAAAGGGATCACTCCAAACTTACAAGTCTCTACTATTTTAGAAGACACTTTCAAATTTATATTTGGTGTGTGGTTTTACATGCGTATAAAACAATTATGTAATAAAAATTTTGTTTTAGTGTTTGCAGAGTTGTGGATGAAATATTGTAAAGCACAAGACTCACCATTGGAATGGGACTGCTCATAAACACAACCCCCTATGCTTTTTATAACTCTGCTTCAATGTATATGCATTAATAATTCACAATAAAGGTTCAAGGCCAGTCAGATACTCTTCTCATTCCAGGCAGACAGTCTGTCTCTGGCATATCCCACATTCCATTCTTAACCTTTCACTAAGGTTTGCACCTTTTCCATGTACTTAATTTGACAAGGTGGAACCTGCCATGGTCTCCATAGATGTGTCACCCTGACAGTGATGGGATGTGCCAGGAAAAGCTCTCTTTTCATTTTCTCAAATTAGAAAAGAATTATCAATTGTTTATGGGTGTGTTTATTAATTTAGTGGACTAGCTGATTTCCCTGGGGTATGTATTCTTTATATAAATATTAGAGATTACTATGACAAAAACCTCAAAAGATTAAAATATATAATTTGCTGAGATTTCTAGTGATTATAGGAAGTTACTAGATGTATCTAGATGTCATATTCGTAATTAGCTCATTATATAGCCTTCAACTGGAAGGAGTATCTTGACCTTCTTTTATTTCCCAGCAGTGAACAGGCAACCCTGAGTCTCCATTGAATGTGATCTATAACAGTCGTTAACAGTAAAATAATTTGTATAGAGTCTGAGCTTCCAGGTAGGTGTATCAGTTGTACCTCGCTGAAAAAATGAGCCACAGGTAGTGTAAAACAAAACAGGTTGCAAAGTAGACATTTAAGGTAGATACAGGGAGTGCAGAATTATTAGGCAAGTGGTATTTTTGAGGAATTATTTTATTATTGA
>CM070033.1:39928843-39944863 GCA_036250615.1 Ptychadena robeensis | reverse complement strand
GGCTGCCTTGCCGGGGGGACACTTTGAGGGGGCTCTAGGTCCAGTCACTGTCTTCTGTGGGCCGCCGCGCCTGATGCCCGCGTGCGCGTCGCCCGTGCGGCGCTCTACCCTCTGCGCATAGCGCGAGCGAGAGGCCATCGCCAGAATTTTAGGAATCTGACAGGAAAGTGTGCCCCGGCTGCACGCCCTCCCTGGGGGCGGTGCTGGGGTTCACTTCCTATAATAGCTTTCAGTCCTATAGCCTTGCTGGATTACAGCTATCCTGTTGGTTTAGCTAGAGCTTGTCACATCTGTCTGATCTCGCCGGTACTATGACCCTGCTGTCGACCCTCGACCACTTTGACTTCTTTCTGGAACCCGCGACCTTTGCTTGTTTTCGACATTCTCACACGGCCTGCCGCCATGCCTCGACCTTGGCCTGTTTATTGGATTTCGCTACGTCGCCGTCCTGCCCTGATTTAAACCTCGTCCACCGTGTTACCTCACGAACTCTGCCTGCTCGACCTACGCTGATTCCTCTGACCATCTTTCTTCTTCCCCCTCAAGTGGGACTCCCTTGGGGACCGGCGCTCCACACCTTCCTGGAGGGGTACGCCAGGAAGCATGACACGCCACCCGAGTGCGGAAGAAATCCACAGGTCCCCTCAAGGGATCCCGCCTATCTCCCGCTAGGGGGCCTGGGAGAAGAACCTTTCTTTCAGTTTTAAGGTTGGGGTTGTTGTTTATGTTGGTGTATAAAGACTGGACCGACCTTTCCGGAGGGGGTCCATTGTTCTCTTTGTTCTCTTGTATGTGGCCATGCTGACGGCGTTTGAATTATTCTGCTGTGGTAATTTTTGACTGTTACATGTATGATGTACCTATGCTGGCCGTATGTATGCTACCAAGGCCTACTATGTTTGTATATAAAATGTGAAAAACTAATAAAAAGAGTTTAAAAAAAAAAAAAACATGAAGTTCATTACTGCCTGAAAAGTTCATAGTGAGGATACTTATTACCCTTCTGGAAGTGAAATAAACAGATCCCAGCTGATATAACACAAGCAGGAAATTGTGTGGCCTAATCCAAGGGAGTGCAGGAACACTAGGGAGGACCTTTTACATCACTGGCCCTCTGGGATGTGAATATCCTCATATATTGGTGATCCTTTGCTCCCAAGTCACATCAGTAAGGGCACATTAGAAGGTGCTTCTCCTACGCCATTTCAGAGCTGGTTCATAATCCAGGGATCATCATCTGAGATAGCAGTGACTAATAACGTAAGGGCTCTCAAGCTTCCATTAAGTCATTTCTCTTCTCTACGAGTGTAAAACAGCAGTATCATCAATGTTCTGTTTACTACATGTGCTCTAATTACACCAATATGTTTTCTGAGAATGGCTAACAATAACTGGAAGATATTTAGATACAGGAATGTGTATCTAGTGCATTTTCAATGTCATCCCCTGCTGGTTACTTACTGAAGCCCATCTGAGAAACATAGCATCATCACTTTGCATCGACTATCTGTCTTTAGGCGTAATGACAGGATGATGGAGTATTATTATATATATTGTTTTTTTTTTTTTTGCTTCCTTTAGTTTGTTGATGGACATCCCTTTCTCTATGCTTTATGAATTATAACGCCACCTGTGAATAGGACAGATACAAAACAATAGCACCCCTGTTGGTGACCCAATCCTGCTGGGATTTAGGTCCCTTGTGTTTTACTTTTTCCTTGAAATTTGTGTTAGGACTATGTTTCATTATGGTGATGGATAATATAGTAGTTCTCCATGTTCCAGTCATTAAGAGAATGCAATTCTTTGCTATGTCTAGGATGGACTGTGGCACTCTTGGTAAGGTCATTTGTGGTGTCCCCTTCAGGCGAGGATGAACCCCAGCTGTGTACTGACCTGGGTAATGGTGTTCAAAGCAAAGAGTCTCACCATTGTTGTCTCCTGTCACCCTACCCTTTATGTGATGTATGGTTCTACTGGCTGTGTGGACAGTATGTTATGACCTATAGTGGCCTTTCTGTCACTGATGTTACCTTTTTAGGAATAAAGTTTTCTGGTCATCTTTTCATGCAATTCATTTATCATGTTTTACAAAATGTATTCTGGTGCACCTTCAGAAGTGAATTTTCACAGAAAGGATTTCCAGGCATTTGTGTAACATGCTAACTTCTTGTGGACCTTTTCATTGTTAAGAATGGAGACAGAAATAAAACTAAATAAACATGTTTAACTCACTGCAGACTTTTTTCTCTCTCCATACACATGTCTATTTTTCAATTGAACTTTTTTTTCGTGAGCTACTCGGATGATTACCCACCCCATATGTATGTGGTCTTCCTCACTGTCCTCTGCATCAGCTTCCTGCATGGTAGGTTCTGCTGCAGATGGACCTCACTGTTCCTGATTGAGCCTCCGATTAGCTGTCTCTATCCACAGGTCACCAGCTGGCTTTGGGTCAAATAAAACTCTGACAGTACAACACGTTTGAACCCCCAGATCTCAGTATATATATCAGGATAATATCTCAGTAGTGTAACTTTTCTCTTGTCAGATTTCACCCTACATGTGTCTACTCTGATTTTCGTCCACCAGATCTCCAACACCTGTATAAGTCCAATCTTTTTTTTTTATTAGTAATTTACATTACCAATTTGACACCCCTAACTGCAACCTTTTATAGTTATTAAAGTTAGTTATCAAAGTGACATTAATTGCATACGTTTAACAATGAAAACGGATTGTGACAATTACAAAAAAATCTTTCACAGTAGTGTACAAATTATAGTGAAGTTGTGTGGAGCTGTAATCTCAACCCATCTGCAATATCAACTTCAGCCACCGGATGTCACTAGAGAGCACTTGCCGTAAAAGCACAACACAAGCACTGCTTCTCACACAGCAGGGTGGAGGGGGAGGAGGGGGAAGGAAGCCCTGTGCATCTCTCCCCTGTCTGTGAAGTATATGGTTGCACTTAGGAAGGATAATAAAGGTACACAGAGCTAGTTTTTAGACCATCGTGCATACCAGCGTACTGCTAATGTGCACCCCTGTATATTGGAGTGTTTTTTTCACCTACTAATCTCATCAAGAAGTTAGGCAGAGTGTAGTCACTAGGAAGAGCCATCCCTAGGCTAGGCAATTATTTTGTTCGAAATATAATACAAACTATACATAGCTATAAATCCACCCAACAAATCAATATTTTTGGAAGTGACTTTAACCTATTTTTGTTTGTTTTCATAGTTTGAAAATGAAAGCACACTGTATGGACAAAAGTATTATTACACCTGGCCAACAATGGAGTTTATCTCCCACTGCGGCCATGACAAGCTTCGATTTTCTGGCAAGGCTTTCCCATATATATTGCAGTGTGTGTGGGATTATTTGCTTATCCATCTAGGAGAGCATTGGTGAGGTCAGACTATGATGTTGGACAAGAAAGCTTGTCTATCAATCTCCGCACAGCTTTGTCTCTATGAACATTGCTTTTTGCATTGGGGGAAATTATTCTGGAACAGAGAAGGGTATTCCTCAAACTGCTTCCAAAAAGTGGAAATGCTGAAACACTATAGTATCCTTTTACTAGAACTGAAGGGAGTTGCTCAAACTGGAAACCCATCCCATAACATTGGTTAGAGATGGCTTTGTTGTAGGTCCAATGTAAAAAAAGGGGATAAAATAAAAGAAAGAAACAATTAGCAGGGGGAAAAAGAACCGTTAGAGGAGCTGTCCAGAGGCAATATTCGGAAAGTTAAAGAGAGTCTGGTGGTGACTCAAACATTGTGAGTATTGTTGTCACTTACTCTTTGGGTTGCTGGTCGTCAGATGACCCTGGTTAATGGTCAGCTGTTTTGGACCAGCAACCTGTTTGATGAATCGGCAGGTGGAGATAATTTTGCTCACTGTCCCCATGCAGTGAATTCAAGGTCGCGCTCTAAATTGCCTGTGGAGATCCAATTTCGTGGATGCCTGGTCCAAGATATTCAAAAAGATTATTTTGATTGGTGAAGTGGTGTCCACTTTTTTTTCCAAGTCTCTGCTCTTTCCTTTTTCTGGTTGGGACCGTGGAGGCGACGGGTTCTCTTGGCAATGGGGGGGGGGGGGGGGGGGGGGGGGGGGGGGGGGGGGGGGGGGGGGGGGGGGGGGGGGGCGCTCTGGGGCGTCGGTAGCAATATCTTGTATATCAACCACTGTAACTCTTCTTTTCTCTGAGTTTTGATTTTCTTGTTTGTGATACTATGTTTCATGCAAAATCCAATAAAATTTCAAATGTTAAAAAAAAAAGCGAGCGTTTCGTGGCACAACTTGCCAGGTCTTCTGTATGAATGGTGAATGGTTTAGATGTTTAGTCTTTGTCTGTTAGTGGAACAGGTGAACAGGTGATGTGATGTGGTTTTGCTGGTGTTCCTTTAAAAAGTCTGCTGAAGTGTGTGTAATCAGGGAAGAGGGGGCAGGTCCTCTGGTAATTGAGCATGCCACTTCTGAAAAAGTGGCAAGTTTTGCCACGAAACGCTTACTTTTTAGCGTTGATGCATTTCTTAGTTTGAACTATTTCAAAATAAAAATACTTTTAAGGGCGCCTCTTCCCAGCTTTTTTTTTAAAGTGGACACCACTTCACCAATCAAAACATATCATAACATTATCCTTCTGGCACCAAATGATATAGTGGCCACAATGCACTTGACTTATTGCACAGGTCCTATCACAGTATCATTATTGAATTAACTGAGCTCTTCAAAAGGAGCCATTCTTTCATGCGTGTTGCACTGTTCTAAATGGGTACACCAGAACTCAGCGATTAGGATGTTTGTATCACTTCTTTTGTTTGTAAAGTATATTTCCCCATGATAAAGAATAGAGAAAGCTATGGCAGAAGTAGAAAGAAAATAATTACTGATGAAACTGTTGTTTAGAAGGACTTGTCTTCCACTGCTTTCAGAATGTAATGAAGAACAAGTGGTTATTCCGTACCAAGGACCATCCCTATTTAATTAAACAACGCCATCATTTTAATTTACTTAACGTCACACAGGGCTCCGGTTCATCTAAACTGCTTGATTCATTTGGTTGATTAAAAAGAATTTGATTACCAGGAATGTAATGGAATACATTTTAAAGAAGAGCATCTGTCTAATTGAAAAGATGGTTTAAGATATGAGGCTCTTGAAATCATTACACAACAAATAAAAACTTTTGCCTGCTTTTCCTATAATGGTAGAGAATCGAACATTCTTCAGTGGTTTGGCCTGTAACTTACTCGCAACTTCTACAGAATGCAATTTTAACATGGAGGATTAGCTCATTCTATGCTTTAGATCAGGTTAGGTATTGTTTGACGGGTAAAAGGCCAAAAGGACTCCAAAAAAGTTCTATAGATAAGTGGTCTCATTTTTGGGAAAGGAAAATGAAAGAATGTTCATTTTGCATCTGTTTATGGCCCAAAGCTTAGATCACATATGAAGCAATAGTCCGACAAAAAAATTGAGTGCTAAGTTACTTATCTCAAAACCCTCAACCAACGGGTAACCCAACTTCTTAGTCTTAAAAGGTGAAATTCATGTAGTTGTAAAACAATAAATAAAGTCGTATTAATAAAAAAATTCACTTTTAAATGTAAGTCTCCAGCAGTCCAATACATAGAGGAATAACCACTCTGGTGATGCAGTCTGCTATATATTTTCTTTTGTATAATAAAGTTTTTAAATTTTCAAAAAAGTTTTACAAAACACTAGTAGAGCATTCGGCAATACACAAGAGCCTTACACCATAAGGTGACGAAATTACATGGGTAACCAGACACGATTGCTATATTTTTTTTAGAATGGGAACAATTTGGTAACCTAGGTATATTAGGCGCAATACAGTAAAGACAGATTACATTACTTATTGTGAGGCTTGCCAATTATGTGTTATGCTATGTTCAGATGGCGTAGGGGTAGTTTTGATGGACAGTTGCTGGCCAGTGATTAATTTGATGGCTGACTGCTACTGAAAGGAAGTGGTAACTGTTTGAGATGCATAATGTGATGCAGAATTTTTACATTAATATGCAAATTATATGCAGACTGAAACTGATCAAATTCAACATATGCGTTTACAGGTTCATCTTCAATCTGCATGTAATTTTTCTATCAATGTGAAAATGTATCATCTCATTAACCATCTCTGCACTACTACCATATAGACAATGTGTACATAAATCTCAGGATCTGATGCACATATCTTGCACATTAACCTCTCTGGCAGTACAACTGCACCATGCTGTTTTCTACGATGCGGTATGGGCGATCAAAGCGGAGTACATAGAACTCCCTGTCCTCCCTTCTCCCCTCTGCACAGGGATGTGAGGCAGGAAACTGACGCCACCTCCTAAAAATGAAGATCATGCCAAAGAGGTCAGCGAGTCTACCAAGATTTAGAATCTTCGCCGGTTTGCCTTGGATAGGTGAGTATGCCTGAGTGTAGCTCGAGGTGAGTTTGTTTTGAAAAATAAAAACTGCACTCGGGCCAACTGCTAGGGAAGTTAAGCCCTAAACACAGGGTAACTATAACCCTAGATCTGAAATTTCAAAGATAGGCTGCATTGTAATAACAATAGTACCTCGGCAATTGAAGTAGAATGCCAAAATGTCTACACCAGAGACTAGTTTGGGTTCAACTGGTTACAGTCTGCAAACTGGCAATAAAATGCTGGAAAGGTGAGGCATGTGATATATTGTGGTTTATAATAATAACTAAACTGTGTATAATAGTAACAACAATCTTTATTTCAGCTTCAATTCATAAAAAGCTTACTTGTTTCAGACCTAAATCACGTACTGATACTATATGGAGTTGAGGGGTAAAGCTGGACATGTTTCTTTGCTTCAGTTTGGCTTTACATATTGTTTATTGTTCATTCAAATATCATTTATAATATTCTGAGAGACACACACTGCGTATAAGACATTTATATTGTATAGCGTTCTATACTGAACATGTCAACTGCATTTCACAGGGTTACATGGCAACCATGAGTGCTCAAGGAGTTCCTGAGGATATGAAGGGAAAAGATAAAATTGTCTTTGGAAACATACACCAGATATTTGACTGGCACAAAGAGTAAGTGGAGTAAATATGCTTTCCTAAACCTGATATAATGATGAGTTTTGATTATATACAATTGACAATCATGCTGAACTGTGACTGACTTGCAGCATATACTTTTCTATTCAAATTTACTGATTCGCATAATGCTCTGGTTGCTAGAAAAAGTATGTGAACCCTTTGGGATTACGTGGAGTTTGCAGGAATTGGTCATAAAATGTGCTGTGATCTTCATCAAGTCTCACCAGTAAAAAAAAGCACAGTCTGCTTAAAATAATACTACACAAACATTATATGTTTTCATGTTTTTATTGAACATAACATTCACAGAGCAGGGTGCAAAAAGTATGTAAACACCTAGTGACTTATCCAAGAGCTAATTGGAGCCAAGAGTGAGCCAACCTTGAATCCAATCAGTGTGATAATATTGGATGTGTTTCTGAAAGCTGTCCTGCCCTTTACACCAGTTTGGGGTTTACTGGTTTCAAGAAGCACTGAGAAAGGAGCTCTCAGAAGACCTACGATCAAGAATTGTTGACTTGCATGAAGCTGGAAAGGGTTACAAAAGTATCTCCAAAGGCGAAAGTTTAGCATTGTTGCTACTCTCCCTAAGCGTGGTCGTCCTGTAAAGATGACTGCAAGAGCACAGCACAGAATGCTTAATGAGGTAAAGAAGAATTCTAGAGTGTCAGCTAAAGACTTACAGAAATCTCTGGCACATGCTAACATTTTTGTTAGCATGTGCCAGAGATTTCTGTAAGTCTGTAAGTTTGCAATTTTTTTCTACAATAAGGAAAACGTTAAACAAGAATACAGTACATGGGAGGACACCACAGAGGAAGCTATTGCTGTCCAAAAAAATATTGCAGCTAGTTTGCAGTTTGGTTTGGGGCTGCTTTGCCGCCTCAGGGCCTGGATGGATTGTTGTCATTGATGGAAAAATTAATTCCAGAGTTTATCAAGACATTTTGCAGGAAAACATAAGACCATGTGTCTGCCAACTTAAGCTCAGCAGAGAATGGGTGAGGCAACAGGACAATGACCCAAAGCATACAAGTCATTCAACAAAGGAATGGCTTCAACAGATCAAAATACGCCTTCTGGAGTGGCCCAGTCAATGTCCTGACCTATTCACACCAGACATCCCAAGAATATTGCTACACTGAAACAGTTTTGTGAAGAGGAGTGCTCCAAAATTACTCCATCGTTGTGCAGGTCTGATCTGCAACTACAGGAAACGTTTGGTTGAGGTTATTGCTGACAAAGGAGGGTCAACCAGTTATAAAGGTCCACATACTGTTTCCACCCTGCACTGTGAATGTTTACATGTTATATTCAATAAAAACATGAAACATATAATGTTTGTGTAGTATTTTTTTAAGCAGACTGTGTCTTTCTATTGGTGTGACTTAGATGAAGATCAGAGCATATTTTATGACCAATTCATGCAAAACTCCACGTAATCCCAAAGGGTTCACATACTTTTTCTTGCAACTGTATTACAGCAATACATGCACATTTCCCTGTCAGAAATCCATTCTGATTTTTAAAGTTTATAAACATAATTAATCTGCAGTAATATAAATGTCCTTACCTGTTTGGTTTCCTGTTTTACCTTTGCAAATGTTCAGGCATTTTTCTTCCGGTTGTTCAGTCTGAGGCTTGTGGAATCTGTTTCCTATTTGATATGGTGACACCAGAAGATCCATCTCCCGGTTCCAGCAGTGTGGGCATAGGCCTTAGTAGACCGGCTTCTCATGTGGTCTGTTTATGCCTATGGATGCAGAGAGCCTCACCGCCATCTAGTGCTGGAAGAGGGAGGGGGCCTTCTGGTATCACCATCAAACAGGAAACATACTGCAGTTCTGGTATGTTTATTATTCTCTGCAACAATATGTTTTATTTTTTTACATATGGTGGGCAATTTTAAGGAGTGGTGTAAGCCCTGCACAGTTTTCTTTTGCTTTGCTCCCCTAGTCACATAGGGTTACACTTTAAGTGAATAGTTTAAAGCACAAATACTATAGAAGTCCTAAGGCAGATGGAAGAAGTATGGATTTACTTTTAGCAACTTTCATTCAAGAGAATCACAGTGGTAATGATGAAAGTGTAACTACAGACAAAATCAATAATCACCTATATAGTAACTGTAACATAGTAGCTTTTTCTTGCTTTTCCCCATAACACAGTGTTATGACTTGTTGAAACATGCCAGTACTTTTTTTTTATCTATGCAACAAGCCATGTTGTCTAAATGGCACCTGAGGATGCTTACAACGGTACCCTTTTTTGGGGTTTTCTAAACTTTGTTTTATTTCATCTAACTGTAACCCACCCCCATACACCTTTAGATCACTCTGTACAATTTCCTTTAGATCTACCAACAACTATGTAGTATAGTGTCCTCCCTGATAGAATACATAGTGATTGAATATACATAGTTATACATGGTTTTGGTAGAACAAAAGTTGATTGTACAGAAATTGTATGGTGTACAATGTTATAGGCTGGAGTTGGACTTTAATTTGATTGGCTCTCTTAAGAAATGTCATATTGATCATATTCTTCTCAATGAGTTCTACAAGAGAATGGTTCCAAGAATTTGCCATACATGTCACTTTATTATAGAAAGTAGATATATAACAGATCTTCTGGCAGGATTAACAGGTAGTAAAATTGTTGTGGGTTGGTGTTATTGTGACACACTACATAAAATATGCTGGGTTTTCTTCTGTCTAGAGTAAAGCCCCATACATCTTTTAATCACTCCATACAATTTCCTTTAGATCTACCAAAACCTATGTAGTGTTGGGTCCTCCCTGATAGAATACATAGTGATTGGAAGGTATACATCACTGCTATGTAGTGCTGGGTCCTTCCTGATAGAATACATAGTGATTGGAAGGATTAGAAAGCTCCTCATATTACATGGTTTTGGTAGAAGAAAAGTCAATTGTACAGAAATTGTATGGTAAGATTGTAAGGTGTGTTGGGGGCTTTGCACTAGTAAAATAACATTTCCAGGTTGAGATTTAGGGAAAAGCTAAGTTTTCATTCCTTTAATCCTGATTGGGTGTTTGATATAAACACTGTGCCCATTACAAAGAATCCATTAACACATTTCTTCTCTACAGCTATTTTCTAGGTGAGCTACAAAAGTGCCTTGAGGAACCAAGCCGATTAGCACAACTCTTTATAAAGCATGTAAGTCTTCTGTGTCCTGTATGGAGAATATTTCTTCTTTTCAGCCTACATCTGTTGCAGCAACTGAAAAAGCAATATTTGCAATGTTAGGAACATTGTGAAAATGCACCACAACAAAGCAAAAGCTTCAGGCTATTTTTCCATTATATGTCAGGACCCCTCCGCTAACCTGACGTAGCACATAGACTAACCTGCTCGGCAGATACTCGGTCTTCACTGCGCCGAGCCACTCCGCCAATGTAAGGCTGAATGTAGTCGAGTATGTTCAGCCTCTGCATCAGCGGATGTGTAAACAGAGGGTCCGCCGGCAGGCAATGTCTGTATGCTATGTCGGGATCCCCGCTAAGCGTATTCTATTGTCAAATGGACTGCGAATATTAGGCGAAAAATGTGCGATAATTTGCGAATACGAATATTGCCTATACTGCTCATCACTATTTGAAATGTGTATATTTATTAAGGGGCAAGGCAGGATTTTATTCATTTTTAGTTAGTCTTTACTGTTGTTCCTCATCTCTCACCATATCCTCCTGTTGCTTGCAGCGCTGTGCCATAAGCTGCCCTTTCAAAATTCCATCCATGTAACTTAACCTCCTTGGTGATGAATCAAACTGCGCCCATGCTGGGATCAGGCACAACCGCCGGCTCTTCATGTGCCTGCAACATTTCTAGAGAGCTTTCCGGTCCCATGTCTTCAGCGTCATCGGTGACGCCAAAGGGGGCAGGGGGGATGCGGCACCATAGACCTCCATGTTAATGGAGGGGGCACCACTTTTCTCCAGAGGGCCGCGGAGAGAACTGTCAATGTACTCCGCCGCGATTGCCTGGGAAACGGCTTTTCATGCCATAAAAAATGGTGCAAAAAGCAGGGGGTTAAACATCGTAGCATGTATTTGTAATTGTTCCTTGACGATGAAGCTGAAAATGGTGATATGTGCTAAGAAGTGCTGCTGGGATAGAAGGCAATGTCATTGTTGGGATTACTTTTATAGTAGTGATCCTTTTCCCCAGCCACTGTCCACTATGACTGAGGATTTGGGAATATCTTATTGTTAAAGTTACAGGGAAGTCCCAATAAGGAAACATATTTTGCTTGTAGGTTTCTATTTGCGCTAGTTTCAATGGTTTATTAATTGGTCCAACTTTTGTTTTTTTTAGGAGCGCAGGTTGCACATGTACGTGGTATATTGTCAAAACAAGCCCAAGTCCGAACACATTGTGTCCGAGTATATTGATACCTACTTTGAGGTAAGATTCTAAATATGCATTGCTCTGTCAGCATAACTTATTATCGCTTACTACAAATGTAATTACCACATTGTACTTCGCTTGATGGCTTGGGGGTCACCTCCTACTATACTACACTTTGAAACTGATACATTTATGTATCCATTATATACTTTGCTTAATGAGATTTCCAGGATAATTACATTGTTGTACTCAGTTGTTATTTACACCAGATTTCACATCTGGCTTTCTGTAGCCTGCCTCATGTCTCACACCACAGTCCCAGATGTATTAGACAGCTTTACACCATTAATAGTCTATAATATATTTAAAGAACATTTGACAAGTCATGTAAATGGATTTAAGAGACCAGAGATCCACATATATGGGTTCACTCTTTATACTGCGCTCTGCACACTGTGGCCTGCCCCAACATGCTGAGCATACTGATCAGGGAGGTTAGCATGACATTGAAACTGACTTGACTTTGAACTCAATTTATCAAAAACTGTTATAGCGCAAAACGTAAAAAAAAAAGTTATCTTTACCCTTCCCTACATCTCCATGTTCCTACATCTACAATTCTAGTGTTGATATCATGTTCAGTGTTCTTGCAATTAACTCACAAAGTCTGCTTTTGTGCCATTTTCACCACATTTTAAATTCTGAAAAATTTGGCTTATACTCTGATATATACAGTGGATCATTGAGTGACAAATGGCTTGACTTGTCCTTATGAATGGGGACTCTCCTTCCTATCATCCTCTCTTCCTGAAAGACAAAGATGTCACCTGAATTGTGATGGCACATTTTTGTTTCTGGTAGGCTAGGCACATATGAGAACACCAGAAAAATTATTGGTATTTCTGGTAAGTTGCACATACTATACATTTTATTGTAAAAAGGTGAGGTAAGGGGTGCTATGAGCCATTCAGAACACATAATGGGCATTTGTAGCTTTTTCTTATGGGAAAGACAGCATTGACTTACAACCAACCAATTAAGTTTGTAAGTCAAGGGTCCACTGTACTGTATGCCTTGCTGCGAGTAGAGGAAAGCATTATACAAGGAGGGGTGTATTTGTACACAGTGAACTAAAACACACACACACACATATATATATATATATATATATATATATATATATACCTATACATTATATGCATGGCTAGATAGTTGAATATGTAGGGGCAAACTCATCAAAAAAAATCTGTAGTATAAAGTGGAGTTGTTCCTCATGGTGGTAACCCTAACCAGGGCCTTAACAGCTACATCCATATCTTTGATTTTGATATAACCTAAGGAAGGAATACACGATTTTTGCATAGATTTTTGTGCAAAAGAGCGCCATGCATGTTTACGGCACACTATTGTACAAAAATCTAGACAAAAATCAGACTTGGAAGGTAGCTTTGGGCAGGATCAATCAATCCTGCTTGAAACTACAGGTTGCCAACCTGCTGGTAAACCTTTATCGATATCCTATTGTTTGAGTGGTCCCCATCTAAAGTATAGGAGCTGCTCTCTGCTGACAGCCGATGTTGGGCAGCAGCAAGATGACGTCTGAACGGCTCTTATATCGGGCAGCGTATTCCCGGCTTTACTTTCCTTTTATTTTATCTTTTATTTCAGTTTTTCAAACTAAAATTAGAATCCTAGTGTGATTTTCTGACAAAATACAGAAGTTTAAACATGATGTATTGTTACCTGCAGACAAACCAGCACTTGTAATGGGCATAGGATTTATTAGTGCATGAAGGCTAATGAGCTAAATTCATTTACCCAATCACAACTTCTCTTTCTGGCATTGCTGCTGCAGGAGTTGAGGCAACAGCTGTCACATCGTCTACAACTCAATGACCTACTTATCAAACCTGTGCAAAGGATCATGAAGTACCAGCTGCTGCTAAAGGTATGGGTTTGGATGCGTTGCATTCATCACTGACCAACAGTTTGGATGGTACTGCTCACTTTATGCATGCCATAGTGAAAGAATATGGTTGACCTATTACTTCTGTGTGGATGCAGAGGCTGGAGATTGGCTTTTATTAGAGTTTTTTGTAAATTAACACCAAGGGGACATATTACTAGTTCAGCCCAACCACTCTCCATTATCACATGTTGTCGTTAGTATATTCTCCACACCCGACAATGGTTTTCACTTGTGACTCTCACACTGGTTGTGAGAAAATAAAGTTAAGCTGCAAGACAGAAAACAGATTCTTCTTATTTTAATACAAGGCAAGGCTCCTTATATGCAAAAATAAATATAGGTTAAACATACATGCTGTATACAGGGGTGCACCTTAACTTATAGTGTTAAATATATGGTAATTGTTTAAATAATTGTTTTTTTTAACATGAATGATATATCTAAAACAAGTTAGAAGAGAAGATTAAAATGCAGCAATGAGCAGTTCTGTAAAAATAGGCATAAATCATTTAAAACATTTTTTTGTAATTTCTTTCAGGACTTTCTTAAGTATTACAGTAAAGCCGGTCAGGATACAACAGAACTGGAGGTGAGTAAAGCATGCTTATAGTATAGTACAGTGATGGCGAACCTATGGCACGTGTGCCAGAGGTTGCACTCGAAGGAAAGAACTGGTAGCCTATTGGTTCTCAATGCTGTCAGTTCTCTTCCCCTATCTTCTGATTGCATACAGTGCCCAATACCCTTTCTATCTTAAGAGACTAGAGTATGTGTTTTCATGTTTCGTGTGTGTATATGATGTGTGTGTAATTCAGGTCAAATTGCCATGCTGGAACTTTGAATTAAATAAGTGAGCTTTGGGTTTTAGTTTGGGCAAACTATCAGGAAACTGGACAGATATCAGGAAACTGATTTTTATTAAAATTGTGTTCCACGTGGAGAATGTGCATTATATCAGTCTGGATGAGATTTAAGAAGGCTAAAAAGTGGGCAATCTCACTGAATCAGTCTTAAGTGGGCCATACACGGTTTGATTTTTCAATTGTTTGCGTACAATCGATCACTGTGTGCATTCACGGTGATCTATTGATCGGGAATCGATTGCGGCCACCCTTTCTGCTCGACGAAACCTCGATCAAACAGGGAACCAACATGTTGGTAAATCCCTGTTTGATTGCCATTACATTGGATAGGGATCAGGGTCCACATCCAAAGTATGGAAAGGAATCAATTGCACAAGTGGTGTGTATCGATTTCCAGTTCAATCAACAAGCGCATCACGCTGAGTGAGATCGATTGAACGGGTATTGACCTGTGTACGCCCACCTTTAAAACCTTGTGCACAAGCTCAGTTAGGCTGAAATAACTTGAACCATCGGCTGAAATTTACTAACATGTCCAATCAATGCTCAATCAATTTTTGTTCGATTTAGATCACTTTTGGTTGCTTAAAGTGACCAGTTTTCTACAGACAAGTTGACTTTCTAGCGTTCTAATTAGCCATTTATCATTTAAGGTGTCCATACACAGTTTGACTTTCAATTCTGTTGATGAATGATTGATCGCAGCCTGCGATCATCGATCGAACAGAAAATCAAACAAAAAAGGTCAATGGAACTGAGAACGGAAATGTTGGTAAATCCCGGTGGATCGTGGCAGAGCCGAGATCAGGACACAGGATGGCTGTCAGCTGTGACACAAGCAAAGTGGCCGAGCCAAACACAGACTGCTCTGCTGGGGGGAACAATTCCTTTCTCCTGTGTCCAGGTCCCCAACCTGACAGGCAGCAGCTGGAAGCTGCTCAATGGGACCCTACTCCTGGGTCCCCACTGAATGTGTTAATCGAACAGGAATCAATGTGCACCACTTGGCACATCAATTCCTGTTCCATCAACCCACAATTGTGCACAGTGGGGGACGTCACCACACTGCAATAAATTTTGTTTTGATCGCATGGCTATTGACTCCTGTATGAACACCCTTAGTGATCCAACATATAAGATCCCTTAATGACCTCTGATCAATTCTTTACACACACAAAATTTTCACCTAATACAGTTGTTCTGGGTGACTGGGTGAGTCAATACATTTCACACCCTTACAGTACTACTAACTGGTAGACATGTAGTTTAAGGATAATTATCAGTTTCTTTATTCTAGAGCACTCTTTTCCATGCATTGTTCACCTTGCTGTAAAATATCTGCATGCCTCTGTCATTATTTCTCATGCAGTATTGCTGTAATTGCACCGCAGCCTTATCATCATAGGCTATACAGATCTGTTACAATACTTGTTAAACAGACCTCTTATGACCTTGGTAAGCTAAGCTTTAATCAATTGTTTGTAGATATATAGTGATTATACAGGTGTGTATATAGTAGAAAACAAACCCTCCTTCTATATTGACCTACTTGTACACTCATCCTTGTTATTGGTGTTCACAGAAAGCTGTGGAGGTGATGTGCTTTGTCCCCAAACGATGCAATGACATGATGAATCTTGGACGTCTGCAAGGGTTTGAGGTATGTGTTTTTAACTGTAAACTAAAGGGCAATACAGAACTAAAAC
>CM070033.1:39900375-39913391 GCA_036250615.1 Ptychadena robeensis | reverse complement strand
CAATTCACACCGTGTAATGTCTTCTATAAAACTTCAATAAAAATTTCTTGGAAAAAAAAATCAGCGTTTTCTCGGACGATCTAACAAAAAATCCCCACATAGAAAAAATGATTTTTGAACGATGTAACAGTTTTGATCGTACATCATAGTCGGAGTTTATCGTCATTTTTGTCGTCCAATTTTTCATTCAATGGGAAGTAATAGTAATATCGGGGATGATCGGTGTTCATTTAGTCGGGCACTACAAGAAAAGTAGAACGATGTAACCGGACCGATTAAAATTTTCCAACATGTCCGATCATGTGATGGCCGATTTTCTGCTAAATTTTGATCGGGAAAGCTCTGTCGGACCATGTGGGCAAAACCCGATTTATGCCCGATTAACAAAAAACTTCGGGCTTGGTTGATCGGGCTGTGTATGGCTAGCATTATTTAGGAGAGATGTGAGGGAGTGGTGGAGGTCGCTATAGTAAGGCATGGGTTAATTAGTGACTAGGGGAGTAAGATGATCTGGTATAGGGGCCAGTTGAAAAGCTGCTATTATTACATGCTTAATGGGTGTTGGTATCGGTAGCTGTTTGACCAGGTAAGCTGTGCGCATATAAATTAGGTGATAAAGTAACGTGGAAAACTTTACCTTGGTATATGGAATAGCGTGGTTTCTGGAAGGACCAGAAGGAAAGGAAGCATGCTGTCAAGATGGCATGTAGTCCTTTAAATAAGCCAGCAAAATATTTCTGGCCTTGGTAGGCAGGTGCCAGTAGGCGTGTCTGAGTTACATCATTAGTGCTCATTGGTGGAGACTGAATGAAAGACTCTGTACACATGGGTGAACAGGTGTACTGCATTTGTCAAAAATTGGTCTTATTAGGTCTTGGTGTATCTCCTGTGTAAAACCCCCCATACACCTTAAGATCGATCCATACAATCTCCATCAGATCCACCAACACCCGTGCAGTACGGCGGCCCCTCGGATAGAACACACAGTGAATGGAAGGCCCAAAAAGCTCCCCACACTACATGGTCTTGGTAGAACAAAATTTGATAGTACAGAAATTGTATGGACAGATTGCAAGGTGCATAGGGCCTTACTCTAGGTATAACCCTTGAATGAGGGAGGTTTTGTAGTGATAGTAAACTGGGTATGTAGTTTAATGTTGTCAGGTATTGGTCTGGTATTCTATATATGCCTGGAGGACACGTGAATGTTGGTACATACATTAATATAATTATATTAATATAAAGGGCTCTGGATAAAGAGCAAAGAAGCTGGTTTGTAATACGGTGCCGCTGTTGAACATGGTACTTTGGCTTTTTCTAAATCTTGATGTCTTGAGAATTGTGCGGTAGGCAACAAACAATTGATGATGGTCATATGGTTAGTGTTCTAGGGTTTTTAATGTTCATTCAATCATTTCTGTCACCTCGTTAAGTCCATTTGGAGTGTTTTGACTTTGTATATCCAGTATGACTCTCTTGCTTTTAGACGTTTGAATGCATCGTGGACCTCCTTGTAAGGAATCTGTTCAAGTGGGGGGACTTTAAGTTTCTGGTCATCTTGATTGTGGGTTTGTAGAAAATGACATGAAACTCCATGTGGGTGAAACCTTTCTGTATATTTCTTCGATGTTGACCTATTCTTACCCTCAAGTTTTGGGTGGTCCTGCCGATATACTGTAAGCCGCACGGACACTCCAACATATAGATCACATATCGTGAGTTGCAGTTTATTTGTTTTTATGTTAAAAGACTCCCCTGTTGAGGTAGAGGTGAACATGGTCTTTCTGTTGGCTATTACAGCACATGTAAGGCATTTGGGTGTTAAGGCCCCCATACACGGGTCGGATCCGTCAGAGAACCAACATGTTGGTCTTTTTGATCCGATTCTGCACAGATCAGGGGGAGTTGCCATTTGTGAGGTGGAATCGGAGGTGGAATCGGACACGGAATCGTCCCGGAATCGTGCCGGAATCCGTTGGACAAGGTGGTATGCAGCGATGGATACTCTTAATTGGCCGATTGATCACACCTGCGATTCCCGGCAGAATCGCCGGAATCGATCGGGTGAGTGATCAATTGGCCATGGAATCCTGCACGTGTATGGCTAGCTTTAGACATTTGAAGCTCCCTCTTACAGTTGTATTTGACAGATCTTTTTGGACAATGGCTGTTTTTGAGGTCTTTTTTAATTTGCTTGGTGCAAGTATATTCTTAAGAGGAGTACCTCTGCGGAAGATGCATTTTGCTGTGGTTGGTATCTGGGTCTTTAGATGGAGGTCTTGTTGTAAAATATTCCAATGTTTGGTAATGATCTTTTTTATTTGGTTGTTTTTTGGAATTGAATTTAGTGATGAACATACAGTTGTTTGTCATCTCCCCTGATGTGCATTTTATTCTTGTAAAAGATCAGATCTGTCTATTTGTCTGGCTCTGTTTTTAGATGACCTTATAAATTTTTCAGGGTTTTTCTTTGAATTTATTTGTTAGGATCGTAGTTTGTTAATCATAGTCTGCTAGAGAAGAGCAATTTCTTTTTTAATCTTTGGAACTGGCCATACGGAATATTGGTCCTCCAATAGAAACTTTTTTGTCAGTCTCATAATCAGGCCTAAATTCTTCAGCACTTGACCTCCCTAGCACACTGCTGAGGTCCAGATTTCTGTACCAAAAGCACACCATAGACTTCAATGGTAAATTATTCTTTATGTTGTAGGCATGCAACTTCCCAAAATATGTCCGTACAAGGGTCTAATAGACATCCAGAATATAATAATGTTTGAAACAAACAAATATGTAAAATAAAATAAAAAATTTTAATAAATTTTATGAGATAACACAAGAACCAGGGCACAAAGCTTTGCTGCTATGTACTAAATCTCGCCCAAATAAAGTCTCTGGTGCCCCAGATGTGCCCATTTGCAGTTAACCCTCTCTAACCTGGTGTGATGGATGTGGTAAAATCACACCAGGTTAGAGAGGGTTACGGCACCAGAGACTTTTTATTTTAGCGATATTTTGGACATAGAAGCACATTGAAATCAGTTTTCTACATAGAAAACTGATTTCATGCAATGTTGAATTTCCCGCTGCCTCCCCGATGTGACGTCATCACGTCACTCGGAGGAGGGGGGGGGGGGGGGGGGAGAAGAGACGGAGGATATGCTGCCAGCATGTCACATCGGGGACATCAGGACAGCGCAGAACTGTGAGTATGCGCTGCCTGGAGCCCCGATGTGTGCTTGACGGCACCATCTCGTCCAGTCCAATAGTAGCAGTAGCAGCGCTGGACGAGATGCTGCCACCGTGACCGCTAGGGCGGTTAACAAGCACTTTAGCTCAGCAGCCGCTGTATAACCGCACATTTGAACTTAGCTTTAGTACTAAGAAACCGGAAAAAAACTACCTATGTACAAACAGTTAATTGCACCCATGTCCAGTAGGTAACCACAAAAACTGCTTTTTTGAAGGTACTCTGACTTGTCCTGTTTATCTCTTACATGAAGTAATCATAATTAATCTGTTTTTTATTTTAATGTTAGGCTTGAATGGTACAATTTTTAATTTCCATATGTAAAAAGTATTATCTTTGTGTCTATATATATATATATATATATATATATAAATATATATATATATATAAATTACTTTATCTAATGTGTTGTTTCTAAGGTGAGCTTTATTCTTTGTCTCTATTCCCCAGAAATTAAGCACATTGGGCCGAGAACTTCCTGGCTACTCCTCCACTCCTGATGAAATGGGTGTACCTATCCCCCGGCTGGCCAAGCTGGATGAAGATGAACTTTGAACTTTGGCCAAGTGTACAGGGTTGAATTATTTAAGTCGTCCTGGCGTTTCCAGGTTGCAGCTGTGCTCTGGCATTGGTGGATAGAAGGTTTCTGTTCTTGGAACAGGATATTCGTGAGAGAAGGGAACTTGCCTTGTTAATACAATGTTAATACAAGAACTTTTAGCTCCAGAACAGTTTGGAAGACTTTATGGTGTTCATTCTTTGTTCACTATGTGCTCAAATAACAAAAGACTTGTACACCTGACTTGAGAAAGACTAAAGGAAACAAGTTGAAGAGAAACACATGTCAAGCTTTGATAAAAATGAAGAATTCTTTTTTTCAAATCTTACACAAACATTCATCCATTTTACCCATCCACAATGTCTTCACAGAGCCATTATCACTTTCCAGATCTTTACTTTATAATCAGGAAGCTCCATGGAATAGGAGGGAAATAACTGCTCCATTTTTAGGTCTGTGTGTAAGTAATCTAGCAGAGATATGAATGAAAGATCTCATTAAATGCGTACAATTTTTTGTGAACTCGTCTAGGTGTTTACCTTGTGTTTTCTGTATGGAAGACACAGTGAAGTAATGATAGATGATTGTATCTCATAGCAAAATCTGTAGAGGGCCCTCTTGCCTTGACCAAAGCTACATCAAAGGGAATATGAAGCACAGTTTCCAATATTTTATTTAAATGTCAGTATCTGCCACACACAAAGTTCATGCTAGTACAATGTTTTACTTTTAAAATATTTAGCTTTATGTGAGGTTGCCATGATGGACCTGTAATATATATTCATTATATATCTGGGAATCACATTGCCATCAGGGACTTATGAGACAAGTACTTTGCTTTGTGACATACATCAATTAATGACAAGTCCTGAGTTCCCTGAAACATTATCAGTAGAAAAAATGCTGCCCTAGCTGCATGTGCATATACGTTTATTGTATATTATACAAACACTGTATGGATAAATCACTATATAGTCAGGGAGGGCCTTTAAGATTTACCCCTTGTACACTGGGTCCATTCATGCTGGGATCATTAGTGCTCATCAAAGCTGTAATTATGTTTTCGGGTATATGGTGTTTAAATAGGACCTGTGACACTGATCAAGACCATTTGTTTAAATTTACACTGTTACTAGCTTAAGCTGGGCACACGCATTCAATCGAGACGCAATCAAACACAGTGTGGTGACATCATTGTGGCGTCACCATGCTGCCCTTGAGTGCTCTTCATCAATTCCCGCTCCATATTTTGGATGGGGACCATGCAATGGCGATTGACCAGGATTAACAGACTTGTCTGTTCCCTGTTCGATCGATCTTTTTGCAAAAGCTCACAAGTTTTTTCTGTTCGATTCCCATTCACCATGATTGACCGGTGTGACGATTCGATGATCGATCATTAGTCGATTTAATGGAAAATCGTTCCGTATGTGTGGGGATTTACAGTTGGTAAAGTTAAGTACATTAGGAACTATTATAACTAATCTGATTGTCATTGTGAAGGACCCTTTCTTTCCTTGTACAGAGCTCTCCATCCTATTACCATCTTCTTTTTAACCAAAATGCATATGGATCTTGCAGAAAGCATAAACATTCTACATGTGCAGTCTTGAATAACATTTATTAAACTGCATATTATGTTTTAAAATGTACCATTACCTGTCCGCAAAGCACACCCATCACCCAGGTGGCACATGTGTAAATACATGAGCTCCATTGGTGAATCATTGCACTAAA
The DNA here is from genome assembly GCA_036250615.1 of Ptychadena robeensis. Taxonomy (NCBI): domain Eukaryota; kingdom Metazoa; phylum Chordata; class Amphibia; order Anura; family Ptychadenidae; genus Ptychadena; species Ptychadena robeensis. The sequence goes on along the minus strand of CM070033.1, from coordinate 39,907,845 downwards.
TACAGTTTTTTTGTAGAATGGGATTCCTCTTTTTAGAAAGTAGAAGTTTTAGGCATGCTTTTATTCTTTTAAAAGGGTCCTTTATCCCACATCGAGGACATGTAATACACTATACATGTGTTGCATCCAATCCAGGCCTATGTAATATGTTTACTGTACAGTTCTTGTGTAACATGAATGATGTTTTCAAGATGCATATAAATCATGTATATAGTTCTATCTGTCTATAATATGACTACACAAATGTTAGGGCACCCAGGATTACAATGTTAGTACTAGATTCTAGAATCCTATAAATGAAATACATTTTAATCCCAAAGATATATAGTCAATAGGTTTCAATTGTCTCCTATCTGTTAGGAGTGTCACAAGAATAAAAGCAGTTTACACATCTGTGGTAAGAAACGAAAAACACTTTACATATAATACATAAGAAACAAAATGTTGCTGCCAAAGACTCCTGTAACAATAATCCAAGGGATATGGGTATAGTTAACAGTAAGAGGATAAATAACCATAATCCACTGATGAATATGGGCCAGCAGTATGAGAGTGGAATGACCAGCTTTATAGCTGGACACAAAAGTACCAGTCCAGTTGGTGCTCAGTTTACAGCTTTATAAAATCCTCTACAATTATTTTGTAGATTTTAGATTACAGTGTTTGGAGAAAAGAAAAAGCGTACAGTAGTATAGTGGCTGTACTGTCATCATTAATCCAGAATCCTTATTGTTCATTTTCAAGTTCTTTAACTCCATAATTCTGGCCAAAGGAGCTATGACAGGTAAAATTTGATTTGATTTTCTTAAACACAGAAGTAACATGAAGGCCATTGTTATTCTGTCTATTAAGTTGGGTACACGGCTCGACTTTCCTCCAGATCGAGGAAGCCCAACCGCGGCGCGATGATGTCATCATACTGCGGACGAGCTGGCCCGATAGTACTTCTGCGGCTGCCAGGTCATCCAAAGTAATGGGGAATCAAACAGGGTTTATTGAAGTCTTGTACTGTACATCACTCACATACAGGGCCACAATGACTTCCATTTGTTCAGATAATATTAAAGTTTCCACTTTAAATATAAAAGCCATAGTCTTGCTATTTATAAGTGCAATGTCTTGAGATCTCTATCCAGTAATTATTATTCCAATTATATAGTTAAATACTCATTCTAATCCCATAAGCCATACTTCTAAAAGCATTATACCAAATAGCATAAAATATGCAATTTGATTATGGAACACAATGGCACTATGTTGTATGAGATGACTTTGAGGTCTTTACTAAATGCACACTATCTTTCCAACTGCTACTTAAGCATTCACGTTTTCCAAAGGGACAGGGCGTTCTAAAACTGGATGTTAGTTTCTCAAACTTTGGGTCAGGGTTATACTGTACATCAGGATGGTGCGTAAGGTAACTGTTTCAGAAATATGCAGTTTTAAATTAGCACAAAAAATATGTGTATTCTTAACCTACAATTTAAAACTGCATATTAACTATTAGTAAAGTCAGAGATCTAAATTTATAGACTTCTGAACTGGCAAATGAAAGCTGGATCTTTACTGGAAAGGTTACCCTGGGCTCTTCTACCCCCAGCATTTCATCTCTCCAATATGGGCAGACCAAACAGACAAAGTCTGCTGTGCTCACCCACCTCAGAATCATGTTAAGCTAATGCATTTTCCTAACTATATAATGAAAATCTGCCTAAAAATTTGATGGGATGTGAACAGTCTGTTTGATGGATATTCATCAAGAGAAGACCATGACTTGTAGACCAGTGTCATTGCATTAAGGTCCGTAGTATATAGACAACCCCTGCTTAGATAATTTACCATCATACAAATAGTCAGTAAATTGCAAATCAGAACTTTATATAACAGCAAAATATCATTCTTCCACTGAAAAACTGTTTGGTTGCCAATATGAAATTAATAAAATAAAACTACTGTTTAAGACCTTCGGATGTAAAGAACGCATCCTATACTTCAAAGCGTCTGATGGCCAAAAATATTTTGGTTTTCTCCTACTCTGCCTGCCTCCCTGCCACTAGCTCAGACTACCAGAGCAGTATGTGAGGTGGGCAGCTTGTACCCAACTACCAATACAGTGCAGATGGAAGCTTTCCTATCTGCATCTGCACTGTCTGTGATTTGAGCTAAAGCAGCCCAGCTCACACACAGTTAACACAGCCGGAGGAAAGATCTGACCACAGGCAGACCTTTCCTCTGCAGTGTGTTATCAGCCGACAGGCTAATACACATTGCTGGGCTGTCTGTTTCACACAGGCAGATCTACATCGGAGAGATGCTGGCTGGCAGCACTTTCATCTAGCTCTTCCTTTCATTGCTGATATCAGCGGGGCTCCGCTGATGTAAGCAATATAGTACAAATGGGAGATCCAGACGTGGGTGCTTCCCCAACCTGACAGCTCCTATGCCTCCCCAGCTAATCTTGCCGGAAGAGCTGGCAGCAGTGGACACGCCTTCGAAATATAAGACTCAGGGGTCTTATAGTCTGAAAAATATGGTAATTACCACATCGGTTTATAAGAGCTACAAAGGAAATAGTATTGTCTAAGGCAGACAAAAAATTAAACAGTTTCTTGATTACAGCTGTAGTAGGCATATTTTCCTTTGCTTCAATTCTCATAAATGAACCCCACTGGTCGTCATTTGTTGGAAGGCTTTATATGTTAAATGGACAGTCCATCTAGAAATGACATTTTGTATAAACTATAAAGGTAAAGTATTCTACAGATACCTTCTTCTGTATGGGGACATGTCTGCTCTTCCTGGAACTTTGCCTTTTGGAAATACATTTTATGTTATTATTAGAATGTAGCAGGATGAGTGCAGCTGTATACCCTGTATGTATAACTCCACTCCTTCTACTTTATTCTTACATTAACCAAGAGTCCAGGGATAGTGCTTGGAAGTATGAAAGACAAAACCCTTCTTCGCCCATTACTGAAATATCAGGTTTTTTTAAAAATATTTCTTACAAAGGACTATGTCAATGTAAAGATAATCTGTGGACAATGTAGACTCAGAGATAGCCCCCACTCTCTGACTTCACTGTAATATGAACGCCCGGGACCTAATATTTAGCCCCAAGATCGCGTAGCTTATCCTACCCAGAGCTTTATCATGGCAGGAGCACAGAAGCACCTTAATGTCAGAATGAAGAGCTATGCATAGGCCATGGCTGTATGTAAGAAGCTGCATGACACATGTGACCATAGAAATGTATTGGTTGGGAATTATTTTGATCCCTTATATGGAAACTGGGAGACAGTTTAGTAGTTAATGACTTGTAATTAGAAACATACAGAGCTACAAAATCAGTTTCTCCAATACAGGGAGTGCAGAATTATTAGGCAAGTGGTATTTTTGAGGAATACTTTAACCAACCATGTTCCAATGACCCAAAAAACTCTTAATCTCAAAGCTAATATTTTTTTGGAGTAGTTTTTAGTTTGGTTTTTATAGTTTTAAAGCTATATTTTTAGTGGGATATCTGTGTGTGCAGGGTGACTTTACTGTGCATAATTATTAAGCAACTTCACAAAAAAAAATTTAATACCCATTTTAAATTATTTATTTTACCCAGTGAAACCAATATAAAACATCTCAACATTCAAAATAGACATTTCTGACATTCAAAAACAAAACCAAAAACAATCAGCGACGCAATAGTATACTCCAACGCCTTTCCTTTGCAAGGCCACTCAAAAGCCTGCCATCCATGGATTCTGTCAGTGTTTTTGGGGAGGATTAGATCGTTACACCATCAACAATTGCCGCGGCTGCCAGCAGCAACCCAGCCCCTAGAAAAAAAACCACTGTTCAGAAGAGGTGTACTTTTTTTCCGCCCTCCTTGTAACTCACACCTTTGATGAGGATGGACCACAGGTTCTCATTGGGGGTTCAGGATTCAGTGTGAACAAGGAGGCCATGTTCATTAGTTTTTGTTTTTTTCTTCTTTTATTACCTCCCTTTCTTTTAGTGCCATCTCACGTCTGTGGAGTACTTGGTATAACTCTTTGTGTGATGTAGGCATTGTCCTGCATGAAAATCATGTTTCTTGATGGATGCAGAACTTCTCTTCCCCTGTACCACTGCTTGAAGAGGTTTCTCGTTTTCCGAAATGGCAAGTAGGCTCTCGGTTGGGGAGTTTTGAGCTTGAAAGACTTCTCCATCCCGACATGCCTCAACCCGACACATTCCCCACACTCTCATCGTTGATGCACTACCAGCCCAGAAACCAGTACTCCCACACCTCTTCTGGCTTCTCTGAACGAAGTATCACAACTCACCTCTTCTTACTGTCATCTCCGCTCTGTGCCCGCTTTTAAACCAATCCCCACGTGCCCATCCATCTGGCCCACTCCCAAGACCTTCAACGTTCTCATTTCATCAGTCCATAAAACCTTAGAAAAAAAATCATCTTGAATATTCTCTTGTGCCGCAGTCTTGACGTTTCAAGCTTGTGTTCTTGTTCGGTTTCAGCGGTGGTCCCGTCTTTCAGCCTTTCTTACCTTGCCCTGTCGCTGAGGTATTGGCACACCTTGTGCTTTTTGGGCACTCCAGTGATGTTGCAAAGGCTCTGAAATATGGCCACAACTGGTGGCAAGTGGCAATCTTGAAATCAGCTGCACGCTTGACTTTTTCCTCTCCTTTCTTTCTTTCCTTCTCAGTTCATAGGGCGTTTTTTGCGCCTTTGGGGTCGGTTGTTTCCGCACGCTTCTCTTGCTCACCTCCGTTGACTAATTTTTGACATGAAACGCTTGAATATTGTTCGACGTCTGCTTCAGAAGCTTTGGCATTTTAAAGTTAGTGCGTGTCAATCCCCCTCTTGCAAATATCTCACTCAAGTTTTTTACTTTTTCTAAAAGTCTGCTCAAGTCCTTCTTTTTTGACCGCCTTTTGCCAAAGGAAAGAATTTGCCCCTAATATTATGGCCAACCTAATATAGGGTGTTTGTGTCGTCATTAGAACCACACCCCTTCTCATTACAGAGATGCACCAAAGAATCACCTAATATGCTTAATTGGTAGGAGGCTTTCACAAGCCTATACAGCTTGGAGTAACGACAACATGCTAAGAGGATGATGTGGTCAAAATACTCATTTGCCTAATAATTCTACACTCCATGTATATGTTATTGTAGACAATAGGAATATCAAATGCAACATTTTCTGATTGAGAGAACAGTTATTTTTGATGGAAATACTTTAACCATCCACAATGTTGCAGAATGTTTGTATCATTCCCACACTAAGTCTATTTTTAAAAGTTTGCATGACATGGTAATGAAATTTGCATTGCATGGGGCCGTGTCAACTGTTTAATAAGTGATGAAAATGCTTTTCCCAGAATTTGGCTTTATATTTCTATGTGAGAGGAGAGCAGAGACTTTATGGAAACAAGATGGGTGTTTTATGTTCCCCAATGCAAAATTTTAAGAGAGTCCTATGGGGGTCATGCGGCTTCCAGAACTCTATTATCTCTGCACTGTGCAGACATACACAGTCTGTGGTTGTACAGTTGTGCTGGAATATGAAGTTGCAGCAATAGCAGAGGTGAACGGAATATTTTGAGATGTAGTTCCACATCATCCATCAGGTATCTGTAAGAGTGGGCCAATGAGGCATCTGATGACTATTAAGTTCATCGATAATTAACAATCCACCAATGGCCTAATATTTACAGGTATTAGAGGGTTGTTGCTGTAAATTGTAATCCCCTTAAATTATAAGTAGTAAATAAGTAAGTAATGCCGGCCATACACATGCCGAGCGTCATCACGTTAGCCTCCCATTGCATTCTGGGGCCCCACAATCGGCCAGGCACCCTTTGTGTGCCGGCCATAAGCAGCGATGGAGACGCCGTCTTCATTGCTGCTTATGGCATCGGCTCCCATCGGCCAGAGATTTTCCGACATGTCGGATCTCTGGCCGGCCGAGAAGTGGGGCGACAGGGATCTGTCGCCCCATGTGGGCACATGCCGATAAACGGCCGGATTTTAACCTGACCGACGGCGAGAGCGCGCACGCCAGTCGGTCAGATTAAAATCCGGCCGTTTATCGGCATGTGTATGGCCAGCATAAGGGCTTGTTTCCACTATATGTAGGGACCCAGCGGGGATCCTGACGTAGCACAGAGACACAGATCCACCGATTTAGAGGCTCAATTTACTTGACTACGTTGAGCCTTTCATCGGCGGACTGACTCCGCGCAGATCCTCTGCCGAGCAGGTAAGTCTCTGCTACGTCGGGATCCCCTCCAAGCAATACGCTTATCGGAGGGGGTCCGGACGTATAATGGAAACATAGCCTAATCTTCAGATCAAATAACATTCTAATTAGCCAGTGTACTAAGTTTGACATCATAGGACCTTTTTACCAAGATCCTTCAAGGCAATGTGATATGTTGGTTATTTACAACAATTTAGCAGTAAAGCATTTTTTTTAAGTAAATATTAAACATGTGGCAGAGGAAAAGGGGGAACAATGTATACAAATGTTTATCTTTATATAAAAAAAAATTGAGTTTGATTTGGTACAAGAAACTTGGACACAAGATGTCTATTGCCGGCTTTAGCAATGGAAATTTTTGTAACCGTAACTTCCATTGCATTAAGAGGGCATTCTAACAGGTATGGTTTTTCTAACACAGGGCGGACGGGCACTTTCCTGGGGCTGCTCACAGTCACCTATGTGTACTTCCCTAAGGCCTGTGTCCCTATGAGGGATACTTGTTATAGCACACCACCTGCTCCAGCGGCTGCCAAGTAGTGGACTTGTCCTTTAGCGTTCTTTTATTACATAAGATATATTGTGAGGTATGTTCACCCTACATAAGCATAAACTAAGTGGCTTGTGGTGTCAAGCACAGTCAGCTCTGTTGTCAATGTGTATGGGTGACATGGGATTTTCATTTATTTAATTCACACAGGTTTAAAAGGAAATGAATTTACTACTAGGGTGTCCCCCGAGTAGCACACGTATGGAGCCAATGAAGACTTTGCTGTTTCCTTTCATAACTTGTCTCTCCTTATCCTTCTGGAGAAAGGTCATTGTATAATACTCTTGTATATGCATGTTTTATGGAATACTGTCTGATCTCAGCACTATGTTGTACAATATAAAAAGGAAGCTGTGTGTGGGGAGGACAGCAGGGGTCGAGGGGTAGAAATGAGATGTTTTGTTTACTAATAAAGCTTTTGGTATATCAATGGTAGACTTTGAATTTATTGACTGTCGACCCTTTTTTCTTGATCTGATCTATATAAGTGTGGTTTAAAATTGCAAGACGCTACGTAAAATCATTTTCTTCTAGCATTAAATGTGATTTTGGTTTGGTTTCTGATGTGAGAAGTCTTTTCCATAGCAGAAGATCAGAACACTAAAGCAGCCCATACACGGGTCAGATTTTCAATCAATCAACTTAAAACGATCAATT
>CM070033.1:39866447-39883946 GCA_036250615.1 Ptychadena robeensis | reverse complement strand
GAATAAAATTTCCCCCCCCCCATTCAAACCCAGTTTCATCTTGAGGGCAATTTCACATTATGTGGTGACATGGCCTTCAAACTTTATTTAAAAAACAGTGCCTGCAACTTTATTTGGTTTTCATACCAATCTTAAGCTAGCCATAGACACATCGATCCATGGCAGACATTTAGCAGACTCATTACAGCGTGGTGACATGACCACGCTGTGAGCATTCTGCTAAATGTTGGACAGGAATCCTGTGCGTTCCACTAACACACGGGACTCCTGTCAGACTGAAGCCAATTAAATCGGAGGGGGAGGAGACTCCCCCTCTGAGTTAACAGCCTGCAGCGCAGTCGGGCAGAAAAAGAACCGGCATGTCGGATCCGTGTGCGATCCTATCTGCCAGCTTTTTTTCTACAAAAGTCAAGGTGGGCTCCCTCATAGTTGCGGCAGACCAACCTTTATGTGCTCGGCGGGAGCGAGCACGCAGGTTGGTCTGCTACAACTATGGCCGGGAATCGGCCCGTCTATGGGGGGCTTAACAGAGACATGCATCATATATACACACACCAATCATACAGAAACATTCATCATTCACATAGAGATTAACACACACACTACACACATACAGAGACATAAATCATTCACATAGAGACACACACACACTGCACTCATACAGAGACATATATCATTCACATAGAGACACTCACACACTACACTCATACAGAGACATAAATCATTCACATAGAGACACACACACACTTCACTCATACAGAGACATGAATCATTCACATAGAGAGACACACACACACTTCACTCATACAGAGACATAAATCATTCACATAGAGACACACACACACTACACTCATAAGCCCCCCATACACCTTACAATCTTACCATACAATTTCTGTACAAACAACTTTTCTTCTACCAAAACCATATAATATGAGGAGCTTTCTAACCATTCCAATCCCTATGTATTCTATCAGGGAGGACCCGGCACTACATAGTTGTTGATAGATCTAAAGGAAATTGTATGGAGTGATCTAAAGGTGTATGGGGGGCTATACAGAGATATAAATCATTCACATAAAGACACACACACACTACACTCATACAGAGACATAAATTATTCACATAGAGACACACACACTACACTCATACAGAGACATAAATCATTCACATAGAGACACACACACTACACTCATACAGAGACATAAATCATTCACATAGAGGCACACACACACACTACACTCATACAGAGACATAAATCATTCACATAGAGACACACACACTACACTCATAAGCCCCCCATACACCTTAAATCTTACCATACAATTTCTGTACTATGAACTTTTGTTCTATCAAAACCATGTAATATGAGGAGTTTTTTAACCATTCCAATCACTATGTATTCTATCAGGGAGGACCCGGCACTACATAGTTGTTGATAGATCTAAAGGAAATTGTATGGAGTGATCTAAAGGTGTATGGGGGGCTATGCAGAGACATAAATCATTCACATAAATACACACACACACTACACTCATGCAGAGACATAAATCATTCACATAGAGACACACACACACTACACTCATGCAGTGACATAAATCATTCACATAGATACACACACACACTACACTCATACAGAGACATAAATCATTCACATAGAGACACACACACTACACTCATACAGAGACATGAATCATTCACATAGAGACACACACACACACTACACGCATACAGAGACATAAATCATTCACATAGAGACACACACACTACACTCATACAGAGACATAAATCATTCACATAGAGGCACACACACACTACACTCATACAGAGACATAAATCATTCACATAGAGGCACACACACACTACACTCATGCAGATACATAAATCATTCACATAGAGACACACACACACAGACACAGGAATACTTCCATGACCCCAGTTTGGGACCACTGGTTTAGAAGACCAGAGAAAGGCAAGTTTTTTTTCATAAGAAATTCAATTTGCTGTCTTATGTATGATAACGGAGCCAATGAGAGGAGGATAGGAGTAGGATGAGTCATAGTTATGTGCAATGAGGATGTTCTGAAAACCGTTGGGGGAATACAAGCAGAGGTCCTCTAAAAAATACATTGCCACCTCAATCATCTTTGTATCTTCTTTGAACAAATGGGTTAGGATTAGTCATTCATCTAAGATAGGGTTCAAGCTGTGGTAATTCTTTATGACACCCCAAAGGACCTTCACCACAGTGCACAATAATCCACTTCCATTTAGTATGTGTGGAATAGGTAATATTCCCATTAGGTTATTTGGAAGCGTCACTCTGTACAGTACTATACACTTTGTATATTCTGTGATACATAATTCTCATCCTATGTTGGAACACAATGTATTATATAAAACTCTAAGATGGTAAAATCAGTAAACAACCACAGGAAGTAAAATGGAATTGTCTTTTTATTTCCCATTCACAATGTATTTACAAACTGGCATGAGCGGTTATTTTATACACATATGATCTATATAATGCAGCGCTAGCATCAATATTTCTCATTGCTAAAAGATGCAAATAAAGTCTGTGTGGACAGGAAAGAACAAGAGGTTACAAAGAACATATTTAAGAAATGAAAGTCAATATACAAAGGGAAGGGACCCACACAACTCCATTTTGAAGACTTCAGTCTGGTTGACATGGGTTACTCCTCTTGTGATCACATCACCTTTATTTGCAAAGCATTCGTTTAGCATTCATATGCTAAGTTGATTTAAAGCCAAGCAATAAGACTTCTGCCAAAGAACCTATATACATAACGGGAATGGAAATCTTTTTCCGTGACACATTTGTATAAATAATCTAAGCAAATTAATTTATCTTTTTATATGCAATGGGTATTTAGGCACTGTCCCCTAGTACGTAGGCCACTATGGTCATGGTTAAAATTCAGTCAAAAAATACTTTACATTGTCCTCTGCCCATAATATAGAAGAACCAAGTGGATTTTTACAAAGATCATGTGGGTACGGGCCAAAATGCGGATGATGAAGACAGTTACTCTTTTTTAATGCCATCTATGGATGGTCCAGCGCACTTTCCCTTTTTGTTTTGGTGGGTTTTTGTATGTTTGGAGAGGTGATCACTCCTCATAAACCTCTTTCCGCATTCCTGGCAGCCAAAACGTTTCTCTCCTGTATGAGTCCTTAGATGCCGCTGAAGCTCATCAGATCGGGTGAAGCTTTTGCCACAGAAGACCCAATTACAGATAAAAGGTCTTTCTCCAGCATGCCAGCGCAGATGGGCTTTGAGATGCGAGGTCTTTCCATAAACTTTTCCACAACCCGGAAGATGGCAGATGTGAAGCTTCTTTTTGCCTGGTTCTTCATTGCTAGGAGAAGCCTGGCAGTTGGGGCACTTACACCTCCTGCATCGCCTTGTTGAACTGAGCAGAGTTTTAGATGAGCTTTGGAGAAGTGCTGCAAGTTGAGGCTGTGGTCCCACCATCAAGGAGTTTGTCAAATGAAATGAATGAAGATTGTTTGGGTTGGTTTGTTGCAAACTCCACCATGTCTGTTCATCCATATGTGCTGAGGGAATGTGTCTTTGGGTCAAGGGTGTTGTAGGTTGCATAAAACCTGAATAATCCTGAGTCACAGAGTTTGAGTCTTGGAAATGGTAAGATGGGTTAGTTGGAACTTGAGGAGCCAAGATTTTGACAGGAGACAATTCAAATGAATAAACATTAGGGTCAGCTGGAGGAGTCAAGGGCAGCTCATGAGTTCCTACTGCCTGCATATGACTGGTATATTGAACTTTAGGGACACCAAAGGTCACAGAGTGAGTTCCCATTCCTGTACTGGGAGAAACGTCATTGCCCCACAGTTGAAACATTGGTGGTGCTGCTCCAGATGGACTGGAGGTAGACTGTGAGTAATCCCAATGGTTTGGTTTAGGTGCTATCAATGAGCGACAGCCTGAAGGGAGTATGTTCAGTGTTTGAAAGGGCCCTGTATCCGGAGAGGAACTTGGGGTTCTATCCTAAAATACAAAAAGAAATAAAAGTAAGATTTGTGAACAGAATACATTTTCAGTAAACACCTTTACTTCATACATATAAAAGCATTTATCTGTTGAGCTAAGAAAGTATTTTTAATTATATTTTTGAAATATGGTTACCAAAGGTACTGCACAACAACTGCTACAATTTGCCACCACCTCTGTGTAATCACCTTTAGATTTGCCAACAGTCAAGTAGCGAGTGGACCATTTTTTTTTATTTGATTCATTTTATATTCAGTTAGGTAGACCCTTACCATTCAAAGCTATTGGCAAATATAAGGGTGATTGAGACATTATATAATGGGTTCAGTGATCTTTTATTCCAGTGCAATTATTAAAACACTAAAGCCTTATCCTTACCTATCCTGTAGTCGTGCATCTTAATTTTGGATAATGGCAGAGCAAGTATATTTTCTGATCAAACAGGTATACATGCCATTACACTATAACAGTAAGGAAATGTGCACACTACAGGCAACAGTGCATAGCAATATCATTAAAGCCTCCCATACATCTTTAGATCACTCTATACAATTTCTATTAGATCTACCAACAACTATGTAGTGCCGGGTCCTCCCTGATAGAATACATAGGGATTGGAAGGTTCAGAAAGGTCCTCATATTACATGGTTTTGGTAGAACAAAAGTTAATTGTACGGAAATTATATGGTAAGATTGTAAGGTGTATGGGGGGCTTAAGTCTTACCATAGTGGTCTGTGGTCATCCCAATGACTACACTACAATGCCTGGAACATACACCTGACTCTAGATTGTAACAAAGTGATTGTAATGTCACATTCATGATCTTTTCTCAGATATAACTTTCTTTAGGCAAACCATAATAGATAATACAAAAGCTGGCCATACACCTTTAGATCTCTCTGCCATATATCCTTTAGATCTACCAACAACTATGTAGTATAGGATACTTTGCGTTTAAACACATGTAGACTTGATTGTTTAGAAAGTCCCTCATATTACATGGTTTTGGTAAAACAAAAGGAGATCTAAAGGAAATATGACAGAGAAATCTAAAGGTGTATGGGGACCCTAACTGATCCCCATTATATTAGTAATCAATAAGCCCAGCTAGACGTTTAATATTGTCTGCTTTGGAGACTGCAGTCTGGGAGCCTGGTCAGTTCCATCATTATGGGTACAACCCAATATAGTTCATATATATATATAGATCAAACTACAAACTCTCTTTATCTAAGTAAGCGCAAGAGGTGTCGCAGCTTCCCAGCCAGTTGCTGGAGCACAATCCTGATATATTACACAAATAAAGCCACTTCCTATAGTAATCAGACTAATTGATCCAATTTCTTCGACCACTAAAACACACAAATCTTGCTTAATAAGTATAATGAATGATGCATGAAAGCCCCATGTGTGCACCCCTCTAGACACACAAGCTCTATGATAAACCTAAGTAACTACAAGTGACACAGACTGGAGGTTCATCTTCAGTGAAAGCTGTACTACATAATCCAGCATGGAAAGTGTGGACCAGAAAATCATTATTTCGTCTGTTTGCATTTAACAACTGACATCAATGTGAAAAATCTGCTTTTCATGAGCTGCTTGTAGCAAACAACCTGCACTTTGTTTTTTCACAAATGTTATAAATGGATATCAATTACATTATAAACTAATTATAGACATATATCTTCCTCCCCATCATCAGTAAAGTCTTCAAGGTCCATTCTAACTATGACTTGATATCTATCTGGGCTGAACCCAAGGCGATGACAAATGTCTGATAATATGCTATTTAAAAAATGAGATAAAATATAGCAAAAAAAAGAAGAAGAATATGATCTCAGTACCCCGATAACCCTGATCCTGAACACAAATGGAAGATCCTTGAAACATAAGAGGATATGTCTTACCTGTAAATAAGCCTGTAAAGTACTCTCTCTGTTGAGAAGGACCAGAGACGCCATGAGGTTCAGTCTGCTGTTTGTGCTGCTTTAGGTGGATCCTATCATCCCCAGATCAGAACTAGTCTGTGTTCCCAACTCTCAGCCACTGTTTGATCCTTCACAGTGCAAACTTTTTTTCTTTTTTTTTTGACTAGCCATCAGCCAATCAGGAGTGTGTGTTTGGGTTGTCTTTGATGTGAGGAAGCTAACCAATCATTAAAATAGATTGAACCGTTTTCAAAGCAGGGTCTAGTTGAATCTTCCTTTAAATGCACAGACCCCCTGCTGGTGGTGTCTGTTATGTATGCATATGGAGGGCTCTGCTGCTATCAGGATGTATACAGAGGTTTTGTAGGGATCTTGTTTTTCTTCTATTTCATCTCTTTTAAAGCTGCAAGGGGTATCCTGAGCACATTTGTGGTCATTATAGGAAAGTATTGTCAGAGGAAACAAGCTAGATATGCATGATACCACTTCACCAGAGGCCTAATTGTACCTCTGGCTGCTGGAGAGTTAATGTGGATAATAAATTCATTTATCCCCAGTGAGGGTGAGCAGTCTACTGCCATAAAGAGCATCAGGTTAACATCTGTCATGTTAAAAATAACAGCACACGGTACCTGTCATGTTGTGCTGGGGAAATCACTGTTTTGTGTCACTTTCAAATCTTTGGCCAGGCGACTGTAACAAACATGAGGATGTCAGGATGATTAAGGGCCAGGTACTGACAATTTCACAAAGCTGGCCGCTGCAGAAAAATGTACAACGATGCTGTAATGAAGGATTATCATACAAGAGGGACTACTATGACCATCAATATATTAACGCACTGGGATATGCAAATACCATGGATTCTTGTTTTACATTCTTAAATGAAATATCCAACTCAATACTGTGGATAAAAGCAATATTAAGTGATATTATCTGGCATAGACACGTGCTTAGAAATATAATTGTATTATCAGAGTAATTACCTAATCTCTAATCCTCACATTGTATTTTATACTATTACATGTATGGGCACCTACAGTTTCTTCTTCTACCTACCTATAAAGTCACAGGAAAGTCTTAAAAATAAATGAAAGGCAAGCAGGGCAGCCTTTACTTTAACAGCGATGACTGCTTTGTTAGACGATGTTGTAGGAAGATTGATAGGCAGTACACAACCATGCCAAGACCCACCCAAAAGTTAACCTTGATGTTGTATCAACAATGACTCCAAACACGTGTTGGCCATTGACATGAAGTACTTTAAAGTATGATGACTTGATTGGTATATGCTCAATTTGTTTTACAGATTCCTATATAATTACTGAACTCTGATGGCCAGGAATAGGATGTGTCCACAGGGGCTTCGCCTGAATGGTATAAAACAGGGTTGTCGAGCTACAGCTTGGGGGCTAAATTTGACCTGCAGTGTGATTATATTTGGCCCACAAGATACATTTTGTTATTAGTTTAATAACTAATGCTATTGGCTAATGCCACAGACTAGGAGCGGACATGTCTGAAAGTCGAATCAGGAATGGACATGATGTCGATCAAACAGGTATCGACCAGTGTATGGCCAGCTTTAGGCAATGCTTGCTGCTTAGCCTAATGGTTCCCAAACTTTCTAGACCTCTTTTCTAGATAGAAATATTATCGAGCCCCTCCCGCCCCATTAAAACTACACAGTTTCACATCCCCTATGCTGCACCTTCCTGGAATACCTCCATGCCCCCCAGTTTGGGAACCACTGCCTTAGCCAATGTTTAAGCAAAACTTACTTGGCTTCCATATAAAAAATCTTATGGTTATATCAGATGAGAAGGAGTAACTTCCTTAATTGTAGAAATTTTCTCAACAAATATTAGAGTTGGTCCAAAAGTTTTGCCCGTTGTGTTTGAGTCTTGACATCCTTGGTGTAAAGGGAGCACAGTAATGAAAGTATATTTTTTATTTCGCAATACTAATTGTTATTTATATTAGTTTCTATGAAAACCGGTCATTGGCCTCTTTTTTCCAGTCTGATGTCTACACACATTACAGCTGAGGCATGTTGGTAAAGGTGTGTTTATCTATGAAAGGAATTATTCAACGAGCCTCATTGTTCCCCATCCTGACAAGAATCTAGCTTCTCACACATTTAGCAGTTAGCTTTAAAATGAGTTTCTTGCCCTCAGCACCTGGAAGTGACACTTATTTAAACAGTAGTTACATTGTATTCAGCACACTAAAACATTAGGCTGTAACAATGTAACCTGCTTGGGCATGTAATGAAATAGGCGTCTTAATTACAATACAATACTGAGAATAACAGCAAAAAGTAAACGCGTTGATCAAAAATCAACAAGACTGATGTGTCAACTGAGCCAGTAATGGTCATTGTTTACCCGGACTATTAGGCACATTTGACGGTGCACATTCTCGGCAATATTCTGAAAGTTTCATTTCAAAGGCATTCTTCACTTTTCACAACAACGTGGAAAACGCAAAGTCTTGCAGTTATATGTAGAATGGCTGGGGAACCTCCTTCACACCCCATAATCAGCTGTTTGCTGACTTTAGAGTAAAACTGTCAATGTCTACATGGGCAGTATAAGACTTCAACACACACATCAACAAATGGTTCCTGTACAAACTCTTAGATCTGGCTCATGACCTTGGGCTTTATGATGGTCATGAATGGGTATGGTCCTTGCCCATTTTTAAGTGTAGCCCAAAGATGTATTATATTTATTAGAATTTTCACAGCTTAATGGCCTTAGTGCATTTCTTTTTTAGTTTTTGCCCATGATGTTCGACTGTGATATTGGCTTAGGAAACCATTGGCTAATCCATTTACTGTGTAAAGCAGGCCATACACGGGTCAGATTTTCAATCAATCGACTTAAAACGATCAATTTTTTAGTCGATTGATTGAGAATTGAGTTTTGCCCACCTGGTTAAATCGACTTAATCCGATCAAAATTGAGTGAAAATTCAGTCGTTTTTTGATCGGACTGGATGGTAAATTTTGATCGGTCGATTGAAAATTGGTTCCTTATTTTGAGAACCAAGTGTGGTCAACCAATTTTTGATCGATTTTTCTACCTATTCTACCTCACTTCTGATTGAAATTTTAATCAGACTATTTTGGATCGATTATTTTGTGGATTGAAAAAAAAATCGATCAAAAATCTTGTACTACATATGGGGCATGATACGATCGTCATATAATTTTATACCAACTTAAAAATTGATCGTTTTAAGTTGATTGATTGAAAATCTGACCCATGTATGGGCTGCTTAAGGGCTCTATTGTCGAACTAAAGGCCCCCATACACGTATAGATTTTTCATCCAATCAACTTAATTCAATCAATTTTTTTGGTTGATTGATTGAAAATCTATGGCAGCCCACATGGTTAGATCAACCTAAATCAATTAAAATTGGGGAAAAAATTGATTGAAAAAGGATTGGACGTGTTGGTAAATTTTAATTGGTTGTATTGAAATGCATTACACTTTCAGTCGATCCCCATAAAGTTGATCAAATATCTGTTACTACAGTTGACCAACATACAATCAATCACCAATTTGCCTGACTCCAAAAAATTTATCTTTTTAAGTTGATTGAACAGAAAATCTAGACGTGTATGGGGGGCTTTAGCCAGGACAACAACTTCATCCCAGAGGGAGTAGTGTTGAGCTCGAATATTGGAATGCCGAATATTTTTCGCGAATATCGGCAATTCGAGAATTCACCAATATCTCGAATATCTCGGCGGATATTCGCAATTCCGAATATTCGCAATATGGCCATGTATTGCAAAAATAATATTCGCATTGCGATCATTTTAAAGATTTTCACGATGCGAATATGATTTTCGCAATTGCGAATATTATTCTCGCAATCCATGGTATTACCGTGAATATTCGAATTTCCGAATATAGAATCGAATATTAGTAAAATTATTCGCGAAATATCACGAATTCGAATATTGCCTATGCTGCTCATCACTAAGAGGGAGATTGATTCTGTATGACCCTATTTCCCCAAAAAGTCAGGCACTTTTTTTTATATTAGTTTCATTGAAAAAAGAACTGTAATTCAAGCAATATGCAAGTATTACCAAAACATTTAATATGGTCTTTGTAGTATTTGCAACTAAATAGAAGGTGCGCATTCCCTTTGTATTTACATGTTACACAGCGGCCCAGCTGTTTTGGAAACAGCGTTGTCAGCAGGGGCAGCTGGTACATAAGTTAAGAGATACCCAGAATAATCAATGGGTATTGTTTTGTACTTTCTATACAGATATAACACAATGAGTTTTTTAGAAGACCAAAATTAAACAAAAAAGACAACTTCATTGTTAGAATATACATCCCCTGTAATAGAATGCTGTCTCAGACGTTTCTGTCTCTCAGAAAACTTCCTATCTTCTTGCATTATCTTGCTTTTTTCTGCCAGTCCTAATTCACACGGCCATTTTCACTGACCGATCATATGAAAACAGCCACCACCCAAGGAGGGCTCAGATAGTTGGCCATTAGGATAACATGGCTGTTGATGTCAGTATTTGACAACCACCGCCCAGGCGCCTCCACACTGTTTGCAACCCCTGCATACAGTCTCAGGAATATTGTCATTTCAGACACCCTGAAACAGACCGTGTTAATGAAGTCTTGCAGGTTTCTAACTGAAATAAAAATAAAATTAGTGAATATGATAGTTGGGTCTATAACTCTGTTAATACAATGTAAGTGGCCACAAACTCTGACTAAAGACCTCTTAAAAGCCAGGGTACCTGATGATGCACCCCAAGTTATGAACATGTACCAGGCTTTGTGTTGCACTTTCTAAGTGTACTCAAATCAACTAACAAAAATGTTATATATCACTTATTTTCAGGTTCTGATCTATCCGATGCAGTGCATTTTATGTCTGTGAGTTTATAGTTGTTTATGGATTACATGTGGACTGTATTTCAGCCAATGAAACTAGAAGAATGAGCAGAAATTACTAGGGGAGGTATTAAAACACATTTAACATGTCCATACTCTGGCATTGACATCAGTGCTAGCTGTAACATACAAAAACAAGCTTAGGCTATGTCCCCACTTGTGCGATGTGCCGTGATTCGCAGCGGGGAGATCGCCAGCACCCAGCGATCTGCCACTGTTTTTCGCGATTAGAATCACGGCACCTGCAGCCAGGAAGGGGGGTGGCAGGACATCTTGCCCCACCCCGCGTGATCACGCCCATGGAGATTGAATGGGTGCGGTTAAAATGACACTCAATTACTACCCGCGCACAGTCATGGCCATAAATCAAACACACGGTGACCAGATTGTGTATGCTGGGATAAACCCCATTAAATACATGTCAGCGATCACCCGGGATCGTCCCTACGCCATATACACTTGAACCTTTTTTTTTACAATGCACACCACAATTTACAGGTGTGAACAACTCCATTGTATATAATGTGTTTCTGCTTTTCATACATTTACATGCAATGCCCACATGTAAAGATGTATAGCTGTGAGTGGGGCCTGAATGTAGCCATGCACAGTGAAATGTTTCCATTTGATCAATAGAGATGGTCGACTTCTTTATCGAAAATGCTATTATCATCAAACTTGCTGGATTTAGAGAAGGGTCCAGTGTTTACTACAAAAAAAAGTTTTGCTCTAGCATGTGTAGTTTTTGCATAAAGTTAGTAAAATTTTGAGGTTAATTTATGCAAAAACTGCACATGCTAGAGCAAAACTTTGTTAAATATATTCATCGAATATCCGACATTCGAGAATTTGCAATATTTCGAAACTGTGCGCTCGGATATTCGCAATGGAAGATATCCATCATATTATGCTTCAACATTGTTTACCGGCATAAATCGTGCATATTTGTGCGCATTGCAGATGGATATGCACAATACACACAGCGCTTGTACTGGCTGACATCACAGAATGAAGAAGAGAAGCTGTAAAGCTGCATTGTGAATCATTGTGAACAGGCGCACACAAGATGGAAGGCAATAGAATACAGTTGAATTTAATTTTACAAATTTCAAATGTTCCTTTGTATATTTGCGAAATTACGCAAATTCGAATATACCACATGCCACTCAACACTAGTGATAATACCATATTCAGGGGCTTTGAAATCAACTCACAAATTAACTAGTCAAACAATTTAACCATTTCTATTGGTCAACTTAAAAAGCAATTGTTTAAGTTGATCGTTTGAAAATTGGTTCCTTTATCCCAGAAATGACTAAAAGTTATGTAAATCGAACAGAAAATGGATTGAGCAATGATCAGACATGTTGAGAAATTTAAGTAGATTGTTCAAATATTTTTTTTCTAGGTAATTTGATGGATTTGTATCTGATGGTACTATGGAGCATGTGCACAGGGCTTAGGAAAGGAGTCAATCGATCAATCAATAGATCATATTGTGTGGTGGTAAAAACAATGTAAAGGTCGCCATACACGGGTCCGATTCCCAAGGGATGCCGGGACGATCGATTCCGGGCGCGTGCACGCTAAACGATCGTCCCGGCATCGTGTGAAGCCCACCTTGCCCGATCGATCACATCCGATCGATCGGGGGCCCAGAATCGGATCTGCCAGAGAACCAACATGTTGGTCCTCTGATCCGATTCAGCACACATCAGGGGGAGTTGCCATGTGTGAAGTGATCGATCGGGCACGGAATCGTCCAGGAATCGGTGGCCCAAGGTGGTAGGGACAGGCTTAATTGGGCGATCGATCGGACATCCGATTCCCTCTGGCATCGCGGAATCGATCGGATGGGTGATCGATTGTCCATGGAATCGACACATGTATGGCTAGCTTTAGACTGACTGTCCATATTTTAATTGCACAAGCCGATCAAATCTAAGATCGATCGAGCAAGTTAATGTGGGTGTGGCTAACTTTAGGGAACTATAAGTTGTAACAAGTACTCAGCTCAAATAATTGTATGAATGCAAGTTACAATAGTAAATACGATAATAAAATAATACAATGAAAATATGATATGAAATATCTCAATGTTTTTGGTAGGCAATGTGACCCAAACTGTCTAGGCCAAAGAAAAGCTGCACATTTAATTTGTTATTTTGCAAAATGTATTCTGATTTTATCGCAAAATACATAGATATGTACAAATATAAATGTGATGTGGTAATACTGATGAGTTGATAAATGTGAAGTGTTATGATAGTGACCTCACTGCCAATCTTGATAAAATAAATTGCTCTACGGCACATTAATAAAGAGTTTTGGTTCACAGACTCCCTTTGGACTGTACCAAAGGCGACTTTTGATGAGCGATTTCTTTGTTCTTCTTGGTGCTTTATTTTCTGTAAACTGGTACTTTTGTTATGTCAATGTCTTCTTCATCCTATCTTTGCACCTGAACCCCGAGGAGTTAGATCCTAACAAAGTCAGTGTAAGAGTCTTAATGAAGTCTTCTACAGCATACATTAAGCTGTTATGCAGTATAGCAGAAAGAGTTAAGTCTCCCAGGGAGCAGAATCAAGGGGAAGGGAAACTGTATCAAAGGGTTTTATTAAAAAAGATAGAGAGAAGCATCTGTGTTTCTTTAAGGAGGCGGCTGGGAGTCCCTGTAATGTGTTTTATTGGGGAGAAGTTGTTAATTGCTCTGAGCACTGGCTTCCTGTCTTCATAGCATTGCCCAGCTGGGCTCTTTGATGTGCTAACAACACCAACAACATTTTGCAAATATTCATTATTACAACAAAGGTGGTGCATATCCCCCTCTACAGAAGAACTCTTACAATGTCTGCCACTTTACTTTTACTGCTTCATATTGAAAGGTGAAAATGTATATATTTGTTATAACTCTTTTATAAAATGTCATAGATTTGTATAGAAATAACCATGGTGCGCTATAATCGGAATACTTCACAACAGTATAAAGCTTTGGATGTTATGTAAATGAATAGCACCTAGTTCTGCGTTATGCACATACCAGTGAGCGCATACAGACCATGTCCAATCATCATGGAATAATCTGAATTGTTATCATGTGGGGGACATACAGACCATGTCCAATAATCAGAATTGTTATTATGTAGGGGACATACAGACCATGTCCAATAACCAGAATTGTTGTGGGGAACAACAGGTTAATGCTCAAACAGAATAATAATATGCTCAGATAAAGCTATGTTTCCAAGCCACTGCAGTCCAACTAAATTTGCAAGCAACAGATGACGTTCAATGTCTATAGACAGTTATCGCCCTCCTTACAAACTTACGCAAATGGATTCTTAGAATGAGATCACCAATAAGTAGACTTGTCAGTAATATCTGCATGTTCCTTCTACACAACTCTAAATTATTTTATAAAGCTGTAAATGTGAAAATCTGGTGTATTTGAATATGTATTAAACAATTCACCACCTGTAAACATATACTGAATAAGCCCCTTAATGTTCCTCTACTTCTATACCTCTATACCCTACCTTTGTTGATGAAGATGTATGTTTTATACACCGTGAGCTTAGATTTCATGTAACATAATAATATAATTTTAAGCAGAATAATGATAAAATAGGGATTAAACTTGTCCTACAATATTGACTCACAAAATTCTCTGGCCTTGCAGTAAAAAAATCACACATGGAAATGGTCCTTATTCCATTCCTGCAGTAATTTGAATGCTTATTTGTGCCTTTGGTCTATTGATGCCCCCCTCTGTGATATTGTCCCCATGCTAATTACAGCCAACACTACAAATAGCCAGAACTAATTTCTGTGTTATTGTCCTGCTAATGTGACCCTCTGCCAGGGTTACTGTAGATTTTCAACATGAAGAGGGGGGTTCTGTATCTGCTGCATTGGAGAGAAGCATCAGGTCCTATTGTTCTCAAGAGGATTGAAGGACAGTTTCAGTGAGCAGATAATAAATAAAGTGCTTGTCCATTTATTGTGCATACGGTACAATAGGCAGGGAGTGACATATGGTCCAGCTGAAGATTGTTCAAGATATTCTTTTTGTTTAGGAGGAAGATCTGTTAATGAAGACATACAAGCCTGTTATTGATGATCTTAACTCAACCTATTGCTTCACAAGTAGCCTATAGAAATAGTATTGATGAGCTCGGTTTGATACAAATTGACCAGTCTTTTACTTTCCTTTGGTAATTTAATATTTGATTTGTTGATAAAATGGTCAAGGTCTGTCTGACTTAAAAACCATTATTACTGCCTGCTTTATAGGAAAAACAGACTGTACTTCTGTAAAGAGGAAGAGTATCTGGAAAAAATCAAATACAAAAGTAAATGTAGATTTTAGATCACAGCCAAGCAAACATATGCAAACACCCCGCATAATGTCTTTCTAATGAATAAACATGTTTTCATCAGGTGAGCATGGACAAATACCCATGTATTTGGGAGGGAACAGTAGTTCAGTAATATAAGTAGTGTTGTATTCACCCAATGGCATCTTGGCCAGATGACTTTTGTTGGCCTAGAAATTTTCATCATAGGGTCCTCTAAAACTTTTAGGGTTCTCTAATCTGATTATGATGGGCTGGCATGCTGAACATTTTCCAATGTCTGTAGGCAAAGGCTGTGATTTATAGCCCAAAGTGCAACAGGTGCGTTATACATGCAGAGAAAACACAAAGGGCATATGATTATTCTGCAAAAGGCTGACAAGTAGTGGCACAAGTATCTCACATGGTATTTATTAAAATGCTTGTCTGTATTTGCATATATATGTAGTAGTGATGTAAAACTGGAATAGTGATAAGGATCCATGAGTTAAATCATACTCTGCGCAGTTTATAACATATTGAAAAACATCAATAGAGAAAAGTGAGAACCTCTTGTTGGGATTTTGTTGTTCACTGTGTTCCCTTTGTCATGATTTCACACTACTTCCACTGACTATAGAGGGAATTATGTATTATTTCCGCAACAAATGAAACAAAAAGTTCTGTTTTCCCGGATTATTTTAGCATAAATTCCACTTTAAGTAAACCAAACACACCAAAGACTATGTTCTATGTTTCAAGCATCATTCTGGAATTCTCTTGTCTGTTGCCCTGACATTGGCCTGTACTTGATTCAGGGCATGTGAAGACGCTCACCAGTCCACACTGGATGATCACTGCCCAATTGGATTGGGTATCCAGCATAGAGCAAACATGTCCCAAACTGCATGCAACAGGGTCTTATGCATGGAATGCGTGCTAGTAAGTCCACCAACTGCCTGCACGCTGATATAAACAGTCTGCTCCGCACTGCCCCTGCTTTATACCCTTCAAGCCCCAAGGTCTCATGGGACAAAGAATTAAAGAGGATAGTACCTGCTCTTTCTTATATAGTCACACTTCAGGTGCAACCTGCTATTCAGATGCAGGTAAGCCTGCCACGAACTGTCCTGTACTCTATAGAAAAGTCAACCCTAATGACCCAAAGCCTAATGCTTTCTGCATTAACCTCCTGGGTGTTATGCCCGAACTCAGCATGTCACAGTTTGCTCTTAGAACAAACTGTGCCCGTGCCAGGATCAGACATAATCGCCTGGCTCCCTGAACCGGTCCAGAGTCCGAAAGGGCAGGGGGTATTCAGCCCCATAGACCTCCATGTTAATAGAGGGGGCATCACTTTTCCCTAGACACATTGTCTAATTGACACTGTTGTTGTGTAGAGAGTCGGGGGGAGGGTGGGGAATAACTGCGAAGTACAGTGTTCTCTGCCCCCATTGCCCCCATACTTTACGATGTTGCTATTTGTGATACTGTTGTGATTGACCCACTTTCAGTCTAGATATAATTTGCATGCTAATGTGAACATTTCAGCATCTCCCATCTTTCTATCTTTTTGGGGGACCTGGCTCTATATTAAAATAAAAAATAAATAAATATATATAAACAGTGGGTAGGGAAAGTATTTAGACCCACTTACATTTTTCACTCTTTGTTATATTGCAGCCATTTGCTAAAATCTTTTAAGTTCTTTTTTTCCTCATGAATGTACATACAGCACCCCATATTGACAGAAAAACACAGAGACATTTTTGCAGATTTATTAAAAAGAAAAACTGAAATATCACATGGTCATATATATAGGTGTGGCCTCAACTGTGCATTACTATATTATAGTTTTACCAAATATTGAATAGGGGGTCTCTATGTTGCGACCCAATCGTATACTGCACTGGAGAGGATGTTGAGCGCACTTATTCCTCCCACCCACAACAAACTACACGGGCCTTTTCCCAGCAAAGCTAAATCATATATCTCTATAAAAACAGTCTTTATTTAAAAGTATACTAAAATCATACAAACTATACACATGTCATCTCATATTAAAACATAATGATTTACATAGAGGTAGTGGCCACAATGCGCAGCAAGGTAATTGTCACAATTTTATGTGTTAAGGTTCTTGTGGAGGTCTTATTATTTGTTTTCACTAGTAGGTTGCTCCAACCCATTTCGCCTCAAGATAAAGGTGGGTTTACACGTCAAGATTTTTGTTTCGTCCAACCTCCGATTCGATTTT
>CM070033.1:39802362-39844871 GCA_036250615.1 Ptychadena robeensis | reverse complement strand
TTCATTGGTCGGTTTTAATGGATCCTAATTTTTATCTGAGAGTGTATGGCCTGCTTTAGTTACATACGCACTTCAGCACTCACTAAAGCACTTCAGCACTTGATCATCCTTGCTCTGTTCATGATCACAGCTGCCACTTCACAGCTAAGCTTCTGTTGTTCCTATACGCTTCCAGTTTGTAATAATACAGACTACAGGCGGTTGTGGAATATCTAGCAGAGATGAAACTACATGAACTGATATTTCAAATGTGGCATCCCATGACAGTACTATGCATTTATTTACTGAGCTCTTGTTTAACATAGTAGTCTGCTTTAACTTCCCACACTCTCTCCTCCCCCTTTACATCCCGGGCGTCATTGATGATGAGGATGTGACAAGCAAAAAGCAACATTGCCTGCATAACAAACCTGTTTGGTTTGTAAAACAACCATACCCCAAGCTACAATCTGGGTAACCGCTAAGGAGGCTCTCGCCCAAGAGACCTGTCACAGGATCATTTTAAATGACCCCCAAGCAACTGCACAAGTTTGCAGGTGCTTGAGACAGGACAGTGTAAATTCAAACCTTAGTGTACATTTTTTGTAAAATAAATGCATTCTATTTAATCATACATAACAGTTGATCCTTTAATCTTATGTGAAGTTGTGTGTGGTTTGGATTTCCCAGTTGGCCTTATATGAACTGTCTGACACTTAAATGAAATGGTAACTGAGCAGCTTGGTCAGTGTCTTGGAGCATGGACACGGGAAGTAAGGCATGGACTCACACAGGAGAGCATTCACAGTGAAGGAGAATTAGCTTTCATAAAAGGCAATTGCGAGGATCTGAATTGTTCACTCCATATGAAATACAAATGTTTGATAAAGTCTCTAGGTATGAAGAGCACATCGTGCACAGTGGCAGTTCGGGCTAGCAGTAAGCAGAGGCTGCTGTGCCGTCGGGCCCCCCTAGCTGCCCGGGCCCGGGACGGGAGTCCTCCCTGTCCCCCCTGACGGCGGCCCTGATAAACTATAAAGACTTCGACCTGAGCTAAATTAAGTTCCTGCCGTTAAGGTTCTGCCATAAATATCATGCTTTTGAATAGTATCTATATTCTATCTATCTATCTATCTATCTATCTATCTATCTATCTATCTATCTATCTATCTATCTATCTATCTATCTATCTATCTATCTATCTATCTATCTATCTATCTATCTATCTATCTATCTATCTATCTATCTATCTATCTATCTATCTATCTATCTATCTATCTATCTATCTATCTATCTATCTATCTATCTATCTATCTATCTATATCTATCTATCAGAAAAAAAATTGTACACACCCCTGTTAAAATGACAGGTTTTTAAACATTTCACCACCTTGAATGTGACCAATAACCATTATAATGCAATGGATAAACAAACACATTTTAATGGGAAAATAATTTAAAAAAATAAAAGAAAAAATGTGCACCCTCTTGTTAAACACTCACATAAAAA
Organism: Ptychadena robeensis; assembly: GCA_036250615.1. Lineage (NCBI taxonomy): Eukaryota > Metazoa > Chordata > Amphibia > Anura > Ptychadenidae > Ptychadena > Ptychadena robeensis. The sequence goes on along the minus strand of CM070033.1, from coordinate 39,843,382 downwards.
ACAACTATTATGGCCTACAACCCATACTCAATGCCCAGCTAAGTAAAAAAAACAAACGCAGAAACGTATTAAATAATTTGTACTTACCTCTGAGTTGTCACAATAGTGCACAAGCACTTCAAAATCCCCAAAAAATTATGCTTACCTGCTATGTTCTCATTTGAAGAATTCACCATATGTAATCCTCTGTAGTTGCCAGTGTTTCAAGGGTTAATAAACTGCAGTAATGGGTGTGGCTACTAGAGGGCGATGCATATAAAACTCTATGTTACTTTCACTATCATACTGTGACAGCGTATCCCATACTACCTGTTTTAATGCTTTAAATGAAGGTTTAACCTCCCTAGCGCTCTTGTGAGGTCCAGATTTCTGTACCAAAAGTGCACCATAGACTCTAATGGAATTTTTTTTATGTTGTAGGCCTGTACCCCAAAATATGTCCATACAAGGGTCTAGTAGACATCCTGAATATAATAATGTTTGAAACACACAATTATGTAAAAAAACTGTTTTGATGCAATTTACTTTTGAATGTCCCACCGCCTCCCCGATGTGATGTCATCACCTCACTTGAAGGGTTGGACGACCATGACATCGACTTCAGTGAAGAAGCCAGCTGATATGCCCGGAGCCACCGATACAGCATGAAACTGTAAGTATGCGCTGCCGGGGCTCAGATCTTAGACGGACGGCACCATCTTGTCTAGAGCAGTACTGACAGGACAAAGCTAGACGAGATGGTGCCGTTAGAAACGCTATGGGAGTTAATATACCTATAAGCTAATAGTTTGTTTAATTTAATTACAGCATTGAACCATTTTAGGTAGGACACATCATGGCATGGTACTATATAATTTTTCTACAATAGAATAAATAAATAGATACATTTTTATAGAATTTAAGACCTTCATAATCCTCAAACACTGAGCTAGGCTGGCAGAGATAGGGAAGCTGTAAGAGAGAAAATCAACCAATTGAAAGCTCTTAGCTCAGCATTTACACCTTCTGGAAACCAAGCTTGGCCGGATTTTTCCGCAGGTGGTTGGGTCTTTGTGATCCACAATGCCCACTCTTTTTTTGCAAAAGTGCTTTAGATTGTCAGTTTCTATGTCAGTCTCTTCTGCACAGCTCTCTTCCCCACAGATTTTCTATTTTTATTTACATTTGGGTTCTGGTCGGCCATTCCAAAACTTTAATTGTCATCTGGGGAAGCCATTCTTTTGTCGATTTGTTCGATTTAAAAATTACTAACTCCAAACTACACCTGGGGTTGCTTAAGCTGGGTACACATGTGTAGATATGGGACAGATCGACACGGCCATTGGCCCAGATCAACGCGGCCATGGGCCACTGATCCTTCCGTACTCTACCTACTAGGGAGGCTAGTCAGCAGGGGCAGGGCATAGGCCAGCATAAGTGTGTGTGTGGGGAAGAAAATGGGAAGTTCCTGTACCCCTTTTTTAAATGAAGCAGTAATCAGACGGACCGCTAGGGGGGGTAAAGGTGGGGTAAGCTTTGGCATGATTTATTGTGGATTTATTTATTTTTTATTGCAAAAACATGTCATTTTAACAGGGGTGTGTACATTTGTGTATCCACTGTATGTAAAAGTGGAACAACATTGATCTAACTGCTAATGTTGCTTCTTTGATGGGCATCTGTCAATGGTACCTGTAGAGTACTTCCTATAGTCTGCTCGATAGACTTAATGCAAGCTGTCACCATTCATGGTGATCTCCCACATTTAGGAACCCAGCTACAGAAACCGATATCTAAGGGCTATGGAAATATGCCTGCATGGTAATTAGGACAGGTTTCTACACATTTCTTCTCTGTATAAACGCTTAAACTAGAGTGTTTTATTTTTTTGGAACTGTGATGGTACGTGAAAACCTTCTGTTTGAAAAAGTTATATTTCACAGCAGTGCTTTATAGTTTTCCTATGACGACCTAAGTGCCATTTGTACTTTTTTGCAAAACATATACATCATCATATACATTTAATCTATATTATACTATTTCACTGCATTTATTTTTTACAGTATTTGAATATACAATTATGTGTCTCATACATACATGGGGAAAATAGCATCATATATGATATATAACATGACAACATTTATCATATATAACATGTATTATTTTACCTAAATGAGAAATATGCATTGAGTTAAGGTGCTGTCATTTAAATGGAATGTGAGCATCAGCTGATGTAAAATGTAAAGTCTATTTCTCCAGGCTCTGGCATTTGCATACATTTTCTCAGACAGTATTATATAGCGCTTGCGTTTGTATGGAAGAAGGTTTGAAAAAGTCGATTTTCTTTGTAAGGAAGTCGTAAAGCCCACTGTAATGTGAACAATACTTTCTCCGCAGGATACACTGGCAGACACACTATAAATAGAGACCTTTTGTTTGTGGATGAATTCTTGGGTCCAAGTGGAATGCAAATTATGCAAAAAATCAGACCTGGTCTAGAATGGGACAGAAAAGTCCCAAAAATATTGTTGCGTGACTGAGAGTTACATTGTGTTCCATGTTGTTGTAAACCGCTGCCCTCTGTTTCCGTATTCCTGTTTATCGTCTTTTTGTTGGTACTTATACTTTCTGTTAGTTTCTAATGTAACAACTTCATCCAATTCTATATTTCAGGCTTATTTTTGTTCTTATCTGTATAGTAGTTAATGATTTCCATTCTTTGCCATTCTGGTGTGACAACTATTTTCAGTACTATGGAAAGTCTACGCTTTGATGTGAACAGGATGCCAGACAGGCAGAAAGCAAAGGAAGGCCGGACAGTTGCGTGTGTGACTATAGGTTTTGCCGAAATCTCACAGGTCATGATAAATTAGGCAGCATGAAAGGACTGCCAGGAAACAGTGTCACATTCAATGCTTGGGCATATCTCACATTTAAGCTTATTTATACAAAAGACACAGGAACTGCCAACTGCGCCACTGGCGTCCAGACCCTCTTTAGGTCCTTTGTAACATGATGAGAATAAAACATGAAAAGGTGATATGAGGATATTCAGCTTCTGTTTCTGGAAAGTTCTGCCTGCGAGTAAGCCTAGCTGATTGTGTATTGGCCAGGATGACCTTGAGTGGCTAGAACAGGGGTGCACAAACCTTTTGACTCATGGGCCATAATGGTTTTTAAATTTGACATGAGGGCCTGAGCATAGCCGGTCCGGCATAGGTGTCCTTTGTTCTGTTAGCCCAGACAGGAAATTAAAAAAAAGAAAATATATATAAAACAATATTAATCAATATAGGCTTTTAATAGTAAACTTAAATATTCTATTGCAGACAAACTACTGCCATTAGGAGAACAATCATCCTCTAGACATTATCTTCACCAGGGGACCTAGTGTGTCATTACACCAAGCTGACAAAGGGCCAAATCAAAAGACTAAAGGGCCGGTTTTGGCCCCCGGGACTTAGTTTGCCCATGGCTGGGCTAGACCATGCTGATGGTCAGAAACATGTAATGTACATCATTCAGGAATTTGTCTATCTGGGCACAGTGCAGAAGTATAGTATTATAGCATGGTGGTCAATGGTGTATGTGGACAATGATCACCTGAAAGGGTAGTCGATGGCAAATTGTTTCTGTTGTAATTGTGGTCAATAAAGAAGTGCCTCCATCACAATAATAATAGTTTAAAAATGATTTTGGGAAATTGGTGGTGATTAAAGATGTGTTTCCATTACAGTGGTGGTTAGTGAAGAAATACCTCCAGACAATGATGGTTACAGCATTTATCAGTAGTTACATGTTCTCATTACACTGGTGGTCACTGGGAAACTGCTTAATCGGGGGTAAATACTTGGACAAAGTCACAGTCAAAAATGTCTACAATTGTGGAAGTTTTTTCTACTCATAAGAGACTATGAACCTTTTCATATGTAAACAAAAATATGTTTTGCATTGAATCTAGAACAAGCAATGCATAATACTGTAGCACATTTGACATTAAATTTCAAATAAAATACACATTTGTAGCATTACTTTCTTAAATATTTTCCACCCCTTTGCTAAATTAACCATTCATTTTAGTGGATTAATGCATAAGTAAAAGTGTTACTGCAGAAGGGCCTCTTTGCATTGGTAGTCAGTAGTTACCAGTCCCTTAGAATGGTATTCAGCAGTAGAGATGGTTGCATTTTTGTGGCTAGCTGACTTTGTGAATTGATTGCAAACCCCCGAACCTGCTATCATTACCAACATTTCTGGAGATGTATAACATTTTTTTTAAATTTTTCATAAATTAACTTCAAAATTAAAGTTTCGACTTGACTTTGAACTTAATTTATGCAATAACTCTTTGTGTTAGAACAATACTTTAGTACAGAACTCTAGCAAGTTAGATGATGATACCATGCTCAGAGGCTTTGTAATTAATTCACAAAATGGAATTGGTTGAATTAAAAAAATTCAACTATCTCTTGTCAGCAGAAAAGTCCAATCTTATATTGGTGATCAGTGGAGAAGGTCCCTTTAACACTTGTGGTGTTGGTTACCTGAGAGGGTAGAGTCTCCCTTATTCTTGCACTTAACACCTATATATATAAAATAATGTATCTACAAAAAGATAAGTGAACCAGGATTGTCAGTAGAACAAACAATATGGACAGCGTGTTATATGGTGTCACTGGAGCTTCATAGGAGCAGAATATATCACTGATCCTCTCTGTTTTTGCTGACTCGGTTTCCTGTCACTGAACAATGAAAGTTGTTCGTTGGAGAGAGAGTGAAGGCTCTATCCCTTCTAACAGAGACACATAGTCATTAACAATCACCCACATCACCCTAGAAGAACATTACCCTGCCAAATGGCCAGAGGCCAGGGATACTCCTGAGAGTCTTCTATAGCCAAAGTCCATCCTCCTGTGGTCTCTTCTTCCTTCAGAACAATCTGATACTTAAGAGGAACAGCTCCCAGAGGTTCAACTAGCCTCACAGGACACAGGGACAAGGCAGCCAACCCCTGAGATAAGACGCCACACGAACAATGGAAGGAATTGGATGGGACTTTGCATTATCCCACACCACCCAGACTTAAAAGAATAGAATTGGAGAGAGAACCCTGCATGAACCAGCTAAAACAGCCTAAATCTGAACCGCCAGTGGAGACTAAATTTGTCTCAGCTATGAAGTATTAAAAAGAATGCTGTCACACAACACTTGAGGACTATGATAGCATGTTAACCTGTGCATTACCTAAATAAAAATCATTTTTCTGATAAAAAAAGGTAACAGGAGCAGAGGGCAATCAAATACTAGGCTAATGCATTTAATTAAACTTTGCCCTGCCCTGGACACACTGGCAACAGTAAACTCCCCCCATGACTAATAGGAAGCCGAGGTTGCATGTATATGAGATGCTGCAGAAACCTCGGAATTCAGTAGTAATGAGCAGCATAGGCAATATTCATTTTTTTAAAATATTGCAAAGTTTTTTGCCAAATATTAGCTTAAAATTGTGATCTCCAGTCATTATTACTAGTGTTCTTATTTGTGAATATCACCACTTCCAGAATTTGCGATGATCATAAATATCGTGCTATATATTCGTAAAGAAGCATGCATTGCGCATGCAATATTCACATGTAGAAATGCCTAGTTTCACAAAAAATTACGTCGAGGGTTGTTTCATAAGATTACATTGCAGCTGCAATTTCACATTCTGCCACTAGGTATCACCATGACAACACACATTGCTTTTGCAATAAATCGCATTACCAATGCAGATATAATGGACAGGAGATTTCGAATTTACAAATTTACTTAGAATATTTGGAGAATAATTCAAGAAATGTCACAAAAATGTAATATTGCCTATGCTGCTCATCACTAATTATTTTCTTCATTGCATATATTGTACTCTGGTGTACTTTTCACAGATTACTTTCATTGCGCAAATCGGCACTTGTACATGAACATATTGTGAATGCACTGCCCGATAGTTCCGGGAACTGATGTAAAAAATCTTGAACATTCGTGATTATGAAGATACAGCACTATATTCGAGATCTTTGTGAAGTGCCGATCTAACACTAGACCGAATCAACACTAGAACTTAGGACTGTACCATTCACAAGAGCCAAACCAAAAACTGCGCAGCAGCAGTCTCACTGAGATCTGTGGTTCATAACCTCCCTAGCGTTAATGACGCGTCCAGCTCATCCAGCAAAGACTTGCTACCCGGGACGCACACTCACCTTTCCATTCTTGCATCGGCAGCACCAATCAGCTGACTGACGCTTCCTGAATGGAAGAGGATACTCCCCCCATGCACGTAATGACGTCAAACCTCGAGGCGGCAGAATTTTTGTTATTCTTTTTTCTTATTTTGGTAAGAAAACTGTATTCATGAGGTGTAATGAGCAAAACAACATAAAATAATTTTTTTTTTTATTAAAGTGTATGGTGCGCTTTTGGTACAAAAATCTAGACCTCAGCAGTGCGCTAGGGAGGTTAAAGAAGAAGTCAGTTAGCGCTTGTATATATAAAATAAATGGCTCTTGTTTGGTGTCACCCCTACCACCTGGTGCCACACCCCTCGCATGGGGCTAGTGATGCCACAGAGATATGTTTGTTGCCATAGAATTTGTTCAGTAGTACAACTTTTTTGCCAAGTAAAATATTTGCCAACATTTTACAAAAGATATATAATGTATTCTGTCTCTAGCAATACCACAGTAGTTTTTGTCTTTCCAGCCACCGTCCCTGCCATAACGTAGGTACCTGTTACTACCTGTTATTCTTGCCAAGCAGTTTATTTTCTCTCTTCCTTTACCAAGCTAAAGAAGTTAAAATACGATTGCTCAGACAAACCATTTAATACCAACATGGATGCTTGTAAATGATTAATTATTATTCATATTAAAACATCTTTATCTCAAAATGCCTGCACGGAAAGGAAAAGTAAAAGGAGATGCTTTTTTTCTGAAAGCAAGTTGAACACTAGAAACCATATTGTGTTTCTGGTAAATTACACGTATTATAAAATGGATTTAATAGTCACAATAAAATTACAAGGGTCTAGTAGACATCCTGAATATAAGAATGTTTGAAACAAACAGTTATGTAAAAAAAATAACATAAAAAAATTTTAATAAATGAAAGGTATCATTTGAATGATAAAATCTCTAAAATACATCTTTTGTATGAAAGATTTCAAAACAGTATGTATCTTTATATTTTGTTTATAATAAACATTTTAATTTGATTGGAAATGTGTTTTGTGTTTTTATTTTACTTTGAATTGTATTGGATATCACTGTATCCAGTACAATTCCCTTTGGCGCCCTCTCTCCCCTGGTGTGGTAGACCTGGTGACATCACACCAGGGGTTAACTTCAAAGGGGCACATCTGGGAAATCACACTGAAAATTTTTTTCTCCATAGAAAACTTTTTTCATGCAAATTACTTTTGAATCTCCCACCGCCGCCCCGATGTGACGTCATCAACTCTGGGGGGAGGGGTTCGGCTTCCGTGCAGAAGCCAGTTCAGAAGGTCAGAGCCACCAGGACAGCACAGATCGGAGTTTGCCCCATCTCAACCAGTACACACTAACAGGTCAGCGCTGGACTAAATGGGGCGGTCAGGAACACCAGGGATTAAAATGACTTCTGCATCAATCAAAGCAGCCAAACAAATATAAGCAACAAACGAATAACATTTATTGTTTCAAGTACTGAAACCACTACATCAAGGAAGTCTATTTACCATACATTTTCCCAAGCAAGGGTCCTTTCTATTGAACACATTTCAAGGAAGTTCTACATTTAAGGATCTGGAAGTGCAAGTACAGAATATTATCTCCCATCTAACTTAAAAAATTAAGACATTTCCGAGTGATCAAAACTCACAGGGTATCAGTATGAGGGGTGGGTGATGAAGTGTGGAGGTGTGCAGCTCCCGATAAGTAGGACGATTGTGGTCCCACCTGTGAAAGACAGATAGGAAGGGAGATATTTGTATTTGGAAATTGTTTGATTATTAAGCTAAAAATAATAATCATTTAATAATAAGCATTTTTACTTACCTCTGAGCTGTTCTTATGGCTAAAAGTAGCTCCAAAATCTAAAATAATATACTTACCTGCTCTGCCCTCATCTGTGGATTTTGCAATATTTTTTCCAGTCTTTGGAGGTTAATAGCTCCAATAATATGGCACTAGGTGCAATTGTTTGTCATTGGAAAGAGATTGTATGTATTTTATGCATAGTCAAGTCCATATATATTGGGACATCAACACAATTCTAAAATTTTTGGTTCTATACACCACAACAATAGATTTGGAATGAAAAAAAAAACACAATCTGCTTTAATTGCAGACTGTTGGCTTTAATTTGAGGGTATTTACATGAATGGTGAACGGTGTAGGAATTACAACAGTTTGCATATGTGCCTTTCAGTTGTTAAGGGACCAAAAGTAATGGGACTGAATAATAATCATAAATCATACTTTTTTTTAATACGTCTGCTCTGTCAGGCCTCTACTGCAACTGTCTTCAGTTCCTGCTTGTTCTTGGGATTTTCCCTTTAGTTTTGTTTTTAGCAAGTGAAATGCATACTCAATCGGATTCAGGTCATGTGATTGACTTGGCCATTGCATAAAATTCCGCTTATTGCCCTTAAAACTCTTTGATTGCTTTTGCAGTATGCTTTGGGTCATTGTCCATCTGCACTGTGCAGTAGTGATGATCACGAATATTCGGAAATATTAATCGCGAATATTTGGAAATTCGCAAAGATGGTGAATATATTGCCGAATATTCGCAATTCCGGATATTCAGTATTTTTTTTCCATTACACACGCCTCTCAATGCAAGTGGACAAATGGGAAGGCTGCAACAAGAGCTTAGCAACACTCCCTGCGACCATCAACAGTTTTTAAATCCAATATTGGGGTGATGCGAATATTCGGAATATTGCGAAAATCTGCACTTTCGAAAATTCGCAAAAATCACTTAGATGGCGTCCAAAATTCGCAATGAATTTTTTCAACACGGCCCTCAATGCAAGTTAAACATATATTCGCGAATATATAAAACTGCTGATATTCGCAATAAGAAGAATATTGACGAATGTGAATATTTTCTGAATGTTTTCCCAAAAATTTGCGGCATGCCGCGAATACGAATGTTGCCTATGCCGCTCATCACTACTGTGCACTGCCGTCCAATGAGTTCTGAAGCATTTGGCTGAATATGAGTAGATAATATTGCCCGAAACACAGAATTCATCCTGCTGCTCTTCAGCAGTCACATCATCAATAAATGCAAGAGAATCAGTTCCATTGGCAGCCATATATGCCCATGCCATGACACTATCACCACCATGCTTCACTGATGAGGTGGTATGCTTAGGTTCATGAGCAATTCCTTTCCTTCTCCATACTCTTCTCTTTCCATCACTCTGGTACAAGTTGATCTTGGTCTCATCTGTTCATACGATGTTGTTCCCAAACAGCAAAGGATTTTTTAGATGTCGTTTGGCAAACTCTAATCTAGCCTTCCTGTTTTTGAGGCTCACCAATGGTTTACATCTTGTGGTGAACCCTCTGTATTTTCTTGATTGTTGACTTTGACACACATACACCTACCTCCTGAAGTGTGTTCTTGATCTAGCCAACTGTTGTGAAGGGTGTTTTTTCACTAGGGAAATCATTTTTCAGTCATCCACCACAGTTGTTTTCCATGGTCAATTGGATAGAGGGAAGGGTTAAACTCAACCAGATTCACTGGTCTGCCACATCCCAACATACATATATACAGAAACAGGAAGTGTCTCCCCACTACTAACATCTGTCCACTTGTTTGGATTCCTTCCACAGAAAACAAGACTATCTGCAACGTATCTCCTGATGAAGCAAATTTCTCTTGCGAAACATGTCGAGATTGAGATATCTTGTATCAACTTATCATGTGGTGATGTAACAGTATGTTTTCCGTGGTCTCTGTCTTTTAGTGTTGCTGGGCTCAACGATGCGTTCCTTCTTTTTAAGACTGTTCTAAACAGTTGTTTTGGCCACGCCTAATGTTTTTGCTATCTCTCTGATGGGTTTGGCCTTATCACAGATCATCCCAATAATAGGGGGTTCACCAGCGAGGGACACAAAGTACATCAGGTAAGTTAAGATAGTTATTCCTTTTCTGTTTCCTCTGAGTTTAAATTATGTATATGTAGTTTGGGGAGACTAGAGCTACAGTTTAGAATACAGCTAATTGCAGTTTTAATTGCTAAATGGCATCATCAACTGACCCATTTTAAATTCTATGGACAGCTATGAGACAGCGGAGGTTGAGAAGAGACTGTGGTTTACACATCTGCTAAGCTCCCAACAAATTTTTGAACAAATTACAAAGGGTAACCTTAACACTATCTGATTCCTTGTTTTCTTCTGGTTACATGAAGGGCTTGGCTTGCGTGATGACGTGAAAATCTCAAGTAGGTAAAAGAAAAAAAGATGAAATGGAACAATTAAGATTTGTGTAGGAAAAGTGAACATTCTCAAATTGGTGGCACCCGTAGAGAAGGAATATCGGCCTGTCACCAAGAAGTGACTGCGTAATATGTTGGCAATATATAAATAGGAGACACCTTGTATGTATATATTTGGTTTACATAGCTCGCTTGGACTTCTTCATCTTTATTAATGATTGTCAGTAAAATACTATTACATTTACCAACCTAAAGCTGAACTCTTTAGATGAACAGACAATGTATTAGTATTTTTGTGTGGATTCAGATATACCTCCCCATAGCATGACCTTGTATTTTCATTGTTCTTTTCATAAAACAATGTGACAGATGTGATTTGTTTTATTGGGTCCACCCGTGCAGGCCATCATGCAATCTAAATCTCTCCGCCTTGAACAATCGTTCCTGTGTTTACTTTAAAAGAGCCAGAAAACCGAGTTCTTCGAGGGGGATCACCGGGCAGCCGATGATGAGCTCCTTCCTTTGCATGTACTTTTATGAGGACTTGGCAGTCGGCGTGCACTTCCCTGGGAGGCTCCTGTTTATAATTAAGAGATTCCACAGACAGATTAGATGAACACTTTACCAGAGAATCCTACTAAACGGGAAAACAGTTTTTAGCCTAAATGGCCTTATTTTATAAACTTATACTCGGTCAGTTTACAGCATGAAAGTCTATGTCATAGATCCAGTGTTCTTAGACTAAATTGATTCTAAGTACTGTCTGTCTGGAAAAGGACCACCTCCCCTACAGCACCAATATTTAGTAGTGTGTTACATTCTGTTCTTTGGTTAGACCAAAGGGGGGGCTAGCAAAGTTGTTGAAGGGGGGGGGGGGTGGTACAGAATTATGCGGCAGCATACTCCACATAGCGGGAGAAATGCTACTGGTCACAGATGCCTGCACTTCCAGTTCTGTTCCTTTGTCTCATAGGACTAGAGCATTCAGCAGAAGAGCTCCCTCTGCTGGTTGCTAGAAGTATTCCTCTACCTTGTCAGATGCCCCCCCCCCCAAGCTCTATTTAAGCAAGTTGCCTGAGCAAGAAGGTCTCTCTTTACCTCCTGGTTCCTTTGTTTATGATCTACTCTTTGACTCCCCGGCTTCTGACCCATGGCTTGTTCTTCTCATTATCCTTGTCTCTCCCATTGGCACTTCGAGTTGATATTCGTCAGCTTCCAACTGCATGGGTGCGTCCGTGAACCTGGGAATCGTCTGCAGCAAAGTCCATCACCCCTTGCAGGTGCTCTTGTGAATATCTGACAGTTCCTTAGACTGTGCGCCTCAGATTACCCCTTTGACAACTGTGCAATTGGTCCAATAGGTCCACTCCTTTATATCATCGGTATCACCAGGCGTGTCAATCCTGCTCTGTTATCACGCGCTGTGACACTATGGCATTTAACCTCCTTGGCATTCTCCCCGAGTTAACTCGGGTTGAGTTTCACCCTTAATGAAATTCAACCAGAGTTAACTGCGGGGAAACTTACCTGTCTGCTGGATACCCCCTGGAGATTCTTCAGATCGGCATAGACGATATTTTTCAAAAAAGCGTGCCACGTGCATAACGGCAAGGAGGTTACAAAAATGCAGCTTCTTATGCCTGTACAAAGGGTTCTGCATTTGGATTTATAAGCGTTGTGTATGTAGTTTTAATGTGTTTACAAAAATGTGGAATCACAGGAAAAATAGTTGTGATTAAGATCACGGACAATCACTAAATGCAATTTTTTTCATATGCTAGTGTGAATTTCATCTAGAGAAGAAAAGCCTTGACCAAGTGACCACTCCAAAAAATGTGGTTGCTCTTTGTGTGTTGGTGAGAATGGTCTCCAGGAGAAATAGAGAGGGTGCATACAGGGCACAGATAGCAAGAAATATAAAATGTGTATGAAATATAAAGTACAATAGGGATATTTTACTATACACTCTCTCAGTAGCAGAGACTGGGAATGTGTTGTGGGAAATGTATCTCTATATACTGTATGTTATGTGCTCTGCGCCACGTACACAGGGCCTGTAATTTTACCTGTTTAGTTGTACAAACGTCATGTCATTGAAACCTCCCAGTCCAGTTCTTGTTCACAGCAGGAGTCTAGGAAATTACCTTTAATCTAGGAGTTAGAGTTAAGATTATTTTTAGATTATGAAGAAAATAACATCATGATAATAAACAGGAAAACATGTCTGCAATTTGCCGTGATAAGTGGAACAATTGTAATTTTAGTCCTGCAGAAATTTGGAAAGGGTGGAGTATAGAACAGTATTGTTTTTGAGATATAGGCTTTTTTAAACAGGCGCATAAGAGTAAATAAATAAACCCATAGCAATAGACATTATGAAAATAAAATGAGGCAGTAGCAGAGTAACAGAAGTCTATGGCAATGTCTCCACTGCGTCAAAATCCCCATGTGCGGCAAACATAGAATTTTGATGTGTTGGCAACATGTCCATTGATATTCATCCATTGATGCATCAGGTTCTGTCGCTTCATTATCAGCATGGAGACACAGAAAAAGTGTAGGCCCATTAACACGCTCATAAAGAATGCATTGGGCGCATCAAAACATTGTGGATGTTGACGACACCTTTTCCAAGCGGAGAAAAAACAGTGGAATTTTTCCTGAGGTCTACACTACAAAACAGTGCAGTTCATGATCATCCTTTCTTATGAGCTATGATGCTCCTGTATACACAGCTACCTCATACAATGCAATGACAACATGGGCCCCACATTATTGGTGACAATATTTTAAGAGTCACTTCTTAATGTTTACATCTTGAGAACCCAAAAAAAGTCCTCACCCCTCACCCAAATCTAGCCATACCCCACACCCAAACCATGTTCCTGTTAAGCCATTAAACCCTATTTAACCCCCTTGTGGTCTGCCCGTTCTGCTTTTTCTAAAAAAATGCGACAGGACAATCAAATAATCTGCCTTTATTCCCCCCCCCCAACTCCTCAGTGTCATCAAAGTGCAACCCATAGAGGATTGTCGTGAGGCTCCACGGGGACAAGTTAGCAACCCTGATAGTAGCTCGGTAGTAAACAAACTCACCCCAAGTGTAACTAGGGAGGTTAACAATCGCTTTGAGTAGATTCTAGTTACAAAAAGCAATATCCCCGAGCCACAGTCTTGTGGGGGTGCACTTGTCCACTCATTGATAACAGATTACATGGATTTTTTTCTCAATCACTATGAAAATCCAATATATATTAAATTGAGCATTTATGATTTTGAAGGTTAACTGTACTAATTTCCCTAAAAATTTTTTATTTCTATCTACTTTTTAATTGGTGTTGCCTAACAGTAGAAACAGTTTTCTCTGCAGTAAGCAAAACAGGTGGGTCATTACCTATTTACATGTGATTTGTGAAAATTTTTAATATGGTGCAAAAGTTCCTGTATAATTCATCCTAAATGATGAAACTAATATATGAAATAGACTGATTAAAATTACTGGTCTGTTGTTCATTGGCCTAAACTCCTCTTTTCTGATGAGAGCAAATTTTGCATCTTATTTGGATACCAAGGAGAAAGGGAAACAATCCAAGATGCTTGAAAGTCCAGTGTGAAGTTTTCACAGTCTGTGTTGATTTGGGGAGCTATGTCATCTGCTGGTGTTGGTCCACTGTACTTTATTAAGCCCAGAGTCAACACAGCCGTCTACTAGGAAATTTAGGAGCATTTCATGTTTCCTTCCGCAGACTTTATGGAGATGCTGACTTAATTTTTCCAAAAGTATTAAAACCTGGTTCACTGACCATGATTGGACAGCAAACTCACCTGACCTGAACTCAATAGCAAATCTATGGGCCATTGCAAAGAGAACAATGAGAGACATGAGATGAAACAATGCAGAAGAGCTGAAGGCCGCTATTGAAGCATCCTGGTCTTCCATAACACCTCAGCAGTGTCACAAGGTGATAGCATTCATGCCACGCCGCATTGAGGCAGGAATTAATGCAAAGAGGGGCCCAAACCAAGTATTGAGTACATATGTATGATTAGATTTTTCAAAGGTATGACATTTTTCAAATAGCAATCTTTGTTTTATTGATTTTATGTAATATTCTAATTATAACAACGAAAGACTTGAAACGTCTCACTTTGCATGTGATCAGCCAATTTCATATATAAGTTTCATGTTTGAAGTTGAATTAGTAAAATACAGGAACTTTTAGACCATATTTAATGTTTCACAAATCACCTGTTTGTATGGCTGATGAAGGAGCAGAGGTAGGTTATCTCATTCAGAATACCAGATTGGTGCCTTGTCTGTTTGTCTGGTCTTCAGATTTAATGTGACTGTGCAGTTCTACCTGATAGAAAAACTAGAGAATTGAACGGACTGGATAAGCTCCCTATGTGTACATTGAGTTTTACATTTTAAATGGAGTGAATGTTTTTTCTGCTATATGACATAACTGATTTCCATTTGAATGTTATTCATTCGATTCTCTGTTTATTATCAGAGAGCTGCACAGAACAATGGGAATGTGACCACCATGGGCCAGGCGAGCAGTGAATACAATGATATCCCTGGGTGAAGGAAGAAGGTACACAATGCTTTAGCACTTAGTATTGTTGCTTTAAGGGTGAAATTAAGGTTGGCTGGTGTGTATAATTTTCCACATGCCAGTGTCTCTTTGTCGTGTATAAACACATTAATGTACATTTATTGGAGGTAGAGACATGCCGACAGGGGCCTTTCATTTACATAGACAGTTTTATCTCTTCACTGTAATATCCTATAAATATTCCTTTCTACATCATTGGAAGAACATAATGCCCAATGTTTGGATACAGAACGCTGCTAGACACCAAGTTAAATATAAACCATTGCAGATTGGTAACATTAGGCTTCTGGTAACAGCTTAGTCAAGTTAAAGCAGAACTCTGAACAACTTTTTGTTTGCAATGGTTAGAAAATGGTTTTAACTCTGTGTGCTGGAAAGCTTTTACAAGGAGATCAGAATAAAGATCTATCACTGGAATAGCATCTGAGGAAAGTCCCTGCTCTTAATGTAAATGGTTCAGATGTCCTTATTGGTAGAATTTGTCACATTATGTCTAGTGACATCTGTCATGACTATTGCAAATGCAGTTTTCTTCACCCCCAGCCACAGAAGCTTTAAGGAATATCAGGACAAAATATTATAAACAGTAGAGTGCATAACTTCAATGTTATATAACCCATGTCCTCCTCCCTTAAATTCTTCGCTTAAAACAAATGAAAAAGTATGATTGCCCACCATTGTTACCCCCACTCCTCCCCTCCCTTATTTTTCTGCACTGCCCCCGGCAGTCTTCATCTCAGGGGTGCACATTGGGGCTGATCATGCATACTTTTGCAGACTGCTGGTTCCCATAGCAAATTCCAGTTTTACTGTTTTATATACTTGTGACTTTTGTAGCCTGGAAATTTTTGTTTAGTGTAACTTGAAAATTTCAATATTGACTTTGTACCTTGAAAATCATAAAACTTCAATGAAAATAATTGGAAAAGAAAAAGTATGATTGCCCCCTAGGGGCACACCCATACCTGTCAACCCTCCCTTTTGGCCTGGAAAGTCACGATTTTTATGTGGCTTTCCCAGCAAAATCATGATTTCACAAAATCATGGATGTTTCCCGGGGTTTTAAATTTGGCCAGAGGTAGGAGGGAGGGGGCATTACTCTCCCCCCTAAGTTCCCACCCCGCTTGTGCAGATGATGTGCGGGGTCATTACAAGGGAGAGTAACGCCCTCTCCCTCCCAGGTTAGGCAGGAACTGAATAGGAGGGAGGGGACTTTAATCTTCTGATCCCGGAAGTGGGGTCAGTGATGTCACTTCTGGTATCTGGAATGCAGCAGATTCTGACTAAAAACCAGAAGTGATGTCATGTCCTGAGTTCCCAGTCGGCGAAATTAACAGCTATGGGCTCACCTATAGGAAGTATGGGGTAAAAGGCACATTACCAGACTCAACCTTTAAAAGAACATATATTTATTGAACCAAATTTTTTAAGTCCCCTGTAATAGGAAACATACAACATGGCCCATATCAGAGTAAAAAAAGAAAATGTTTTTTTAAAATGAAGCTCCACCCAGTAGGCTGGGTGCTAAAGGTCAGTTAACATGTTTCATGCCCCAAAGGGCTTCTTCAGAACGATATGCACCTCTACATGCGATCTAATGATTTTAAGAAGTTATTCATAAATGTATCATATTTCCTACTTCCTTTTAATATTTTCAAGTATATTCTCTATTCTAAGCCACTTTTCTGTTTAGCCTCTTCAGCTCTAAACATAGCCTCATTTTTTTGTGAAGCAACTGTGTGTCATGGAATATGAAAGCAACGGACATCAGCCGTATTTAACGGTCATGTCCGATATGGCTGTTTTTGAGGGGGATTGATTTGTCCCACTCGAAAACAGTGATGGCTGCATATTATATGGACCAGATAGATGGCAGTGAGCACACATGGCCATCGATCTGGCCCATATCTACATGTATGTACCCTGCTTAAGCATGTCACCACTTTATGACCTACATGTGGCACATATAGCCTACCATGGGAGAAAGTGGAGCCATGGTGGGACGAGGTTATCACTATTCTGCTTCTCTTTCCCTGTCCATAAAATGTAGGTAAAACTCACAATGTATCAATGAATAATCAAACAAAGGAATCAGATCTGCAGAAATTACTTTACTCCCTTAAGTAAAATGTGTATAATATTACTAAAGACAGGGACTTTATGAACTTCTCTAGGCTCTGAATAAAATGGAGAGGAGTTCATTACAACTAAATACTATAAGCCTTTAATCATAGAATACATATTCTGCCCATTGACAGAGAGAAATAGTTATGAGCCTATATTGGCATCCAATAGCAGAATGGAGCTTATGATGATTGGTTCAATGCTAATGACACTGACTTCAGATCCCACCCTGATTGCTGATTTGACATGTAGCACCTAAATCTTTTATTACTGGAAATGCTTAATTGAACGCCAAAATGTCATCATTAGCATGCAAATTTCATGCAGTCTGAAGCTGAACCCAAACACAGAATCTATAGAGTTCGAGTTCATGCCTGCATGCAGTTTGGATGCTAATGTTGAAATCCTGGTATCTCATTAAGCATCTCTAAGTTGTCATAATAAATTAGAACAACAGCGAATTGGGACATTTTCTGCTCGCCTTGATGTAATTTTAGGTACACCTTGAATCTTCTTGAGGAGCGATGCTGGATGACATCACCTTTGAACACATTAAGAGTTAAAAATGTAATATTGTTCTTGATCGCACGTAGCTGGAGCAGACAATAAGCCTCTGGGGAATGCCTCACCCTGCATCCATAGAAGGTTTTGTTTAAAAGCTTCCTGACATGGATATAAACCCTTACACCGCTGGTGCAACAGCTAAAAGCCCAAACATTATGAAACTAGAATTAAATCTATCACCCATACACACGCATTTATGCCATTTACTGGATTAACTGACATTTAAAAAGCTATGACTTTCTACAATAATATATTCATTCACATTCATACTGTTTGACCAGCCATCATGTATTGTTTCCATTAAAACAAGGGAAAAGCAGGTGAAATGTTATACACCATACACAGGTCAAAATCTTGTGTAAAGAAGATCTAGTTTTGGTAAAAAAAAAGTATTCTCTGTCCTTAATAAGATTGCCAAATAATAAGTGTGTGAGTGTGTTGATGTTCATGGAGAATACTCATTAACATGCCTGCCAGTGATGTCCTACTATGACCTTCCTCTATTTCGTATTTCTTCCTTGTTAACCAAGTGGAGTGGGTGTTCAAATGGACTTGTGTACAAAGAAGACATTTAGGTTGTAATAGGTTGTTCTAAAAATTAGCAGTGTACCCATTGTGTGGCCCCATTTTCTTTGGGTGGGGACGACCATCCAAAGTAATGCGATCGACCAAAGAAAAATGGACATATCCGTTTTTTCGCCGATCGATCTTTGGAGCGCCAAGGAACGGTTGCTCCAAGTGGGCGTCTTTAATCTGCGGCCGATTTTCTCTTGAGCGATTGCAGCAAGCGGTCGAACTGCCGCAAAATTTGCCAAGTATCGAAACGTCTATGGCCGGCTTTACACATAAAGAAAACTTGTACATTCATGTTTTTATGTTATTCTATGAAAAATTGTATGCCAGATTTAGTATGTAACCGAGACATTTTTTAATCTGGCCTGCTGTTACCTTGATGAAAAAACTCTCTGGGTCCCCTCTGTCTGCTTTATCTTTGCTCATTGCAGTGAACAAGCAGAGAGGAGCCAGAGCATCTTGTTACCAAGGTCTCCACATTTTGACTGAAATATTAAATTTGTAAAATATTTTTTCTTTTTATTTACCTCCTTGGTATTATGATTTGGTTTTTTTTTAAGTGGTAAAGGAAATTAAAAAAGATTACAATGTCCCCTCCATAAATGCAAGGAATTAGGACACCTATACTGTGCAGCCAATACAGGTTCTGGTCCCTCTGTCAAAAAGTCAAGCTTAACGTTTTTAACAAGTCAAAAAGTTTCCCCACCCCTGATCTCACCTATTATGATCTACTTAAACTATTTGAAATGCAACTCTAAATTGTTAATTTAACCTCAATCCTACTTCTTTGCCCACTCATGGGTATTTACATTTTTACTTCACTTTTTCCATATATCTTCCAATCACATGATGCACTGGTTCCAGTTCCTCTTTGTTAGTGGTTGGTAGGTCTTATGATGAACAAACAGTGAATATACAGCCAAAGATTTCTTTTATTTTTTTAAATCCATTGTGGCCACTATTTAAAAAATTAGCAGGTAAATATCTGCTGCGGCAATATAACCCTAATACTGGTTTACCTTCCTTGGACCATTTGCATGCACACCTACCTAAAACACCGATAATGTGAGAGATGCTCTTATCTACCATGTATAGCCATCACAATTTGACAATTCAAATCCACACATTGTGTTATGCTTGCCTATTGTTCCTGCATCTGAAAACAGAACTTTGGTCAGGAACTGACTGTGTACTTACTGCCTAATATATTAATAATAATAATAATAATAATAATGTAATTGTAATTTTTATAATGGCAACTGTCAGTTATTTTTAATGTTGTAGTTAATGAAAGTATGTAATGACATAGATCATGTCATGGGCACCGAGTGTGCTAAGGAGACCATGACCTATCAACAATGAATGCTGGTGCTTTGGCCATCATTGTTCCTCTTCTACCTCTCCAGGTAGTAAGATCAGGCCAGTGGGATGCACATTTATAGATATTTATAGACAAAGATAATCCTTGCTACTGTTAAAATGTATGAAAACTTTGTTGTTACTTTTATATATTTGTGTGGAATTTAATTAAAACACAACAATTGCCTTGTTAATAAATTCAATGTATGGTTTTTGTAAGAAACATAATTACCGTAGTACTTTTGGAAGAGTAGACTGAGGAGATACAGGCATCCTTAACTCCCTGGAGGAGAAAGTTTGGTCATCATGATTTACATAAATCAAGACTTCGATTGGAGGGTGGGTTTGGTCACTGTTCCCATCCCTAAAACATATACTCCAATACAGCAAACAAATTCCCTCCTGGGACTTTTTTTTAAAAGTCCCAGGAGGGAATTTGTTTGCTGTATTGGAGATCATGATTTACATGAAAATCTGTCTTGCCATGGTTAAACCATAAATACTCGATTATAAGCCGTAATTTTTCAGAAATGTTTCAGTTCAAAATTTTTTTTTGGTCTTGAAAACCCCATATAGTTTGGCCTATACTCACTTCAAGAGAAAGCCCCTGAACAGTCTATAATGACCAAATTGGCTGAAGATGTAAAGAAGGGTTGTGGGGAAAAATCTGCATATGCTAGAGACATACTTTATTTTCTGTAATGTTTCTACAGCCCTTCTCTACATCTCCAACATTTTTAGTGATGATAACTGATTTTTGTTAAAAAATTTGACCATTTGGAAGATTTTAAATTAATTGCAAAGTCCCTGACCATGGTATTATCACCAAACAAAGGATTGGGGGTAAACTACAAAAAAAAATGTATGGCCCTAACACAAATCGTTTTTGCACAAAGTCAAGTCAAAAGTTTGAAAATTGAAATTTCAACTTACATTTTGAACTTAATTTATGCAAAAACTATATATGCTAGAGCAAAAATTTGTTTTTCCAAATGTCCCTACAAGCAGTTTCTACCCGTTTTGGCGATTATATCATTTTCTGAGGCTATTCAGGATATCAGTTTATACCTCTAATAATGACAGAAATACATTTGCTGTGTTTTTCTGTGCTTTTCCCCAGTGTTTCCTTAACCTTCTTAGCGTTCATGACGAGCCCATCTCGTCCAGAGTTTGTGTGAAGAACAAACTCTGGATGAGCTGGGCTCTCATGAAAGCCGCATATCCCCGGAAAGCTACGACGATGCTGCTTCCAGCCGCAGCATTTCCGGGGTTCTGCGGCTTCACTGATCACGGTGACGCGGAAGGGGGCGAGGGTGAGCAGTGCCATAGACCTCCATGTTAATGGAGGGGCTTCTGCTTTCCAGCCCTCCCAGCTGGTGTCATGAATGACACTGGCTGTATGGAGAGGGGAGGGGGGAGGGAGGAAATGGCA
The DNA here is from genome assembly GCA_036250615.1 of Ptychadena robeensis. Lineage (NCBI taxonomy): Eukaryota > Metazoa > Chordata > Amphibia > Anura > Ptychadenidae > Ptychadena > Ptychadena robeensis. The sequence goes on along the minus strand of CM070033.1, from coordinate 39,822,255 downwards.
GGCAGTGTACCTCGTACACTGCTGCCATTGCCTGTACCACACTGTTAAAAACGGTGCGGTACAGGCAGTGCGCTAGGGAGGTTAATAAAGCAAACCTCCAGATAAACATAAAAATGCAGCCTTTTTAATCACCAATGGCCAACATCGTTCAGTTCTTTTAAATGTAATATGTGATACACCCATGCTGCATTAAACTATGTGTTCTGTCAGTCTCCGTCCCCTATCACAATGCTCATTGCCAGCATATGATTGGCTCTTTATGCTGTTTTTTTTTCTCTCACACTCATTCTGTAATGTACAGGTGAAGTTAAGTACACTGCAAGCATTAAAATACATTTCTATTAATGATTGTAGAGCTTATTTCATTTGTGTCTTTTAGATCTTCCTGATAATAGTAGATTGTTGCACCATGTTAGCCATCGATAAATACAGCAAGCTTGGAGTTCAAGTGATACCAAATTATTGGCTAACTGAAGTCATTAGAGAAGCAAGCTTTTAGGATGTCGCAGATCCCGAAAGCTTGCCTGAAGAAGGGATCTGCAACATTCTGAAAGCTTGCTTCTCTAATGACTTCAGTTAGCCAATAAACGGTATCAATTGAACTCCAAACTGGCTGTAGATCTTCCTGATGAATTTTAGCTTTGAAGAAGTCATACCAACATATTGTTTCAGCTCATGCCATAATACCAACCTTGCCACCGTTTTCTTGTGACTAAATTCATAGATCCAAACTTCTCTCTGTAAACTGGTGTGGTTATTCTTCTCCATGTTAGTATGTTACATACTACTCTGTATATCTTTCTGAACAGTTTATATTTACCCCATACCACAAGGAAGCCCACAACTACTATGTTTTTCATGTATCTAACCTGGAAAACATAAAAAAAAGAGTGGAAAGGGAAGACAAATCTGTCCCACGTTTTCCCATTTTCAGAAGAGGTGTGAGACCCCAGGACTTTAACGGCAACACATACATTTGATGTCATATTAAGCATCGATATTTTATCTATATGTTTATTTAGTGTATTTATAGACTTCTACAGCATATATAAAACTATATACATAATAAAAAAGTGCTGGTGTGCCAAACATATAGATATATATACATATACATATAGACATGGTAATTTTAAAATTCTTTTTGACATTTCTCTAGGCATTTCGCCCTAACTGGGCTTCATCAAGAGATTTTTTTCAGCACAAATTAAAACATAACAAAATTCAACTCACTGTATAATTGGTTATCCATAGATGATTAGTTGATATCAGTCACACCTTGTAGAATGAATACTCACAAAATTTTAGGTCAGGTTTGTCCAAGAGCATTCTGCAGCCATGAATGCTCCAGTCCAGGAAGTTAACAATTCTTGATCGTAGGTCTTCTGAGAGCTCTTTTCTGCGAGAATTTGTTCACAGCAGACAGTGTTTCTTGAAACCAGTGAACCCAAAACTGGTGTATGTTTTTAAAGGGCAGGACAGCTTTCAGCGACACATCCAAAATCATCACACTGATTGGACTTTTGATTGGAAGTTTGGCTCAATCCTGGCTCCAGGACGTGTGTGATGTGTGTCCATGCAAGTCCCCTGTTGTCCTCTCTCCCCCTTCTGGAGGTGTGCCACATTGAGCACCATTTCCTAAACTGGTCCATGGCTGCAGAATGCTGTTGGACAAACCAGACTGCAAATTAGACAAAAATGTTGTGGGTATTGATTCTACAAGGTGTGACTGATATCAACTAATCATCTATGGATAACCAATTATACAGTGACGTCGAGAAATGTCAGCATGACATTAAACTACCATGTCTATATGTATTATAATGATTGGCACACCAGAACTTTGTAATTATGTACATAATTATATATATGCTGTAACAGTCTGCAAATACACCAAATAAATGTCTTAATCTTAAAGAAGCTGAATATGACATCAAATGTATATGTTGCCATCTGTCTCCCCTTTCCGCTCTGTTTTTGTGTATTTGTATATTGGGACATTCGTAACTATGATACATAAGGGGAAGGATGGCTGTTTTTAGATTTGAATAACCTGGAAAACATGTCAACAAATTGTCTTGTTGCTCATCAGAGCTAGTTAAGGATTTAACTAACAACTTCTCTGGTAGCACGCCCCCCCCCCCCCCCCCCCCCCCCCCCCCCAGTTGACAGGGGACCCCAGTCATCACTTTTGCATAGGGCCCTCCAAATGCTAAGGAAAGGGAGAACAAGGTGTATTGGTGGCACACAAGGGCCTGGTGAATTTGGGTCACCAGATTTCAGGAAGTTGATGCCTTGATGAGGTTTAGGAGATAAGCATCAAGTAATTTTAACTTGAATAGCCTATATATTATATTATATATAATTGTGGTATTTTAAAAATTTTGTACCTAGTTATAATTGTAATTATTTGAAAAGTATGTGTCTGAGTCATTGTCCTTTTAAATTGTGTTATTATTTGACTTTTGTTTATGCTTATATTTTAATGTTGGATTTTTTTTCTTGAAATTCTTTATACGTCGTTATTGTGTTACCTTATATGTATATATGCATTGTTATTTTGTAAAAAAAAATAAAATAAAAAAATAAAATAAATAAAAAATAAATACTTGCCACATATCCATACCTTTATGACGCCCCCTCACAGTACTAAGAATAATGGAGTATGGAAATATTTACATTTGAAACATTTCAACTGTGTTCTGGAAATATTTAAAAAAATTTCTCACCGGCTGCTGTGTGGGATTCATCTTCAGTCTAGCTGTGTTGTATGTTAATATATAAATATAGCATCTAATTAAGGATCTCTTCTGTACACTATAATCATGCCTGTCAACTTTTCCTTTCTTAAATAAAGGAAAAATGCAGGAATACTTCCGGTATTTGGAACGCGGAAGTGCCTAGGTGCAGATTCACAGGTTTACCTCCACTCCCTCCTATTAGCAGGCTAATTTAGGAGGGAGAGGGGAATTACTCTCCCTCCTAACTTTCCACCCAGGAAATATCCAGGATTTATTGAAATCAGTATTTGGCCAGGAAAGTCCTATAAAAACAAGACTTTCCTGGCCCAAACTGGACGTAATAAACTATAAAAGTATCATTTCTTCTTAGGATGTGTTGTACTTTGGATACCAGTACATTTAACTTTTATAATGATATATTTTGGTGTCTGCTTTTTATTTATTTGTTCCACTATTAACACTGATTGGAGCTAGATGCAATAGGTTTTATATGTAAAAAGATTGGATAAAGGTGCTCAATAATACTGGCTGGTATGCCCCAGTGTAACATGGTGCTTTATATTTAAATAGTTGGTATCTATATGTACATAACCATCATTCAAATATATTATTTTGCACTGGAATAGTACTTTCTTCCTTCCGGTGACACCTTGCAAAACTTTCTTTGGTTCTTTGATACTCGGTCCCACAGGCTTTAATAGAGGATGTCATCCCTTTCCTGAAATGTTGCTCTTTAAAACAGAAGCGGTTAATAAAGGATGTTTCCAGGGAGGATATTCACAAAGCAGACTGATGTACGATTGGCCCACCTCCCCAAGCAGGAAAGCAAGCATAGATTAGAGAAAAATATATAAGGGTTTCCCTGCTTTCTATCCCCAGTGATCTCAGGTTACATTGGCAGCACTCAGTATGAGCACACTGGCAGTGTACAGGAACATCTACACGGAAGAGCAGTTTCAAAAGGTGTATGGCACAGCTAAGGACCTGGAGAGGCCTCCACTTTCTCTACGGGAAAAGTTAGCCAGGAGCTGTAAATGTTCATCTCATTGTGTCCATACATTTCTAAAGCGAAGGATCCCTATTGTAGCTTGGCTGCCCAGGTATAAGCTGAAGAAATGGATTCTGGGAGATCTCATTGCTGGCCTGACAGTTGGCATAGTTCATATCCCACAAGGTAAATAATTGAATAAACTTTTTCCAGGTTACATAGATTGTTATGGGATTTTATACATTAAGTGGCATCTATCTATCTATCTATCTATCTATCTATCTATCTATCTATCTATCTATCTATCTATCTATCTATCTATCTATCTATCTATCTATCTATCTATCTATCTATCTATCTATCTATCTATCTATCTATCTATCTATCTATCTATCTATCTATCTATCTATCTATCTATCTATCTATCTATCTATCTATCTATCTATCTATCTATCTATCTATCTATCTATCTATCTATCCATCTCTGTTTTCTTTATAAAAGAGGAAAAGATCTTTATAGCACTAATATTTGGTCTTCATTGGTGACGATGTACACCAAATACCTGGGAAAATAATGACATACCTGGTTGCAGACTGATAGATCTTCAAAATGATAAATTGCTGCTTGCAAATTGTCTCCCATACTGGTTTACATTTATTATTTGCAGAACTGTATAAACACATTGGTTTTTGTTCATGTTTGAGTAGTATACTTGCAGTTGTCCTAAAAGATAAAATGCCTTATCCTGTCCATAGTCTGATGAAGTTAGTGCATGTGGAGGTTTTGCAATATGGTGTGTTGGGGGGGGAATCAAGAAACATTTAGGCATAAATTGATATAAAGAAGATTGTACAGTTAATTCTGCACAAAATAACGGTAGCTTTAGTCATCCATTTGGCACAAATAGATATTCTTAATACAGTTAGAATTCAGTACAAGTAAAAAAAATAAACATGACACAACCATACTTACATTTAATGGAAAATACACCAAAAAAAGTTATATATGTACCAATAAAAGCCATGACATAATACGTATTTGATCTCATGCTGCTATTATACTGTTAAACTCTGTCTTATCTTTCAGTACCTGAGAGGTTTGCAGAAATAGCATTCATGATTATATAAGATTGAAATTACATGATGTATTATGAGCATGCACATAAACAACTGCCCTAACCCTTTCATTTTAAATCTATTAGAACCCATTTGTACAGAAATGTTTTCTCTACATTTCTCTTTGCCAATGTCAGAAAGTAGGTTACCATTTTTCAAATGTATGAAAAGTATGTATAGGAATTGCTCCATGGTAGTCAGGATTAATAAGTGGTGAATATAGAATATAGAGAATAGGTATTATTCTTTGAAATTGACAAGCAGAAAGTCCATTCACATAAACAGACCAACTGTCCTCCTCTATTTGTTGTGGCGATAAGAGACCCATAGACTTACATTATCATTTCAAAAGTGGTAAAAAGAGATTAATCCCTTTTGTATCCTATGAAGTTGCCACATATTAGGTTATGTTTACAATGACTTCACAAAAGTTGTCCCCTAGGCAAATGACAGCATGCAGCTGATAAAGGTGGCCATACATTTATCATTGGAAAATAGATTATTTTTGTAATAAATCAGTGCACCAAAATTGATAGAAATCATATGAGGAGCCATGATCAGTCATTTTGCATAGTTCCAGTGCAAGTATCTGATACCTTTTTTTAGGTATTTCGATATACAGCATGTGCACAGGCCTTTGGAAAGGAATTTGTCGAAGTCACTCAAAATCGTTGATTGATTAAGTAAAAGTTATTGCTACCTTAAGAAAAGGATTTACATGGTCTCTTTCCAGGCTGCTGTCAGGGGGGCATTTATAAATGCCCCTATGTTAACCCTATGGGGTAAACGACCAATAACCACCCTGGGATTGGAACGTTCCCCAGGCAATTGCTGTATACAGGCGTGTAAATCATCCCTTAGAACCATCATTGAAACTTTGAAGATAAGGAATTGTTAAAAAGTTGTGGGATGCACAGCTAGCAACTGCGCCCAACTACTCACATGTTTTTTCTCTTGGCTACACATGTGGATGGCTGGGAGGCAGATTGTCTAGGAGTCCAGGAGAACACTGTAAATAATAACTAGCATATTAAAGGGCTTTCTCTCATCATGACATACACATCTCCGATGCTTCTTCTGTAAATTTTGGCTGGTGTTGGAGCATACAGGGGGTAGATATTTACATTGACTGATCACATGTTCCCTGTTATGAGAAGAACCAGGTATTCTGTGCTGACAGAGGGGGAAGAAAAACTGCATCACTGGAAAGGTAAGTAGGTGGGTTGGGCCTGTTCTGAGAGCTCAAGGCAAAAATACTGTGTCTTTGATATATCAATTATTACATTTTACTAGTTCATGCTAAGAGCTGCAATATTTATTCAAGTTACTCTCATGTGCTATATTTTCTTATATTTGTTAAATCAAATAGATTGGGGAAGGTATATTTTTAGTGCTGCCAAAAGCTTGTACATATTTTGTCTTTGCACTACATGTGCAACAAGGTTTATTAGATATATTATATATTCCTAAATATTAAGTTCACATCAAATGGACTTGTGAATGCAAAAATCCTTGGAAGAGGAAGGTTCTCACTGACTTCTCTATTAATGCCACTAACAATGATGTAGTATACATAATTGTAATAAGGAGCTGGTATTTGGTCCCCATAACATATGATCCCACATATGAACCCATAACACCATCATTCCTTTTTTCTTGGGGACTATACTTCCTTACTTACACACAAAAGGCACTACCACATCATCTTCTCCTTGCAGCCCAATCGACAAAAGCAGGTGACCTGGAGAACGGAGGCTTTGATAAAGCTAGAACACCCTCAGGCATCCATATAGAAGTTCGACACACAGGATAAAAGCCCATAAACGTTTGTGAATGCATCACAAAACAGTACAGCATCGCTCTGGCTTTCATGAGGTCTCCTCCCCCTCTGACGCATTTCACCCACATGATGAGCTTAATTGTAGAGATGTGGAGGTGACACCAGAGTCAACATATGAAGTGGATTATTCCCTGCTGTTTTACAGGTGCTTAACCCTTTCATAACCTGATATGTATCTGTCTTTATTCATATCACCAGTTATTGACTGATTAGATCTTAGTTTATTACATTTAAAACATCAAGAGCAATATAAAACTTAAGGAAAATATATATTATATAGAAAATTAATAATAACTTCACACATGACAATTAAATAACAGCTTGCTCATAAGCAGTGCATAGGACAAAATACAAACAGCATACAAACATTATACAATCTTAATAGTTGCGGAGGGTAGGGGATTTGCAATCTAGAATGCCTGCTCCTTCACTCTTCACACATTATTTTATATCCTACTTTACTGTTACTCTTCCCCTTAACCTTATAGAATTTCATTTACCGATCAAAACAAAATAAACCCACCCAGTCAAGATCCTTGCAGTCTGGCTCTGGGAGTCTAATCTCACCCTCATATGCCCCCACCCTGGTATGATCCCGCTCTCCTTTTTGCTTTTTACAACTTTATCTCTATCTTTCCAATTTGGACACACATGGTTCGATTTTAGCGTTTCCAATTTGACCTCTCCTCTATTTTATACTTACCTCTTTGCTCAGGTTTTTACATGGCCTTCATATTGTTGCGTTGTTAGCTGATTATTGGCTAACAACGTATGGAACTTGGATTTCACTGTATGCAGCTTTAACATTTTTATTCTGGTATCTTATGATGCAACTTCTATGATGCAAGTAAACATTGTTATGGCTCTAATTTTGTTAGTCATTTGAAGATCTATGGTATGTTATATATTAAAAGAGACACATGTCACTGACCTATGCATATGAGCTTTACGGAAATCAGTACCTCTTATGTCCCTGGGATGAATGAGCACTGATGCCAACTGCAGGAAACGATTGTATATACATCCATTGATGATAATAATAAATGACACTTTTCGTTTTCATATAACAGACCACTCCTCTGCACACTATTGTATAATATATTGTATACTATACAGTATATGTGTTATATCCATTATCTTCCTTCATTGTCATTCAGTACTTATGAGTGTTAAGAAAAGTGTTTATGAAAGGAATGCTGTGTTGCCTGATAATTGGTTTAATAGTGAAGTGGTCACTTCTGTTCCTATTGGTATCCTTAAGGCTAATATATTGTATATTTTATATATTTAGCATATTTATCTAATATTATGCTGATGAGCTGGCTGTGTTGACCTTGACAAAAGAAACCAAACTTGAAATTTCCATATCTGGGAATAAGTGTGAGTCATAAATTGGACCTTTCTTTATTATCTGAATAATGAGGTTTTGCATGAGCTTTCCGGTTCGAATATGCATTGTGTGTGTAGAAGGTTGTATTATAGATTTGGCATCAATTTGAAAAGACAAAATACAATCACCTAGCGTACAAGTTTGACAGTTAAGCTAGCCACACATGGTTCGATTTTAGCGTTCAATTGATGTTTTTCGATGAAAAATTTGATCGATTGAAATAATTTTTCTGCCCACATAGTACAATCGAGGATTATTGAAGATTTTTGTCGAAATCGACGATTAAATTGTGATCAGACAGGTTGGAAAACTTTGGTCGATTGCACAATCATCAAACTACAAGAAGAATTCAATCGACGATTTTTAAATTACAAACGTACAGGGAATTCAACGATTCAACAATTTTTGATTACTTCGATGAATTTTTCAGTCGAGATTTAACAATAATCATACTCCCCATGTGGTGTAGATCGATTAAATTAAAATCGATTTTTTAATCGAACTACAAAATCTAATCTAATGTCGATTGAACGCTAAAATTGATGTGTGGCTAGCTTTAATGTCATGAAAAAAATTAGGAGACCCAATAAAAGCCTGTGCTGTGCGGAAGAGCTAAATGTAAGTAATCTAAAATGAAATCAGTGGAATTATCAAAAAAACTTGCATACGTTTGTCCAAAAGGCTTGAAGAAGTGAACCACAACATATGCAACATGTTACCATTCCCCTGTCCAACATACGCGTGAAATGAGTGACTGGGTAATATAGTCCAGGATCTGGAAGCATTTTAAGCGAGACAACAGGAAAGGACTCAAAGCAAAAGTTGGAGCTTCTTCTGATCAATGAAAAATGCTTAGAGGACCTGGAGCTAAGGTGTTTCATGACCCTAGACAGGGGAGAAATGCAAGATCTGTTTAGGGTTTAGTGAGAGTTGGAAGAAATATAACCTGGCATCCAGCAAATAGGAAGGAGACTTTTTGATATTTTTGGACTTAGTTTTAACAATACTGAGAGATTCAATATAACAAAGAAAGATTTACCTCAGAAATGTAGTCATTCCACTGTCCAGAAATAGTCTACAAGTGGAGGACTTTCAAAAGAACTGTCAAAGTGTTCATGCCTAGACATCCAAGCAAGTTTACTCCAAAAGCGTTGAAATGTCATCATGGAACCTACAGGAGGCTCTTGCTACTGTTGATGTGGAAATCCAGGCCTCTACAATCAGAAAGAGACCGCTTAAATGTAACTGGCATGAGAGGTGTGCAAGGAGCATGCATGGAGGTGGAAGTGTTTGCTGCAGTAGGACATGGCCAGCTCACCATTATAGAAGACACAAGGAGGAACAAGTTAGACCATCTGTATAAAAATAAACCCAATGATTTAAAAAATAGAAGTAAATCCACCAAGAGCTGGCTCCAAACTAACTAATGTAGAGTTCTTGAGTGGCTAAGACACAGCCAAGAACATATTCCCATTAAGCAACTGTAGGGTACTTGAAAGGGGCTGTACATGTAAGAATCTTCCTAAACATCTTACAGCTGAAAGAATTCTGCATGGAATGAGGGGGGCAAACCTTCCTCAGACCAATGTCAGGTAGTGTCTCACTAAAGTTATTTTAGCTGAAAGGGGGTAACATTTAGAGATGGTCGAAATTTTTTTCAGAAATTTGACAATTTCGAGTTAATTGCAAAGCCCCTGAACATGGTATCATCACCAATCTTGCTGGAGATGTGGGAAGGGTTGGGGGAACATTTGAAGGAAAAAAGTATGTCTCTAACACAAATAGTTTTTGCACAAATTAAGTTCAAATTCAAGTCAAAATATCGAAAATTTGGAAAATTCGGAAATTCGACTTAAATTTTGAACTTAATTTATTCAAAAACTAGTTGTGTTAGAGACATACTTTTTTCTTTAAAATGTTCCCCCAACCCTTCTCTACATCTGCGATGGTGATGATACCATGTTCAGGGGCTCTGCAATCAGCTCTGAAACTTAGCAAGTTGAAAAATTCGACCATCTCTAGTAACATTTATTACCGTAGTAGCAAAGTTGGAATACTAATTTTTATTTATATATTTTGAATAAATTAAGGTTATTTTTTTTAACTGCAATCAATTTAGGAACATTTCAATAAAAATGCTTAATATAAATGTTTAGCAATTGTAGCATGACTGCATGTGTACAACACATACAAGTGTTATCTTTATTTATTTTTTATTCTTTTCCTACTCAGCATATTGGCTATGAATCCCCTGACCTTTTTCCTTTTATTCACTTTTGTTCCTGATCATAGTTCACGTGTTACAGTATCTCTTGGATACAATTCAGAAATTCTTTACCTTTTTGTTTAAGGACCTATGGCTCAGTTAAATAATTATGCATTTCCTTAAATTACATCAATGCTGGCTAGAGGAAATTAAGCACTTGAACAGCATAATATAAAATTCTTCTGCACGAAAGAATATCATTAAGACACACCCAGTCAGCTTGGGGACCTATTTAGGAGCCCCATAACAAATGTGCGATTTGTATTAGCAAAGTCTGTTTGGTACAGGAAGTCTACAGAGACTAAGACTTTTGATTTATGAGATTAATACTGTACTAAATGTACAGTATATAATAATAGAAATGCTTTTCTTTATGGAGAATTCCAGAAAATTCTATCTAAATGGTCTTGCCAAACCAAAATGGATCCTCTATGAATGACGCACATTTCCTCCACAACACAACTAATATTACTGGTGATGGCAAGGAGGTGCAGCTGCCCAAAGTGTTCCCCATTGATGGCCATCCTGCATTGGTGGCCCATGACCTTAATGCCGGTGGCATGGCCAGAAAGAAATTTAAACTGATTACATTATACACCCTCATATTAGACCAGACGTTGGTAAACTATGCCCTGCAGGCCGTATCGAGCCCATTTAAGGCCCCCACATTTAATCTGGCCCTTTGTCACCTTTGTGTCAAGGCTCTGTCTCCATTCTGCTCGTTCCCTGCAATAAGTGTAGATAATACCCATGAGACAAGTTTGCCTGCCCCTGTACTAAGCCAATAAATGGGCCTGTTTTGTTTATCCTTTCGGTTTCTGATCCCGTTTATTGGCTCCCTTGTGTATTTAGACTATGCTTACTATGTGCCAGTTATATGGACCTTAAGTTGCCTGCTGCCCTAATAAAACAAATTCTGATTCGGTAGGCAGATTTTTTTCTTGTCCTCCTCTTTTTGGTATCTAATTATCCATTGTATCCACTCTCATATGTGCAGGCCTTAAATTTGCCCAATATTGCACATATATTATCTCAAGCAAATTTTATCTAGGCTCTCTACAAGCCTTAACTTAAACCTCGCAAAGATCCCTTACAGTAAATATCAGTGATCACTATTGGTTTACTTATTGCGTTGCTGTATAAACACTGACTGATATTACTCCCAGCTGAATATGCTGTTGTAGAAATGATACTTAGAATGCTGCATGTGTTTCCTAAAAGCTGCAGAATTGGAACTCACCATAGATGACAGACAAGCAATTGCTGATGTATGAATGTGTTTCCTGGCCAGACACCCTGTTGTGAATTATTGATAATGGTACAAAAGAGGAAGCAAAGAAGGAAGTTATGTCGATGGGGCTTGTTGTTCCTAATGCGGGTTGTGTGTCCATTAACACTTTGTAGTAGTAGATGATTGGCCATCAGGGTAATAGGCACAGGAAAGAGAAGATGATTATGTATTTTGCAATGCTTTGAAGTCAAAGCCGAAATGATGATATATGATGAAATGTGGAAAGTTTAGGCCCTTTTGGCTTCATTGTTCTCCAACAGAATGATGTGATGTGATTTCATGTGAAGAAAAATTTCCAAATGTATTTGGAAGAGCTCAACCTAAACCACTTACATGTGTACATCATGATAAATATAATATTACAGTACTGGTCCATGCCAATGTTGACTCTTTCCCCCGTTTTAGTTTTTCACCGTCAGCATTCCCCTTTCCTGGTAACTTCTTATGAGCCAGTTTCAATGTGTTACAACCAGTCAAGTACAATAACCCTACAATGCTGTCTGGTTTACATTGATCTGTTTTACATGCCTTGACATGTATTTTCTTGTGAACAGGCCCAGTGGATGAAGTGTGAATTTTAATCATGAGTTAATATGCTTTGCTCAATGTGTGTAAAATTGAATGACTACGTCCTCTTTAGTTTATTCCTTTCTTAAATATAGTCTTTATATGAAGATGGAATATAGGAAACAAGCACTCTACTCAAATGCTTTTTCTTTAATGGTTCCCATACTGTGATGGCTTTCATTCATTGCTGCTAGTCCATCCCTGGCACCCATTTTGAAATTTGCTAGGATGGGCTTGTTATTAGTTAAACAGGGAAGCTGTCATCAGAAGAGTGAGCATTAAGTTTTGTGATCATATGGTGAGCCCACAATCCTTTTACAAGTGTATTGAAGAGACACTGTTTGGAAAAAAGACATGTATCACACCTAAACATGACATGCATATTACAGTATGCTGAAAGGAGATTTATAGCGATTCAGGGGGGTTATGCAAAGCAGCCATGTAAAAGGACCTTTTGTGAAATTATTAACATTATGTAATTTTTTTCCTTTAGGTATGGCCTTCGCACTGCTGACTTCAGTGGCTCCGGTTTATGGACTCTACACATCTTTCTTTCCTGTTGTCCTGTACATGTTACTTGGGACTGGACGTCATGTTTCTACTGGTAAGAGTACTAAATAAAATTATATTATACAGTATAATATTATTTGATTTGATTTTCTGGCATTAGGTCATATGATCTGATCAAATGCAGACTCCATTAAACAGTACTGAAAAACTGGTAACACATAAAAAAAACAGAATTGCAAAAATACACATTAGCATTTGATTACGGACTTCATAACGTTTAGTTACAGTGGGAACATTGGTGGATTTTAAAGAGAAATAGTTCATTGAAGATGTAGCTGAACACATGCTTTCTAACCTGGCTGTGGCTGCCTTTTGAAGAATACAGTATATTTATTGAATGTAAATTGTAACTTTAGTTGAGCTTTAATGTAAATTTGAATTACCCTTCTAAATAAAATAATAATTCATTTCATAGGTACCTTTGCTGTTCTTAGTCTGATGACTGGCTCAGTTATTGATGAACATCTTGCCCAGGACCCTTTGGAGAGAAACCTAACTGGTGAAGAGCAGATAGAGGTCTACGCTCAAAGAATAGGAATGGCAGCTGCCATAGCCTTCCTTATGGGAATTATCATGGTAAGTATATCTTTCATCAATTGATCATTTATAGTAAAAAAAATATAGACTGTGCTTATGTTTGTAAGTGAGCTTCTGGCCTTCCAAAGTTTAGTGTAGTGTAATAAGGACAATGTCCTCATCTAACAGCTGTGGCACCTAAGACATACTTATATGACACATGATAATATTATGGGGTATTTCACACTAGCCACACTACAGCTGTGGTGCAGTGTGGTAGGTACCGCAACGCAGCGTGGCAAGCATTAACATGTGTATGGGAGTACAATGAAAATGCAGTGCAATGTGGTAACGTAAGGGTTTCATCAGAAAAGGACGCGGTTAACAGATGCAGGAGCATTATTGATAGCATGTCCCTTTTTGGCCAAAAAACACACCCCTGCAGGTGTAAAATGGCCCTTGGACCACATGCTTTAACTATGCTTTCGGATGCATTATTTTGAATAAAAAAATAGGAATTGAGCCACGGCACCCTAAATCTTCAATTTAATCATCTTTATTAATTTAAATCTTGACTCTCAGTCTAATATTGATGGATCATACAACTGTACATTGTAATCAACCTGCTAAACCGATTCCTTTCCAAGGGCCTGTGCACCTGTTCCATAATATGATCTGATACAAATTGACTGAAAAACCTAGAAAAGCAGTACAATCAACTGAAATATACCAACATGGCCAATCACTGCTCTTTAGTTGCTCGATTCCCATAACTTTTTGTCAAGTTAATAAGAAATCGATCTCTAAACTGTTCAAGGTCAATTGAATTGAAAAATTCTAATGTATGGCCACCTTAACAAAGATTTGTTTATTTTTGAGCCCCGGGATAAAATATAAATTGTGAGTCAAAATTCTATTTACACTTTTCAAGTAATTTAAAAATAATCTAGGTAGCGCTATTCTTGTTTGTTGTTGTGTTTATGGTCAGTATTAGTAGATGATGATTACAGATGAAAGTAATATACACTTTTAGAGAAATATGAATTAATTCTGTTTAAATTGTGTTTATCAATTCTTTTCAGGTGATCATGTTTGTTCTACAGCTTGGCTTCCTTTCCACATACTTGTCTGAGCCCATTGTGAAAGCTTTCACCAATGCTGCTGCATTCCATGTGACCATTTCTCAGATACAAAACATGATTGGACTACCACTACCACGTCATACTGGACATTTCACCATTTTCAAGGTCAGCCAGGAGTCTTGCCATGGCAGATACAAGTTGAATCCGAAACAACTGTAATACAGCAAAGTTTAATGTTGGGGTTTTTGGGCATTTGCGCTTTTCAGGCGTCTGGGGTCTGGAAACGTTTCCAGACACCCATGCGAATGGTGCATTAATAATGTATTAAAAGACATCCAATGCAAAAAAAAAACCCATAATAATAACAATAATAACAATACTAATAATTAAACTAATAAAGTGTGACTAATAATAAATTGGTAGTTGTGGAATTCCTACCATTTGCTCCCCTCTTTAAACTCGTAGTTCATATAACTCTAAAAGTAACTAGAAAATCTTTGCTGTATTCCTTGCAAAAACTGTCCCTGTTACCCACAAAGTAACATATATGCTAGTTCTTTCTGTAACCTTAACATTATCCTTTACTTCTCTAAGTGAAAAAGAAACCTGTCTAATTAAACAGATGAAATACATGTGAAATATATTACTCACTATACTGGATTTTTTTTCTTGTATAGACCCTGGCATCCGTCTTTAGAGCTGTGCATTTGACTAATACAGCCGAACTGATTATATCCTTTCTCAGCTTGATGGTGCTGATACCGATCAAGGAGCTGAATGCCCGCTTTCGTACTAAGCTAAGGACACCAATTCCTGGTGAAATAATCATGGTGAGTTCTAATAAAAAAGAAAACTTAATGAAAAAAATCCCTAGATACATCACAAATGTGGAAATTACCTCCTACATGATTTAAGATGTCATGAGTAAATGCAGAAGTAACCCGTGTGTGTCAACTTACCTGGAAAAGAGTGCTGGACATAAAACAACATTGGTAGAATAGGAACATGGGTGGGCAAACTAAGGCCCGGGGTTCAGATCTGGCTCGTTTAGCTTTCTTTACTTGCCCTTTGTCACTTGTTCAAAAGATGCTCCCCTCCATTTATTCTATGCAATGAGTGCCATCATTAGTGATGCCGACGATGCATAGACTTGGCACACTTATGGCAGGTCTGCCATTACAGGCTCTTGATCCAGACCCTTTATCAAATTTAGGAAACCATTTCCATTACCACATGTTTGCATGAGGATAAATATTGGTCCAGAATCAGCTTCCAATTTATTGAACTCAACTCAGAGCAAAAGTATAATTTTTACCTGGACATAATACAGATTGTGGGGTGTAAGTTACCTAATATATGTTTAGGTTATTATTTTGTTATGAATCTAAGAGTTGGTTTATTTAGAATAACTTGATATTTCATGTAGTAAATGGTAATGGGATAAAACATGCATTTTGTAAATTTCAATATTTGGAGAGTGAATGATCAACAATGTAGCAGAAGTGTTATGTCTTTCTGCAAATGTTCTTGATGTTTACATATTGAATCCCCTTGTGAGAAGTGACTTTGTTTGTGAGGCCATATATCTTCGTAGTTTAGGCTGCCCTCTAGTGCATTCATCCAGATAACCATTTTTGTATTTTATGTATTTACTGTTAACATCAGGGATAAGTGATTTCATACTTTTCATGATCAGGCTTTCCCCATTACATGTCTAACCTTACATAGCACCAATAATCAACATGTCTTTGCACCCTTGCACAATCCAATATTTCTTAGTTATTTGGCAAGAGCCTCACATTTATGACTTTTTTGTTCAGGTAACAGTTGCCAGAAATAGCAATCAGAACACGTTTATTAGCAGTGAGTCAGAATACCGGTCAGTTTTGGGTCCTCACTTTTTATCCTGGTAGAAACCATCCATTGCTGGCCCAGACACCAGTACTTAACTGTACCACCCCTTCTTTACTAGAGCAATGGTTACACTTTAGTATATATTTTTTTTTAAAAATGGCTTTATTTATTTTCTTTGTATTGCATGTATATACACATGGACAAAAAAGTGGGAAATAGAAACTGGGTAATAAGAGATACATCCTATTTTTTTTAATACAGGTTCTCCTTACTACTGGAATAACTTTTGCTTCATCCCTGGACCGTCGATACAATGTGCAAATAGTTGGCAGCATACCAGCTGGGTATGTCAATTTGAATAACATGTCACCTATTTCCATTAACGTGGATTAATATTAGGATATATATCAAATATTTAAACTAGGAATGTATCAAGAAAAGCTAATAGTGATCTTTAGATTAATCTTTAATAACTAATTACTTTTATTACTCATGTTGTTGGTTAAAAAAAAGTTTGAACACATGTGCTGGTAAAGCAGAGGGCTCATTATTTAATTATTGAACTGTACTGGAAAATGAGGGTTACAATGTTAAGTTAAACTAATATTTTTTTCATTCTAAAGCCAAATACAGATCTCAGCGTTAAGAATAACTGATCATTTCAGCATTTTCAATTACATCTCCAGTTTAATCTGTGCTTGACCTTTGATTTAATTGTAGGATTTATCATCTTCAGCATTGCACTTAACATTCTGTTTTCTATTGTTCTAAACAGCTTCCCAGTGCCTAAACTTCCTACCCTGAAAGTCATCCCTGATGTGATTGGAGACACGATTGCCATCACATTTGTAGGCTATGCCGTGTCCGTGTCACTGGCTATGATCTATGCAGAGAAACACAGATATACCATCGACCCCAACCAGGTGAGGCATTTGACACTGTCATGTCGTGTAGTGCATTTTGAGTTTAACACAATAAAAAAATTGTATGCTCACCACTTTTAGCAATCTATGTATCAATATATATTTATTATCCCGTATTTAAATTGTGTCAACATATTATGCAGCACCGATTTAGCACATATTAGGCAGTACATAGTCATATAACTCTGTACATATGTCTCTATGTACGTTTAAAGCTAGCCATACACGTATAGATTTTTGCACATTCAACGATAGATTCGATCGGATGTACTCAAATAAAATATTGTTCTTTTTTTTAAATAGCTTCATTCAAATTTATTAGATCAAACTAAAATGATCAAATGAAATTACTTGATTATATTATACTTGTTTGATTTACATTTGATGGTTACCAATTCGATCAAAATTTACCAACATGTCTGATAACTTTACATCAATCTTTTTTCTGATAGCCATAATTTTTTATTGAACAAACAAGTTTATCAGTATTCGATTTTCGTTCGATCTAATGAAAAATCTTTAGTTCCCATTCGATTGAACGAAAATTTAAAACCGTTTATGGCCACCCTAAGTCATGTGTAACTATCTAAGGACATTTTTTTTCTCAATCATCCTGTCCAGGCTTTCTGTTCAGTAAGGCATAAAGCATGTACCATTTAAACTCAAGTATAAAACGACTTGCATATAAGATGGGGTAACTAATTTGACCTAAGCCTAGGATGGGAACTGCAACAGCTAAGGCACGGAAACACTCAACAAATACGGTTTTGTTTTTGGACTTTTGGAGCTGTTCATAATGCAGTATTTTGACTAATATAAAATACAATGCTATGGGTGCCTAATTGGTAGTCAAGTGCACCATCCCTTATTTTCTAGATAGCAGATATAAAGCTAATCAGGGAGAATCCCTCCTGATACTGAGTCCCTGCTGGGATTTTTTTCGGTGCTATAGTAGTCAGTTTTTTGCGTCTATTCAAAGAAGTAGTTTTTTTGAGGTATATAATAAAAAGGTCTTTATTCAGTCTGTGCAAAAGGACCGGAAGTATGTACATACATCGTGAATAAAGTGCTTAGTATATAAATAAAGTGATAACAATCAATAAAGTATTTGCCATACAAATACAGTGGAAAACACAGTTTCCAGGGTTTTACCCCACCATATCATACACATAAACAGCTGTCACCAATTCATCTTTAGATTGCGATTGCCTCCAACATGTTTCGCCTTGATGGCTTCCTCAAGGAGGACTTATTTCTAAAATATAAGTACATTCCAATTAAAATATGACAAATAGTATTAATAGAGTTATGGATCATAAGGCAATTTACGTATATATATTTTTCGACAGTTCTGGATGATAAAGCAGTCTCGGTATACATCTTTCAACGTTGGATCCCTCTATGCATAGTTAATATCATAAACAGATTGTATATCCCACCATAGTGAACAGAGTTATGCAGATTCCATACTTTGCATAAACATGGATAATTATTAGGAATTTCTCATACTCACAGATGGGTGCAGTTGTTATTCGTATGTGATTATCAGGTCACCTTCCAAATGGTTTGATGGTCATCAGGGCGACCCTCCAAGAAGATGGGGAAGGGCAGGGGAAAACACCCCACAAAGGCGATGCCCAGAGGTGGCCTCAGTGTGTCCCAAGGAGACGTATCCTAGGTTGGGTGGCCAAGCCTGGCCCAACCAGGGCGTCCTAATGCAGAAATGACCTAAATACAGGCAGAAGGGGGAAAGATGGATTAGGGGCCTATTATGGGGCCTATTATGACTATTTGTCATATTTTAATTGGAATGTACTTATATTTTAGAAATAAGTCCTCCCTGAGGAAGCCATCAAGGCGAAACATGTTGGAGGCAATCGCAATCTAAAGATGAATTGGTGACAGTTGTTTATGTGTATGATATGGTGGGGTAAAACCCTGGAAACTGTGTTTTCCACTGTATTTGTATGGCAAATATTTTATTGATTGTTATCACTTTATTTATATACTAAGCACTTTATTCACGATGTATGTACATACTTCCGGTCCTTTTGCACAGACTGAATAAAGACCTTTTATCAGGAGGGATTCCCCCTGATTAGCTTTATATCTGCAGTATTTTGACTAGCTTATGTGTTAATTGCAAAACCCTGAACATTGCATCATCATCAAAAATGTTGGACATGTAGGGAAGGTAGGAATCTTTAAAAAAAGAAAAAAAAGTATTGCCCTAGCACAGGTAGTGTAGTTTTTGCATACATACATTTTAAAAACCACTACATGTGCTAGAACAATAGCGCTTGCTATCTAGATAATGTGTTCAGGGACACTGCGATGAACATACAAAGCCCCAAGCATCCTTGGTTTATACTTGCGTTTTTACAGTAGCTTTGCTCTTTTTTTCAGAAAGTAATACTAATACTAATTCTTCCAGAGAGAAATGTGATCAGGAGTGTGCTCTAAAACACATCAACCTAGTTATAAGTGAGGCAATGGTGCCAACTAGTGGGGATAGGTATAGACCCCTTGGATGAAGGTCACTGATGTGTTTCGTACAAATACAGTACATCTTGCACTTAATCAGGGTGGGGTACATTTTAGATTACATTTGGATTACAATGTGTAGTGATGTCGCGAACTGTTCGCCGGAGAACTATCCACGGCAAACATCGCATGTTCGCGTTCACACATTTTCGCGAACATATGGCGAGTTCGATCCGCCCCTTATCTTTTAACATTGCAGAAACTTTGA
>CM070033.1:39772140-39790280 GCA_036250615.1 Ptychadena robeensis | reverse complement strand
CTGCGTAATATGCTGGCGCTATATAAATAAATGTTAATAATAATAATAATAATAACATGGGTTTTGTATATTGTTCATAACAAGTTATATAGATGGAGGCCTGATCTCCCTAAATGATCCAGAGGTTTGCTGCTTATAGGTCTGAGCTGAGAAATAAAGTTGCCAATAGAAGAGAATTAATATCAATTGCAGATATAAATAAGGCTAATGTTAGCCATACACATGCCGATAAGCGGCCGATTTTTAACCTGACCGACGGACATGCGCGCTCGCGCCGTCGGTCAGGTTAAAAATCGGCCGCTTATCGGCATGTGCCCACATGGGGCGACAGATCCCTGCCGCCCCCCACAGCTCGGCCGGAGAACGGACATGTCCGATAATCTCTGGCCGGCGCAAGCCGATGGAAGCCGATGCCATAAGCTGCAATGAAGACGGCGTCTTCATTGCAGCTTATGGCCGGCACACAAAGGGTGCCCGGTCGATTG
Organism: Ptychadena robeensis; assembly: GCA_036250615.1. Lineage (NCBI taxonomy): Eukaryota > Metazoa > Chordata > Amphibia > Anura > Ptychadenidae > Ptychadena > Ptychadena robeensis. The sequence goes on along the minus strand of CM070033.1, from coordinate 39,789,795 downwards.
AAGGGGCCCCATAATGCACCGGGATGCTAACGTGATGACGTCATCACGTTAGCCTCCCGGAACATATCGGGACTAGTCTGCCTGCACACATCGGCGTGTGTATGGCAGGCTTAAATCATGTACAGTGCTTAAGATTTGCGTCAGGTATTATACATGCAGTACCTTATTTTAACCACTAGATGCCCTCAGTCTTCTGTGTTAAATGACCTCATTTATATGACGGAGCGTGAATCCAATGCATTGTTGTGGACTATTGTGGGATGCTACATAAAATGTCATGTCATTAATACATCCACAAAAGGTAAGTATAGCAAACAAAAAGCATTACATATACTGGGGGTGGACTTCAGAGTTAATTGATAAAATAGGAGGACCCAAAATGTAAAAGTCTCATCACATAATTACATAACTTAAACATTAAAATGATGTGCTCAATAGACATATGCTATACTTATTTACAAAATGGTCTCTATTTTTAATGGCCCACAGTGTATACAATAAATAAGTATATGCATGTATAAATAAATAAATACACACTAAATAAAAACATAATGATTGTATTTTATGTTTGTATTTTTTCTGACATTAATATAGATATTTTGGATAAAAAATAAACATTTGGATGGCAATAATTTATCAGTATTTGCATATACATTATCCATATGCAGCTTTCAGTTTCTTCTGAGACCCCAAAAACCATAAAATTAATAATAATATACATAACTCAACATATTTCTGAATTTGAATTCACGTAAAAAAACAATAACTCTCACAATGTTATCATCATATTTACATGGTTATGCTTACTTAAAAGTAATTGTTTGTTATTCAGATGTGCATTGAGTGCCAGAAGACTGGAATGCATCTGCTGCTATCTGGATGTAATGGTTAGTACTATTATGCTTTACATATCAAATATAGAATAAAGATTTATTGTTTTGTTTTTTGTTTTTTTCAAATTTATTGTTTTTTAAATCTCTCTGGCCTTAATAAAAAATGTAATTCAAAGTATATATATATATGCATATATGTTCAACTTGGATACCAAAATTCAGAGCTCTATGTACTGTTGGGGAAAAGCCCACCTTAGCCCCTAGCGCTCTGAAGCTGGCCACACACCTATAGATCTCTCTGTCAGATATCCTTTAGATCTACCAACAACTATGCAGTGCCGGGTCCTCTGCGGTTGAACACAGGTAGACTTGATGGTTTAGAAAGTCCCTCATATTACATGGTTTTGGTAAAACAAAAGAAGATCTAAAGGAAATCTGACAGAGAAATCTAAAGGTGTATGGGGACCCTTACATAGTATACTCTTAGATGAGCTCTCTCTTAACCTAAATTAAAAAAATTGTTATTACATTTTTACTTATCTCTAAACAGTCCCAATGACTCAAGATCTCTCAAGAAATATACTTACTTGCCCACTTGCCCTGCTCTCGTCCATGTAGGTCACGATATTGACTGTTTAGCTTCCAGTCTTTCATGGGTTAATGCTGCAGTGACTCAAACGGCCAGATATGGGGCTGCCAGATATGATGTCTTTCAATGGCCAAAATCTAATGTAAATAGAAAACTGCATGTCCCGTGCGATACAACATTGTCACCTCTGCATTTTTCAGAGGGTACAAGAGAAAGAAGGAGCTTTGGGTGGAAATACAGATCGGATGACAACATTTGTGCAATGACTTGGCCATTGAGAGAAAATTTGGCTACTTTGCCCTAAGAATCCACATGTCATAATGACATGACAATCTGCAAATCACATTATCTGAGGTATGACCTCATTGTTTCTTACAGTTTCTTATTCTTATTTCAGCAAAAGTCCTTAGAACACTTGTATCCATTGGTATCATGGATCATCTTTCTGAAGATCAAGTCTTTGTAACGCTTCATGATGCTGCTTGTTATGCTGAGCAAAATATGGTAAAGAATATGGTTCACTGCTGAGATTAATTTAGTACAGAATGTATGATATTACAGCCATACATGTGTGCAAAGGGCGTCAGTCAGGGTAAAGCAGGGAACACACGGCTCGATATAGGAGCCGTTCGAGATTGTCATCACTCTGCTGCAGGGAACCTTGAATGGAACCTCAAACCCGATATTGGAGAAGCTGGAGACACAGCACTGCACTGCAAAAGAATAGACTTTGACCATGGTTTATGGTCATGTACGATATCCCAGGGATGGCTGCATATGATGTCCATCGATCTGGCCCATATCTACATGTGTATTCCCTGCTTAAGTCTTTTTGTAAAGGTTAGGTTCGGGTTTAAAGAAAGATCATTTACACAGGTTGCTGCTTGGTTTTGTCAAAGCTTTACAAAGAAACAAGAGTGATGGGAGAATGTTCTGACCTGCTTTGTCTTAGTCTAGATGACTAGTTCTCAACCTGGGAGTCAGGACTCCCTCAGGAGTTGAACTGCTTCTAACATGCTCCGACTCTGATCTGGGGTGGTAAGTTAGAAGGCAGAGTAAAGCAGGGTACACACATGAAGATATGGGCCAGATCGACGGCCACTTCAAGTGCCGTGCACGCTCACAGTCATCTATCTGGCCCATATTGAATATTGCCATCCCAGTTTCTGGGATCCCAGAAACTGGGATATCGGACATGACCGCTAATCACAGCTGATGTCCGTTGCTTTGAATGGAGACCACGGGAGTCCACGGGAGCTGTCTTTCCAGCTCCGCCGATATCTGACAGTAGCGTGATGACGTCATCAGGCTGCTGCAGGGAGCATTGGACGGCTCGAATATCGAGCCGTCTGTTACCTGCTTTACACTTCCTCCATCCTAACTTCCAGGGGAACACTGCATGTAAAATTATTTACACAAGAGAGGTGGGAAAATAGGAGGGATGGTACATTACACTTGCTGATCATTCCTGTCAGGGCAGCCAATATATCACAAATTGGCTATCAGCTGCAGATGTGGTTATCCAGGTACCTGGGGAGCATTGAATAAGACACACAGACAAAAGCGTTGTATGCTTCCAAATCCCGCTCTGCTCAGGAAGTGTCAAAGGGTTTATTTTATAGTCAGATTTTTACATAGACATTATGAGGTAATGTTCAAATATCGGCAACACAACATTTAATTGATTACTAATTAACTAACTAATTAATTAACAGAATTTCCCGGCCCCTAAGTTTCGATGTCAAGCTGACACTTTAGTGATTTTCCATGTTACCATATCTGTTTATTACTTTATGATTCGCCCACTTATCAGGTATCAGTCTGAATCAGCCTGAACTCTGACATGGTACGTGGCACTAGTTACTTTTCCACTCTTAACTTCTTACAAAACATTTGTCATTTAAAGACTTACTCCAGACCACTGTGGCCTGCTATTTCTGGGGTCCTATTAAACTTGACATTCCCGAAGTGACGTTGCAGAGTGTCCCAGTAATTGGAATCAAATTACACTTCACAGTGACACTTTGGGACGTCACTTCTGGGTAGACGGATCGAGAAAGTTTGAGAACCACTGATCTAGATCTATATTTATCACAAAGATGTTTTAATTGACTCACTGCATCTGTTGGAACCTCAGTAAAATAATACTTTCTACAGTTGGCTTAACAGAAAAACTGGAGTTCAAAAGATACCCTTTATTGGTTAACTAAAGTCAATCACCTACTTAGCGTTGTGGTTGTGGCACACTTTTTAAAAGAGGCCATCGTGGTGGAATATCCCTCCACCCCCCCCCCCCCCCCCCCCCCCCCCCCCCCCGATGACACCAGGGGTGTGTTGAAAAATGCGGGCGCGATAACATGTAGGTCAATAGTGCACGCCCCCCTGCCTCTTCCTGAAACAATTACACAAGTGCTGAAAGAAAGAGAGAGAAAGCCTGCAGTAGCAAGATATAAATATTTCCTCTCATATCTTACCACCAAGACCTAGTAACCCCTTACCCTTAATCTCAAGATCTTCTTCATATTGGTTTATTTATTGTTGCTATGAATGCAGGTTTTGTTCATGTAGTGTAATGTACCTTCAGTCTTACAACATATTCTGTAGCATGAAGGAATATCATGCCCTATCAACCCAATAGGTTGAGAGTAGATAATTAAATGTAAAAAAAAAATATGTTTTTAGAAATATGTTAATTAAAGTGGTTTTAAACTAAAACTAAAAAAACACACATGAAATAGGCACATTACTTACTTGTCAGCAGTTCAGATCCTGGAAAACTGCTACACAAAAACAAATAAAACGTACTTACCTTCTTCATGTTTTCACTGATAGAGGAAGTATGTTGATTAAGGGCAAAAGAAGCCAATTCCTGATCGATTCTTCTCCGGGCAGCCAGCAGCTAACACCAACCTGCCCCCTCCCCCCCCCCTTACTCCTACACAGACAGAGACTCCTCTGCGGCTCCATGTGGGGGAGAAAGGGGGGGGGGTGTCAGCTCAATCCATCTAGAGAGGCTTCTTTCTCCCCTTTTCACAAAGTCTCACATCTGTGAGACTGAGACACAGGGGCTTATGGGAAAGAATTCCCAGTAACCCCTGCAGCTTGTTAAGTCTTGCCTAGACAAGACGTAACACAGTGGGAGGGGCTGTCTCTAAAAAGACACCTCTCCTGCTGTCAGAAATAGTTTTTTTTGTTTTGCAGGTATCTCTGCAGTATCGGCTGAGCTGCAGATGATACTGCAGAGTGACCTAACAAGTGGTAGGTCCGCTTTAATATAGTTTCGATGGTGACTGTAGCCAGTCTATTCATGTCTATTCATTTCTTTTCTTTGATAACGAGCTGTTATTTGTATGTTTTATTTTCTCTCACAGGACAGCTTCAAGCAAAAAAGTCCAATGGTGTGGGTTTGACCATTTCTTGTGAGTCAGCACAAGACTCAATATTTGGATCCTAAAGAACACTGTGGAGCTTTAGTACTGACATATTATGGATTTACCATTAAGCAAGTTTCCAAGAAGCAGGGACAAGATATAGAAAAGAGGGGTGTGGCAATGAGCACTTACTTATCTATTTGAAAAGACTTAAGTGAAGTTTGCACAGATAGTACTGTACATATGGTGTTATTTTTTTGTGATAATTTGGTGTCATGAACACTATACAGATCATGTTTCTGAGAAAGCCTTTGTAGAGTTCATCCTCTGCGAGTCTTATCTGAATGTGCCTTTTTACTATGTCCAAAAATAAATAGACATCCTTTGTCTAAAGGAGGAAGACATTGAGCATGTGTTATGGTTTATTTACAATGATTTCTCAAAGGTATTTGATCACCTCAAAGGTAGAGATGCTCGAATTTTTTGACTTGCTAACTTTCAGAGCTGATTGCAAAGCCCCTGAACATGGTATCATCACCATCATCAACTTGCTGAAGATATAGAGAAGGGTTAAGGGAACATGTCTCTAACACAAATAGTTTTTGAATAAATTAAGTTCAAAATTAAAGTCAAATTTCCAAATTTTCCAAATTTTCGACATTTTGACTTGACTTTGAACTTAATTTGTGCAAAAACAATTTGTGTTAGAGACATACTTTTTTCTTTCAAATGTTCCCCCAACCCTTCTCTACATCTCCAGCAAGTTTGGAGATGATACCATGTTCAGGGGCTTTGCAATTAACTCGAAATCGTCGAATATCTGAAAAAACTTCGATCATCTCTATAAGTCTCCTCCACTCCACAAGAAAAACACAGAGATCACCATTTCTCCATTTCTAGCTCAATAACTCTTTTTCAATCTAACCTTATAGTCTTCTCTAAATGTGAAGTATCAGAAGTGATTTACACATTATGGATGGAGATTGGCATCTAGGACCCAAGTGCCCAACCTGCGGCCCATTGGAGGCCCCCACTCCCAACTCCTAACTGTTAATGCATAGGGCATAGGAACTTACCTCTCCACTTATCCCCTGCTGATGCATCGTCTCCTTTGATCTTCTTACAGCAGGAATAGGGGAGAGGAACAGAATAAGGGCACATACCATTTGATGATATATATCACACAAAATGTGCATTACCATACTACAGTGTTCCCTAATGCTTGAAGTTTTGTTATTTAGAAATTAAAAATAATGTCTACTAGCAATGCCTGCTGTCATAAAAAATGCTTATACAAGTCAGTATAGATTGAAAATGTTATGTGCGGCCCTGTAGTGATGCCGATGGCCCCATTTGTGGCCCTCCATATCAACTCAGCTGCCCACCACTTTTGTAAGACATCAAAATGCCCTGAAACGTCACTACATAAACAAGAAATTAGCCCTTGTGGGTGGGGGTTGAGGTCTCACATATATAAAACAAGCATGATGCTGAGGCAGTATTCACATGGGTGTCTAGAAATGCCACGTTTCCAGTGCCTGGATACCCGAAAAGCGAGAAAAATAGAAAGACATGACATGAAGAGTCCCCCGGCTGCTTTTCAAGCACATGCCCGATAGTCAATTTTTGGGGTATTATAAATGCCGCTTGCAGGGGTGGGTGCTTTCCTGAACGTGCATAGGGCGGGTGCTTTCTGACGGGTGGGTGATGACACAACGCCAACCAGGAAAACAGTAATTTTAGAACCAGATCAGTACTGGCAGCTTGGTTGTAAATCCAAAACCACAAGCTACCTAAGTTAAACAGGGGGAAAAAAACCTGCAATACCCTAGGTGTCTCGGGCAAAAATCGAAAGCGCCTACCTGGCGAGATCAACGAGTAATCTCCCGTACGTTGGATCGCAAGGTGATCTGACATGTTGGAAAACTACCGGCTGATCCCATTACTTTGGATGGGGACAGTAGTCCCCATCCAAAGTAACGTCCATCACACAAAGTGTGCGCTCCGATCTACTGAGGAGATGGCTGCAGCGTGATGACATCAATCCCTAATCAAGACAAAAACCATGAGAGTCATTGAGGGAGAATCTCAACGTGTATGCCTACCTTTACCATCAGCGTATATCACAGCTCCAGGTTTCTCCGTAGGTTCCAGCTTTTTGGCAGCTTTAAATTATGGGGTGGCTGGACTAAACGCCTTGGAGGGCCATAGTTAAAGTATCCATGTTGTAAGACAAAAGAGGCATTTATAGAAGAGGGACATGAGTAATAGTAAGGTCATAAACATTTCTACTTTTTATTGCTACTGCTTTCTATGCAAGTAAGATAGAATGGGAAGTAGTTCCTGCAAGGGAAGCCTGAAGTGTTATCTAATTGTGCATACCTAGTTCCAGCACTGATGCCACTGGGCAAAGCAAACAGTAAGTCTTTCAGTGGACCTCCCTAGAAGGTAACCGCTGGCATCAATGAGTTTGTTAGCTGCCTGTAAGCAGAGCATCTTTCTTACTACCATCAATATTTTTTTACCTTTCCCTAAAATGTAAAGAGGAACGTATAATCAATATATGAAATGCTTTTGTGTAGTCACACAAACTGGGTCCGGTGCTGTATCCTTTAATTGTATGTCCCATGGGGCTCTGGGGCCAGAAGGGGATAAAGCTGAGGCCCAGGAAGGGGAGGGTAAGTCTAGCAAGTGCTGATGAGACGGTAGCGACTGGGCTAGAGAGTTGTCTTCACGCTTGCCATCCTCCACCGTATATACCGGAAGTCAGTGGACATAATAGCACGCATTCTTTGACAAGACCCAGTTGCTTGCCTACGTACCGGGCTGGTGTCATCCTATATACCCAATTCAGGTGATGTGGCGAGACCCGTGGACTTCAGGTGCAGACTGGTCGCGTTACGACATGCCTCATCCTCCTGTGGACGAGTTCAGCAGACTCCGCTATCTCCAGTGGCGTGCAAATATCAGTTTCCCCCGTTTCTAAAGAGGACCTGTCCCATATAAGTCTTCTTTCCCGGACTATTGCCCTGAGTTTGGGCTATGGTTTATTCCCCAAGTTCCTGCCATTGCAGTTTTGCAGTTCCTCCACCTCCTGTCATTGGTTGAACCTGTACACCGCTATAAATGAATAATGAAAGTTATATACAGTAGTATAAATATGTTAAGGGTTTCTTGTAGTTAAAAAGAGTGATTCCTAACATAGCATGGATATGATCATTGTACAACGCCTAGAAAGTGAAGGATTGCCATAGAGATTGTGCAACTTCTTTTACCCAAAAAAATCTTGTTCCTTGCAATTTTTACCTGCGATACTTCAGATACATATTCAAACTACAGTATATTTTGTCTCATAACTGTTCAAGTGATCCTGGCACGATATTAATAGCTGCTATTGGCAACTTCACAACTGGCATCTTAATCCTGGACTTTACTACCAAGGAACTCAGTGGCTGGAAAAAGGCTTGCAAGTTTTCAGGTAGTGTACCTAAAGCCAAAAATATAAGTTTAATATACTGCAGCTTTACAGCCTTAGATGTGGAGTGTGCATCAGCATCCCCAGCCCAGACACCACGGCGGGAGGAGTTGGGTCCCGGCAGGCTCAGGCTGTAAGCAAGCACTGGAGTTGACGTCCGGCAAAGGCAGGTCCGTGCGGGGTAAAACCCACCTGCAGAAGTGACCTCAGCCTCTGGAAGAAGAATCGATCCCGCCCTCCTTTCTCCTTTTTTGTTCTAACCATTCTCTTGGTTTTGCTATTTCTTGTCACAGCCGGTGGGACAAGGATGGTGTCCATTAAGAGACCGATGTTTAAACCTTATGGGGTGACCTACTGGTGGTTTGACAGACACCAGCTATTAGATACTATTGGGCTCTTGTGGGGTCAATGACTCATGGTTATATCGGTTGGTTTTTGGTTTGAAGTTGAGTTGTTACGGATGGAGCCAATGCAACTGTAGTACTCACTGAAGGCCCCCATACACCTTACAATCTTACCATACAATTTCTGTACAATCAACCTCTCTTCTACCAAAACCATGTAACATGAGGACATTTCTAACCCTTCCAATAACTTTTTATTCTATCAGGGAGGTCACACTACATAGTTGTTGGTAGATTCAAAGGAAATTGTATGGAGTGATCTAAAGGTGTATAGGGGGCTTAAGCCGGTAGTTTGGAGGGCTAGTGGCCGGTACAGCTGTTATCGAGTGTTGAAGTAGGGACACCGTCCTGGGACCTTTGGTTAGGTTTTTAAAAAAATGTTTGGTATGTTCCTTTATGTGTAATAAAGCTGTGGTCAAAACAGATTTTCTATACATTTTGAAAATCCAAGTTGGCGTCAAGTGTATTTATTTTTAGTTTAAGGGGTGTGGTGGAATCATTGTGATCGGAGTGGGGGTGGAAGGGAAAGGGCAGGTAGACAGTGTGTTTTTTCTCTCCTCAGGTCAGCCCTGCCCAAGCCTTTATTTCTACACGGTGATCATTAATATACTTTCCAACTTTGTCTGGTATGACACAATAACTCACTACCGTGTACTTCTGTGCATTGTATCAGAACACACACCTCTATGCAGAGCACACAGCTAGGGTTAACCAGTGGTCAGAATCAGTAAAATCAGTGGTCAGAAATTGGTAGTTTAAACAATTTAAATACATTTAAGGTGTGAATTTTAGGTTTAAGCTGTTTTTGGCCTGCTGAACGATCCATCATCTCAGTCCTTTACTGAACACGATGTAATAAATGCACATCGCATACAGAAAATGTTTGCTGTTACAACTGCAGTCGACTTTATAACGTGCAGATAGCAAAGAATAAATAATACACAAAACTCAAGCTGTTGAAAAAAATGTATTTCAGTTTTTAAAATAAATTACAATAATGTAAAATAAAAAAAATGTACAAATATTCACATAATCCATACATTATATTGTTTCTTTCAATCATTTATATATGTTCAGTGTTTCACAAAAAATGGCATTTTGTATTTGGGCACAGTCAATGAGAAACTCACACAAACTTCTGAGATAAAGGAAGAATGGCTAGGGCATTATCACTTTGTGTAAGGGCCATTTCACAGTAGTCGTGCTGAAACCGCAGTGTGGTTTTTGGCAGGTAATGCATCAGTCAGGTAAAACCCTGTGTGCTACGCTTGCATCTTGCATCTATACAAATGTACGGTAGACCAAATATGTGTGCTGCAGGACTCTGCAGTGAATGTGGGGCCAGTGTGAAAGGTACGTCAAAAATCGTATGTAAACCTGTGTAACTTGTGTTAACCCTAGACATACTGCATTGCTGTACTGCAACAGGGCTAGTGTGAAATGGCCCTAAATGTCAAACATATTGCAATGCACAGTGCAAAAAATAGTGGCAACCAGATAGAAGTAGATTTTTGATTTACCATATTTTTCGGACTATAAGACACACCTTTTGTCCAAATGCGCGACCACTGTGGTCACACCTTGGCTTCCCACCAGCTCTCCCGGCAAGGAGATTAGCCGGGGAGCTGTGAGATAAGAGATGCCAGTCATGGCTGGTGACCGGATCTCCCATCTAAACTGTATTGCCTATGCCAGCAGAGGCCAGAGCCCTTCTGCTATAAGCAATAAAAAGACAGATAGATGAACTGCTATCTATCCCTCTCTCCATCCGTGGAAACTGCAATCACTCCCACTCCCACGGAAATAGGCAGCCAGACACTGTGCAGCTGTTATCCCCTGCCCCCCCCCCTCCTCCCAGTCAGTGAGGAAGATGAGGTATTGAGCTGTGAGTGTACTGAGTGTACTGAGGCTGAATTTGATATTGCATTACTTTAATCTATTGCAGTAACCCACTTGATGTGCAAACTTATTAAATATTTTTTTTCTGGTTTTCCTGCTCTAAAAACTGGGTGCGTCCATGGTCCCGTGTGTCTTATAGTCCGAAAACTACAGTCATTTTTTATCTTGGTTGTAATAGGTTACTAGATGACACTGTTCTTGGTACAATGTTAACAACAAAAGGACTCAAAAGCATCCTTTTTAAATAAGTGTGAAAAGAGTCACTGCTTTCAAGTTGTGCAATCTAGAAGAGTGCCCTATAGCAAATATTTCTTCCCCTATTTTAAAGCTGTTTTACTTAGACTTACACAGAGCAGGCAACAAAAGTATTAATGAGCTTGGAGTGGGAGCAGATCCACCCCACTATCCTCCTTTATAGCTGCACAAACTTGCTGGAGTTCTTCTTTAAATAAACCTACCTCAACACTTGCCATATATGTAAACACAAGTACAAAATTCAACATATTAAGTAGAGAGGGACGGAGTAAAACAGCAATAAGTACCATTTCACTTATATCAGTATATTTACAGTGGACATTGATTGATACTGTCTTCAACACACATAATTATTATTGGTCACAGAATTACAGAATTGCAAAATTCCCTATGCAGACCCATTTAGTACGGTAATCTGCAAAGTCCTGGTATCCCACACCTGTCCTACACCTTCAAGACAGAGTAATTAAAACAATAAAAACACGACAATTAGAATGAAAAGTAAAGCACTCTGTTTCTGATGTCAATAAAAATGCACTTGTCATGATAGAAAGGTGCAGGTTGCAGTTTTTGACCTTTCTTGCTGCTAAAGTTACCCATACACGTGTTGATTTTGCACATTTGCAGAAATACCGATAGAACAGAGATCCAACATGTTGGTAAATGACTGCTCAATCACCATGTGTCAACCAGGGAATGACCACCTAAAGTGGCGCACATCAATCATTGAGCGATTGTGGTATTAGCAAGCCTCCATCGATTATACAATGATCTTTTGCAAATCTATGTGTGTATGGCCAGCCTGGTCCTGGTTTACAGTGGGTTTAGGTAAAGCATAATAAAGCATGGGGTTTAGGTAAATCATAATAAGCATATCCAAAAAAAGTTTACATTATGTCTAATTGACCTTTTCCTGTGAAAAAGAATGCCCACAATCCTAAAATGGATATTTTCTGCACTGCGTAATAAGTCAGCACTTTATAAATAAAAGCTAATAATAATTAGTTAACCACCCTGATCCAATTAATTGTGTCGTAAAATTATAAATTTTTACCAAATTACCAATTATCATGTAATCCCTTTGTATTTCCTGCCCGCTCTGGCCCAACCCCTGCACATTCCTGGCATCATGTTAGTGCCTGGCAACCCGAAGCCTGTATTTCCATACCTCCCCCCGCGTCATCACTGACGCCAGGAAGGTGGAAATAATGAGAAGCCAGCAGGAAGGCGGGGGCACGGCTGGATCAAGTGAGCTTTCCTAAGTGTGGCTTGGGGGGGGGGGGGGGGGGGGGGGGGGGGGGGGGGTGACAAATATTAGTAATTAGAATGTACCCCTATCCACATCAAGGTTAACAATAGGTTTAAACCAGGCCTAATGCTCATTGTCTGGCCACCATGGTTGTGCTTTGGCTTAAAAAAACTGGAAAGAGACCCAGAAGTATAGAGAAGAATTCCAGAAATTCTGTGACACTTGTGTGCTGCTATCTATATGCTAATATAATATGCTTTATTCCAACTGTATAATCTCTAAAATGAATATTTAGGTAAGCTGTACACAGTGCTGGTGACTATTTCTTTGCCATCAGCTTTCTTCCTTTTTTTAAGAACAGTTTGCAAAAACATGACTTCCTACTATAGATATTTTTGGAGCTTATATTCATGCAACTATTATTCATATTTGAAGGGAAGCTATAATCCTACCTTTCTGATTAAAAACTAGATTTTATGGAAGGTAATCCTGGTGTCTATTCCTGTTTCCACTCCAGTGATGGAATCATAATGGGTTCATTTATACCCCAGTCTAACAGTCAATTATATACATCAAGCACAACTGGAAAAACCTAGGAACTGAATCAGAATGAACTCCTAGATCCTCAACAAGTTGTTGCTATCATACATATATTCAAAACATATCTAAAATTAATTCTTGAGGTTCAACAGGTAATAGTGTACTGATAGGTATGTTAATGGAACGAATGGCCATGTACTGTAATGGAATAAATAATCATCACTGTGACTATGATTATGTCCTAATCTTGTGGTGGGCACTGATGTAAAGAGCAGATCTTGATGAACTACTATCCACTTTGTACAGCATTAGTATTTTCTACAAGACTTAAGCACCCACGCAATCACGCTGTGCGCGATTGAGGCCATCGATCCCACGGGTCATCGATTGTGGCCACCCTGCCTTCAAGCGGGATCAATCAATCCCATTCAAAGATACCTCGAACAGGGAGCCAACATTTTGATTACTGAACCGATTATAGTTTGTCTTCAGCTCCATAGTAGTTCAGCTTGCAAACTTGCAACAAGGTCTTGCTTCAAGACGGTCGCTCTTGCTTGCCTTGGGGTACTGGGGGTGGTTGGAACAGTATGTTCGTCCAGTCCACGGTTGTTCACAATGTTTATAGACAAACTTCTAGTTTCCCACAAAAAAAGGTGGCTTCCTGCAAGGTGCACGTTTTGGTGCAAATTATGCTTTATTCGTAGATTAAAATAATGTTCAACATCAGCGCGTTTTGTGGTCTTAACGGCCAAGGAAGCAAGTCTCTTGCTTCCCTCTCCATCAAGCAATCTTTTTTTGTGGGAAACTAAAAGTTTGTCTATCAACATGTTGATAAAATCGTTTCCGATCACCATTGCTTTGGAGCAAAGTGGTGCTCATAGATTCCTGTTGAATCGATGAATGCGCAAGTGCAGCGTAGTGACATCTCAATGACGTCACCATGCTGCACTCAAGCAGGTCATTGATTGCACGGGTATCGACCCATGTATGGCCACCTTTACAGAGAGCACTGGTCCTTTCACACTGTCTCCTGCCAGCAGAGCTCTGTAATTCCTACATCAGTCACATTTTCACATAATTCATGTACCACAATTATTTATTTATTTGCACCACCCACAAAGCACTTCTGGTGCTGTTTAACTAACCTACCTATTGGACATTAGTGCTGAGCTTGAATATTCGAATTGCCAATATATTCGGCGAATATCGGCTATTTTGAATATTCACGATATTCAGCATTGGCATGCTTTTTGCCATGGATTGCGACTATATATCTGCAATGTGAAAATAAATAGCATGTGACCATTCATTTTGAAGGTAACTGAGAGGTGATTATAATTGTGATATATATTTTTGCAATGCGCTTGCAATGCAAATATTCACGTATATCAAATCGAATATTTGTAGAATTATTTGCAAAATATCACTAATTCGAATATTGCCTATGCCGCTCATCACTATTGGACATAATGACTGCAAGTACTTCCTACACACTTGAAAATAGACTTCCCATAGCCAGCAAAGTTATTCTTTAAACAGTGCCATTGGCCATGCCACAGTGATTCTCCCTGCCTTGGACCCTGAGCTCTGATTCATGCACATTAAAAAAATCCCTTTTATAGAAAAAGAAAATTAGGTGAAGTCATGACACTGCACAAGTAGCTGAATGCAGCAAGTGGTGATCTGTCAAGCAGGAAGTTGGGAGCTCACCCACTTTCTGATGGATCAACAGGCATTTGACTTATCAAGAGATGAATCATGGGTAAGCTCCAAAGAGAAGCACAAGCATATGCACTCCCTTCACATGGTGTACTCTTCGTAAGGCTCTAAAAAGGCAGACTATGTTTAACTTTCACATTTCCAACACTCTTCAAAGATCCATCTGTTGACTTATCTAGCAGCATCATTAACAATCCACCATGATATGATCTTCCACTCATCTGTGGTAAGCTATGAAACCATTGTCATCACAAAGAAATCATATTTCAGGACCATATGATCCAAAGAGGATTCCATCACTTCTCCTTAATGGTATGTACCCAATAAACGGGAAGCTTCAGTGCAAAATAAATAGTGTCCACTTTGCAGAAAAGTTTTTCCTCGCTCCTAACAAATATGGCTGTGGGGCCAAAATCCACAGTCTGTGCAAATGATTTTAAAATTGTCGCTTCCCACTGTAAATTCAGAGTAGCAATTTTTCCTTTACAAAGTCCATGAAAATAAAAAGAATTCCTTTCATATTTTTCACATTTGTGCAGGTTTTGGGTCTTTCAATTACCAGTCATGCACTTGAAGCGATTCTTAAAGTAAAACAGCTCATGTTGTATATTTTTGCTGCTGGAAACTTTGGGATAGCGGAACTTTAAATATTCTTTATCTGTCTGTGTCTGTGACCATGGAAGGTGTATTTTTGAAGCATGATCTACAATGACATCATCGCATGAGCCCACGTGTAATTCTTGTAGTCCATCTATAAAAAATTCTGTATAAAATACAAAAAGATACATTTAGAGGTTTACTTATATCATTCAAGAAATAATAAGACTGGCAGGTTGGTAAACAAACTGAGAAAAAGACAAACATATACATTTATGGGTGAATTTATATCTACTGTGTGATTAAGTAGATGTCAGTCCAGTTAGTTTAGAAAGTAAGACCAAGTGCAGCTACTTGATTAGGGGGTTGCCACAGGCAAAGTTGGCCAGTTTTGTGGCGCAGTTTTGAGCCGTGGGCAGCCACTTCCATTAGATTTAGTGGGCTTTTCCCCACTTGTACGGCTCCATTGACATCTAGCTAGCTGTGGCGTCGACTGCTCATGAACTTTGTTCAGCCGTGACTGGCTGGCAGCTCACGGGACCGCGCCACCCAGCGGCCAACTTCGCATGTGGGGAAAAGCCCTAACAAGCTATGTGCTTTGTATTAGCACAAGGGAACGTGTACATATCAGAAAGCTATAAATACCTAAGAACTTTATATTTTAACACATTTCTGCATATTTGCCAATTCTTAAAATCCCTGCACTGTAAAAGCTGCATACCTACCCTTGTTATAGGGTAAGGAATCTTGTCGTCCAACTATATATACTGGAAACATATATGCTATGCGGCAGTATGCTATAAAGTTACCACTAAGGGTCCTCATACACGGGTGGATACCGACTCGATCAATGAATGATTGACATTGTGACGTCATTGTGAAATCACCACTTAAGTGTTCGTCTATTGATGGGTAAATTGATGCACACCTCAATACCTATCCAAAGTAATGCCAATCGAACAGGGTTTTACCAACATGTTGGTTCCCAGTACGATTGAGCTTACTTCCAGCAAGATCGATTGATCTCACTTGAAAAGAGGGTGGTGGCAATCTCGAATAATCGATTACTGCGAACGTGAACGTTTGAAAATCTTTTGAAATTTTGACCCATGTACGGCTACCTAAAAGTTAAACTTTACCTACCCACCTGTAAAGTGCTGATTGTGTTGACTGCCACTGATCTGGCATTCATTCCACAGCCACTGGAGAACAGTATTAGAATTATTCATAAAAATTATAGCTATGCCTTGTCTCCACTAGACGTTAGGATGCGCTGGAGGGAACGCATACACATTTACATGGTGGTCATGCTAGGATGCGTTATAGAGGAGCCTTAGGGATGTTTTTCAGCTGTTGCATTGCATTGTGTTGCATTACTGTCAACATGGCCCAAACACACCTTTGCATACACTTCCATTGAATATCAATGGACACATCAAGTGTGCATCAAAATTCCTGTTTTAACACATGTCAAATGCAGGGATTTTAATGCAGTGGACACAAGGCCTTACTGTTTATCAAATTAGGGCCCTTACACGCTATATGCATTGTGTTGTGCACTGACAGCACATGTTAGCGTCAATGCTAATGCAAACATTGCCGGTAGACAACACACTACATTACCATAGGCACTGTGTTATTGTTTCCCATAGAAATGTATGGGAAATGCTTGTGCTGTGGTAGTAAATAGTGTGCAGCAGCAGCAGCAGGGAGTTATGCATTTAAGCACCGCATGGTACCCTATGCATAATGCAATGAACACAAGCGTTAATGGTAGAACAGGTAAGATATGGAAACCTGTCTGAATTAACACTAAGGTGCCGCATTGCAGTAATGTCAACACAGCATGTCTAATGTGAAAGGGCCTTCAATGGGGATGAAAGAGGTATCTCCATAGTGACAATATTTTAGAACAGAAAAAGGCACATATACGGCACTCCAACTTATTGTAAATGTATAAATCCAACCCTATCATGGTAAACAGAAGAGATTTTAAAAACATGGTTACAGTCTACTCTATTGCTGCCGCAATCTTAACATTTCAATATGATATTAAAATGTTGCACTTTGTTTTACCTAAATGAGCAACTCTTGACAATCGTGGATCAAAACCAACTTTCAACATTTTTTCTGTTCTTCCCAAAAAGAAGTTCACGACTCCATCAGCCACCACACAGTTGGGGAATCCCTCGATGACATGGTGATAACCCTGATTGGTCCTAAGGCAGTCACCTTCTTTACCACCTGGTTGGATATAAATCTTCTGTCTATATGTTGCAGCATACCCTGTAATTTCCCTTACAGCACCACCAACCTGCAAAAGGAAAGTTGTTAGAATTAACCATTCCCAGAATGCTTATTAGAGAATACATTTACAAGTGAAGCTGTAGGATATGTTATTATCTTGTACTGAAACTGGTAACACAATAACCAGTAATATATACAAAATGATGAAGAACTGTTAGGACTAATTCTAAATGCTATGGTTTAAAGCAGTGGTGGGCAACTGAGTTGATATGGAGGGCCACAAGTGCGGTCCTCTGCATCACTAAAGGGCCGCACATAACATTTTCCATCTATACAGCAGGTACAGCTAGAAGACATTATTTTTAAATAACAAAACCTGTTTTAAATCATACTTCAAGCATTATGAACTTAGGGGGACCATTAACCTCCCTAGCGCTCTTGCAAGGTCCAGATTTCTGTACCAGAAGCGCACCATAG
>CM070033.1:39756014-39767312 GCA_036250615.1 Ptychadena robeensis | reverse complement strand
AGTGCTTGCAAAAATATCTAAAGTTACAACATCCTACAATAAATGCTGGAAGTGAATCCTAAAGGATCCCAATGTATGACCTCATTTTCTTTTGATGTATCTGTTCAGATCGAATTTTAAGATGCTCTAATAAATTATGGTTTTAACTAATCTACCCGTGTGCTTTTAAAGCCCCATACATCTCACTGTGTCCTGTATGGTGGGGGGGTTGTGTGTATAACCCCACACCACAGGCCCAGTGCTCCATTTCTTATGAATTAGGGGTGTGGCACTTATCCAATGGTCTATGTAGCTTAGTCCTCCCTCCCCTACTTCTCTGATACACAGAAGGTAGTCCAAATGAGGTTTCGAGAGGGGTAAGCAGGATTGGGGAAGACAGCAGACAGAGGTCAGAAACCAAAAAACAGTTGGAAAGTTCCCACCCTTAGAAGTACAGTATGCAATATTCGTGGGCAGTTAGGGTATGTTTCTACGGTATTAAAGGCTCAGTCGACACCCCTTGCTCTAAGCGCATTTCTTGACAGGGATGATGACGCAGCCCATCCATATACATGCCTACCGGCGGACGCCGTTGGCAAACTCCACTATGTTAACCTTCTGACCAGTGGCCTGGCTCAACGCCGTGGAGACAGCCGGTGCAGTAGGTATGTATATGTATGGGCTCCGTCAACATCCCCGTCAAGGAAGGCGCTTACCCTTACAACTTAAATTTTGAAGACAACTGAACAAGCTTTTTTTCCTGTTTGCTATTGGTCCTAGATTCAACTTTAAAAACATACAGTATATAGTATAGTAGAGGTGCAACTTTATTTTTTTATTCTTTATATTTTTCCAATCGAAATTCCATTTGATTACGAATTCTCATGTAAAATTTTAAATGAAGATTTTCACGATCAACACTATAAGATATAAAGTTAAAATTTATATTTTAGTTGAAATTTTAGGTTGTTTTTTGACAAAAAGTCAAAATGGCCCCAGTGAAATTTGACTATGTGAAATTATGGCGATCCCTACAGTATAGGGATGAGGCAAGTTCCTTAAAACGAGTCCTAGGTGGTAAGTATTTGTATTGATCAAATTAAATTAATCATCCCTAAATTAAGATCTGATGTCAAACTTCTGGGATGCCTGACAGGGCCACTAGACAGAGAGAGCACAGTTTTAAATCTTGTAATGTATGTATGTGGTTTTATGTGCACTCTCTATTTTATTACAATGTAAGCAAACAATAAAGTTTAGTGATTGTCATGACACTGTCTGCAAGGAGTTTTTATGTTCTCCACGTGGTTGTGGGTACTCCGGATTCCTCTCACCCTGCAAACACTGGTAAGTTAATTGGTTTCCTCCCCTAAAAAATCATGCGTAGACTGTGTTGGTTACATATGACTGTATTAGCGACATTAGATTGTGAGCTCTTCTGACAGACAGTGATGTGATTAAGCAGGTTATGTTGGTGTTAGATACATTCAATCATAATAAAAAACATAATAAAAGAACAAACAATAAAAAGATATTACGTGGTAACAACCAGTTAAAGTGTAAAGGTACCCATACACGTTGCGATTTTTCGTGCGATTTTAGCCCTTCCGACCGATCCGGTCGGCCGGGTAGGTCGATCGTTCGGGATTCGTAACATGCAAATGTAGTCTGACCGATGCTGTTTTTAGAAAATCGGGCGAAAAGTCGGTCGGGTCCCGAATGATGATGCCCGTAATTTTGTGGCCTGTGACTAATCGGGTGAAAAATCGGGTGAAAATTCGGGTGAAAAATCGGGTGAAAAATTGTGCATCCGACCGACTTTTAAAAATAGCAGTAAAGCAAAAATCGGGAATCGAAATCGAAAATCGAATCGGTCCACGAAAAATCGCAACGTGTATGGGTACCTTTACGCTTTATAACAGTAACTATGATCTAATGCTAAATTGGAATATTGTGTATAAAAAGATAAGATTAAACCCAGCTATTAAACAGGGAGCATAAATCAGAATTCTATTTCCATGTTACAGTTCAGTGGAATGTTACAATCTAATGAATAAAGTCTTGTGTTGTAAGTGCTGACACTCCAGATGCCACAAGTGGTCACAGGTCAGAAGAGCGATGAAGCAAACTGTTCTGCAGGATTTGCCGATTTGAGCTATGCCGATGGCTGCCCACTCCCTGCTCTGATCCCTGCATTTCACTAATCAGGGGAATTAAAAGTAATTTTCTACTTAGGATACAAAGTACATTCAAATCCTAACATTAAACTTCATTGGCAAGACAGTTCTAATCTAGGTGTTCCTATAAGTATCTAACTATTGTCATGTCATTTTCCTAAATCATTCCTAATTACTCTGGACCACATACATGACAAAGTGATCGCATCCTTGTCAAAAGTCTAGAATGAGGGGATTATTTAAACTCATAAATTTTAAGTGAAATTAAATGGCAAGCAAGGTACGAATCCACATTATATCCACCCTAAATCACGCAACGACTTACTGTATTTCATGATGACACTGATTATATTATAAAAAGTCATATGTCAAATGTTAAACCTAAATTTCAGGCAGGGACAGATAAGTCCCCTTTGGCTGTGGGACAGAGCTGTGCAAAACAAATGTTTGGATAGACATACACAGCCTGATTTTCACCATAGATTTTTCGCCAAGTGGTCGCTCGGCGAAAGTCGGATGGGCCCACCTAGTGAGATCGATCAAGAAACTCCCACATGACAGGGCATCCTGCATAGCACGGAGATCCAACATGCTGGTAAATTCCCAGCTGATCCCATTACCTTTAGTGGGGACGGCAATCCCCAATTAAAGTAATGGCGGGCACACAAAGGGTGCCCGCCGATCAGCTGAGGGGCCGGCTGCAGCATGATGACATCATCCTGTAGTCGATCCCTCATCTATCAAGGGAGAATCGCCTCGTGTATGGCAACCTTTATTCTGACAGACTGAGACATCTAGGGACAGGATCAGAACTAGAAGTGAATCTAAAGCTAGCCACACATGGTGCAATTTTTCATTCAATCGAGGTTCGATTAGATTTTGTAGTTCGATACAAAAAATCGAACCTCGATTTTAATTTAATCGATGTACACCACATGGGGAGTACGATTATTGTTCAATTTCGACTGAAAAGTTAATCAAAGTAATCCAAAATCGTCGATTGAATTCCTCTTACGATTTCAATTGGAAGTAGCCAATAAAATCGAGCCAAAAAATCGAGACACAAAATAGAGGCAAAAAAAAGTCAACCAATCGAGAAAATTTTTCCAACCTGTCCGATCACCTTTCAATCGACGATTTTACAAAAATCGTTCAACGATCGGCGATTGTACTATGTGGGCAGTACATCGATTAACGTTCAATCGATCGTTTTTTTCATCGAAAATCGTCGATTGAACGGTAAAATCTAACCATGTGTGGCTAGCTTAACTTGAATGTATGGGCACTGAGGGTAATCATAAGGGTCCCCATACACCTTAAGATTTCTCTGTCAGATTTCCTTTAGATCTCCTTTTGTTTTACCAAATCCATGTAATATGAGGGACTTTCTAAACCATCAAGTCTACCTGTGTTCAATCACAGAGGACCCTATACTATATAGTTGTTGGTAGATCTAAAGGATATCTGACAGAGAGATCTATAGGTGTATGGCCAGCTTGTCAGCGCGCTGGGGTAAGTTCTTCATATGTGTTCCTAAAACAGATCTCCGGAGATAGGCTTAAACTAAGCTGTGCTTCTGCTGCAGGGTACATTGGAGATTAGAAAACTGGCTGCAAAACTCCTTTGGCTGCTGGAATAGTTTCTATACCTTTCTACAACTGTGTATAAAGCTGCACAACTGCAGCTCTGCTTTCAAGATAAATGATACTATGACATTATTAAATATGATATGCGTAGTGTTATTACCATTGCATAGAGAATATTATGCTCAAAGATGAATCTGTCCAGTGAAAGTAGAGGTACTTTTATATACAATACACCAAGTTATCTGCATTATCTTCAAACCCAAACTCCAAATCAAATTACCTTTTCTTCCCTTTCACCAATCAAATAGGTTATCCCAACTTTTTATTATCCACAGGTCCAACGTACTCCTCCATTTTTATTTCAAAAAGGGGCTCATGCTAATGTCTCTTTGCAAAGTGCAAAGGCAGACCAGGCCATCATAACAATTGTTATGATTCTGCCCAAAACTTGTGATCTATTGGCATGACATTACCACCCACCTCTCACAGGTGTATGGAGTCACTGCCCCCTGTGACCCTATCTACTGTATTTTAGACTATCAAGACTAGGGGTGGTCCCCATTCAAACTAACGACACACACAAAGAAAGCACGCCGATGCTTTGAGCGATCATTTGTCGGTCCCCACTCGATACGTGTGTGTGGACCTTAACTGGTTAAAAATGTGTTCTATCTCATCTCCTTTAACCACCCTAGCGGTCAGGACGGCAGCATCTCGTCCAGCGCTGCTACTGCTAGTATAGCACTGGACGAGATGCTGCCATCCAGTACACATCGGGGCACCGGGAGCGATACTCACAGTTCTGCGCTGTCCCGGTGTCCCCGATGTGACATGCTGCCAGCATGCCTCCTTCTCTTCTTCCCCCCCCCCCTCCGAGTGACGTGATTACGTCACATCTGGGAGGCGGCGGGAGATTTTAAAGTGCAGTACATGAAATCAGTTTTCTATGTAGAGTGCATCTATGTACTAAATCTCGCCAGAATAAAAAGTCACTCGTGACCCACATGTGTCCATATGCAGTAACCCTCTCTAACCTGGTGTGATTTTATCACATCCATCACACCAGGTTAGAGAGGGTTAACTGCAAATGGGCACATCTGGGGCACCAGAGACTTTATTTGGGCGAGATTTAGTTTATAGCAGCAAAGCTTTGTTCCTTGATTTTTGTGTTTTTCTCATTAAATTTATTTAAAAAAAAAAATTATTTTACATAATTGTTTGTTTCAAACATTATTATATTCAGGATGTCTATTGGACCCTTGTACAGACAGATTTTGGGAAGTTACATGCCTACAACATAAAGAAAAATTTACCATTGAAGTCTATGGTGCACTTTTGGTACAAAAATCTGGACCTCAGCAGTGCGCTAGGGAGGTTAAGAAGCTTATGGACCCAGGGACGCTTTTGTTTAGACCAAAGTTGTATTGCTATTTTGTTACTTGTTGATTTTATTATCAACAGCATTCTGTAGTATTTTTCTTACTTACAGTTACTAGATCCTGCGTCGTACAGTTTGGGAACTTTGGGATGCCGGACCTTAATGGTAAATGTTGCAGTGTGTCCACTTGTCTGAAAATGAACTGAAAAACAAAAGCAAGAGAGCTTATTACAGGAAAATGAGGAAATGTATACTGAAAGAAAAGTTTAGCTATGTGAGAAATTTGAAAAAAAGTTTAATAACTGTAATAGATGCTTGAAGCTAAATTTACCTCAGTGGGTACCCCTCCTTTATTAGAAAGACTTACTTTCACCTTCTGAATTCACTCAATCAGGACAAAAACAACCTGACCTTGTATATTAGAAATATTTTGGTGAATCGTGTTCCCTGTTCATGATTACTGGTCACTATCATAGGTCACTAGAATCACATGATCTAATCTCTGATACTCTTCATTTGCACAGAGCATTTTGCACCCGACATAAACAAGGTAAAATAATGCTTCAATTATCATTAAATATACTGTATCTCTATAATATAAGATATCTCCAAGAAGCCCAACAGCATAATTCATAAGGCCCATTTGTATAGATGTATTAATCCACAAAAAGGCTCACAATGAAGGAAAATTTTTTTAAGACTTGCGGACCTATGTTCACATATTGTTCTTCCTGTCCCTTATAACCAATTATAGGGACATTCTGTCACAAAACCTTTCCTGTAAATTCTCCCTGACTTTATATGACTTCACACTGTGGCAGAGGAAAGCATGATAGCTTGAAGCCCACTGATAGCCGTGGTAAATATGGAAATACGCTCTGTATACAATCCTATGGAGCTACGTTTTCCTAGTTGTTTTGTTCATCCATCGCGGATATCGAATGAAAATACAATCGAAACAACAGATAAAAATTTTCCAACATGTTTGATGACCTTTCAAACTATTTTTCGTTCGAGGTCAAACAAAATGTTTCGTTGATCGAACAAAAAAATCTACACGTATAAACCCACCTTATATCTCCGTAAAAGGAGTCCTTACTGAAGCCACAAACCAAATCATCGGGCTACATGATTTACTTACCAGTGTCTGCTGTATTTGGGTGAAAAACCGTATTGGTATATGTAACCAGCTGGAGCTGGCGATTCAGATTGTCCAGAAGAGAGCTGGATAACTTCATCTGTTTATCACCTGCTCCACTTATCGTCACGCCATCTACTTCTGCAGCCACATCAAAGGTCCCGATTGTAGCTGTGAGACTCACCTGTAGACACAAAGCAAATGGTGTCTATGACACAAGGATATGGGCTGTGCAGATTTACGACAGACAAACTGGATCCAAAACTTTAATTAGAAAAATATAGTTTGGCAACCCACACGCAGATTGATTTTTAACCTTATGCGTAAAATCTTGTTTAATCGCTAGCACTCTGAGAAATGTTGATTGAACAGAGAACCAACATGTTGTTAAATCCCGATCACCATCACCCTGGTCTCCATCCAAGGTATCGACCGGAATCAATTTCGCAAAGCGATGCGTATCAATTTGTCAAATGATCATTCAGCAATTCTTTGCATCACCATGCCGTGATCGATCACAGGTAGAACACACAGGTATTGACCCATGACCCTGGTCTATACAGTGAGAAGAGACATCCTTAAGTGGTGGCAAAATCGTCCGCAAATCTAAACGTCTATGCCCAGCTTTATTCATACTAAAATTCCTTAATTTAACTTTGTGTTTCTACTAATATTTTCATCTCATCTGACAGCTTGGACCATAAGACGCAGGCACTATTTCCCCCTGATTTTGGGGGTAAAAAAGTACATCTTATGGTCCAAAAATATGGTAAGTATTAGCATTCTTCTAATTAATTAATAAAAAATTTCTCTGGTGACGATATAGCTAGTAATAGTCAATTTATGTTGCAATTGACACTTTTGTTAGTGGCTACAGAAAATCCTATAGTCAACATGGCCTTTCTGGGCAGATATTACATGGGCAGCTACTGACAGCAGGGAAGCAGTAACTGTGCCATTCCCAAGTCTTTAAAGCATTACCTTGGTCATGTTTAGCCATATTTTATTTTATATGCTATCGAAGCCACTTTTTAAGTCACAATGAGCACTATTTTAATCCACACATTACAGACATCTAAATCTATTAAATACGTCCTTCATACTGCTTAAGTATACATTTAGTATTAGTTTTTAGGTGTTATACCCAGCTCACCCTCATGCCTCACCCTCAATCAATTACAGATTGAATTTGTTAAAAAATCCGTAAAGCCCCCATACATCTTTAGATATCTCCTTACAATTTCTATTAGATCTACTAACAACTATGTAGTGCCGGGTCCTCCCTGAGAGGATACATAGTGATGGGAAGGTTTAGAAATCGCCTCATAATACATGGTTGTGGTAGAAGAAAAGAGAGAGATATTCATAGTATGCGTGATCTCGCAGTAACAGTCTGCACAACCAGTCTACACATGGTTCCTATACAGCTGTTGCTGAGATAACCCATGACACAATGAGAGATAACAGTTTATGGGATTTTTTTTACAGTTGAACATTTTTAGTTGATTCTTGACTTGCCTAAAATAATATATTTAGGAGCATGACTATGGGTATATGTTGTTACTGTATATGGACGCATTTTATTGCAGAATATAATTATATGTGGCTTTCTGGTAGTTTTACATTTGTGCACATTTTAATTCTGAAAGACAGTCAATACAAGAATACATTTTCCTATCCTCAATTCTCAGTTGTTTTGCAAAATGTTCTTTTAAGGTGGCCATACACAGGTCGATTTCCCACACGATTCCTGGCCGATCGATCACCAGGCGCGTGCACTCCGATCGATCAGTGAGGAATCGAGTGCAGCCCACCTTGACCGATCGACCCCACCTGATCGGCATGGCCCCCAAATCGGATCGGCCAGAGAACCAACCTGTTGGTGTTTTCTGATCGATTGAGCACACATCAAGGGGAGTTGACATTTGTGAATCGATCGACTGGTAACAGAATCGTCCAGGAATCGTTGGCCTAAGATGGTAGGCACAGACTTGTATGGTCGATCGATCAACGCCTGTGGCTTTACCGGAATCGATCGGATGGTTGATCGATCGATCGATCGCTCGCTCGGGAATCGACGCGTGTATGGCTAGCTTAAGACTCCTTGTGAGTTTAGGGCATCATGCACCAACCATGCAGTCATTGTGCCTAATCTCTGCATAATCTTCAACTGATCACTGCCTGTGAAGATCTATAAAGCTAGGGAACCCTTTGTATGACAATAAATAGAAAATGTAGATGGAGGAGACAAAGGATAAGGCTGGGTCTTCACTAGACAGCCCCAGAAACTGCGGGTGGCAAACCATAAGCAAACCATTCCCAAAGCATTTTCGTTTTTGTGCATGTTACACAGCGTACCCGGCCGGGTTGTTGTGGATCTGATCATTTCCTAAAGGAACACAGGGGGTGTCTGCACTTTGCAGCGTAGACCTAGACTTAAATGACTGTCAAGCAAGTGTAGGGGGCATTTTGGGTGTGCCATGGTGTGCTATTAATCAGCTTTAGACGTGTTTTTATTGATTTCAATGGAGTTTATACATCTAAAAAATGTGTCCAATGCACACCTATTGTTTTCTTTGGGCAATGGGAACACAATGTTGTAAACAATGGGGAGCATTGCAGGTGCATCGAAAAGACACCCCCAGAGCGTTCATAATACTTCCCAGTGAAGCTTTGGCCTTTTAGCGTGTTTGAGATGCATTATTCTACCTATCCATATAGGACCAGTGTGTTTTATATATTGTGACAGCCTCAATTTAACATGAAAGATATGTGAGTGACCGAAATAGAACATAGTATTGATGGGACATGTTGGTAAATTTTAGTCGATGGGTTTTCTAGGTATTTGGATTGATTTGCATCAAATAGTACTATGGAGCATGTGTACAGGGCGTAGGAATTGAAAGGAATCGATTGGTTTTAAATAACAATGTGTGCTTGTACAATCGATCGATGTTAGACAGAGAAAGATCGGTCAAGCAAAAGTTGGATTTCTCTACCATGTTTTATTACTATATTAGATTTATATACTGTATTTGCAGATGAATCAATAGAAGAAGAAGAGTAGATCAGTCACCCCATGACTCTATTTCCTCACTTAACGACTGCACATTTTTGTAGTGGTTTTTTTTCTGACTCATAGGCCTGAATTATAACAAGGAGCAGTATATCACACTTGTTTAGAATTAGAAAACAGGAAACAGCTCAGATCCTCCTGAGAGTTGTTGTTTTAACGCACTAACCTTTTGGTAGAGCTGCATCATAATAATGAAATCCTAAAGCCCCCCATACACCTTTAGATCACTCCATACAATTTCCTTTAGATCTACCAACAACTAGGTAGTGCCGGGTCCTCACTGATAGAAAACATATTGGAAGGTTTAGAAAGGTCCTCATATTACATGGTTTTGGTAGAAGAAAAGTTGATGTTGTATGGTAAGATTGTAACGTGTATGGGGGGGGGGGGGGGGGGGGGGGGGGGAAGTAAACCTGAGCACTTCTTGCTAACACTCAAACATCTGTGGTAATGGTACTCAAATGAGGACATGTAAACTGTACGGAAGATACAACACTCTGCTATTTCTAAATTTACTAAACTTCTAACCCAACAAGAATCGAGAGGAAATCTCAACAGAATTTGAGCAATCAGGAAAACATTATGAGACGGAAGGAAAGAAGCTGGAGTAAGATCAGAGGAGATACAAACAGCATTTGCAATTTGTCAGACACTCTATCCCCCAGTTGATTTTCCAGCATTTGGCTGTACATACACTTTTAACATCTAATGTATTATCTAACAATATAGCCAAGTATTGAATTTGTTTTAATTTAGACCTTCTCTGGTATTAAATATATTAGGTGATTAATAATTATTTATGGAAAGGATGTGCTCACTCTATTCAATCTATTTTAATGTTTATCAATGCAATAGTATGAGTGTTGTACCGTGTAAGCCATTGAGGAATACAGACAGTTTGGAGTTTAAGTGATACCCTTATTGGCTAACTGAAGTCATTAAATTATGCCTGAAGAAGGGATCTAAGACATCCCAAAAGCTTGCTTATCTAATGATTTCAGTTAGATAATAAAGGGTTTCACTTAACATCCCCACACACGTATCGAGTGGGGGCCGACAGATGAGCGGTGGAATGCAGCATGATGAATAGCTCACAGCATCTTTGTGTGCCCGCCGTTAGTTTCAATGGGGACGCCGGTCCCCATTGAAACTAATGGCATCGGGCAGAGATTTACGGACATGTCCGTTCTCTGGCCGGCTGAGCTTTGGGGCAACAGGGATCTGTTGAAAGAGTAGAAGAGACTTGCTCCAGTTATCCAGTATTTCCCTAAACAAAGTGTTTTCAGTACCAACATGTTTCAACATGCCTTGCTACAGCTCTGTGTTATACCTTTAGGTCTAAATCAAAAGTTGCTTTAAGGGCGACTGACACAACCACCTCCATATAATCCTCATGGGCAGCCGGCCAAAAAAACGATGCTGATGATCTGGCAGTGAATACGACGCATTTCCTCACAAATGCCTCATGCTCTGTTTTGTACATCTTCTCAATGACTAACTCAGCATACCGTATACATTAGACTATAAGCCACATTTTTCAGGACCTAAAATTTACTTAGGCTTATACAAGCTTAGGCTTGTTCCCACGAACGCGATCATGGAGATTTCAGGCATTCATAGAATTTCCTTTAGATCTACCAACTATGTAGTGCCGGGTCCTCCCTGATAGAATACATAGTGATTTTAAGGATTAGAAAAGTCGTCATATTACATGGTTTTGGTAAAACAAAAATAGATTGTGCAGAAATTGTATGGTAAGATTGTTAGGTGTGTGGGGGTTTTAAGGGTGTATGTGAGGCTTAAGAAATTAAAATTGTGGCATTTCGCTGGAACACTCACAAATTGGCTAGCTGAAATAATGACATCACAAACAAAAGCATATTTGTGTGTTTCTGTAGTGTATGGCTTATACTTGAGCCATTCTGTCTCCCCCCCCCCCCATATTTTGTAAAAATAGGTACCTC
>CM070033.1:39735366-39752136 GCA_036250615.1 Ptychadena robeensis | reverse complement strand
TGCGGAGGTTCGCGTTCGCCGTTCACGAACATCAAATTCCGGGTTCGCGCCATCACTAGCCAGAACCCCAGAAATGCTGCAACGATTTAGAGAATCGGTTCAGCTTTCTGTGAGTATATCAGGTTCTCCCGATCCCCACTCACCCAGCATTTGGGACGAACCCGGACAGCGAACAAACTGCTAAGGAGGTTAATACATTTCTGAAAAGCTATATATAATGTATAGACTTTCTATCCTGCATTGACACCTTTCATCGATTTTTCTCTTCCATCTACGGCTGGGAGATTAGCTACAGTGCCATGGTTCACACACTTCAAGATAATGTTGCACACTGTGGACAAAGGCAAATCTAGATCTCTAGGACTTGTAACCTTGAGTTTGTTGATATTTTTCCACGTTTTTGATTCTCAAGTTCTCAGACAGTTCTCTTCTTTTTCTGTTGTGCATGCTTCACGTGGCACACACAGACGCACAATGCAAAGACTACTGTTGATTCCCTGTGCAAGTCCAGCGCAGAGAATCAAGGGGCACGCCTGCACATTTGCAAACCGGTTTCCCTGCTTCTCGCATCGCATTGGTGGGAGCACGCCCTATTTATGCAGCAGGGGAGAGTTAGCAACTGAACAGCGTTGGGCGCTGTTTTCCCGCGTCTGGGAGACACCTCCATCGATCCATGGAGGTGACTCCAGCAGCAGCCCACAGCTATAAAACAGCGCTGCCGGCATGCAGCTAAGAATACGCAGTGTGGTCATTGTCCCAACCAGCATAAATGGAAGTGTCCTCTCTGTGTCTTTTTCCATGCTGCAGACGCACGTTCGCAGCAGGAAAAAAGACACAGTGGGCACAAGCCCTAAGGGTAAGGCTCCACTTAGGCGGTTTGGGTGCGGAAGCAGTGTGTTTTTTTAGCCACAGCCGAACTGCTCCCATTACCCCCAAAGAGTCTGTCTCCACTGCCTCCATTGCAGCGTATTTTAACCCATTGACAGTCTATTGACCGCGGTGAAAACCCACGAGGAAACGGCAGGGAAACCGGACAGAAAAACACACTTTCCGCATATATTTTTCTGTCATTCGTAGTGGAGTCTTATCCTAAGGCTCAATTTACACTAAAGTTAACATAGCCCACCGCCGGAGGCATCCACTGGTTGGTTTTCGGCATGCCTGAAACAATCTTATTTATCCACAATTTTGAAAGGGTGCCAATTATTTTGTCCAGCCCATTTTTGGACTTTGTGTGACATTTTGTCCACTTTGCTTCATTTCCTCCCTTTTCCGGTTTTGTTCCAATACACACAAAGGTAATAAACATGTGTATAGCAAAACATGTGTTACTGCAATACTTTTCTGGGAGAAATACTGGAGAAATACTGGGAGACATACTGGAGAAATTGCCAACAATTTCAGCCATGATTATATTTTGCTCTATGAGACTGAGAAATTGCTGCATCTGTGTATATTGTACAAAGTGTTCCCTCTTCTCATCATGCAAGCTGGGGAACTTTGTTCACTTTAAAGCTAGCCATACACGTGCAGGATTCCATGGCCAATTGATCACTCACCCGATCGATTCCGGCGATCCTGCCGGGAATCACAGGTGTGATCAATCGGCCAATTAAGAGTATCCATCGCTGCATACCACCTTGTCCAACGGATTCCGGGACGATTCCGTGTCCGATTCCACCTCCGATTCCACCTCACAAATGGCAACTCCCCCTGATCTGTGCAGAATCGGATCAAAAAGACCAACATGTTGGTTCTCTGACGGATCCAATTCTGGGCCCCCGAACGATCGGACGTGATTGGACGGGCAAGGTGGGCTGCACACGATTCCGGCACGATCGATTCACGTGCACGCGCCCGGAATCGATCGGCCCGGAATCCGGCCGGAATCCGACCCGTGTATGGGGGCCTTTAGACACAACTCATTTCCTGTTAAAACCAGAGGTGTCAAAAGTACTCACATAAGTATAAGTACAGATACTCGTGTGAAACTCTGGTAAATGTAAAAGTACAAACTGAAATCTTGTACTAAGTAAGGCTAGGGCTCGATCCACACAAGCCTCTGTTACATTCCTGTGGATGGCTGCATCAACATCAATGTGTTGGAAGCTTGGACCGACGTAACAGGAGCTCTGACGGGCTTTGAAATAAAAAGTCAGATAGCCCCAAAGAGTTAGGGTATGACTGCACAGCGTTTTGTGATCACATACACTGTACCTGCCTGACGCATGCTCTGTTCAGACATCCACTGATGCAAGGGTTAATGTACCACACTGCATTAACCCCTGCATCGGGATCAGCACAGTGCCGTGAGAACAAAGCATTCCGAGCAGGTAAAGTGTATGTGATCCGTTGGGATGCCCCACCAAGCGATGGGCTTAACGTAGGGTTCCCGATGACAACGCTGTGGAAACATGCTCTTCACATCACATTAGCAATGAATTGAAAGTTATGTGGAGCTAATTAGCATTAGCTCATGTGGACAGGCTAATAATACTGTCAAAATAACACGCTCTTATAGAATTACCAAAGTTACAGTGCATCCTGAAAGTATTCACAGTGCATCACTTTGTCCTCATTTTGTTATGTTACAGCCTTATTGCAAAATGGATTAGATAATTTTTTCCCCTCAGAATTCTACACACAACACCCCATAATGACAACAAAAAAGTTTACTTGAGGTTTTGGCAAATGTATTAAAAAAACAGAGAAATCACATGTACATGCTCCATTAGGTTGGATGGTAAGTGCCGGTGCACAGTCATTTTCTGATCTCTCCAGAGATGTTTAATCGGATCTTAAGCCTGAGCTCTGGCTGGGCCACTCAAGGACATTCACAGAGTTGTCCTGAAGCTTTGATAACTTGGCTGTGTGCATAGGGACGTTGTCCTGCTGAAAGATGAACCATCGCCCCAGACAGAGTTCAGGAGCGCTCTGGAGCAGGTTTTCATCCAGGATCTCTCTGTACCTTGCTGCAGTCATCTTTTCCGTTTCACTTTGCATAATAGTTTTTATTTTTCAAGATTTTCCAATTAACATCCTTTTAATGTCTATAACGAAAGCAGTCTAAAATTAGGGGAGGAACGAGCCCCTGCACTTGAGTTTCTGGGCTGAGTTTCTTACAAGTTTGACAGGCAGTTATGAAATAGTTACTGGTAGGAAGATCCATGAAGCAGAGTAAGTGATTTGTCATTGCTGCTGATTTCCAGTGTAAAATTAGGTGTGTCAGTTGGATTAGTGAGCACAGACATACTGCAGGAGTTACTCATCGGCATGAGAGCAAGTGGGAAGATACCTTGACTGCCAATGGACAGAGTGAGGAAAAGCATGAATAGGTTTTACTAAGACAGGTACTATAAGTGTATGCTGACTGTACTGTATGCGAGTTAAATAGCAATCAGGAACAAAGTAGCAGGGCTTTCCATTTTAGATAATGCACGGTGCGAGACCAATGGAAGATGCCACCCTCCTGTTCTGATATCTACAGATCAGACACTTTCCTTTGCCTTTCCTCAAGAAATGCACGGGCTGCCCGCTGAGTCTTACCAACTTCAAACGACCCGTATTCAGGTGGTCTAGTATGTTCCCTTTATCAACAACTATCATCTCCACCTTCTTTCTCTAAATTTCCCTATATGCTTACTTGGGAATGGGACCTAGGCCAGACTGGATAAAAATATGCAGCAACGTGGCTGGTAGTTCCTGCAACGTAGTCTCCCTAGAAAACTCAAAGTGATGATGTGTTGGCTCCTCACACCTGCCAGAACCGCCAAATTATACAGCCTTACCAAATTGCTTTCGGGGCTGTTCTTCTGTGGGGACCCTACTCCATGTGAGGTGGGAATGCCCCAGGGTGCGCAGACTATGGATTCAGAACTGTAATTTAACCTCCCTAGCGGTTGAGACGAACCCTGTTCGTTCGCCGTTAAGGTTCGCCCAAACCGCAGGAGAACCGGGCATCGGGTGCAGCCGATACCTCCACGGAAAAGCTTCAGTGATTGTCTTCATCGATGCAGCTTTTCTGGGGTTTCAGCACTGCCCCGATCACGTCACGCTGGCGCGGAAGGGGGCGCGGGGGGGGGGGGGGGGGGGGGGGGGGGGGGGGGGGGGGGGTGTGGCGCCATAGCCCATGGAGTGCAAATAGAGTGTTAATGGAGGTGCGCCGCCTTTCCTGCCCACACAGCTAGCATCATTAATGACACCGGCTGTGTGGAGAGGGGCGGAGGGAGGGAATGGCAGGCAGTGTACTTTGTATACTGCCGCGATTGCCCGTACCGCGCCATTGAAAACGCTGTGGTATGGGCGGAGCGCTAGGGAGGTTAATATGCACACTTGTGCACACCCAATTGTCTTGAGATCCCTGAGATGCCCTGCTCAATAGATGCCCACCACAACTGTCTTGATACAGAGCACAGCTGGACTCCTACGTGGCCACCCACCAGGTGAAAGTGAAGTCCTGGAGGCAGTCGTTCTCTAAGGTAAAGCAGCGCTTGGTAGGCATATTCATTAACCTGCCCTCAATTCTCACTGACTCTTACAAGCGCTTCCTGAAAATTAGGTCCCGCTGGATTGACTACCTGAAGGCAGATGGCCTGAACTTTGTCTGGTTCTAGTGGTCCTCAAGCCCTTACCACCTAGCTCAGGGGTAGGCAAAGTGCGGCTTGGGAGCTACACACGTCTCTTTAGCCCCTTTAGTCCGGCTCAGTGGCGTAGGGACTTGTCCTTCCTGCTACCTGTTCTTTTGTTATTTTTCATTTATGTCTGCCCACCCCACTAACAGCAAAACCCCCGCGCTATCAACAACCCCTTAATATGCCTGTAAGGGTTGCTTTGTGACTACCTGTAAGGGGGAGCTCTGTGGATACTAATAGGTGGGGGCTTTCTGTTTATCATTAAGGGAGGGGCTCTATGGCTACCTACAGGGAGCTTATGGGCTACCTTTATGGGGGGGGGGGGTCTGGCTCCCTACAAGGGGGTGCTTTGTCTACCTATATGGAGGGGGCTTTGTGGCTACAAATAACCAGAGGCTCTGGGTCTACCATCAAGGGAGGGGCTCTATGGTTACCTTAAAGGGGGGCTTTGTGACTAAAATAACAACATGCAAACCTGACTTACCCAAACTTTCCAAAGAGATGCAAAACAATTGTTCACAGGTGTCAGTCATTGTCCTCACAGTATGTAATACATTTTTTTAAATAATATTGTTATTAAGTATAATATAAAGTTTTAAGCTTAACTAAGACTTATTAGGTTTATTAAGTTAATTTTAGGGAAGGTTTTTAGGTAAAGAAGACGTCATTTTAAATTTTTGACAGCACAAACCCCCTCCGACTCTCAACATGTATTTCAAGCACTACACCATTGCGATATGGCTCTTTGGTCGAATAAGTTTGCCTACCACTGGCCTAGCTGGTCTCTGTCCGCTCCCCAGCCTTCCTCTCTTCTCTTCCCTTTCTGATTCTTTTCCTTCCTTCTCTTGCTTTTTCTAGTTCTAATTGAATGGTTAATTATGGTTGTTCACACTATTTTCTTGATGTACTCAAAGATGTTGTGCTATTCAATAGCCTTTGCTTAAAGTGCTGTACTTTTTGTTCTAGAATGTTGACTGTTGTTTGTAAAACTCAATAAAAATTGCTACTGGAAAATAAAAATGTCCTCCCTGGCAAGCAGTATGCTTTTGTCTGTTTTGCCCTCCATTAGTCATTGGGACAAAGGGCAAGAAATCCATTTGCAAGCTAGAGATTCATTTATCAGTTGCCTGTAACATTTCCAAACCAACCATTTAAGCCAAGTCTAGGTCAATTATGAGGCACCAGCACTCTCCCAGTGAATTATATTTGATGACGATACCTAGAAATATTGGGTATTTGACTTTGGTTGTGAAGGCAGAGTGGTGAGAGATTCAAGGAAAGGTGAGTATTGGCTACTGAAGGGGACGAAGAAGCTAGGTTATCCTTTTACACCATCCTACATGGAAAGATAGAAACTTGGAAAAAACATTTCAATGCTCCTATCTATAAGGTAACCATACATAATATGATACTCTTACAAATTACAGCAATTGGACAATGATAAACCAAAGATTTTCCCCTCTAGAAGACAGAAGATGACTAAAGCCCACCTTTCCCCATAGGTGAAACATATATGTATAGCAGAATCAGGCTCTCATGTGTATTGACACATCAGCCATGCTAGATGTTTGAAGATAGTCAAATTGTGCTTACACTCCCAACTGTCATGACATTTTTCCTGAAGGGAATTGGAGTCTGCCTCGTTTGTACATTGTACACAAGAAATCCTCTGTGTACAGAAAAATGTCTCTCTTTGCATTCCTATCCTGTACTCCTGTCTCCCCTCCTTTACTAAAAATGCAAAATACACAAGTCCTAACAGGAACTGGTTTTAAATTACAAAAACATTGCAGGTGAAGATATGATGTAATATGTCATGTATATGTAAAGGCTTAACTGACAGCCAAATACACCTGCCTTAACCCTTTCCAATGAAATCACATGACCATAGAAACATATCATCAGAATAAAACAATGTCTGTTATTTCCTAAACAATATAAATATGTGTACTTCACACTGACAGCTAATTTTCAAGAGGTTGCTGAGCAGAAACCTAGTTGTAGTTTTATGAATATCATCTTAATACTTGGTTGCGTGTCATGTCCGTTCATCCTTACTTCCATCCACATTTTAGGTTGGCTATATACTGGTTAATATTGTAAAAGATAGTTCATTAGATTCAGAAAAATCATCAGAAAAATCTACAGAAATATCTGGACATTCTTGACATTTGTTCAAACTCAATTGCGGGGAATCAGCCTCTAAAGCAGCCCATACACAGGTCAGATTTTCAATCAATCAACTTAAAACAATAAATTTCTTTATAAAATTGTATGTCGATTGTATCATGCCCCATATGTAAGTTAACAAGGATGTTTTGAATCGATTTTTGATCGATTTTTTTTTCACATCGACATATAAGTCGATCCAAAATAGTCCGATTGAAATATTCATCAGAAGTGAGGTATAATAGTAGAAAAAAAATCGATCAAAATTGGTTGACCCCACTTTTTCATCCAATTTTCAATGCCCGCGATAAATTTACCATCCAGTCCGATCAAAAAACTACTGAATTTTCACGTCAATTTTGATCGGATTAAGTCAATTTAACCAGGTGGGGCGCAAAACTCACTTCATATCTCAATCAAATCGATTAAAAAATTGATCGTTTTAAATCGATTGATTGTGAAAATACTGACCTGTGTAGTGGGCTGCTTAAAGGTTGCCGCTCAATTACGTCAGTCCCCACAATCTGCTATCTGTGGGGCTGCCTGCCGCGTAATTATAGCAAAAACAAAAGGCCCTAAGTAAAATACCCTTCAGTAGTTAATATTCGGAATTCAATTAAAACCACTGAAAATGTCCAAGCCTCCTGGCGTGCAGAGGCATCATAACAAATGGTTTACACCAAATTTACACTGTCTTTTCCTCGCGGCTGCTTTCAGCCCACAGCCGCTCGGGAAATGACCCATGGCGGTCCTATAGCTAATCAACTAATGCCTAAAGCCCAAAAACTAACTGAGAGTGGATGCCTCATGTTGTTGTCGTCTGGAGCATGGGTCATTTACCTGGCATTTCCTTGCTAACACCATTCAAAATCTTGAGTTCTCTCTTGATGTTTACAATAACAACAACACCTTGTTATATCAGATGATGGGAGGCACCTAAATTTCCCCTATTTTTGCTTGGTGTAAATGCCGCTGATTAATTCTTCTGGTCAATAGGTGCTTATAATTAGTAAATGGATCTATGAATGAAGTATCACATATGTTCTTGGCATACACATCAACCAGCAGATGACACCTTGATATCAAATTATTTACCCCACCGGTAGCTGAAAACAAATACAAACATTTTTAAACAAAGTTCCCACTTTGGCACATGTTAACATACTAAGCCTGTCCTATCAAGCATCAAAGCCGGTGACATTACAGGTATTACTTGGGCTATATTTAGTTGGCATGTTAAGTATCACTATACCCTGGTATAAGTATTATTTCAGGGGTCGACCTCCAAGCCTTGTAATAGGATATTGCAATGGAGAGTTGTGCCTCAGTCAAAAATAAACTTGTCAGCTGGACTGTACAACCTAATTACCTAATGATCAAAAATCAAGATCACAGAAAAAATTGTTTACTTTCCAAAATCGGAACCTATCATTGTTTACATTGAGGACTAATGAAGAAAGAAGCAATTTTAACTAACTTTCCTTCTCTTGAATTGTCAATAAACTTCTGGTAATTAATAAATATAAGTATACAAAGCAAGCAGTATACAATGCTAGTAAGCACTGGAGCTTGTTATTTAGTAACTGTTCAGCATCTGGTTGTCTTGTGGCGTACGCCTACAACAGGCACTAAGAACCACCACCACAATTCTCCTTTCACATGAACAAGTGCTGGCAATTGCCTCATTGGGGGTGGTCAGCCATTATCTCCTCCTACTCTACTCCATCCTCCTACTGTGGCCCTCTTTACTTCCCGCCTCTTTGTTAGTCCACATCTGAGATTCTGAAATAAGTTTGTGGCTATACTAAACTTTTCTATACATTTCTCTCAAGTGTGTAAACCTACAGTGGCTTGTCAAAAGATTAAGTATGAACTTTTCCACATTTTGTCACATTAACACATCAGCACAACAAATGAATCAATTAATTATGGACCTCCACGTGAAAGACCAATACAAAGTGGTGGACACACTGAGAAGTGGAACAAATCATACATGTTTCAATTTTTTTACAAATAAATAACGCAACCGTCGTGTTCATGGCGATCATCGAGAGGTTCTGGCCCACCCTGAATGATCGACCAACAAAATTCGAATCGACTTGAAAACCGGTTCGGTCATTGCTCAGATCCATGGGCCAGTTTTGGGGGGTTGATTCGTTTGGTCAATCAAAGTATGTTGGTGGACCCATAGCTTCCTATGCAGTCAGCCTTTCCAATCAATGGATTTTGTGGACGGTTAAAGTGGTTGCCTTATAGTCTGAAAAATATGGTAGCTTTCTTCATTGTGGATGGCTAGTCACAGGTACAACACTCTCTAAACTTTTGATGATAATCCTATGCAAGACCGAAAGACAATTGTTATAGGCTGAAGATAGCCCCCTAACAAAAGATAACGATAAAAAAGAGAAGATCATGACCGTGTTATTTCCATGGCCGGCAGAAACTGTCTGAGGCAATGTTCCCGACTTAGTGATTAATCACCCTGGCAATTTTCGATCTTCAATTCAAATCCCCTGCGGAATCGGCTGTCAATTGCCTTACACTATTTGGATGGGCTTGTCCCCATTAAGTCAAGAGTCGCATTTTTTTTTTTCCTGACCCTCCCCTAGACATGAAGGACTATCACTAGAAAAATTGTGCATGCCGAGATTAATCGGCCTAATTTGGAACATAGCCTCAGACTCTTCAGACTACTACTACCCTAACCCCCATACCAAAGCCTTTTATTACCCAATAATGACTGATTCAGGAATGAAAATGTGCCAAGTGGGGCATTATTATGAACAATACAATATTTTGGTTATAAAACCTTAAAAAACCTCACGCGTTTCACTTTTTTTCTGTTAGCTTAGGCCTTTCTGGAATCGGCACTGTCCACCCTTGAAGCCCTACCATCCGTATCCTCACTACGCCTGCATATCTGGGAAATATATTCATTATTGCGGTACTGGTTTCATGACTGTAAGCAGTAAAATCTGCTAGTTGTCGATATGAAAGCTGAGAAAGACAGGTGTTGCAATTAAGGGGTTTAATGAAAGGGCTCTGTTCGCTGGCAGAGACAATAACCAAACTCATGCAACCATGTGTTTATATGAACTCTTGATTTAAGGTACTGAGGTCTGAGGAACTGGCAATGCTGGAACAGAAATCCCCCAGAACAAACAGAGCTAGAAAAAGAATAGTTCACTAGCTCACTGGTAACAACCCGTACTATTGCCCTCCTTCAACAAACATTGGCACAATGCAATTAAATAATGTTCTGCTGGCTTTGCCAATCCAACCAACAAATTCGACCAGCTCATTATTATGCAAGACATCAATTAGAGCCCTTTCAACGATATGCGTTTTTTTTTTTTTTTTTTTTTTTAATCTCCTTAATCTCCCTAACGCACGCGGAGAGGTCCAGATTTCTGTAAACCCAACAGTTCACATAAAGACTTTTTGACCATAGATTTTTTTCTCCTTCATGTGGTAGGCCTGTAACTTTCGCAAAATCTTTTTGTTTTTTCTTTTGGACTGGACTAGAGAACTGTCTTTCTTTCTATAATCCTGTTTCAAAAGTAGAATCCACCTAGCAATACGCTCCCGCTGAGGGTTTCTTCTAGTGGGATCTGTCTCCGTCTGCAGCACCCGAGCCGATCTGGAATAGCCGATGTCTCCGGCTATTTCCGTGATCGGCACTCGGGTTTTCTGAACGTCATGCGCCGGGCGGTGAGAATTAAAGGTACAAATTTTTTTTTTTTTTCCTTAGAATTTATTTTACATTTGTTTTTATTTTGATTGGATTGGATAAATGTTTTAATAAATGGTTTATCCATCCAATCAAAAGAAAACAAGTGTAAACTTATAAAAAAAAAATGTTTTCCAAATATTTTTTTTTTGTTTTCTGTACCTCTACAGCCGGCCATAGCGCTTCAGTCTCTGGCCGATTTTTGCGAATGATCACCAATGGCGCAGATTGGGGTGATCGCTTTGGTGATCATCGGCAAAATGAACGCGCCCACCTGGAGCCAAACCGTTCGACTCCGCACAAAACTAACTTTGATCAGCCAGAGAACAATGTTTTTCTCTGGTCGAGATCGCCAGTACTTGAATGGGGTCAAGGCCCCATCCAAAGTATTGGTTATCAAATCGCAAATGGTGTATTTCGAACGATTGACCATGGCATATTATGTCATCATGCTGCAGCCGATTGTTCATAAACGCCCCGCCAAGCATAGCGTTATGGCTGGTTTAACCTCCCTCAGTTCCGCCCGAAGCAAGTCCTGGCGCATCCTGACTTATCGTGAATCAAACTGCGCCGTGCCGGATCAGGCGCATCACTCTGGCTCTCTGTGTGCCTGCAGCATTTCTAGCAGAGCTGCAGGTAAACAGAGCCTTCCTTTCCGCCCCCACGGCGTCATTGGTGAGGCGGATGGGGGCGGAAAGGCAAAACACTATTCACTTTTTGTACCGAAAATCTGGACTCAGTGAAAACCGCCAGGGAGGTTAAGGAGAAAAACACAAAAATCAGCAGGGCAACAAAGCTTTGCTGCTATGTACTAAAAACTCTTCGCCCAAATAACAGTCTCTGTCCCCCACAATGTGCCCATTTGGCAGTTAACCCCTCCTAACCTGGTGTGATGGATGTGGTACAATCCAGGCCGCCGTCAGGGGGGGACAGAGGGGGACTCCTTCCTAGGCCTGGGTCAGCTAGTGGGGCCCGCCGGTGAGCACGTAGGGGCCCCGACGTGCTGCCTGATCGGTCAGTCCTCCTGCTCACAGAGCACCCTCTGCTTACTCTCACTGTGTTTCCCCGGACTGGCCGACAGCCACACTGAACACAGTGGCAAGTCCGTGAACACAGTGAGAGTGAGGCAGAGAGGGTGCTGTGAGCAGAGACTGCCGATCATGCAGCACGTCGGGTCTGGTTAGATGACTGTGCCTATCAGACCTGATGGTGATTTTTTCTCTACCAGTCACCCCCCTCCCCTCTCACAAGTCTTGTCATGTGGGCCCTATAAATTTTTGCTGAGCCGAGGCCCCCCCATGCTTCCTGATCGGCAGCCCTGGTAAAATCAACAACCAGGTAAGAAGGGTTACGTAAATGGGCACATCTGGGGACCAGATACTGTTTTTATTTGGGTGATATTTTAGCATAGATGCACATGGAAGGTATTTCTACAAAGCAAAAATTGATTCATGCAATGTACTCAAATTTCCCGCCGCCTTCCCGATTTGACATCATCACATCTGAGGGGATGGGGGGGGGGGGTGGAAGATGCCCGGAGGATCCAGCCAGCATGTCCCACACGGGGACACCGGGACTGCGCAAAACTGTAGTTGCACTCCCGAGCCCTGATGTGTACTGGACGGCACCCTCCTCATCCAGTGCTATATAGGCATGTATCACAGCGCTGGAACCCGTCCCGACAGGCTAGGGGCGGTTAAAAGGAATGCAATTTTTTTATCGGCATACATTTCCACATATTACAATTTGTTACCATTCACACTGCTGTGTTTGCATTTTTACAAACGGCATCTTTTTGTCGCATGGGTTTTTGAAAACTGCCTGCTGTATGATGCATTTTTTATAAACTTTATTCATTGATTTGTCAAAAAACACAAATGCAAAATGCATAGCAGATTTGTGTCAAAACGCATGGTTTTTGTATATATGCAGAAACGCATGCCTATAAAAAATGCATGTCTCTAAAAACCACAATAGTTGTAAAAGGGCCCTAGAGCAGGTTTCAAAAATGCCATGCGGAACATGTGCTGCCCAGTGTGAATGATAACATGTTGTCCTATTAAAAAAGCTCTGCAGTAGAAACAAACGCTGCCATTTTGTTTAAACCCACGCATCATAGTGTGAATGGGCTCTAACACTACATGGACACATTTGCTACCGGTCTAGAACTAATACTCAGGTCCTAAAACTAAACACTTCTAGAAAAAATGCCTTATGGAATTGTCTTGGTTTATTATCATTTCAATACAGGGAGTGCAGAATTATAGGCAAATGAGTACTTTTGCCCACAATCATCCTCTCTTACTGCATGTTGTCTTACTCCAAGCTGTATAGGCTCGAAAGCCTACTACCATTAAGCATATTAGGGTGATGTGCATTCTCTGTAATGAGAGGGGTGTGGTCTAATGACATCAACACCCTATATTAGGTGTGCATATTATTGGCAACTTTCTTTCCTTTGGCAAAATGGGTCAAAAGAAAGGACTTGACAAGGGCTTCGAAAAGTCAAAAATAGTGAATAATCTTGCAGAGGGATGCAGCACTCTTAAAATTGGCAAAGCTTCTGAAGCGTGATCATCGAACAATCAAGCCGTTTCATTCAAAATATCAACAGGGTTGTCAATAAGCTCTGTGGAACAACAAAGCTCGCAAATAACTGCCCATGACACTGAGAGCGTACAGCTGCCAAGATGCCCACTTGCCACCAGTTTGGACCCATATTTCAGACAGCTGCACATCACATGGAGTGCCCAAAAGCACACAGGTGTGTCAATACCAGAGACAGAAGTGCTGAAAGAACGACCACCACTGAACCAAACACAACAAGCTGAACGTCAAGACCTGGGCCAAAGAAATATCTCAAGACTGATTTTTCCCAAGTTTTTATGGACTGATGAAATGAGAGGCGACTCTTGATGGGCCAGATGGATGGGCACGTGGCTGGATGGTAAAGGGCAGAGAGCTCCAGTCCCCTCAAACGCCAGCAAGGTGGAGGTGGAGTACTGGTTGGGCTGGTATCATCAAAGATGAGCTTGTGGGGCCTTTTCGGTTGAGTACATGAGTCACGCTCAACTCCCAGCCTATTAGCCAGTTTCTGGAAGACACCTTCTTCAAGCAGTGGTAACAGAAGAAGTCTGCATCCTTCAAGAAAAACTGATTTCATGCCACCAAATGCTCCACCATCCACGCCCGTCCAGTTACTCCACAGCGTGGCTGGCAAGAAAGGGTATAAAAGAAGAAAAACGAATGACATGGCCCTCCTTGTTTGACCTGATCTGAACCCCCCCATTGAGAACCTGTGGTCCATCATCAAATGTGTGATTTACAAGGAGGGAAAACACGTACACCCCTTTTGTTAACGGCTGGGAGGCTGTGGCTGCTGCACGCAATGTTTGATGACAGATCAA
Source organism: Ptychadena robeensis (assembly GCA_036250615.1). NCBI lineage: Eukaryota > Metazoa > Chordata > Amphibia > Anura > Ptychadenidae > Ptychadena > Ptychadena robeensis. The sequence continues at coordinate 39,738,199 of CM070033.1, read as the reverse complement.
ACACGACACGACAATCCCTGGACTGGGCAGCTTTATGTGTCCTGGCAAAGAAAGGGACTATATTGTCACTGATTTGGTTTTGTTCGTTTTTGCCTGCCCCCGCATCTTTGTGACTGTTGCGACATGTTCATCTTGTTTCCCACTGGTAAATAAAATATGAAAGGGTCAAATTTGTTTTTTGTAAGTTGCCCTACTCATTATGCACGTAACTAGTCACCTCGCACACCAGATATCCCCCGCCTAAAATAGCTAACACTAAAACACACTAACACACTCCAACATATTCAGCTTTGGATATTAATGATTTTTTGGTTCTGCAGTTAGAACCTGGTTGTTTTGTTCATAATAAAATTATTCCTCAAAAATACCACTTGCCTAATAATTCTGCACCCCCTGTAATGAAGGTGTTAGGTCTGGACCTCTGCTGTTCCTCTCTTCAATATTTCCAGGTAACGTCCTCTCTCCCTTCTTAGATATTGAAAATGCTGTAACTGGGGAGATATTCTTCAGCTTCTGTCACTAAGAACAATCAGAGAGAGACGCCGGTGTGCTGGAACACAATCCATTTGGATGGAAAGATGTCAGCTAATAGGATAGTTGGATTACTTATAATAATCTTCTATCATCTGAGACCTGTCAGCAGTTTGGATCTTGAAGCAACCTGTCATCTTGCCTCCCTTCCTTTCTGTCCTTTTGACAAAGTTTAGGTTCAGAAAGTAGTAAGGAGGTCTGGCATTCCAGTCCCCAAGACTTATGCTAGCCATACACAGCCAGAGCCGGAGCGATATCGTCCTCCGATATCGCTCCGGGAGGCTAACGTGATGACGTCATCACGTTAGCCTCGCATTGCATTCTGGGGCCCCACAATCGGCCAGGCACCCTTTGTGTGCCGGCCATAAGCAGCGATGGAGACGCTCGTCTTCATTGCTGCTTATGGCCATCGGCTTCCATCGGCTTCGGCCGGCCAGAGATTTTCCAACATGTCGGATCTCTGGCCGGCCGAGAAGTGGGGCGACAGGGATCTGTCGCCCCATGTGGGGACATGCCGATAAACGGCCGGATTTTAACCTGACCGACGGCGAGAGCGCGCACGCCCGTCGGCCAGATTAAAATCCGGTCGTTTATCGGCATGTGTATGGCCGGCATTAGCAGTGTTAATATGTTAAACTTTAACTTGGTTTATTTGAAGATTGAGGGCTCTTTCACACTGCAGCTAATGGGGCTTATCTGATTACTCAAGCATGCTTATATTTGTTTAGGCCGCACTTTCATGCCATATCTGTTACCTGCATTGCTCAAGTTTTTAAAATGTCTTTGCTTTGCACACATTTTCTTTTATCATGGCTGATTTACTGACCTATAACAGTATTAGGGCCAAATGCTAGTATGTATCTGCACTTCAGTGAAAGGTGAAGACCAGTAAACTGCAATGGAAATTGCATTGTAGCACAACTAAACAATGGAGCACACTCACAGATATGGGTCAGATCGATGGCCACTTAGAGTGCCATGCAAGCTCATGGCTATCTATGTGGCCCATATCTAATGCGGCCATCTCTGTAAACCATGGTGGATGTCCATTGCTTTGTAAGGAGACCGCAGGATGGTCTTAAGCCGGCCATAGACGTCTCGATCTATGGCTGGCTTGTAGCAGACAGCTAAAGAACGGACAGGAATTCCCGTGTGTTCCACTAACACACGTAATTCCTGTCAGATTGTAGCCAATTAACTCGGAGGGGGAGGAGACTCCTCATCCACAGTAACTGCCTGCAGAAGGATCAGAGGATCGGGCAGAAATAGAACCAGCAGGATGGATCTGTGTGCGATCCGACCTGCCAGCTCTTTTGGTCGGATCCTCAAGGTGGGCCCTATAGTGAGCACGGCAGTCGGTCGGCCGCAACTATGGCCGGGAATCAGCCTGTCTATGGGGGGGGGTTTAAAAATGAATATGAATTAAGCAGCTAAAACGCTGCAGCTAAGTTTGTATCTTTTATATGATATTTAAATGTAATAATATATATTACTGCATTAAAAAGTTTTTTTTATGGATTTGGCATTAGTAGTACCTTATACAAACAAATGAAAGTTTTTGTGCTTGAACCAAGCTTATATGTAAACACTGTGAAAAGGGTAGGACCAAGGGAACATGTGCTGCTTAGATCTGGTAGTTGGTGATCATCCAATTGATGGGAGCCAGTTGTGTTGTGTATATAAAGCTGAGGGTCCACTTTTGCGGCCAGAAAAACGGAGCCTAGGCCTAAATTTAGAAGAAGAAAGAGTCAGGTATCTCTTCAGAAGTTTCTGTTTCATATACTACAATGTTATATTTCACTGTATGTTTTATGTTTATGTTTTTCTTTTGTTTCTGCTTTGGAACGCTGTATTTCATAAAGGACATTGTTCATTAGAGCAATACAAAATGATGGTAAATATCCTTGGCTTGTTCTCTATTTTGTTATCTGCTGCCCTTGGATATGAGGTAGTAAGACTCTTTGTTCCTTGTACTGACACTTCTCTGAACATAAACATGAACGTTCACTCTGTGAGATTATTTTGCCTACTTTTCTGCATTTTCAGCTTTTAAACAATTGCTGGGCTAGAACATTATCAGATCTGATATACATTTTAACATTAATAATAATATGTTCTGAAAGGCCAACAAGAGAGTTCTAAGTAGCTTTACCCACTTGTATTAAAGTGTTATTGAAAACATTAAATTCAGCAGAAACAATATGAATTGACAAGCCAGGATGTGGCTTGTGGTACCTGCCACCTTCTTAAGCTAGCCACACATGGTTCAATTGACTGTACAATCAATGTAATTCAATCAATT
>CM070033.1:39677443-39693171 GCA_036250615.1 Ptychadena robeensis | reverse complement strand
CGCCTGCCCATTGAAGTCAATGGCGAGTTCGCCGGTTCGCCGGGTTCGTGAACTTTTGCGTTCGTGAACATTCGCGGACATTCGGAAGTTCGCGTTCGTGAACATCAAATTCCGGGTTTGTGCCATCACTACTGAATAACACAACTCGTATACACACACAAAACATGTAAACACACACTCTACTTTCTTATAAAATAGAATGTGAGAGGGTATATGGCGCTGTGTGCAATCAGAAGAGAGGGGAAGAGAATTGTCAGCATTGAGAGCCAATAGGCTGCATGTCTCGGGCTGACAGCTGGCATGCCCACAGAGAGGGCTCCGAGTGCCACCTCTGGCATGTGTGCCATAGGTTCGCCATCACTGGTATGGCAGCTTAGGTTATAAGGGGGCTGTAGCTCTGCTTTCCAACAGGCCAATAAATTAGCTGTAAATGAAAGACTATAAAGCGGTTATGACAAATCTGTGATCAGCATGACAAATTTAGAGCATTTCCAGAGAGAGATTCGTGAAGACCTGGACATAAGACCCAGATCTGAACCATTGTGTACATCTAATGGATGGTCTAGCTGTGGCTACAATGAATCCATGGCTGACCCCCTGCATCTTGTGTATGCGATCACTGGTTAGATGATGTGATTCCTCAGTGACAGCCCCATATAGAAGAAGTACATCGCCACAGCCAGTGGCAGCGATTGTCCAGCAATCTATGTCCTCCAATGACCCCAGCCCCCGGCAGATATACCCTGTACAATGGGATTATTCCTGGGAGCCAGCAGAATATCCTGGAAGCCGGTGGAGCTGTGACATGCACAGCGGTTCTGGCACACAATGGACACTGATGACAGATCCCAGCCAGACAATGGACACTCCTTGTACACGGATCCCGGGGATAGCAGATCACACACAAGGATGATCACATATGATTTCCAGCACTAACCTTTGTCCTTAGAATAGAAAGCCTCCTCTGTCCGCACGTCTTTCCGTATATGTCTCACATCTGTCAATGGGGGTTTCCTCCCTCCGTTAGAAAATGCTGTCAATTTGGTGGCGATGCTGAAGGGCGCCCCCTGCGGCCAGCGTGGTGCGGTGCAGGCTTCCCGGCAATGACAGGAAGGAGGAGCAGGGGTTTCATTATGGAGACAGCAGGCAGATCACACATGTGACTCCATCAGAAAATGCTTCATTGTGGAGATCCTCACCCATCCCCGCCAGGATATCGCCCAGATATCGGGCTATGTATTAACAGCCGTCACGTGACGCCGACTCTGTCTACTGGCCTGGCTATGACTCACATCCCCACATCTTCCTTCCACTCCTCATCTGCTAGAGATGGATGGAGGAGGAGTGTGATTCATATCCCTGTATGTGTGCTCCTGAATCACACAGTACACTTCCATGGTCTTCTCTCATCTCATCTAACTGCACAAGTACATAGGAAGAATGGGGGTCCTGCATGATAGCACTGCATGGGCTAGTGTCATTTGTCTGCTTTGTTTAAAATCAATGGATGATACTTAGGATCTCTGCCCCCCCTCACCCTTTCTGGGGTTAGGATGTGGGGGTTATAGGGATTTTAAAGGCAAACACTATGAGCAGTAAACATGGTCATTTTAATTTTGGGAACGTAGACATCCAGATCATGCGATGTAAGGCTGCGTCTACACCCTAGGTGCCCAACCTGCGGCCCTTTGGGCGTTGATCAGCGCCCCCCCCTTGGTCCTCCTTGGACCCCTTGGTCCACATGCGCCCCCAAAACCTAACTGTTAATGCATAGGGCATAACCACTCACCTGTGAAGTGGTCACATGCTGACCCAGCTTTCCTAATCAACTAAGGTGGTCCTACATCAGTAAAATTGTTGATCGGGGAAACCAGGTCTACATATGACTGCTACACCCAGGGGCAGGAGAGGGAGTGGGTGCTATTTGGTTTTGACTTCCTGTCGGGATCTAGTCCACCGCCTGCTGAGATATGTAGACAGGGGGCAGGGTCTAGATCAATGTTATGTGCGGCCCTTTAGTGATGCCGAGGGCCGCACTTGGGGCCCTCCATATCATTTAAGTTGCCCACCATTGGTCTACACCATGGATTTCTACGCAGATTTTCCGTAGACCACGGGGAAAACCGTGCAGTGCAGCCGGCCTGTAATACCCTATGGAGATTATAAGACACTATAAGACATGCCAGTCTATATAGTATATAGTCTATCTATGAGAATTTTTTTTAACTTTATAGACTTAAAATGTGCTAAGGTGAGTACTAAAAATTATATCCTTTAATCTAATGATTACAATGATTAAATAACATGAAACTTTAGTTGATGACATCTCATTTAGAAACATAAGTTAGCAACCTAAATGGATCAGCACTGAGAATGTGGATCAGAACATCATTATTTGATACCATAAGGCTGACAGTACACTGGCTATTCTTGTGCCTGCCGACTCCATCAGAAGGGAAGCCAGGCGCTTGTACTTGTTATAGTAATATAAGGACTTTGCATAATCACATATATAAAAACCTACCTAAAATTATCTATGTTTAGGGATATGTTGTCAAACTCAGGGCTTCTGGTCCGTGGTGTAATATTTGGACCCTGAGGCTGTTTTTTAAATGTTATTTTAAAATAAATGCCCCAGATTTGTCTTTTATTTGAAATTTTATTGACATATGTTTATTATCATTTGCTTATTTATTTCAACAAATGCCAGGGTTGGTCTGTGACTTTGTCCAAGTTTTTTAATTTTAGATCCCTGTGTGTTTGAGCTTCAGATCCCTGGTTTCCGGGGTCTCCTAACCATGGTTTTTGATACATGAGGGGTTTAATAACAGGGCAGGCCACTAATTATTGAAGTTTATGTAAACCTAGTTAAAGTACCGTATATACTCGAGTATAAGTTGAGTTTTCCACAGCTTAAACTCGAGTCAGGGTCCCACTTGCCTGTCCGTGGTGTTCGCTGGTCTCCTTACAGTCACCGGCAGCCTCTGTGAACAATCAAATGTGTTTCCGAGATCGGCTCAGTGAAATGTTAATAAAAGGCACCACACTGCCATCTACTGGTCACCTTATTCATTGAACTGGAGAATAGAGATGGTCGAATTTGTCGACGTGCTAACTTTGTGAGCTGATTGCAAAGCCTCTCAAAATGGTATTATCACCAAAATTGCTGGAGATGTAAAGAAGGGTTGTGGGAACACCCGATTTTCTGGGATTGCCCCATAGTCGCAGATCATGAGATCACTATTTGTGAGTGCGGCCCCGGGCTCCCATGGCGACGGCAGGGGATATAAGGGCGGGCCGTGGGCGTCTGCCATGGGCGGTTGTGAGGAGAGCCAACATCATTTCCGGAGGGGATACGATCCACGCACAAATGTAGACGGGGTATCCCCCTGTTCATGGAGCAGTTTATAGAGGTAGATGGCACTCATACACTCATACTGGACACGTTTTATTTATTTGTTTTTTCCCTACACTAGGAAAGACATACACAAACACTGACAAGATTTGGAGATGGGACTCTTGGTGTTAGTCCCACTATTTTGACACAGACACCGATACAGGGGGGGTTTTACAACTTTCTTTTTTTGCTTTATAGGGGCTCACTGGTTTTCTTTTTCTTTGCGGTTTTGATTCCCATTAGTGAGCTCATTATTTACACAGTAGGTAACATCACATTTAGCATGTAGTCTGGGCATATCACCAACACTACATCTTAATTCACATATTCACACATGTGGGCTAGTGAGTCCCCAACGGGCGGGGGTTTGTCTCGACTGTATCTGGGAGTAGATCAGTGTTCACCCCAATTACCTTCTCCATTTGCAGGTGGCAGGATCCCGGGGCCATGTTCCCATGCAAGTCCCCCGTTATCCCGCCACTCTCTGTCCCCCCTCGTGGGACGTCAGCTGGGGGGTTGGCTCTGTATGAGCTCGAGGGTCCCCTCCCCATTGGGGATGAACGCTCGACCCACACCAATGGATTCAAAAACTCCACTCATAAAGGAGTGAGTATATGTACACATGTATCTTAAAACCAATATGTCTGTAATTACTTGTCCATGTAAATTGTCTTGTTGGCTTTAGGAGAGAAGCTTTCCTCTGTCAGGTACTGTGCTCGGTAATGATTGCAGCCACATCTTCCTTTACAGGTTATACAGATAAACCAGCTAGCTCAGGTTGTCATTTCCTGAGAACACACCCAGCATTCGAGCTCAGGTGCTGCAAAGTATCCTGAGACAGAACAGTTGCACTTCAGTGTTCAGTTAAGAAAACACAGACAGGTGGAAGTTCAAGCAAGCTTACCAAGCTGGTAAATATTTCTGTTTGATCGAGTTGTAAAATCCATCCATCATTTGGATCAGTGGTGGGCAACTGAGTTGATATGGAGGGCCACAAATGCGGCCCTCAGGATCACTAAAGGGCCGCACAGAACATTCTCAACCTATACTGACTTGTATAAACATTTTCTAATGAATGCAAGTACAGCTAGAAGACATTGTTTTTCATTTTTAGATACCAAAACTTGTTTTAAATGATACTTCAAGCATTAGGGAACACTGTAGTATGATAATGCACATTTTGTATAATACATAATCAAAGGTTATGTGCCCCAATATATATTCTACAATCATCTCCCGTTTATTAGTGAAATAAGCAGCTCCAGCTGAGCAGGCTGATTGGCATTAGAGATGGTCGAATTATTTTTTAAAAAATTTGACTATTTCGAAGATTTTGAGTTAATTGCAAAGCCCCTGAACATGGTATCATCACCAAACTTGCTGGAGATGTACAGAAGGGTTGGGGGTATACTCCAAAAAAGAAAGTATGTCTCTAACACAAATAGTAGCAATACTCATGATGCTAATGTGTTTAATAGTGTCAGCAACGGGAAATACCTAAAATATCCTGAAGAAGCCAGAGGACGAAACTCGTCGAGATATGATTCCCTACTTTGCACAATAATTTCTACAGCTATACTTGAGTGCGAGGATAAATTTTGAAAATGAAATGTTCTTTTTACTTATTTGATTTGACTATCATGAAGTGTAACCACTATAATGTTATTGATTAACTGATGAATCATGTGTACTGTAAAACACACTGTTGTATTTATACTGTAATAATTAACTATGTATATTAGATTCATTACCTTGTTGACATTCATGCCTTTAACCTCCCTAGCGCACTGCTGAGGTCCAGATTTCTGTACCAAAAGTGCACCATAGACTTCAATGGTAAATTTTTCTTTATGTCGTAGGCCTGTAACTTCCCAAAATATGTCCGTACAAGGGTCTAATAGACATCCTGACTATAATAATGTTTGAAACAAACAATTATGTAAAATATATATTTTTTTTTAATAAAAATAATGGAAAAAAAACCCCACAAAAATTAGGACACAAAACTATGCTGCTATGTACTAAATATCGCCAAAATAAAAAGTCTCTGGTGCCCCAGATGTTCCCATTTGCACTTAACCCTCTCTAACCTGGTGTGATAAAATCTGCAAATGGGCATATCTGGGGCATCAGGGACTTTATTCTGGCGATATTTAGCACATAGGGGGAGTTTGAAAGCAGTTTTCTACATAGAAAACTGCTTTCATTCTATTTACTGTACAAATCTCCCGCCGCCTCTCCGAGTGACGTCATCACGTCACTCAGAGCGGGGGGGGGGGGGAGAAGGACACGAGCAGCCGAGGAGGATGTCGCATCGGGGACATGGGGACAGCGTGAGTATGCGCTCTCCCAGAGCCCCGCATTGTACTGGACGGCAGCACCTCGTCCAGTGTGATAGTAGCAGTTGGAGCGCTGGACGAGGTGCTGCCGTCCATAACGCTAGGGCGGTTAAAGTCATCTAAGTCCCTAAACCTTACGTTAGAGAGGGAGAGTTTGTTCTAGCATATGTAGTTTTTGCATAAATTAAGTTCAACGTTAAAGTAAAAATTCCAATTTTTGCAATTTTTACTTGACTTTGAACTTAATTTGTGCAAAAACTGTTTGTGTTAGAGACGTACTTTCTTTTTTTGTAGTATACCCCCAACCCTTCTCTACATCTCCAGTAAGTTTGGTGATGATACCATGTTCAGGGGCTTTGCAATTAACTCGAAATGGTAGAATGTTTAAAAAAAATTCAACCATCTCTACTGAAGAAGGTAGATTTTCAATTAAAGTGCCTTGAAAATCCATCCTGTAATAAACCTGTGATCTAACATTGTAATGATATTTATAGGTTGCTTTTTAAATACTCCTCTACTTGTTGGACCCCTATGTTGTCACCTTACCACATGGGTTTCCGATGGAGTATAGAGTTGGTTACTGTAATATCTTAGGGTTAGTGTTGATTGCAAATACTCTAATCTTCTGCATTTCGAGAATTCACGAAGATCTCAAATATAGAGCTATATCTTATTAATTGCGAATATCAGAGATTTTTCAAATCAGTACCTGTTACTACCGTGCACTGCATTCGCAATATGTGCATGTACAAGCTCCAATTTGCGCTTTGCGCTTAATGAAGTTAATAATGACTGGAGATGACCAATTCTCAAATGTACAAATTTATTGTGGATATTAGGGGAAATTTTATAAATATTGCCTATGCTGCTCATCACTACTTAGGGTAGGAATACACAAATCAACATTTGCTGGATTATTATTATTATCATTTATTTATATAGCGCCAGCATATTACGCAGCGCTGTACAATACATTAGAGTTGAGATGCAACACAATATAACACACAGGTACAGGTTATGACACAGGAGGAATAGAGGACCCTGCCCGGTCGTGCTTATAATGGATCTTTGATTTGATCGATTTGTGCAATTTAGCCTCCAGGGCGTTCTGCCCGAGTTATCTCAGGGTGAGTATCTCCAAGTTTCACATGGAGGGAAAAAAAACTTTTATTGGTTTATTTAAACTTAAGCTGTCCATACACGGCTCCATTTTTCGTTTGTAATCAAACAAAAAAACCCTTTCTTAGAGTGCGTGGTGATCGATCTGCAAAAAATGGATTTAAAAATCGACCTATGTATGGCCACCTTAACACAAAAGGACTCTAGATCCTCAAGTACTCCTAAAGAAGCCCCCAAGTAGGTAGACACATGTTGATTTGTGATCTGAGGAAATACCCTTGATTTTAACAAATTAGTTTACCAAGGTATTTCTATAATTAATATAGCTAAAGCCCTCCATACACCTTTAGATCACTCAGATCACACAGATATAATAACAACTATGTAGTATAGTGGCTTCCCTGCTAGAATACATAGTGATTGGAAGGTTTAGATCACATGGTTTTGGTAGAACAAAAGTTGATTGTACAGAAATTGTATGGTAAGATTGTAAGGTGTGTGTGTGTGTGTGTGTGGGGGGGGGGGGGGGTTAAGGCATGATTTGTTGCCCATAGTGATGTATACTGTTCCTGTGCAACCTGATTTCAATGTTTTTTTCTTATCAATGGACATTCTCATTTAAATTTAAACCTTAAAAGGCACCCAGGAGATTCAAGTATACTTCAATTTGCTTATTATCATACTTTCCATAATTTGCATTATCTTATTTACAGTCAGCAGAAAGACACCACTTGTTATGCGCTTAAAATGATGACCTATCCGGTAATACAAAGCAGCAATTAACATGTAACTATTCAATCAATAAAATACCCTAATTAAACTAAGTGGACATTGTTTTTTTATAGTGTATGTGTTTACAAAATAAACATGGAGTTTTGTCTAATTTCATAAGGTGTGGCTAATAATTGTGGCCTCAACTGTACCTGCCCCCGAAAGACCCCTTACCCTTACTCCATGAAGCTTTAGAATAAGACTAGGAATAAATGTATAGAAAAAAACTTTAATAAATACCGTATTTTTCGGACCATAAGACGCACTTTTTCACCCCCAAAATTGGGGGGGAAGTACCTGCGTCTTATGGTCTGAATGTGCGACCACCGTGGTCGCACCGGGAGGAGAGCTGAGGAGGAGAGCTGCGGCAGCTGTCATTTCCGATGTTCGGCTCTTCCATCTAAATGCCGCATCCCCTGCATCCCTACCAACGAGAACACAGAGGAGAGCTGTGTGCTGTATTCAGTTCGGCTATGGAAGGCTCGGCCGGGGTGCAGGGAATGCAGAAATCCTGGGCTGAACACAGAACACTGAACAGATCAGTGTAGTGTGACGTGTTGTGCTGAGAGTGTACTGCTGCTAGTGAGACCTGTGGCTGAATTGAATATTGAATCCATTAAATTCATTGCATTATCCCAATTGATGTGAAAACGTATTAAATCTTTTTTTTTCTGGATTTTCTGCCCTAAAAACTGGGTGTGTCTTATGGTCCGGTGCGTCTTATAGTCCGAAAAATACGGTAAATACTAAAAAAAAATTAAAGTGACCCCTAATGTAATCCTTTTCGATCCCCTGCCCAAAAAAACACATTACAATCACTGACAGGGAGTGTGTGATCAATTCACCCTGGTTTGCTTACTAATACCAGGGGTGAAATTATGTATGCCCATGATGCCCTGCTTTGTTAACAGACTTAGGCATTATGGCCACCCAAAATGTATCAGTAAACATTTTTTTCTTTTTAGTTTTTGGTTCAAGGCTGAGGCTCCACTGAGGTGGTTTGGCAACGTCTCGGGTGCGATTTTTTGACTTGCCCAAAGCGCTCCCATTGTCCCCAGTGTGCCTGTCTCATTGACGTTATGTGTTTTCTTGCCACAATCCTTGTCCCAATAGATGCAGATCGCACGGAGCTTTGCCGCGTTTTTTATAGAAAGAAAATGAAAAAATAAACTGGGGCGAAAATCCATTTTTGATCCAGATCCTTTTGTGCATGAGTTTTTCTGTCCGCATCAGTGGAGCCTTAGACTTACACATTTATTTATTAATAAATGTATTAAAAGCTACACTTTTTGAATGAATCTTTGTAACACATTTGTAGTTGTATTGTGTTTTATATTGGCATCATTATTAGTTGCCACACCGTAAAAAATGAACATGAATGCAAATCTCAAATGGACTACAACGTTCAGGATTTGAACCAGCACATTGTCTTTAATGTGTCTGTGCTTTTCATGCATTGAAATGTGTTGCCCAACCAATGTAAAAACAATGTTAAGAAAACAAACGTTAAAAGGTAAAAGAGGACAAAATGTAAATCTCAAGGGAATCGGTTAGTTACAAAAAAGTAGTAGGGGCAGGGAGAGGGTAGGCAACAGATCCCACAATATTAGAACAACAGCAATACAAACGTGAAGTATTAGGATATATACACAGGCAGAGTCACCGCCAGATTTTTCTGCTAATCAACCACCGTGCATCAGGTGCGCCCACCTGGACAGATCGACCAGGATCCTCCCGCATGTCAGATCGCACAGTTATCCAACATGTTGGTAAATTCCTGCCTGATCCCATTACTTTGGATGAAGACTAGCTCTCGTTTAAAGTATTGGCCAGAACAAGGGTGCTCGCCAATCCTCTGGGATCATGCTGCAGTCGGTCCCTCTCGAGGGAGAATCAGACCATATATGCCTACCTTTAGGGAACATGACATTTAGCTTAGCCGGGTAGTGGTAGCAATGTGTGAGTATTTTAAAGTTTATCTATTGAGATACTTTAATACGGGTCCATACACTTCCTGTGTATGTTGGCAGTACCCCCAATGTCCCTAAGCCCTCCCATAGCATAACCCTGCACTTTTCACAAAAGCTTCATTATGATGGAGGAGATAGAAGTCTACTCAATGTGCTTCACAAGTTGGGAGGTCTAGATGTCACCATGCCATTGTTCCTTCCCATGTCTTATATGTTTACAAGTTCTGCTTGTGGGTAGAAGAAGAGATGTTTAATGTGGCAGAATGTCTTAATGTCATTGGTACTGTAGATTTACACCAAGGTGGTTTTCATCTGACCTCATTGGAAGAAGTAATGTGCCCCCTCTACTCAGAAAGCATTCCCTGCACCTGTTGGTTAGGGTGATGTTACTGGCAGGTAATGGATAGTGAATTAGGAACCATGCAGAGAACCAGTATAGTGCAACTTGTCCTTTATTGAGGAACAGCACAACAAATAATAACTGTTCAGCCCTATATGAAAAGAAGTGCAGTCTTTTAGGCTTCACACCACACTGCAGCCCAGTCGTGGCAAATTGAACTGGTAGAATGTCCAAAGCTCAGGCGCAACAGCAAACAGTCCTTTGAAGTAACGTTGGGGACGCCCTGGCAATCCACCCAGCCTTGTTGGTATTTGGCTTCAGGTCACTGACTAAACAATTCCCTCCGGTGGGAATAGGCCACCCCACTTCTCACTGGCTCAACTGCAGCTGTGACCGATAGGCACAATGCAAAGCACTGGACTGCAGACAGGTGTGGTTTCACTCAGAGCCATCTGTAGCTTTGGGAGAGCTGATGGTGTGGCCTTGGTTTATCTACCGGAGGAGGATACTTACTGCAGCCTTATCTTATAAAACTTGCTCCCAGCTGGACATTAAACCTAGTGGAATACTATCCTTTGACACATGTTATTGAGGTCCTACCTGTTATTCTGAGGGAGGGCTGCCTGCTGTGGTTATTATCATTATTATCCTCATTTATTGATATGGCACCAACATATTATGCAGCACTGTAAAATAAATTTAGTTGAGTTGCAACACAAGATAACACCCATGTACAGGTTATAACACAGGAGGAGTAGAGGACCCTGACCAATCGGTCTTACAATGGTTCCCCGTTCCCTTAGTTGGGGCTTCAGTTGGGTCCCCGTGTTCTGATGGACGACTCACACCATCCAAGTCCAGTCACTATTGTCTGTTTCCCAAGCATCGTTGACCCTCCGCCAGCACCCAGTCCACCACCCAGCTCCAGCAAAAGGAAGATAACTATTTCTATATTTTAACTTCCCCTCATATGAAACTGTATGTTGCTCATATCCTTTAATTACATGGTCTATGCACTGAATCATATCATGTCAATTACACAGACAACAAACACTGAAGGAAGTTCTAAATTAGGAACAAAAGTCTGACAGAACTTAGAAATGAGACAAAGCACCAGTATATAGGAGGCTTGTACATGTATGAATGTATGGTATGAGTTTCCTTTATTACCATTTAAATTCACATTAACCAGAGGCCTCATGAATCTGGTATGAAAATCACTAGTATGCTGTGGTTTCAGAAAATCTTTTGTTTGGTATGCGTGTTATTTTAACAGTAGATTTTTAGTGTTGGCTCACAGAGAATCCCATTTTACACATTATATTACACCCTTATTCCAAAATGGATTTAATAGATTTTTTTCCTTAGAATTCTACACACAACACCCCATAATGACAAAGTAAAAAATGTTTTGGCAAATGTATTAAAAATAAAAATGTGAAAACACAAGTACAATAAGTATTCACAGCTCAATAATTTGCCGTTGCACCTTTGGCAGCATTTACAGCCTCAAGTATTTTTGAATATGACTATCACCTATCCTTGGTCATAGCTATAAATTTATAGAGTAAGGATTTGTGTGTAAAAATCGGCTGGTCAATCGCATCAGCAATCGCACGCCATCAGCTGCCTGCTGTCAACATGTGCAATTTAAATCGCGTCCACGCCACGGCTGATCACTTAATTGGGAACATAGCCTAACTGGTTTCAGGGCTTCCCATTACTGAATCTGAAGAGCTACTTGACATCATAAATGTTTGCAGCCATACATTGTTCCAAGCAACGCAACATTTGTGCTCTGCACCAGTGCCCTCTTCTGGTCATGGAACTGTATGGCACTTTGAATTCTAAACTATATTACGTTGAAACCCCATTGTTTAAAGCTAGCCATACACGGGTCAACTTTTGATCAACTTGTGCGATTCAAACACTGATCGATCTGCAAACATCGATCATACTACCACACAGTGTAATTGATTTGTTTGCAATCAATTTACAATTGTACTATGGAGCGTACTTTCTATCACTTTTGTTAGAGTGTACCAGGTGGGTAGGAATCGATTCCTCTTCGATTGACGATTCGATTAAACCATGTATAGCCACCTTAAGGAGGTGGTGGGGGGTGAAACAGATGTTAGTTTTGTTTCCTTGTCAAAGTAAGCTACAGGGTGAATTCTTATCTGGGTTATCTTATTATCTGAATAACATCATGCAAGACATACAGTGGCTTGCAAAAGTATTCAGCTCCCTTGAACTTTTCCACATTTTGTCACATTACAGCCACAAACATGAACACATTTAATTGGAATTCCATGTGAAAGACCAATACAAAGTGGTGTACACGTGAGAAGTGGAACGAAAATCATACATGATTCCAAACATTTTTTTACAAATAAATAGCTGCAAAGTGGGGTGTGCGTAATTATTCAGTCCCCTTGGGTCTGAGTGCAGTCAGTTGCCCATAGACATTGCCTGATGACTAAATGACTATGCTAATGGATAAATAGAGTGCACCTGTGTGTAATCTAATGTCAGTACAAATAAAGCTGCTCTGTGACACCCTCAGAGATTGTCTAAGAGAATATTGGGAGCAACAACACCATGAAGTCCAAAGAACACACCAGACAGGTCAGGGATAAAGTTATTGAGAAATGTAAAGCAGGCTTAGGCTACAAAAGGATTTCCAACCCCTTGAACATCCCACGGAGCACTGTTCAAGCGATCATTCAGAAATTGGAGGAGTATGGCATAACTATAAACCTACCAAGACAAAGCCGTCCACCTAAGCTCACAGGCCGAACAAGGAGAGCGTTGATCAGAAATGCAGTCAAGACGCCCATGCTGACTCTGGACGAGCTGCAGAGATCTACAGCTCTGTTGGCCTTTATGGAAAAGTGGCAAGAAGAAAGGCATTGTTAACAGAAAAGCATAAGAAGTCCCGTTTGCAGTTTGCCACAAGCCATGTGGGGGACACAGCAAACATGTGGAACAAGGTGCTCTGATCAGATGAGACCAAAATGGAACTTTTTGGCCAAAATGTGTGGTGGAAAACTAACACTGCACATCACTCTGAACACACCATCCCCACTGTCACATATGGTGGTGGCAACATCATGCTCTGGGGGGGCTTCTCTTCAGCAGGGAAAGGGAAGCTGGTCAGAGTTGATGAGATGATGGATGGAGCCAAATACAGGGCAATCTTGGAAGAAAACCTCTTGGAGTCTGCAAAAGACTTGACACTGGGGCTGAGGTTCACCTTCCAGCAGGACAATGACCCTAAACATAAAGCCAGGGCAACAATGGAATGGTTTAAAACAAAACATATCCATGTGTTAGAATGGCCCAGTCAAAGTCCAGATCTAAATCCAAATGAGAATCTGTGGCAAGATCTGAAAACTGCTGATCACAAACGCTGTCCATCTAATCTGACTGAGCTGGAGCTGTTTTGCAAAGAAGAATGGGCAAGGATTTCAGTCTCTAGATGTGCAAAGCTGGTAGAGACATACCCTAAAAGACTGGCAGCTGTATTTGCAGCAAAAGGTGGTTCTACAAAGTTTTGACTCAGGGGGCTGAATAATTACGCACACCCCACTTTGCAAAAAATTTTGGAATCATGTATGATTTTTGTTCCACTTCTCACGTGTACACCACTTTGTATTGGTCTTTCACGTGGAATTCCAATAACATTGATTCATGTTTGTGGCTGTAATGTGACAAAATGTGGAAAAGTCTGAATACTTTTGAAAGCCACTGTATAATGAGCATATAAGCCAAGACAGCATTTTTTGCTGATATCATTAATATCAAAGGGTCCTTTATGGAAAGGTAATTCAATCCTTGTAAGTACCATGTTGCAATATAAAAACTACTTTTGTAGTATGCTAAGAGACTAATAAATAAAAACAAAAACACGTTAATACATCAGTCAATTATTTTATGCTCTTATTTGAAACTGGGGCAGTCAAAATTTTTTGCCTTTTCTTAAACTTTTGGCTTAAGGCTAAACTCCATGTGGATAAAAAAAGAAAACACTTTACACTTTTTCAAATGAACATCTCTGAATGAATTCACCCCTAAATGTATTGGTTTGTTTTCCTCCAGAAATGGATGCCGGGATTTTACAATATAGCAATAAGGTCTGAAGCCATGATATCAACAATACAAAGCTTATATGTCCATACCTGTCAGCATCATTGTGATAGAATAAGGGTCAAATACAGGAAGTGTAGTCACTTCCCGCAGTCACTTTTGGATCACGGTATTTGGATCACGGTTCTCCCGCATTCCAAATGCAGGAAGTGATGTAATTGACGTCACAGTCATCGGGAGGCCTCCCTTACATTTAGTTGTGGGCTGATTTAGGAGGTAGGGGGCCGGAACGTAACATGATAGCCAGGAATTGGAAATCAGGTAATCCACCATCATATAGCGAATTGATAACAAAAGTATCAGATGTTAGAACGATGGAATATCTTACGGCGAGTTTGAATGACAAAATAGAGAAATTCTATGAAACATGGGCTCTTTGGGATAATTACCTAGGTGTATAAGAGGGGTAAGAACATGCGCTAAGTTGTTAAAAAAAAAAAAAGATCAATGAGGTTTGAATGTATAGGGATGAATGAAAATGTAAGAGAGTTATATGTACAGGTACATGTATAAAAGATATTGTATGTGCCAATTTATTTTTTGTATCTATGTGAAATATAATAATAAAGAAATTATTATCAAAAGGAGGTAGGGGGCATTACTCTCCCTAATAATGTCCCACCCCGCACATCATTTGCATAAGCAGGGTGGAAACTTAGGAGGGGACAGTAAAGTCCCTCCTTAATTACTCCGATTTCGAAATCCGGGACTTTGTGAAATCGGGATTTGGCTGGGAAAGCCACACGAAAACATGACTTTTACGGCCAAAATGGGATGGGTGACAGGTATATATGTCTGTAATGTGAAGGGGAAACACAGACCAGCTTACAGACTGGGCATGGACAGTTAAATCTCTTCACCTGCTCTCCGTAGACATTAACCTCACCGGTGGTATAATTATATATATTTTTTTAAATGCTACAGTAAATGTAACCTCCCTAGCACTCTACTGAGGTCCAGTTTTCCGTACAAAAAGCACACCATAGACTTTAATGTTGTAGGCCTGTAACGTTCCAAAATATGTCCTTACAAGTTAGGGTCTAATTTTTTCTTAATAAATAATAAATAATAAAACACAAAAATCAGGTCACACAGATACATTTGATTAAAGGGTGGAGGTGGAGATGTTTGGTGTAATTAGTAGAGATGGTGGAATTTGTTTGACTTGCTGAATTGATGATGATCCACAATTGCTGGAGAAATAGAGGTGTTCCTCTACCATGTGCAGTTTTTGCATAAATTAAATTAAAATGTAAGTGGAAAACCCTACTCAAACATTTCAGCTTGACTTTGAACTTTTATGAATAAACCACAAGTACCAAAGCAATCAGTGGCGTAGAAACCAGGACTGCAGCCATAGCACTGCTATGGGGCCAGCAGCCACTAAGGGGCCCGATCCTGGCTGCTTTATCCTTTTTTTTTTCTTCATTCTGCTCTGTCATCCCCTCCTGAAGTCGGAGGCAAGAAGATGAGAAGGGACTACTTTTCTTCCCCTGCTTGCTTCCGACAATAATTTCTTAGCCCCGGCTGCTTGGTGGCCACACCCCCTCTCCTCTCACTAACCAACTGCAGAGGGGGAGAGGAACTGCCTATGGGGGGCCTGACTACCTATGGGGGGCTCACTGGCTGTCTTTATGGGAGGG
>CM070033.1:39664236-39677343 GCA_036250615.1 Ptychadena robeensis | reverse complement strand
GGGGGGGGGGGATAAAAAAAATTGCTATGGGGCCCAGTCATTTCTAGCTACGCCCCTGAAAGTAATACTTTATTTTTGTAATATTCCTACAATTCAGATTAAGGAATTTTCAAAATGAAATTCCACCAGGAAAATTAGCACTAAATCCATAAAATGGCAGTTTGGATTTTTACATTTTTCAATGGTTGAAAAAGAGTTCTTCTCGAAACGCGTCCCATTGTTCCTATTGAGCCCCCCAGTATCTGTAAGCAGGAAGTGATCTCTTCTCCCCCACCAGGAAGAGAGGTCCTCCTGGATAGCACATGGCCCTGAGAGAGCCAGCCTTGTAAACCTCTCTCAATGTGAGTATCTTGTCTGTTGTTTTGTCTCATTTTGTTCCATTTGTTTCACCTTATCCTTTTCCATTTTTTAACCATCTGTTGTACTAGGTTGTGCGCCTCTGTCCTTGTTCTTATTTGGATTTTTACATTAAATGGAGAAATCACTCTACTCAGTACAATTCCCCTTTACACTTGATGCCCTTGACACCGGTGTGATGTCAGCAGGTCCATTAGGAGGAGTATTTCATATTGAATCATATTAAAAAGAGTTTTCAAAGCAGAAAACTGTTTTCACTTTGATTTGGATTTGAAAATCCCGCCACGACCCAGTGTGACGTCATCATGCACATGACACGTAAATCGGAGAAGCAGTCGGAGCCACTGCGGACTCCAGGGAAGGTGAGATATCGCTGCGGGGCTGCTATCAGCAATGGAGTGCAGCTTGTTTAGTGCACTTTTTGTAAGTTCTCAGGAATAATGCCAGGACAGGTAATTTAACTCTTGAAGTTTGATTAAAACTTTTTAACCCATGTGTAGCTTTAGGGTCCCCATACACCTTTAGATTTTTCTGTCAGATTTCCGTTAGATCTCCTTTTTTAGATCTCCTTTTTTTACTAAAACCATGTAATATAAGGGACTTTCTAAACCATCAAGTCTACCTGTGTTCTATTGCAGAGGACCCTATACTACATAGTGGTTGGTAGATCTAAAGGATATCTGACAGAGATCTAAAGGTGAATGGCCAGCATACAGGACATACAGTTTATAAACAATAGTAAGGTATCTGCATAAAAAATAATTAATTTGGTAAACTGCATGTTTACATCTATGGGTTATCTCTGCACATGTCATACTTTGAAGTCTTGCATTGCAACCTGGGTGGTAATTAGCTGTTGTAATAAGCTCTTAATCAGTTTAAAATATTGACATTATGAGAAGTTAATCAGCTGTAAACCATGTAAATAAGAGTAGACTGATATTTAGGCCTCTGTCTTTTCAACTGACGAATTTGCTGGGCAGCTTACTTTAATATAAATACAGTTGATAACAGTGGAAACTCTCTTATAACGAGCCTCAGTCTTAAGCCCCCCATACACGTTCCGATTATTCTCCCGACCGATTTTTTGTCCGATCGTGTCACCCGATTTTCACCTACAATGTTATGGTCGGTCGGTCGACTGGCACGAAAAATCGGAATTCGAATTATCACCGATTGATCAGCCTGTAACTATTTATTAACAGCAGATTGACCAAAATTCACGGACAGGTCCGAAGCGGTCCCGACTGATTTTTTGGCCGATTTTGAGAAATCTGGATCGGTCGGGTACATAATTCTGCATCCGATTAATCTCCCGATCGATTAATCTCCCGACCACGTTGGTCGGTCGGGCAAAATTCGTATGAAAAATCGGAACGTGTATGGCGGGGTTTACTGATTATATAGGTTCACCATGCATAATAATGGAGATTTTTCCCCAACCCATATATGTAATGAATCCTTCTTACTGTAGATCCATCTGCTATCCAGGTGTACTGAAGGACCTCAGGCTTTGGCTAGCCACATTGTAAGGCTATGTTCCCACAGGTGATCGCGGGGTGGACACTATTTTAATTGCACGTGATTGCTGATGCGATAGGGAGCTATTGACTAGATTTTTTACACTAGATTTAAAAAAAAATCGCCCCAAATAAAATAAAAAAATTGCCCTCAATAAAATAAAAAAATCGCACCAAATAAAATAATAAAATTCACACAACAAGCGATCCTGACCACATCAATGAAAGTTGGCCAACATCCCAAATAACAATTTCAAAAAAGGGGGAGGTGGTGGGTGACCATGGGAACAAACGGGTAAGGCACCTCAGGCCCCAACCATCTGCTCCACCAGCACTTGCACCGCCTCACAAAAATATTCCCTTGATAAAAGGGACAGGGGTACTTTAAGGGCCAAATTAGTGCATAACTTGATTCAGACGAATTATGTAGTATATATGAACCCAATATCAGCAATGTAAAAATGCATAAGAAGTGTAGTCAACATAAATTATTTCCATTGTCCAACATGATTAAAAAGCTTGTCCAGCTATTTATTAATGTCCATAAAAATAACAGGTAAACGTTGTGTCTGGAGTTGTCGCAATTATCCTGATTGACGGTAGGATGGAGGTGCGAGGAGATAAGGGGTCCCAAAGGCGAACCAGGTCAAGAATGACCCCAACATACAGTATGTTTCAAGATAGTCTTTTCATCCGGAGGTCATCAATGTTCACTTTGAGGCCTGCGTGTA
Organism: Ptychadena robeensis; assembly: GCA_036250615.1. Taxonomy (NCBI): domain Eukaryota; kingdom Metazoa; phylum Chordata; class Amphibia; order Anura; family Ptychadenidae; genus Ptychadena; species Ptychadena robeensis. Next base: position 39,674,735 of record CM070033.1, on the reverse strand, counting down.
AGTACAAGGATGCAGTAAATGGTGGTTTCTTTGCGTATATGGGGCTGTTTAGGGATAAGTCTTACCCTCTGATTGCGCATCCGTGAATCCAAGAGGACCTTCGCATAATAAATAGCTGGACAAGCTTTTTAATCATGTTGGACAATGAAAAAATGTTATGTTGACTACACTTCTTATGCATTTTTACTTTGCTGATAATGGGTTCATATATACTACATAATTCGTCGGAATCAAGTTATGCGCTAATTTGGCCCTTAAAGTCCCCCTGTCCCTTTTATCAAGGGAATATCTTTGTGAGGTGGTGCAAGTGCTGGTGGAGCAGATGGTTGGGGCCTGAGGTGCCTTACCCGTTTGTTCCCACGGTCACCCACCACCTCCCCCTTTTTTGAAAATAATAAAATTGCCACCAATATAATAAAAAAATCGCCCCTTGATCACAGCCATTTATTCTCTATGAGCGAGCGTCTGCCCGCGATCTAAACGCAGTGAGCCGCAAATCTGAACGCCGGTCCAACTGCATTGGATCGAGGCCTTTAGTGGGGACAAGCCCATTAAACTAAATGGATAGATCAGCCGCAATTACAACGTGCGTTTAAAATCGCCCCGTGGCTGATCACCTAAGTGGCAACATAGACTAAGACTTTACAAACAGTCCAGCATCCCTAGCCTACAGGATAATGATCACAGTCTGACATAGTCACCAAAAGGGCCATTTAACACTAGCTGCGGTGCAGTATAGTACCACAATGCAGCAACCTCCAGCCTTCATTTTTGTGGACACAGCGCAAGTGTCTTAGACTAGTATGGCAGATGCAAGGGTGCAGCAAGGTAGTGCAGGTGTGAAATGGTCCTAACACCTGTCTATCTGGGATATCCAAAGATTCCATCACAAGGTGGTGATACCATTAGGAAGGGAAAAATGACAGAGGCTTTCCAGGAAATAATTCTTTTTTCCATTTATAACATTGATAAGTTCCATCCATACTGCCAGGTGACAACCCTACCATAAGATCTAACATGGGCGTCATTAGACATAATGCTGCACAATAATACACAGAGCACCACACAGGCCTTGCAGAACTGTGAACGTAGCCATACACGGTTTAATCCTGCAGTTGAGAATATTGATTCCTACCCAAATTGTTGACCAAATGTGATCAAAATTAGCGATGAGCAGCATAGACAATATTCATATTCGCTAAATATTGCAGTTTCACCTAATATTCCCAATTAATGTATTTGTGATCTCCAGTCATTATTACCTTTATTGTGCAAAATTGTCACAGCCACATCTAGTGGCAGAATGTGAAATAGCAGCGGCAGTGTAATCACCACACAAGACAACACTCATAGAAGTCATTTATTACCATTCATTGCGGAAATCAGCACTTGTACATGCGCCTTTTGCAAACGCAATGCATGGTACTTTCCCTAGAACCTCCAATATTTGTGATTATAAAGATAAAGCACTTTTTTCCAGAGCTTTGTGACTTCTCAAAGTGTCGATATTCGCAATCATGAACACTAATCAAAATTGATCTTAAAATTGGTCAAGCAGTGAACGCACATATTGGCGTCAGCCGATCGCTGACACAACCCATAAATGCTAGACTGACAGTCAATATTAAATTGCAGAAGTTGATATGTGTATGGCGACCCTTAAGGAATGGCGCAGTGAGCGCTCTCTGCCTGCTGACTGCCTGGCTCCAGCAATATGGTAGAGTGAAGTAATCAGACCATCACTTATAGGGGAACGTCAAGTGGATTTAATCAATATACAGGAATATTTTGGTATAATCAAAGCACTATCACAAAGCTTATTGTCATAAGACACAATGATCTATTGTCCCACCCAGAGACCCTCAATGTATGTCCTGGGTTCACCAGCACAAATCACGTGCCTCTTCCATATGTTCATCGCTTCTCTAGAAGTTCTTAGCGAGACGGAGCAACCAGCATAGACAGGGTTAATAATAGTCCTGCCGGAGACCTCTGATTGGGTCAGCTCATCTCTAATGTCACCCAATCGTGGCCATTCTGTGAGAAAGCCAAAACAAGCCCATGCCGGCTGCGTTTAGCCAACCAGCAGTGACAGAGTGGAGTGAATGACAGCTCTTCCTCCAACAGCGTTAGACCTTCAGTACATGACTTAGGGTGTATGGGCGGGGCGATAAATTAGGAAGCGAGAGGAAAGATGTGAGTCGTGAATGACAGCCTAGTGAACCAATAAGTGACTCGGCTGTCAGTTAGTTAGCCAATAGACAAAAAGCAGGTATAACCAGGCGGTCTCTGAGAGTTCGGAGGAAGGCGCATGTTGTTGTGTGAGGCGATAGAAGATGGCGGTGCCCGGGCTGTGGGTTTACCTGGCTGTGTGCATGCTTAGCGGGCTGTGCTCGGCGTCACTGGGATTCCTGAACCTGGAAGAGCTGACGGAGATGAAGTACGGGATAGAGATCCTGTCAGAGCCGGTGATAAAGGGGCAGGTAATGGAGAGCCGGGCACCAGCTGTTACCTGAGTATAGCGGACTGTGGCAGTCCTGTCATCACCCGGGGGCACCGCATCCCCAGGCAGCATGGCGGTACCCTCATCCATGGCATGACTTCCTGTTGGCAGCATTACACGTGTGGCGGCTCAGACTGGGGGCTGCAATGTATAGAAGGCTGCACACCATACCACAGTCATGACACTATAGGGGACCAGGTTGATCAGAGTAAATGCTCCATGGTTGGTGAGTATGGCAGCCATGTAGTATGTAAGTCCTCCTCTGACCATGATGGGCAATTTTCTTTTTACTGGCATCAACCATGGAGTACACATGTTTGACGCAGGTGTATGCCTTGGTTGCTGCGGATGGAAGGAGCCACATGCCATGGTCGGTGCAGGTGAAAGGAGCCACGTGCCATGGTCGGTGCAGGTGGAAGGAGCCACGTGCCATGGTCGGTGCGGGTGGAAGGAGCCAGTGTTGGTGCAGGTGGAAGGAGCCACGTGCCATGGTCGGTGCGGGTGGAAGGAGCCATATGCCATGGTTGCTGCGGGTGGATGGAGCCACATGCCATGGTTGGCGTGGGTGGAAGGAGACACGTGCTGTGGTTGGCATGGGTGCAAGAAGCCACGCACCATGTTGGCATGGGTTCAAGAAGACACGCACCATGTTGGCATGGGTGGAAGGAACCATGCGCCATGTTTAGCGTGGGTGGAAGAAATCTGTGGCATTGGTGGGTGTTAATTAACAACTTGTTCTGTAGAACCTGGCATAGGACAGTCTTCCAGCATTGCTCTCCTTTGTGAGTGTGATGTTATGTAGCCAAATGTTGAGAACTACATAGGTTTCACTTGAAGAATGCCTGAAACCAGAAACATGTTGTATTTGTTTATTTTAAAAAAAATGATAAGAATTATAAGTGACAGCTGCTGTGCTTGATTGGCTCAGTTTCAGTCGGCATACACTATGCAGACAGTTATATACTAATAAAGAGATTTCACCATCATAAGCCCCCCCCATACACCCTACAATCTTTCCATACAATTTCTGTACAATCACATTTTCTTTTACCAAAACCATGTAATATGAAGAGCTTTCTAAACCTTCCAATCACTATGCATTCTATCAGGGAGGACCCGGCACTACATAGTTGTTAGTAGATCTAATGGAAATTGTATGGATCGATCTTAAGGTGTATGGGGGGCTTAATAGACCACCTCTATCACGGATCTTTCCTCGCCCTTTGCCACTATTACCATAGCCCTCAAATCCCAGTAATGGATGATCAATTCAGGTAAAAAAAATATTCAAATGATTGACTTCCTTTATCTTTGCTGACTTTCACAAAAACAAAATGAAGTTTCGTTTGATTTTTTTTTTAACAGGAAATGGCTACATTCATAAAGTAATCATGTCCTGAAATTATTTGACATGTTCGATTTTACATTCGATGTTTACCAATTTGATCAAAGTTTACCGACCTGTCCGATAACTTCAGATTGATTTTTTTTTTTTTATTGATTTTTTTTTTTTTTCGATATCGATAACTTTTTATTGAACAAAAGTTTTTCGGTACTTGAATTTCGTTAGACCACAACCACTTCAACCTCCTTGACTTTTATAAAAATGTTCTGCACCTCCCTTCCCCCATCACATTGACGCTGGGGATGTGCTGGAAAAAGCACCCCCGTCTGGCATCATAGAAAAGATCAGCTAGTCCACCCATACATATATAGATTGTGATGCGATGTTTTGGCCGTGTGTGATGACGCGAGGTCAATCGGCCGAAACATCGCGTCACAATCAGTCCGGGAACCCTATCTGTGCTATCGGGTTGGCAGACTGCATGTAGTGAAGCTGGCTGTGCTGTGTGTCAGCATGAAGGGAGAGAAGCTCCCCCCCCCCCCCTCTACCCCCTCACAGGGAGAGAAAGAGGCAGCCTGATTCTGCTTCTGGGCTGATCTGAGATCTCTCGGAGCTGAGTAGACATATGCCCATACTGTAGACGGAGACACTGTGTCCCTGTCTAAAGTATCAGAACGATCTAAGTACTACGGACATGTCCATAATAGATTCGATCAATTTGGTTGCTGATTTAAGCTTTAGATCGGTACTAAATTTTTCGGCCATAAAATCTAAAGGCCCCCATACACCTTACAATTTTACCTCACAATTTCTGTACAATCCACTTTTGTTCTACCAAAACCATGTAATACCTAGGTGCCCAACCTGCGGCCCGGGGGCCGAATGCAGCCCTTTGGGCATTGTTTGGCGGCCCCCCTTGGTCCTCTACATGCGGCCCCCAAAACCTAACTTCATGCATAGGGCATAGCAACTCACCTATGAAGGGGTCACACGATGACCCAGCTTTCCTAATCAACTTTAGCGGTCCTACATCAGTAACATTGTCAATGTTTATAAGGGAAACCAGGTCAGGAGGGGGGTGGGTGCTGTCGGGTCCACCGCCTGCTGAGATATGCCGACGGGGGGAGGGTCTGGATCGATATTATGTGCGGCCCTTTAGTGATGCTGAGGGCCACACTTGTGGCCCTCCATATCAACTCAGTTGCCCACCACTGATGTAATATAAGGATCGTTCTAAACCTTCCAATCACTATGTATTCTATCAGGGGGGATCCGGCACTACATAGTTGTTGGTAGATCTAAAGGAAATCGTACAGAGTACTAAAGATGTATGGGGGGTTTAAGGGACACCATGGGCTCCAACCGGACAGGTGAGTATTGTTAGTAAACAAACTCACCCGAAATATCTTGTGCTAACTGGTCAGGAGGTAAAAAAAAAACCAGACAAAGGGTCTGCCACATCCCTATAAGGGGATATTGCCTCGCTGTTTTGCTGTAAACATTGATGGAAGGCTTGTGTTCATCTGCGTTGTATACAGTAGGTTTCAGTTGTAACATTGTTGTAAATACCGGCAGATTGGGAGCGGACGGTGTATGTCCGGTTTCATCTGAAAATAACTAGACCTCCTTGTATTTATTGTGTTGTGATGACAGGTGCTGCTAGTGTGTGTGTGTGTGTGTGTGTGTGTGTGCAGGGCTGTGGAGTCGGAGACATTTTTGGGTCCCTGGAGTCGGAGTCAACCGACTCCGATTCCTACTAAATTTAAATGGGAATAATTTTTTTTTTTTTTTTTTTATTAAAAAGAAATTGCTTCAAATGTCGCAATTAACAAACAGTCCTAATGAACGACTTCTCTGCTATTGGAATAAATGCATGCCATGCATAACATTACAGCGCCCGAGTGGGGGCCGACAGACCAGCTGAGATGAGCTCTAGACTGCAGGGTAATGACGTCATCGCGCTGCTCTCCAGAGCTGACAGCAAGACGCCGGTCTTCATTGAGACTAACAGCATCGGCCAGAGATTATCGGACATATCCGTTCTCTGGCCAGCCCAGCTGTGGGGTGACAGCGATCTGTCACCCCATGTGGGCACCCCCGATCGGCGAGCGTGCACGCCCATCGGTCGGCAGCAAAATCGGCCGCCGCTCGGTGCGTGTATGGCGGCCTTAACTCTCACTGATAATGAAGTCAATGTTTGTTGCCGGACTAGAGATGCTAGTGACTGGAATGGATCGCCAATAGTTCAAGACTGAAGCTGTAAAGCATTTGGAAAACCACTGTGATTCAGCTGAGGCGACAAATACTTAGATTGTTAGCTTCAACTTTACACATGACTCTGGGATTCCAGGGAAATCATGAATCATGTTTGAAATGCCCCTTCGCCCTGCCTCTTCTTGGAGCCTTCCACTGCCCTATCTTCAGCAGAAGATCAGAACACTGAAGCTTGGCACACACGGGTAGATCTGTAAAAAGATTTGAGTACAATCAATCAACTTGCGCACTCATGGTGATTGATTGTACTCTAATCTGTTTACAAACCTACCCGTGTGTGCCTTCCTTTGGGTGGGATCAATAGAGCCGGCTCAAAGGAACTTGATTGAACGGGGTTCCAACATGTTGAAAAGACCCCGTTCAATCTCCAATACTTTGCATGGAGACATGAGTCTTTATGGAAAGTTTTGAAACAGCTGCGGCTCTTGCCTCCTCCACAGCTGTCAGTGTGAAGGGGGCGGAGCTGTGTGAGTGAGGCAGCTGTATGAGACAGGCTGCTTCTCCCCAGCTTGTGGCGTGTTGTAAATCACACACTGCAAGCTGGGGATAATGGGTCCCCATTGAACAGGAATCGATGTGCCCATGTGGTGCACATTGATTTCCGTTCAATTGATCCCCGATCAGTGACAGCGTGGTGCCTAGCTTAAGGAAAAAGCAGCAGCATCTTCTGCCTAACTCCCTTTCTCTGCTTTAATTGGCCATTACAGTACAGTGGTTTCCTAGCCAGTAGTTCTGTGGTTAGTGTATGTTGCCTTCCTTTCCTTCAATGGATGCATATAATACATTAGCATATTACATACAGAGGAGTCGGAGTCGAGGAGTCGGAACAATTTGAAACTGAGGAGTCGGAGTCGGGGAATTTATTGACCGACTCCACAGCCCTGTGTGTGTGTGACTACCTATTAAATGTGTATTCTTCTTAACATGCAAATCGTTCTTCTCTGCATGGCATTCCACAACGCATATCTCCACTTTCACTTCCCTTTTATATTACATTTAGGAAATGACGCGCATAAAAATATTGTACAGATACGCCTGTGTCAGTTTATATAAAATACCCAAAATATTGTTTTTCTCACGTGCGCGCTTGTGGCCGTCGGTCGGCTGCAAAATCGGCCGCCCCTGTCGCCCCACAGCGAACATGTCCGATGTTCTCTGGCCGATGCCATTAACTTCAATGAAGACCGGCGTCTTCATTGAAGCTAATTGCTGACACACAGAGGGTGCCTGCCGATTCTTACGTCATCATGCTGCATTCCAGAGATCATCGGAACTGGTCTGTCGGCACCCACTCGGTGTGTGTGTGGGGGCCTTTAGCCTGAGTTAAGTCGGGGTACCCACCCAGGAGGATAAGCAGCTACATTTATTTGCAAACCTTGATTTTATTTAAATGCAAAGAGACCCATCACCACCATATCATCCTATGAAATATCTGTTTGTAAAGTAGCCCATACACACTTGCATTTCCATCCGACCATGCATGGTCGATCGGTCAAAAGATTGGGCGGAAATCTAAAACTTAAAGTTGTAATTCGGGCCAAAATCAGCCACCCAATCGGTCTAAGCCATTACGGACATGTCCGATGTAATTACTTAGGATGGGGACCAGTGTCCCACACAAAGGGTGCCTGGCTGATTCTCGGCAGGAGCGGACGCACGTGATGACATCATGCGGGGTCAATCCATCAGAAGATCTAAACATGTAGGGGCACCATAGAGGGCTGCCCTCTATGGAAGATTTGTGTATAATTTAGATATGAACTATATCTCTTGGTACACCATTTGTTGTGATGAAAGTGGCCTCCATTAAAGGTGACCTCTGTGTCAAGTTTTCATCATATAATAAGTAGACTAGCTGTTGCCTAAGACTTTTTCCTGAATAACCTGAAATGAGTTATGTAGATCATGAAGTCAGAGGAAAGTCTTTACCTCTCCTAAGTTAGACCAATGACTGAAGCCAAGCCATCTGTGTGTTCCCCTTACAGTGGAAGTAGGGATCTGGGCTCCTGGGAGGGTCTCGCAATGTGAAAGTGTGCTCATCGAATATAAATAGCCCACCTACTATATTATATGGAAGACCATGAATACAGCCTTACTCCTGATTTGAACAATTCCCGCATTGACTGTACATAAATAAATAAGGTGCCAATGCATCTCACCTTTTTTTAAGACCTTTGCTCTCCTGCCGTTTATACTTGAAATATAATATTGATGTTGGGTTTTTTTCTTGCAGAGCAAAGCTGACAACATTGTAACCATCGCCTCAAAATACAAGCAGAATTATGAATGTAAGCTGCCTGCAATCGCTGTGAAATTTCAGCAGGATAAAGAGGAAGACGGCCAGGCCTACTCTGGACTAGGAATTTCTGATCTCTTAAAACCTATGGAAGCTGCCCCTTGCCTAACCAAGGTACGCTTTACTGTATAATAAACTGTGCCAAAGTGAAGGTAGCCATAGACGCCTCTGCGATTGATTTCCGATACGATCATTCCCAGCGATTGAGGAATCGGCGATCGATCGTTTTGCACACCACATTGGGAAGCCAAAATCGATTTTGAGAGGAGCTGATTGCCTGTGACCCGTAAAGGTCAATTAGAATGGCTGCAGGAAAGGGAACTATGGGTCGAACACACAGGAAGTGATCGAGGGTCTCCCCCAGACAGAACTTCAGTGTCTGTGCACAGTACAGTGCAGCTCTTTACTTTTAACAAATCAGAGATTCCTAGCATCAGGGACAGCAACAATTACAACATCAGGAAAGGTAAAAAGTTATTTTAGTAATTCTGCTTAAGGTAGCCATACACGAGCCTGTTTTTCAACCGATTGCTGTTTACGTTGATCGCTCAGCCAAAAATCTGATCAAACCTTGCGACATGTTGGTTTTCTTTGGTCGATCCTTCAAGGTGGGCAGCAGTCGATTCGCAAGGCGATCGATCAAAAATGGTTTTATAGCTACTTTAAGCAGAATTGCTAAAATATATGGGTGTGCTAACTTTTTACCTTTCCTGATGCCTTAGGGTTGTCTCTGTCCCTGATGCTAGGAATCTTTGATTTGATAAAAGTAAAGAGCTGGGTTGTACTGTGCACAGACGCTAAAGTTCTTTCTTCAGAATAGATGGTAGAGGACAGGAGTATGATGTAGAACCTTGTCCATTTACATTTAGCAAATAATATAATTCTCTGCAATAGGACAATGGAAGGGTAGAAAGTGCTGAACAGCATGTGGTCCATAGGTTTGTAAAATATATTTGGGGAAAGATTAAGGTCAGGGACATATAAGATTAAATTATGAGACTGTAAGTTGTATTCATGGGAATGTAGCCAATTGGGAAGGTCAAAATATATGGAATGCCAGTGCAACCTTTTTGTAACCATTGATATACAGTATACACTAACCGGCCACTTTATTAGGCACACCTTGCTAGTACCAGGCCTTCAGAACTGCCTTCATCCTTCATGGCAGAGATTCAACAAGGTACTGGAAACAGTCCTTAGAGACATCAGTCCATACTGACATGATGGCATCACACAGTTGCTGCAGATTTGTCGGCTGCACATCCATGGTTTGAATCTCCCATTCCACCACATCCCAAAGGTGCTCTATTGGATTGAGATCTGGTGACTGTGGAGGCCATTTGAGTACAGTGAACTAATTGTCATGTTCAAGAAATGAGTCTGAGATGATTCAAGATGACAAGGTGCATTATCCTGGAAGTCGCCATCAGAAGAAGGGTACACTGTGGTCATAAAGGGATGGACATGGTCGGCAACAATACTCAGGTAGGCTGTGGCGTTGCAACGATGATCAATTACTACTAAGTGGCCCAAAGTGTAGCAAGAAAGTGTCCCCCACACCATTACACCACCACTGTCAGCCTGAACCGTTGATACAAGGCAGGATGGATCCATGCTTTCATGTTGATGCCAAATTCTGACCCTACCATCCGAATGTCGCAGCAGAAATCGAGACTCCTCAGACCAGGCAACATTTTTCCAATCCTCTATTGTTCAACTTCGGTGACCCTGTGTGAATTGTAGCCTCCGTTTCCTGTTCTTAGCTGACAGGAATAGCACCCGGTGTGGGCATCTGGTTATTTGAGTTACTGTTGCCTTTCTATCAGCTTGAACCACTCTGACTATAATCGTTTGGCATCAACAAAGCATTGCCGCCTACAGGACTCCCTCACTGGATGTTTTCCCTTTTTCGGACCATTCTCTGTAAACTCAAAAAATGGTTGTAAATGACAATGCCAGAAGATCAGAAGTTTCTTTACTCAGGCCAGCCCGTCTGGTACCGACAACCATGCCACGTTCAAAATCCCTTAACCACCCTAGCGTGCGGGACGGCAGCACCTCGTCCAGCGCTGCAGCTGCTA
>CM070033.1:39627685-39649930 GCA_036250615.1 Ptychadena robeensis | reverse complement strand
AACAGAAACATCTACACCACTTGAGGGGTTCACATACTTTCAAGCAGCACTGTACATCCTGTTCTGTATTCTAGAGATGTCTTCCTGTTTAGAAACGCTTATATTGCTAAACTGACTTACCGCTTCATGCAAATCATCAAATGAATGATCATAAAGCTTGTGACCTCTTATCTCTAAATTAAAGATAAAAATGAATAAATATATCTTGAACTAGCTCACTCGCCAATAAAATTATAGATTTATATTTTGTGTTAAGTAGTTTCACCGATCTATAAGGTATCTGCCAATGAAAACCGGTACATGCTATATTTTACATGGTTTCTTTTAGGATGTTTAGTCGGGAAGTCTTGTAATCTTTATCATTAAATTTAAAACTAAATTTTTTTTTTCCTTTTTTTTGTTAGTCTTGCTGGGAGCAATAGCTATGCATCCCAGGAGGCTGCAATGTGTACCGTTCCCTCCAGCCAAGCCAAAAAGCCACTGCCAAGAGGGAGAATTTAGCTGTATGAGCACTAGCAGTACCCACTTTCTGAACACACTGACAAACCTGATGGGTAAATTAGGGACAATTTATACAGCATGAGTTATGTATTTACATTAACGTTCTGCATTGCAAAAGAAAATGTTACAGACTTCTCTCTCCTACCATATGCAAATAGGTGCTCATGGTATCTTGCTAAGTGCCAGATTAAAAAAATGTATCTCTTCATAAAGCCCCCCATACACGTTCCGATTTTTCATACGAATTTTGCCCGAACGACCGGGAGATTAATAGGATTCAGACCTGTCCGTAAACTTTGGTCGATCTGCTGCTAATAAATAGTGTCAGACTGATCGATCGGTGATAATTCGAATTCCGATTTTTCGTGCCGACCGACCGACCATAACATTTAAGGTGAAAATCGGGTGACCCGATCGGACAAAAAATCGGTCGGGAGAATAATCGGAACGTGTATGGGGGGCTTAAGTCGGTCAGTTGGTTCAGAGACTGGGTACTGCTAGTGCTGAAACACGCTGTATATACACTTTATATGTGAATGGTTGTTTTCTCATTTTCTCTCCAAATCTATGTGGTGCGTTTTATGGACACCCTCCATACACCGTCTAATTAGCCCACTCTACTTGGCATTTGTTGCTCCATACTCCTTTAACATGGCAATTACTGATTTTTGTAAACTAAGGGCCCCCATACACCTTTTTAGATTTCTGCCAGATTTCCTTTAGATCTACTTTTGTTTGACCAAAACCATGTAATATGAGGGACTTTTTAAACAATCAAGTCTACATGTGTTTAATCGCAGATGACCCTATACTACATAGTTGTTGGTGGATCTAAAGGATATCTGACAGATCTAAAGGTGTATGGCCAGCTTAATGCGACCTACTTTCTATCATTTGGTACACTTTTTCCTTTACTTTGTGATAACTTTTATGTTGTTTTTCTAGGCTCAAGAAGAGTTGGAAACGGAAGGTTTGAAGGGGGAGTTTGACAGAAAGCAAGCCACGAAATCACTTGCTACCACATTAAACAAATTAATAGACAAACTTGATGATGCTGCAGATAAAGAAGAGGAGCCAAGGGACGGCAATGACGTCCTCACAGAAAGCAAGGAGCATGCTGCTAAAGCCCCAGCTGGTAGGTGTATATTTTAATGTTTATGGATCCATTGTACTGGGAGCCACCCCTTATGATGGCCATTAACTCTTTACATTAGTATTTGTCCTGACCTGGTCCTACAGTTAGCAGCTTTAAAAAGCAGTATTTGAGTGTGTGTGTGTGTGTGTGTGTGTGTGTGTGTATAAACACAATGAAATGTTATAATTTGCAGAAGGCTCAATCATGGAGGTTGCTCAAATATTATTATTTCACTGACTTACAGACTTGGATGCCTGCAGATGCAGATGGGAGAGAAGGCTTTCCTGCCTCCTTAACGCCTACTCTACTGGTCAGAGCACGAAGCTTCGGCCAGCAGAGTAGAGGAAAGCCGTAATGTGTCTTCTATTTATTTACAAAGTCTTGTTTTTGTTTGCTTTGTATAGGTTATTTGTTTTTTTGAGAAGGCAGTAATGCTGTTTCTTTTTTAATCTCCTCTGTGGTTTGCCCATGGTGTGATTTTCTGCACTATGCTCTCTGTCCTTTGGCCCCTGAACACATCTGGCTCACAATGGTGATGCTGGTGATGTGCTGTAAAAAAGCAAACCTCCATTACATGGAGGTCAATGTCACCGCCTACCCTCCAACCTCTCTGGCGTCATATATGACCACATCGGGTGGACCCAGAAAGATTGGTGGGCTTTCAGCGGACAGGCGGGTATGCCCGCTGTCAGCTTGGGGTGAGTTTTGTTAGCAAACAAGCTCATCCTTAGTTAACGTGGGCTAAACGCCCAGGAGGATACAGATATTTCTAGTGTGTCCACTTTGGGTCATATTATGAAAAAAGCAGTGAAGCGGACAGTCGGTGAATATTTTGTGTATGATGGTGATTGATTCACCACCAGAGGACATTTGGTAAGTCTATGAAACCCATAGTCTACTTCATGTAGAATGTTTAAAGTATTGTTTTTAATATTGTGTCCTCCGTTCGTGATGTAGGTTAATGAGTTGTGGCTATGTTACCCCACAGCTTTTATTAGTCATTAGTTGTTTACTTTGTCAGAATAAATGCAAGAGGAAAATGGGTACCAAAGGCCCATCATAGAAATAACGGCAACAATTTGGTAACCGTACCTTCCTTCCTTTACAAGACTGTGGCCTTTATTTGTTTGGTTTTAGGTCTTCCTTTTGGTAAATAAAAGCTGTTTTAGCTCTTTACCTCTTGGCTGGTTTGTTGAGTACGCTATGTGGACTTGCTGAGAAAGGGCCAATATTGATAGATTATCACAGATCTGCATGTGGCCTTGACTCACCCGAACGGCCATTAGTTTGGTTGGCTATCCTTCTTTTTAAGTAGATGGGTTAATTGTTCCTGTCGCCTCTTAATATCAGATGACCATTCGGATGGCCGTGTTAAAGTCAGGGTCACTAAGATACGGAGGGGCAGCTCTGAGCATACGGAGAGGAGGTTGAAGGAAATGAGCAGCGAGAACCCACAGATGAGACTCATTGAAAATGTTGTAAAAGACCTGCTTGAAAAGGAAGGCCTAAAGGCAAAAGGTAGGCTTGTGTTGCTGCTTGGCTTCTTCTGGTAGTGTGTGCACAGGACAGGAGTAGTCAGGCAGAATATAGCGCAGGGGTTTTGGTGTGCGTTGTTTAGGTCTGATTACCACTTTCTCTTTATGAACCACTAATACCAATACTTTTAGTAGATCTTTCTGAGTGACTGGCTTTTCTGCTCCCTGGCTAGCTTTTCTATTAAGTAGACTTTCTTTTCTTTAAAGCTTTCTTGATTTCTAACCTACTGCCTGTGACACATTTATGGAAATCCATGCATGCCCTACCTTAAACGCTTAACTGTTTTCCTTTCTTTGTGTGTTATCTATGGCGTTTTTAGGCAAGGTATTGGAAACCAGTCTTCTGATACAGGCAACATTTTATTTATGTATTTATATATTTTATTAATGGGTTAAACCCAACATTATAGGCATCATGTGATGCATGCGAGTACCGGGCTTGTTGGTAAAGCTAAACCCCAGCTTTACTTTTTGGTTTGGCGAAGTTGCATATGTTTCTCTATTGTTAAAGAAGTTCTATGTTTCTATATTGAAGTGGTTTGCTCTGATCATTTTGCACACAGTCATTTTCACAGTGTGAAAGTAAGGGTATGTCTCCAAGCTTCCCATCCATATACACGCCTACCGCACCACCTGGCTCCACGGCATTGAGCTGGTCTGCCGGCTGGAGGTTAGCGTACTGCACTATGTTAACCTTCCAGATGGCGAACCGGCTCAACGCAGTGGAAACAGGTGGTGCTGTAGGCATGTATATGGATGGGCTGCGTTGACATCCCCATTAAGGAATGTGCTGAGGGTGGTAGACAGGGGGTGCCGACATCAGGCCAAGTGCTGAATGTTGATCTACAACACATTATAGCCTGTTATATATTTGTTTATAAATTATGATATCTTCGTTAATTGCTCCACACTCCCCAACTATGAGGGCACTTTTGTGCGATGTATTTTCGGCAAACACCACTTCACATCCCCGTTCCGCCCTCGCTGAACTGCTACTGAAGTGTCCTTAGCATGGCAACATGTTAATATAAGCGGATCTACAACAAAGCGTCAGTCCTTCTTCCGGTGTTCTGCTTGTGTATACACAAGATGCAGGCAGTGCTGTGGACACTCTAAGGGCTTGTTTCCACTTGTGCGGAAGCCCGCGGTTGACTACAGGGCGGACGAAACTGCACCCATGTAGTTCAATGGGCTAGTCCCAGCCGCAGTCAGGGGGCGGCCGCTGCCTAAAAACTCGGCCGCCCAGCACTGACCGCGGCCATAGAGGTGAATGGCCCCAGCTAACAACCGCATAAGATGTGGTTCTTAGCGGGGGCGAATCTAAACAGCTGCAATCGCGCAGCCGCACAAGTGGAAACAAGCCCTAAGAAGAAACCTACCTTCAACCAAAGGAATAAAAAGACCCTAAGACATTCACACAAGTGCCTGCGCAGACGTTTTTAGAGCCTGAAAATTAGGAAGATGATGGGAGTCTATGAAAGCATTTAAAACTAAGAAATGTGCAATAGTTATCAGGGCTTTATTTTAATGCCTAATGATGACATTAGGCATTAAAATAAAGCCCTGATAAACGTTCAGGTGGAAGCTCTGCCGTTAAACAACCTAATCGATTACAATGGGAAAGCTATGCAGTCATTACTTTGCAAAGCACTTTTCAATGTTTTTTTTGAGCTGTAGAGGCTTGATCATATCGCCCAGACCACTCCTGAACGCTTCACCTACCCCTGCAGTGGAGTTTTCCAGGCTTCAAATTATTCCGATTTCAAGCTTTAAAAGCCGGTGATGGAAGCTTCCTAAACTTGTAATAACCACCTGCAGCCACACGGGGGCGCCGTGAGAGGATTAAGGACGCTGCTTAATAGACTTGGGTGTGAATTCTGCCTAAAGCTAGGTTCATCACATACTTGGTTGAGTGCAATGTAGTTTGCTGAGGAAAGTTTCTGCGATTAATTGGATAGATGTTTGTCTCAGTCATTTGTAATGTATAACCTCAGATTTAACATTGATTAGTTGTCATTCTACTATATGCTTCAAGTTATTTTTTATTCTCAGGCAAAATAGAGATCAAAATCCTAACAGGTGGGTTGGGAGAGGATGACGATGGACACTGGCTTTCAGAGGAAGATACAAAGAACCTTAAAGAGATCTTTTTCAACTTACTGGTATGTGTACTTCCCTATATTCAGGAACATGTCTAATGGCCCCCATACACCTTACAATCTTACCATACAATTTCTGAACAATCCACTTTTTTCTTACCAAAACCAAGTAATATGAGGACCTTTCTAATGCTTCCAATCACTATGTATTCTATCAGGGAAGACCCGTCACTACTTCTTTATGGGAGACGCTTGCGCTGCGGTTGTTGTGCTGCAGGGTGTTTGTGTTAGAGTGTAAAGACATAACGTAACCCTACACAGTGTGAAAGGTACAGCAAACTTCCAATGGAAGACTCATTGCAGCCACAAGTTATCTACCATGTTTCCCTGAAAAATATTTGCTCCCAAAGATGCCCTTCGTCTTATTTTCGGGGGATGTCTTATTTTTACATGAAGAAGATTACAACACTGGGGTATCAGGGTGGGGGGTGTCATTTGAAATGACACAGGGGGATCAGAGGGGGGAATCAAAATGGCACAGGAGACTCGGAGGGGGGATTACCATTTTAGTAACCCCTTCTGATCCTCCTGTGTCATTTTGATTTTTGATATTTTTGGGGAAACAGGGTAGTGTGAAAAGACTTGGGACATATTAAGCAGGCATTAATGTGATTTTCATTGTAGTCCAATGGTTTTAATGCTTCATATACATGTAAACAATGCAGCCATTATATACAGGTACTGTAATAACAAGCTGGGATTAGGAGAACTTGCTTATGGGGATGTTTCCTCCTTTTTTAAACATGTTGCCAAAATTAATTGAAGACAACTGGCACCCTGAAATCTTACTAATAGGGGATCAAATTCTTATTTCACTACAATGCACATCAATCTGTGACTTCTTTGCTTTGCGTTTGTCTGGGCTTTTTTTTGGTGTTCTGTCACTCACAGCTACAATAAACACACCATTACAATTATAGACTGGTCATTTCTTTGTCGGATGCAAATCTACTAAATAAGCAGGGGATAAAATTAACTTCAATCAACTTCTAGGGGTAGACGAAAGTTGTGTAAATTATTTCCCCTGCCCACAATCCATAAACCAGCATTGTGTGACACTTTTTAAAAGATTTGTTTTGAATTTGGTGGTTAATGCCTCATTCACAGTGCATTTTGGGTTTCCTAAATCTTTCAAGCGACTTTATTTTTATTTCTACCCATATATCATTATCTAGTCTTATTAGGGTATGTTTCCAAAGCATTATGGACTGTCAGCACCCCCTGCGCTAAGCACATTCCTTGACCGGAATGTCAGTGGAGCCCATCCATATACACAACTACCTCACCGGCTGTTTCCACAGCGTTGAGCCAGTCGGAAGGTTAATGTAATACAGTATGTGAATCTCTGACCAGCGGACTTGCTCAATGCTTTGACTCCATCAACATCCTTGTCAAGGAATGCACTTAGCGCAGGGGGTGTCTTGCCCATAACACTGTGGAGCATAGCCTTACACTTGGCCTTTTCGCAGAGTTTTCTGTAATTTGTTTGCTTCCAATCTTCATTGTTTTGTCTGGTTTCAGTTCCATGGTTCAGAAGATGCCCACAAAGAGCAAAAACGGCAACAGCAGCTTGAAGACAACTACCGCTTTGTCTGGAACCAAAACCAGGAAGACACAAAGAGCAGCAGCGCTTCTACGGACTCTGAAGATGTGGATTTCTGATGTGAACTTTTCGGGAATTCGCCAGCAGAGACCAGATTGCCGGACTTTGCCCTGTGGACCTGAGCTTTGTATCAAAACTATTAGGATAATCTGCTTCTGGAACAATGGGAGGGATTGCAAGCCTTTAGAAGAATATGCTGAGGCCTCAATGTAGCCTGCAATAGTTTAAAGCCAGTGTTAGAAGACCTGCTGCCAGTGCAAAGCATTACCAGCAGAATAAAAGCAATGTGTTTTGTTTTTTCCCCAGATAATATGGTTTAAAGACATGTGACCACAGCCTCCTCACCAACACCACCAACAACCAGAAAATCCCATTTTCTATCCTGCCATTCAAATATACTGCACCTATATACTGTAAATTCTCCTCCAAGGTACTGACTGAAATATGTAGTTCCAGTCCTTACTATGCAGTAATGGCTTTACAGATCAAAAGTAGCTGAACTGCTAAGAGAGGAATGACAGAAAGAATGTAAACTTTGCTGTCGCATAGCTCAGGAATCATTTCTTTGCTTTGTAAGTGTTGAGCACTTATATTATATGAATGACCCATGGTCCAACCTGGAAGATCACACAATGCTGTTTGGCTATTCGAATAGGAACATGTGCCATTGTCACTTCAGCTCTTGCTGAGATCTGCCGCTGAACACTTCCGCCTTAAACAGGAGACAAAGGTTACAGTCCTATTATTCCTGTTAAGGAAGTAGTGTGGATTGGTTGCTGAGCACATCTTTTCAGTTTTCAAAGAAGTGTTTATGTCAAAATAATTTACTTTGTTGTGATCTGATATCTGCCTTACAGGGAATGCATTGTTTGAAGTTAGTTGGCCAGCTCATTAAACAGTGAAGCACAATCGCCATGTAGAACCTGCAAAGTAGTGAAGACCTTCTACATGTGTAGTGAAGACACTGCTTCCCCCATTTATACATAAAACACATTAATCAGATTAGTTCATGCTGAAAAAATACTGTACATCTGCTTTTTATGGTTAACTTTTTCAGATGGGAATATGATAATCTGCTGAACTAGTCTTATCCATGTGTCATCTCTGCTTCAAATGGCTTTATAGTTACATAGTTATAGTACTAAGGGGAAGCTATATCTGATGCGACAAAACTCTGCCTAATGCTGCACATATATCATACCTTGTTTTGTTCCTTCTTATAATTGAGGGTAGGTTGAATAATTCTGAAGTCATCAAGTATATTGCCAGAGTGCATTTCATGCTATACAAATACCCCTGACAGACATGAACTATATTCATCCAAAATGTCTTCTGCTTTGCTTACTTCACCTAATGGATCTCAAATCATTCTAGAACAATTTCCACCTTGGCATTTACTCTCACATCAAGCTAATTGAGAGCCCAGCTCATGGAGTGGAGTGCTCCTCTTCACTGCGTGCTTTGGCCTTTTCCACCTGACATTTTAGAAATGCAGATAAAAGTTCTAAAATGGGGTTATTTTCAGGTCCAGAGTTCTGCTTTAAAACTTGAATATAGAATATTTTATCGAAATGTATCAGTAATAATGTAGTGTAAGGTTCCACCTAAACAGCCTGTTTAGTTTCCTTTAGATGTGCCGCCCACAATACTTACATTTTGTAGTGACATCTTTGTTTGTTCATACATTTATGTTAAATCTGCTGTAAAGGAAGTGCATGGAGGTGATCTGTCAGCCTGGCCGTTATTCCCTACCGGCTCACTGGTAGAGAGAGAAAGGCTTGTATAGAAATTGTTTGTGTAGTATTGCAATTCCAATGGCCAACAATAAATCTGTACCAGATCTGTCAGGGTAGATGAATTGGATAAACATGTGTTAAGCTGGCCATACACCTTCAGATTTCTCTGTCAGATTTCCATCAGATCAGATCTACCAACAACCATGTAGTATAGTGTCCTCCCTGATAGAATACATAGTGATTGGAAGGTGTAGAAAGGTCCTCATTACATGGTTTTGGTAAAACAAAATCTGATCTGAAGGAAATCTGACAGAGAAATCTGAAGGTGTATGGCCAGCTTTAGAGATAGATACTTAATCTATATATGTCCACTAAATCACCTCGATTCTGAAAATGTACTTAACAGATTGGCTGTAGCCTATTATCACCAGGGCACCTGTCTGCTTTAATTCTCAAAGTGCTTGAAATGTGTTCAGAAAGCAAAGTTTTTGACAATGGAGTCAATGTTATTTGTGTTCCTCTCCTAGTGATACAGTTTTTAACCCAGGGGTGGGCAAACTTTTTAACTTGTGGGCCGCAATGGGTTTTAAAATTTGACAGAAGGGCCAGACAATGAACCTGTAAAGCCCCCCATACACCACATACAATTACCATGCAATTTCTGTACAATCAACTTTTCTTCTACCAAAACCATGTAATATGAGGACCTTTCTACACCTTCCAATCACTATGTATTCTATCAGGGAGGACCCAGCACTACATAGCAGTGATATATACCTTCCAATCACTATGTATTCTATCAGGGAGGTCACTATACTACATAGTTGTTGGTAGATCTGATGGAAATTGTATGGAGGAATCTGAAGGTGTATGGGGGGCTTTAGAGCCACCTGATCCCAGCTCCTTCCAACCTGAATGGAAAATGTAAACATTGACACATCCTGTGAAAAACGTTATAATCATACTGGGTAACAAATATATATAAACAAAGAATGTATTTAAAAAAAATGAGGCTTTTCATAGTAAATCTAAGCAAACAGCTTCTAGCAGACCTTTATAATCGTCCTCCTAGGGATTATTTCCACTTATTGCAGGAAATGAGCAGAGGGAAGCCAGAGTGTCTTTACTTGAAGGTGACAAAGGGCCGGGTTAAAATACTAAAGGGCCGGATATGGCCCTCGGTTTAACCCATCATTAGCACTGAAGTACACAGTTTACTGCCTAGATGGGGTCACTGTTGGTAGGTCAGTGAACATGGAGGTTCTGCTAAGCAAGGTGGGTCAGTGAACAGGGTGGCTATGCTGGTAGGCAGTTGCCCTTCTTGAGGATGCGTGGACAGCTTGATCAACAGCTTAAACCAGGTGGGGATCCCCTTATGCTCCAACTTGTTTAAAATGAAGCCCCCTTAAATATAGTTAAATATGCACTTCACAAAGCCAGTGACCAATCCCAAGGACCATTTTCATGTCATATCTTAATGATGGGTATAAATATATAAGACAATGCTCTGTATGTTGAACATGTCATCCCTTTGGAATTCAAATGACTTGTAACTTGATGGAAGGAGAATGAGTACAGTTCCAGAGTCCTGCTGAAAATGTGCAGTTTTACAATACGATGACTTTTTGTAATTTTTCTTTTTTTTTTTATGTGAAGGAGTACGTGGAAGATTTTTATATTGTTCAGGTTTTCTTTTCATTTCTGAGGTCTTGATTAATTTATGTTAATTGTATGTCCCTTAAAGAAATATTTATTAAATATGCTTTACTTCTTATTTTCCTTGTTCCTTTTTTTCTGTTTTAGAGCTCAAATGAAAATGTTTCTAGACATTCGAGATATTTCATATAAACCTAGAGGCCTACTTTATAAAAACCACCTTCGAATGCCAGTGATCATTTCTGCCATTTTTGCATGACGTCATCCCCCTTTTTAAAAAATTATTATTATTATTTATTTATAACGTGAACTGGCCAAATGGTAAAACAAATTATTTTTGCTACCAAGGAGCTCTACTATCAAGGGTTTTCAGTTGCGAAAAAAAACAATGTCACGCTTATTAATTAATGTTAGTCAGATTAATATTGTAAGGTTAAAAGGTCTTTATTATGTCACGGATTCATATAAAAAGATAAAGGTTACTTCCTATTGTCCGGAAAGCACATGAAAACTTAACATTCACATTTTTAAATTCAGATGCTACATTCATATATCATCGTTCCATGTCCATATGTTAATATGATCTTGCTGCCTGGGCGGCTACGGAGGGGGTAAAAAGAAAAGTCAGTTTTTGAGTCTAATATCGATCTGAGTAGATCTCTAAACATAGAGGAGAAATGTATTTCCACTGAGGTATTGAATACAACTTTATGGTAGTCTGTCTATTTTCAAAGGAACCCGCATCTGTGGGGACTGTTTTTGACCCCAGTGAGGGAAGTTATCTCCCCCACTAGGGGACACTGCTCCGGCTCATCGAGCAACTGGGGGATTTTGTTGCATTGCGGCTCCCCACACATTAATGCTCCTGATATCCTGAGCTCGCACCCGACCTCAATCTATTACTACTAGCAATCTTTGGTCCTCCCTGAAGAAGCCCTCGAAGGGTCGAAACATGTTGGAGGAATGCTGACCATGATTGCTTAGTCCTTTTAAAGATCATATTAACATGGACATGTAACGATGAAAACATTGCATCCATTTTTAAATACAGGTGCTACATTCATGTATCATGTGCTTTTAGAACAATAGGAAGTAACCTTTTATCTTTTTTATATGGGTCCGTGACATAATAAAGACCTTTTAACCTTACAATATTAATCTGACTTTATATCAGTAAAGGCCCCCACTCAGTACTCAGTACGACAGAGCAGCTCAGATCAGCTCTGGTGTCAAGTGTTATGATGTCATCATGCTGCTGTCCAGAGCTGACAGCATCGGTAAGCACCCTTTATGTGCCGACCGTTGGCTTAATGGAGACGCCAGTCTCCATTGAAACTAAGGGCATCAGCCAGAGATTATCGGACATGTCCATTCTCTGGCCGATGGAGCTGTGGCCACCCCCGTTCGGCGGCCAATTTTGCCGACGGCCACGAGCGCGCACGCCCATCGGTGAGCAGGGGCTTGTCAAGCGTGTGCAGAGATGGGGCAAGAGTGTTGTGCAGATTAGGAATTTTAATCTTGGCTGCATTGACATTGGACCAAATAGCAACTTTTTTTTTGGTTAATAGTATCCCCCCTCCAAAAAAAAAATACAATCTCTATTTGAGCTACTGATCCTTAAAGCAGGAAACGCACAACTTGATATTGGAGCCATTCGAGGTTCCCTGCAGCAGCGTGATGACGTCATATGATGGAGACACTTCAGCTCAGCTGATGCTTTGTATGGAGACCCCGCGGTCTCCATGCAAAGCAATGGGCATCGGTCATGTCTGATATCCCTGTTTTTGAGTGGGATTGATTGGTCCCGCTCCAAAACAGCAATGGCCGCATATGATATGGGCCAGATAGATGGCCGTGAGCGCGCACACTGCTCGAAGCGGCCATCGATCAGGCCCATATCTACAGGTGTGTTCCCGGCTTAACTTAGGCCAACCGTATTCATTTACACTTTGCTTGATTTATTTTATATTCTTTAAAATCGTACGCAGCTGAGCACAGAAATAGAAACTGGTCATGTATGCAAGAATAGAACATATCGTTTAATCTAGCCTATTGTCTATATTCCTTCAGGCATTTCACATCGAGTACTGCTGCTTATCACATCTATGTACTGCAAGTAACTAAACAAGAAACATTTAAATTTTTTATTTAGCATGCCTACACTTTTGCATGTCACTTATGAGTTATTGAATTGACATTTTGGAAAATATCTGTTCTTCATCCTTTTCCTGAACTCTGCTGCAATAAAACTGAGTTTATTTGTTCTAGTAAATATATAAGACAAAGGCATAAATCCGGTTCCTGTATTTACACAATAATTGCTTCACACGGTACAATGAGACTTGAGAAATTAAAGATTCTTTTTCCCTGTTCTTCTATTTGCTTATCTGAATGTTTCCAAGTTCTCGTCCTGTTTGGTCACTTTCATGCTTTGTACATTCTGGCTGCTGCTTGTGTGAAGGTTGTAGGGATGGTAAATTTCCACTGACTTGACTGACAAGTATCTGAAATATTTAGCCTTAAAGCTGTTCAAATTGTCGTCATTTTTTATTTTCAAAAGTGTTGGGTTTGGCTAAACCTGAAACAAAAAAAACAAGACTCAAGATCATACTGAATAAAACCAAGGGGGTGACTAAAAATAAGTTCGATCCCAGTTTAAAAAGTACCCCCCCCCGTAACCTAGATCAGTGAAGGTAAACCTATGGCACGCGCGCCAGAGGTTGCAGTCGGAGCCCTCTCTGTGGGCGTGCAAGCAATCAGCCAGCAGTGAGGAAAGAACTGCAGCCTATTGGTTCTCAATGCTGTCCGTTCTCTTCTGATTGCACACAGTTCCCCATACCCTCTCCTATCTAACGTCATTCATACAAATAACGACAGAGACCATGATATACTCTTTGGAAACGTTTTATATATAATTTGAAGTGCAAATGTCCCCAGTCTATATACAATGTCAAAACAGTTAAAGGAGGGTCCACCAACAGTGCAACCAACTTTTTCCGAGTTCCTTCCACCAGCCACCAGCCCTTCAAAACCAGCTTGGTGGGTACCTTATAGAATGACTTTAAATACCGTAACATAACTGGGGCTGAAGCCCCACCTTAGAAAACATTTCCACCAGTGTTTGTGACTGCCCTTCTTATACCGACACGTCACAAGAAGCCTTCAAAGTCCGATTTCCTCCTGTGGCACTGTCGAGCAGCCATGCTGGGACGTAATAAACAAAACAGGTTACATAATACCCCAAAAAACACAGTCCATCAGGGAGGGAGGGAGGGTGGGTGAAAAACCTGATCTGAAAAGGATCTGCCCCCTGCTGATCCTTCCTTATCAAACCTTCTGAGCCTGCCCACCTAGAACACTCGCCCATTCCCTACATCCCAATGTCCGTTCCAAAACCAGTACCCCTGGTCAAGTTGCCCTCCCAGACCAGTTCTGGGCATACAATATCTTTGTAATCGTGAATATTCAAGATTTTTTACATTAGTCCTTGGAACTACCATCCACTGTGTTCACAATATGCGCATGTACTGATATAAGTCCTGATATTTTGGGAATATGAATATTGCCTATGCTGCTCATCACTAGAAAGCATATATGTTATTGTAATTGCCTTTTGTTGATCTATGATGAGAAGTTTGATAGGTCTATGATAACAGTTGTGTAAAGGCACATCTAGATTTTTTGTTCAATCAACTTAATTCAAGCAATTTCTTTTGTTGATTGCCCAATTAGCTGGGAGACAACAAAGAGGCTCCCTAACTAACTAAATTCCCCCTAGGTACAACACAGGGGCAAGGGGACTTTTGCGGCCACTTATCTAAGAGTAAGTCATGGAAGTCTTCTCTGTACAAAAACATACTAGAAATTTAATAAACATAAAGGTTAAAAAACATAGGACCTGTCAATGTTGGTCGACGTTACATCATTGTTGTACATATATTAGGCGCAACCGCTTATAGCGGGTACAAAGCATAAACAGATGCAGTAATACAAGTATAGTACAATATACGTCAGGATAAAGACCCTGTAACAACAGGATTAAGCCCCAACGCGCGTTTCATATATCACTTCCTCAGGGGGTGGACTTTATCCAAAAAGGTTTTGTGATGATATCCACAACAACAGAATAAAGCATCAAAAGACCAATCACTGAGAGAGGCATCAGTCAAACGCCCCAGCTGGGAGTAGCCATGAGCGGAGAACGGGGGGCCAGAGCAAACAATCCAGCAGCCAGCTTAGCCCAAACAGACCTGAAATATAATAACAATCAATGATATGCCAGGTAACATGATTTGTGGGGTAATTTAACTTTGGTAGGTGCTGGATACTGGGGTATAGCGGTAACGGCGTAGGTAGCCAGGTACGTCCGAACTCCTCGTGCTCAGCTGCTCAACTTTAGCAGTTTAACTAGTAATTGCCTTTTGCTGATCTATGATGAGAAGTTTGATAGGTCTGATGGCAGCTGTGTAAAGGCACATCTAGATTTTTTGTTCAATCAACTTAATTTAACAAATTCCTCTTGTTGATTGATTGAAAATCAGCCCACATGGTTAGATCGACCTTAAACTATTAAAATTGGGAACATTTTCAATCGAAAAATGCTGGAAAATTTTAATGGCTTGTATTGAACTTGATTAAAAAATCAAGATCAAATATCTGTTACTACAGTTGGCATACATTACAATCAATCACCGATTTCCCTGACCCCCCCCCCCCCCCCCCCCCCCCCCCCCCCCCCCCCCCCCAAAATGTATCTTTTTAAAATGATTGAATGGAAAATCTAGACATGGTGCATGGGGGCCTTAATTCTATGGTTGCATACATGCAGATCCTTCGCGTCACATGCAGGTCTAGAAGCCATGGGGCACTATCTTAGGCAGACCTTCAGCTACTGTATCAAACTGTTACATTTCTGTGCATTTCTATAAATTAAAACCATAGTCAGGGATAGTAGCTTTCAGACAGATACTCAAATGAGGTCTTTGCTCAGGCTTCTGTTTGATCTCTGCCATTACTGTCCTCATCCTAATTACTGACCCTATCAGCCTGCCCTGCCCTGTTGCCTGTCTGGCCACAATATTGCATGTTGATTTGGTACTTTGTTTGTATATGTGTGCTGTCTCTTTACTTTCAGCCATTTCCAACTCTGGGTGTAACTGAGGGCCACAACCTGGGAGTCATCTGCAACTAAGTTCATCACCCTATCTAGGATATAGCTCCTTAAACTCTGTGCCTTGGTCTACAGTAATTTGGTTAAATGAGGATTTATTGACTCCATAAAAGTTGCTCAGGCTCTATCCATTGCATTGACCTGTTTAAATGAGACCCCGGTGCATGACATCACTGAAAGTGGGCAACTAGGAACCAGTGGGGGAGTGCATTTGAACACTTGGATCCTGAGGCCTCTGTCACAGTAAAATGCTGCATAGCATTGTAGGCAATACAGACATCATGCACTGTGCATTCGCCAGTATGTATGTGTTTTTGCATGAGCTTGCATTTGCCTTTCAAACAAAAGTGTATTAAAACTGCAAAGCCAGCTTAGCAAAAATATAAAACGGTATAAAGCACCACAAAGTGCAGCTCATCGCAGTGTGTATGGTAATGCAATTCCCCATGGGAAACCTGAGTACCATGCC
Source organism: Ptychadena robeensis (assembly GCA_036250615.1). Taxonomy (NCBI): domain Eukaryota; kingdom Metazoa; phylum Chordata; class Amphibia; order Anura; family Ptychadenidae; genus Ptychadena; species Ptychadena robeensis. The sequence goes on along the minus strand of CM070033.1, from coordinate 39,633,966 downwards.
CAGTGTATAATGCATGCATTGCTGAAAGTGTATTGTGTGAAAGAGCCCTAATATCACCTGAGGAAAGACAAGATGGTTGTGGAGGAGCATAGGAATCTGTGTGTACAATTACTGATGGATATTTGTGACAGAGGGATGTGAGAACAGCAAGAAGATGTGCAATGCCATCTCCCATACTTAAACTACTGTAGTATTCTATTGTTTACAACTGTAGAATTGTTGTACCGTGTTGGCCATCAATAAATACAGAGAGTTTGGAGTTTAAGTGATCCCCTTTATTGGCTAAAGGCCCCCATAGATGGGCCGATTCCCGGCCATAGTTGTGGCCGACCGAACGCCGTGCGCGCTCCCGCTGAACACATAAAGGTTGGTCGGCCGCAACTACAGGGGAGCCCACCTTGAGGATCCGACCAAAAGAGCCGGCAGGTCGGATTGCACACGGATCCGTCCTGCTGGTTCTTTTTCTGCCCGATCCTCCGATCCTGTGCTGCAGGCTGTTAACTCGAAGGAGAAGTCTCTTCCCCCTCCGAGTTAATTGGCTACAGTCTGACAGGAATCGCCTGTGTTAGTGGAACACACAGGATTCCTGTCCGTTCTGTAGACAACTGCTCACAGCATGGTGACGTCACCACGCTGTGAGGAGTCTGCTAAAAGCCGGCCATAGATTGATACGTCTATGGCCGGCTTTACTGAAGTCATTTAACAAGAGAAACAAGCTTTCGGGATGTCTCAGATCCCTCAGATCAACCTGAAAAGGGGTCATCTAGAAAGCTTGCTGGTCACTTCCCTGGCCATGCCCCTACCCACCCCTAGGACCGCCCCCTAAAACCGCTCCATAAATTCAATTGGGGGAACGGGGGCACGTGCACCCGCCAGCCCACACCCCCGTACAGGGCTGGTTAAAACCCCAGTCCACGCTGAAGAGAAAGATCTCTCCAGGATGGATGGGGGAGGAGACGCCCCGTCATAGGGCCACCGCTCCCATAACCAATGGGAAGGTGCTGCCCCTCCCTCGCTGCACATTACGAGGGAGGGGAAGAGGGGAGGCACAAAATCGCCCACCCGTGGCGCGCCCGTAACCCATGCTAAATGGCCAACACTCCCCCCACTAAACCACACACACAGGACCCCCCGGCGGGCCACCCACGACGCACTGCAGCCAGTGCCCTTATTTCGGGGCCAGGCTAAAAATAGGTGGCGGAACTCCGTTCCTGTGCGTTCCCCCAGAAAAAAAGCCCTGTATCTACTATAGATTAGGGGGCAAGTATACTTATATTGTTTCCACTGATGGAGTATTGATTGTCTGTTTTAAATCAGGCAACTAAAGGCTGCCATACAAACCCCGACGGGTGCAGACAAACCTTCCCCGATAATCACCGGAATGCAAACGTGATGACGTCATCACGTTTGCACCCTGGTGCATTATGGGGCCCCTTCAGTCGGCCGGCACCCTTTGTGTGCCGGCATTAGCTACAATGAAGACGCCGGTCTTCATTGAAGCTAATGCCATCGGCTTCAATCGGCCAGAGATTATCGGACATGTCCGTTCTCTGGCCGGCCGAGCAGTGGGGCGACAGGGATCTGTCGCCCCATGTGGGCACATGCCGATTAGCGGCCGATTTTTCCGCTGACCGACGCAGTCAGGTGAAAAATCGACCGCTTATCGGCATGTGTATGGCTAGCTTTAAACTTTTGCAAAATCAGTGCATAATGGTCATTGTGACCTGGCACCACATTAGGACAATGCTTGTGGTCTATTGTTCTTAATGTTTTTAAAAAGCGCAGGTCAAACCTATACAAACACAGATGACAGAGCACAATATGTTCACAATGCTCAATGTATCTCAATCAAGTGAACATGGGCGAGCAGAGATATGTGGAAGCACTGATCAAGGCAGATGTATTCCACAAATGCATACTAAAGGCCCCCATACACCTTACCATTTCTGTACAATCCACTTTTCTTCTACCAAAACCAAGTAATTTAAGGATCTTTCTAACCCTTCCAATCACTATATATTCTATCAGGGAGGACCCATCACTACATAGTTGTTGGTAGATCTAAAGGAAATTGTATGGAGTGATGTAAAGGTGTATAGGGGGCTTTAGGGTATGAGGCTTTGTACTGTTTGTTTTCTTGGTAAGCACCCTGCAATTCAATGATGACCCATGTATAATGCTTGATCATCACTCACACAGCCTGTTCACAAGGTGCAAATGACTGAATACAGACATTCTCAGGATGTAGAAACATTTCTTTGACATATACAACCTTTCCAGCCGTTCTCAATTACAGAGCAGAGTTAAGCTAAGCACACACACATCAATTTTTGCTTGATCTGTCTTAAGGTAGCCATACACGGGTCGAATTTTGCAGGATTGTTCACTGATCTAAACTTCTTGTGCGATTTAAATATGGTCTAACATATTAACATTGATCAATTGTACCCTCACAGTGTGATCAATTCACAACTGATCGATTCCTTGCCTGAGGTCTTTGCACATCCTCTGTAGTACTATTTGGATACAAATCAATTGAAATACTTAAGCTAGCCATACATGAGCAGATTCCTGTCTGATTTTTTGACCCATCGACCACCATGCACGTTTCTGCCAATCGGCCTGTGGTTGCTCGGCTGACAATCTAGTGTGCCCGCCTGGTGAGATCGACCAGGAATCCGACATGTTGGTAGATTCCCAGCTGATCCCATTACAAAATATCCTGCCATCAGCAATTGCTGGATATGTATGTAGGGGCTGAAGGAACATTTATTTATTATTATTATTATTATTACTCCAGCACATGTAGGTTTGCATAAATTAGGTTTAAATTAATGCAATTTTGGTGATTATATAATGTTCTGGGTTTTTTTTGCAATTAAGGCTGGGTCTACACTAGGCAGCCCCAGAAACTGCTGGTGGCGTGATGAACACATCGACCCGCTGTTCGGGCACTGTTTTAGAGAGTTTAGGGCATGGTATTTGACATGTCTGCAATAGAGTGTCCTATACATTCCATTAGCAAACCACCGCCAAAACTGCATTGGGTGCGGTTTGCATGCTTCACACATCGCACCCATGGTTTACGATAAGTGTTTCTGGTGCTGGCCTGCCTTGTGAATCCCCTAAACATGGTCATGATGCATCAGTATAGACTGGCATGTCATTTCCCATTGGGCAATACAGGGGTATACAGCGGCTGCACTACACGCTTTTCCCCTTGGTCGACTTGCGGCAACCACAGATAAAAACGAGCAAAAAAACATAGTGTAGACACAGCCTAACTCACAAATCAGCTGGTTAAAATAATGACAACCTTCGCCTTAGCTGCTGCATTTACAACCCTAGGCTTGTACTCGAGTCTTTCAGTTTTGCTAGGGGTTTTTTTTATTACGGTAGGTACCTTGGCTTATATTCTTATTCTTATATTATAGTCGGTCTATACTCGAGTACATACAGTACGTGTTTTTCCATTTATTACCTTATAAAATAGTTTTTGCCTATCTACAGTACCTATGCTAAACCTGTCTAAACTACTGTAGGCTGAGAATGTTTCACATTGCCCTCATTACCAGCTTTACTCTGATATTCTGTCTGGTGCTTCCTATAGTTGATCTCAGAATAGTGAGCTGGTGACCCATCTGTCAAGTTTGTGAACTTATAACAGCAATGAATGTACAGAAAAGTCCTGGAAAAAAAGTGATTGTTGCATGGCCATGGTGACCCCTCTCTTTATTTAGTGGGTGGGTGCAGGTTTCCATTGTCTCATGTAGTACTATTTGACAGATCCAGTAAATAGGTCTGGTGACTGAGGCGATATTTTATCCCTTCTTTATGTCATGGATGATGAATGTGCAAACTTTAACTCCAATGTTAATAAGTAAGAGAGATAATCCTCATTTCCACAGCAATAAAAGTTATGTTATTATGTTTCCTCGTATCTCTTTGTGACTACTCATTGCTAAAGTACAAACTCACCAGAAGAAGATGAAGCCTTATGTTTAAATACTGCAAAGGGTTTTCACATGTTGTTGTTGGGTATTATAGATTTTTTCTTTCATTTGTAATATGCAGAAACTTGACGTTTGAGGCTTAATATTTTTATGTATTTTTTTTGTTGTGTTTCTATGCACAAAAAAATGCAAAGGGTTTTCACATGTTCCCTTGTTGGGTATTATAGTTTTTCTTTTTTTGGAATATGCAGAAACCTAATGTTTGAGGCTTCATATTGTTTATGTATTTTTTTAGTTGTGTTTCTATGCACAACAATGTATTAATATGTGTGAGAGGGGGATAGTGGGGGTGAATTACAAAGTAAACACCTCCACTATGTTTTTTTCTCCTTGAGCAATCAAGGACAAGGGGACTTTAGGGACTTTTGGGGTGGGGTGGATTCTAGCCTATGGAATCCCCCGTCCAAATTTACTGTTCATATTCTACTGTACTGTACTTTAACCATGTATACATCGATACTGTCTTGAAATCGGAAATGGTGGAAATGTTTTATGATTGTGGCCTGTCATTTTATTTCATGTTTTGTTCATGAGCCTCATGTTGAGGCATCAATAAAGCTTACTACTTTTACTTAGAAATACATGTTGTGAACCTTACTTACCTTGTTTCTTAATTGTGGCCCTTTAAAGTCCCCTTGTCCTTGATTGCTCAAGGAGAAAAAAACATAGTGGAGGTGTTTACTTTGTAATTCACCCCCACTATCCCCCTCTCACATGTTGATTTGGGATGTGGGCCACCCCATGAGGGGAGATGCCACCATATTTTGTAAAAAAAAAAATGTATTAATACGTATTTGTACAAAAATCCATGTTAAACTCTAATAAATTCCCTATTTTTCAAAAATAGAAAACATGAGCTTCAGTAAAGCTCTAAGTTAAAAAAATAAATAATAATGAATAAATATTAATCAAACCTGGGGTATGGGAAACAGTTAAAAGCTGCCAACTCTCCTTATTCCTAATAACTTGTAAGAGTGTGTATGTATAAAAGGAGGATTCAGGGAGGATCTTCAATTTCTAATACCATATCTTTCTCTATTTGTTCCTGCTGATAGAAATACATTTTGACGCAAATCGGCAGTGAATCACCACTACTAACTAAACATATGTAATCAGAAAAGAAACAGATCCTTTGGCATGAATGACTGGGTCAGATCAGGCTGTTTAGGCAGCACATGGTGGGAAAATCATTGCTATAAGGGTTAGCTAGGGTTATAAAAGTGTTTATATATATATATATATATACTGGGTGCACATAACTTTTTTAGTGAGCTCCTCAGATGAGTACCAAGAGATGGTGTTTGGTACTCAACCCATATGTAGGGTGGTCTTCCTCACTGTCTTCCTCACTGTCCTCACTGTCTTCCTCACTGTCCTCTGCTTCCTGCATGGTAGATTCTGCTGCAGATGGACCTCCCTGTTCCTGACTGATCTTGCGATTAGCTGTCTCCATCCGCAGGTCACCAGCTGGCTTTGGGTCAAATGTAAGGGTCCCCATACACCTTTAGATTTTTCTAGATCTCCTTTTGTTTTACCAAAACCATGTAATTTAAGGCATCGCATAGGACCCTATACTACATAGTTGTTGGAAAAATATAGAAAGTACCAAATGGTTCCCTCGGGGTTGGGACTTTAATTGGAATGTGGGAACAAGATTTTCCTATGTTATAAATACATTGTCTATTGTTACAATAATGTAGCTATTGGTATAAACAAAAAACTTGTAAAATTTGGATCCGTAGTATCCGTATAGGTAAAAGACAGTATATGATAATACTATACATATAGTATCTCATATATTTTGTTGTATAAATACAAACATTTTACAATTGATAATACATCAACATTAAACCTGGATAGATAATTGCGTGTGCTAGGTTGTTGGCAGCGACATGTTTCGCCACGATTTGTGGCTTCTTCGGGCTTGCACACGTTAAGTTAGCATTAAATATCAGAGCATCTGAGGGTCAGAGAGATTTGACATTTTAGGAATCAGTATTGTATATAAATAAATTCATCAACTATAGTGTCAGGTCCCCGCTCTGTCGCCGTCCCTTTCTCCCCCTGAGCCGCGGACCTCCTTACCTGACCAGCATTCCTCGCCGGGGGACACTGTGGGGGGCTCTAGGCTCTCTTCGGTGTCCTCTGAGCCGCCGTCACGACCTGGTGCCGCGCGTGCGCATGCGCGCGCTCCCGTGCACGCGCTCCCGTGCGCGAGCGCGAGCGAGAGCCATCACCAGAGTTTTAGAAGTTTGACAGGAAGTGTGC
>CM070033.1:39593413-39604450 GCA_036250615.1 Ptychadena robeensis | reverse complement strand
CATGTATAGACATGCTCTGGCAATTAATGGTTGCGATCACTTCAGTCTCCTCTTCAAAAGGATGGTGAGTGTGAGGAACAATCTCTGGATGGGTTCAAATGTAGCGGGCTGTGGTGGCTGTATGTGGTGGCGGGAGGTGAGTTGGCAAATTGAGATGGGGTGTCAGAGCCGAGCATGCGAGGATGGTGTATGTTGTGTGTCCAGGGTTAGAGTGTGTGATTGTGGAGATGGGGTGGTCCTTCCTGTGTAAAACGCAGTCAACTAAGGTCGCCCGAGTTTCTTACGTGTGACGGTATGGTGGTAAGTGGCCTCTGACCACTGGCCAATTATTCTTAGGGCCAAAGGAAAATTTCAACCACCACGGCCACGAACCCCACGGACCTGCGGGATGGTCTGCCTCTGGCCTGTCAGTTTGTTTATGTTTTTGGCGTTGTAAAGGCCCTGTGGCAGCAAGATAAACTCTGGATGTGGACTGGACAGTTGGCACAAGGCTGTAATGGAGGGAAAAGCCGATGCACTTTTTGATTTAATACCCTTTATGGATAGGGTGATGTGAAAAAAATGTGGGTAGTTACCCTTCCACAGTGATACGTGTGGCTGGGCACACACAGTTGGCACAAGGCTGTTTTAATGGACGGGGGTAAAGCTAAGTGTGACTTGTTTATTAATACCCGTTTATGGATAGGGTTTGAAAAAATTGCTTGGTATCCCTTCCACAGATAAACTGTGACTGGGGCGACACAACAGTGGCATCAATGCTGTGTAGAGTGGTGAAAGCATGCATAGCTTTAAAATTAGTGTGAGTTGAAAATCCCTGTTGGGTTACAAAGGTGCACCAGACAATATGGGGTGGGGGCACTGGGCAGAGTGTGGGCGGCAACACAGTTGGCACAAGGCTTGTAAGTGGTTGTTGGGTGAAAGCAGTTGCAATAGCCCTTAAAATACTGTGAAAAAATCCCTGGGGTTACAAAGTTGACCAGACAATTATGGGTGGGCAACTGGGCGAGTGTTGGGCGCACACACAGTTTGGCACAAGGCTGTAAGTGGCAAATAGCTTAAAATACTGTGAAAAAAAATCCCCTGGTTTTGTGGTACAAGTTGCCACCAGACAATTATGGGTGGGCATGGACAGTGTGGGCGCTAACAGTTGGACAAGGCTGTAAGTGGTGTACGCAGTGCAATAGCCCTTAAAATACTGATGAAAAAAAAATCCCCTTGGGGGGTAACGAAGTAAGTGCCACCAAAGTAGGGATTCAAACTGGCAGTAGGCACTGTGTTGAGTTGAGGCTTGAAAATCACTGCCAGCAGCCACAGCAGGCAAACAGGGTGGGGTAGCGAAAAAATAGCACCTAATAAGGGCTTTTGGGGTCTTTTCAGGACTCTGTCCTGGACAGCGATGAGAATAACTATTAGAGGAGTAGACTGCAGATGGACACTGAACTAAGAGTAAGTCGTTTCCCTATACAGCAGCTGGCAGCTATCTTATGCTAACTCTCTCCTTCAGCAGCAAGATGTGAAAGTTGGCATCTCTCTGTTGCTGTAGGGGGTGGTTCCGTTGAGGGGTGGTGGGTGTGCTTGATTGGATGTATTGGGCCTACTGCTCCAGGGTCAAAGTTTGTCCAATAAAAAAATTTTTGGGGGCGGGTCGAACTCGCCATATGTTCGCGAACACGTTCGGTCCATCACTAGTAGTGAGCTCCTCAGATGAGTACTAGGAGATGGTGTTTGGTACTCACCTCATATGTAGGGTTGTCTTCCTCACTGTCTCCCTCACTGTCATTGTCCTGTCCTGCATGGTAGATTCTGCTGCAGATGGACCTCCCTATTCCTGATTGAGCCTCCAATTAGCTGTCTCCATCCACAGGTCACCAGCTGGCTTTAGGTCAAATGTAACTCTCACAGTACAACACATTTGAACCCCCAAATCTTATACCTCAGTAGTACAACCCTGAAATTTTCTGGCTTAGTAACTAATCCCTGAGACCTGCAATCAAATCTCAACCTTTCATAGTCATATTCCAGCTGTCACACAGTTCTTTTCTCTTTTATCCTTACATATGTTTATTATTATCATTTATTTATATAGCGCCAACATATTACGCAGCGCTGTACAATACATTAGAGTGGAGATACAAACACACAATAACACACAGGTACGACATAGGAGGAGTAAAGGACCCTGCCTGGACAGGCTTACAATCTAATAATGTTTACTCTGACTTTCATCCCCCAGATCACTAACACCCTTAGTCCAATCTTTTTTTTATTATTAATTTACATTCCTAATTTCACACCCTCACTGCAACCTTTCATAGTTATTCATGTTTCCCTGCAGTTATACAAGTGACATAAATTGTATTCATGTAACATTTAGCTGCGGCTGCCCAGAGACGGGGGTGCCTCCAAGTTGTTAGTACGCATATGAGCTGTGTAACAATAATGCAGGTATGCATAGGTAGTTTTGGCCCCTTTTGAGTACCAGAGTACCACTTATGTGCACCCCTGCCTATAGGGAGACTTCATTGTTCCCTATTGATGCACCAAGCAATGTCTAATTTACAAGAATGTTCTTTTAAAATCACCATACCTATTTACAGATAACCCAACACCACACATCATCCATAACCATGGTTAGCTGTGATGTGAGCTGTGATGTGACTCCTTTTCTAAAGTAAATAGCAGAAAGCATAACAATTGGCTTACCTATTAATAGACATAGCCCCTAAGAACCCCCATTTACAGGCATACTGCCCACTGTATATTTTAGCGACTACCCAAGAGCTAATGTCAATCATTGTGAAGTATAAGGGTAGCTAACAAGTTTTTTAAAGAGTGAAGCCCTTAAACTTGCTGGAAATATTCGCTTGACCCAACTCTACTTGTTAACATCATCCTCAAAGGCATCATATTTCTAAAGATAAAGAGAAGGCACTTAGAACATGGATCACTTTAAAGCAATATTGGATGTATAAACCATCAGAGATGTCACTAGTATTGGAAGACACGGGGGGCTTATCCCCCAGGGTTGTAGGATGGAATAAGAATGAATCAAGGGCTTAAATGTTCTCACCAAACCCAAACAGGCTTCTTAAATTGTATTATCTTATGATGCTGCTACCTGGCTCACTTTATTGTCTGGCTTCTTCACAAGATCACCGCCTTAAGGTTAGATTTTAGTAAAATTGATCTTCAATTTGATTTTAGATCTTGATCTTTTAATCGAACATCGATCATAATTGAATCCAAAGTAGTATAACATGGAGGGTTTAATTGCAATATGATTAAAATCGACCATTTTAGTTTAGATCAATAACCACAGGAAACACAATGCTACGATTTTAGTTCAATCGTACAATCAACAAAAATTTTCCAACATGTCCGATCACTTTTCGATTTGTGAATTGTTATCGAACAATTTTCGTCGATCTAACCATGTGTGCAGCATACGATTTATGTTCTATGTTAAAATTGTATTGTTTTAAGTGGATCGAACAATAAAATGGAACCGTGTATGCCCAGCTTAATACTGTTGTTTCCCAGGCTGCTGCGGACTGGGAAACGATCTGTTAATTTGTGCAGCCTCTCGAAGATCGTTTTGATAACAACCCTATCACAGGTCTATCAGGCCAATGTGCTTATTGCTTGTTAACCGTGTGGGTGACAATCGCCCATATAAACGAGCCCTTAGTAACATCAATATAAGCTTATCTTGTTTGTTTATTTGCCAACAGCCGGAAGAAATGTAAGCCTGCCATACCCCCAGGGGGCCGACAGACGAGTTCCGATGAGCTCTGGAATGCAGCGTGATGATGTCATCACGCTGCGTTCCCAAGCTGACTGCAACGGCGGGCACCCTTTGTGTGCCGGCTGTTACCTTCAATGAAGACGCCGGTCTTTAATCAAAGTAAATGTTCTCTGAGGTTCTTTGGCCGGCCGAGCTGTGGGGCGACAGGGATCTGTCACCCCATGTGGGCACACACCGATTGGCGGACGATTTTGCCCCCAACGGCCGCGAGCGCGCACACCCGTCGGTCAGCGGAAAAATCGTCTGCTAATCGGTGTGTGTATGGCAGGCATTAAGCTGACTATTTGGGCTTGTCTCAACTTGGGCGATGTGCTGTGAATCCAATCGGGGCACGGAGACCATAGGAGATCACTGGGTGCTAAAGATCTCCTGTGGTCTAAAATCAAGTATGCTATATGTCTATGTTATATTTGAAAACTAAGTAGAGGTTCTCCTGACACATTATCATTCATTTTACCTTTGAATGGTTTGGGAACGCTGGTTCTCATTCAATCGACAAAAGAAAAACGGACATGTCCGTTCTTAGGCTGATCGATCTTTGGAGTGCCCAGGATCGGTCGCTCCAGATGGGCGGCTTTGATCTGTGGTGGAATTTTGCCGGAATGATTGCAGCGAGCATGTACCTTGCCTATGGCTGGCTTTAGTTTTGAATAAATGTCTCTGTACCATAAAGCTATATTTGCATTGTACACCAGCAGCTCTGGATGTGTATTTGGCTAATGGGGTGTAAAGAAATGATTCGCATCGCTCCGCCCATTGTCCTGAAGTGAGGGGTTTTCCCTAACTTTTGGAATTTGTGATGGAATGGATCATGCTGCTCCACTGCTGTAGTTGTAGTAGTAGTAGGCTTTTTGATTCCTTTAACCCCTTCTCACCATAACCTTCATGGTTGTTCCTCTACCTTCTAATAGTCTAATATCACCTATGTCAGGGTTGCCCAACATGTTCATCGCGATCTTCCCTTTTTATTGTTGGTAGATCATAGACTTGGTCATTTTAAAAGCTTGCCAGCAAAAAAAGTGTGGGCACCCCGTAACCTGCATGCATTATATCTTTAGCATGTGGATCTCCCCAAGTTACTATCAGAAAATCTCCAAAGGGACCTGCCGCACATTTCTTACAGCCACCAGCCATCAAACACGTCACACAGGTATTTTTAGTTCTTGTGACACAGGTCTGCTAATTCTTTGTAAAGTATTCGGGTTGGTCGAGTGCGGTGACCCTACCAGGAAGGCAGGAATGTGAGATGTGGCGCTTGTCTTCTCTGATGACAGAAAGCTACAATTTCCACATGGAAGCAGAGCGTGTCATACTACAATTCTGTGCTGGGGACAGAGTACACAGTGTGGCAGCATCCTCCTCCAGCAAGGACTTGTGTATTGTGTGCTGAGGCTTATCATCTTACAAGTCTGTAATAGAAGTTAATGTGTGAGCGCGGCAGTGCTGTACAGTTCAGCCCATTCATTGATAAGACTCAGTGTAATGCTACCAGTGCTGAATTCCTTCTATCACTGTCTCTATCAGCCACTGTCTGCAGAGCTGGACATCTCACCTGTAACACCGAGGCCTTCTCCATTCAATCATCTCCAACAGACATCACCATCATCAAGGAAAAGACCATCTAACAGCATCTAGGCTCAGCAAAGGCTCCGCCGCACACGAGGTAATTACCATACAAGCACTTTATATTTATATACTTATAACTGTAGATGTGACTCATCACTTCTAGATTCAGAAACGTATATGAGTTTGTAGTATCTGCATTCTTCTAACAGATTTCTGTCTCAAGCTGGCAATACATCATATTACTTTTACCGTATATACGGTCCCACAACCCTTCTTTACATCTCCAGAAATTTTGAGGATGTTGTTTTTGGGGAATTTGCAATTAATTCACAAAGTCAGACAGTCGAAATTTCACAACCATCTCTAATAATTACAAAAGTTCATTTGCTGTGTGTTTCTGTATCTTAGCTGCTGCATGTCCCATCCCAGGCTTATGCTACAGTCATGGAGTTTTTCCAGTTTTTTTGGTTGAATTAGGTGCATAGGCTGATATTCAGGTCAGCTTGTAGTCTAGTAAATACGGTAATTGGATCATTTGAAAATCATTCTTCCAAAGCTGGCCACACACCTTTAGATCTCTCTGTCAGATGTCCTTTAGATCTACCAACAACTATGTAGTGCCGGGTCCTCTGCGATTGAACACAGGTAGACTTGATGGTTTAAAAAAAGTCCCTCATATTACATGGTTTTGGTAAAATAAAAGGAGATCTAAAGAAAGTCTGACAGAGAAATCTAAAGGTGTATGGGGACCCTTAAGCAGATTAAAGACGGCTCGATATTTGAGCCGTCCGATGTTCCCTGCAGAAATTTCCAATATCGAGCCGTGTGTTTCCTGCTTAACAGTCAATATTTTAATTGCTTAAGTCCATCAAATAAAAAATTTTAAAGTTAAAAAATATAGTAAGCCGGGCACACATGCCTCAACTTTTCTGCCCTCGCTCCCCATCCAAGTAATGGAAATCGAGCAGGGTTTTCCAACATATTGGGACCCTGTTCAGCCAAGTGGGATCGATTGATCCCTCTCAAAGAAAGACATACAGGGCTTGTTTTTTCTTAATAGATTTTAACACAATCAAGCTCTGTGAATGCGCACGGCACTCGATTGTGTTCGAATCTTTTAAAAATCCGAACCCTGTGTGCCTAGCTTTAATAGCCACGGGGGGCCCACATGACAGATCCCTGTTGCCCCAAAGCTTGGTAGGCCAGAGAACAGACATGTCCGGAAATCTCTAGCAAATGCCATTAGTTTGAATGGAGACCTGGGTCCCCGTTCAAACTAACGGCTGGCACACAAAGGGTGTCTGCAGATACTCTGAGTGACGGGGTGCAGCGTGATCATGCTGCATTCTGTCGCTCATCTGTCAAACCCCACTCAATACTTGTGTGGGGACCTTAACTGTCTCTCAGAGGAGCTCACAATCTAATGCCCCTAACACCCACAAGCATAGTCAGCATTTTGCATGATGGAGTGGGGAGAAATATACCCAAGTCAATGTTTAAGACTGGTTAGAAGTTACTCAAAATGCCTACAGGAAGCTCTGCTATAGAAGACAATACACGCATAGGTCCCCAAGAGTGTACTTACTTTTTCACTTATGACATCTATTGCTTTCCTTTGTTAATTAAGGTTCTGTTCACTTTCATGTATTATGTGCAGCATGTATAATGTATATTGTGTTAGGCAGTCAATTAGTCAGAATCACACAACAAAATCTGCATGCGTTTTCTTATGGAGTTTGATAGATTTTTGGGGGGCCAACTTGAGTTCGCTAAACGGTCCCTCTGCTGCTTCAGTGACCCACTAATGATATCCTCACTCATAACATCATCACGTGCGCTGCTTCAAGACTTATCTAGGGCTGCTAACTTTGTCAGCTGATTGCAAAGTCTCTGAAAATGTTATTATCACCAAAATTGCTGGAGATGTAGAGAAGGGAACAATTGAAAAAACAAAATTTTTTGCTCTAGCACATGTAGTTTTTGCATAAATTAAGTTCAAAATCAAAGTCGAAATTCAGATTTTTTAGATTTTTTCTTGACTTTGAAATTAATTTATGCAAAAACTATTTGTGCTACAGACATGCTTTTTTTTGTAGTATACCCCCAACCCTTCTCTTCATCTCCAGCAAGTTTAGTGATGATACCATGTTCAGGGGCTTTGCAATTAACTCGAAATTGTCAAAATCGTTGAATTAAATCTTTACTCCTAATCTCTAGAACTCGCCCCATTAGACTTGCTCCTACTTTTAGCGCTTTCAAAAAGTCCCTGAAAACCCACCTCTTCAGTCTGGTCTACCCATCTTCTCACCCCTAACATCACAATGCCAGTCCCATCCTCCCACCTATTGTATACTCTGTTCCCTAATGCCAGGCATACACGCGGCGACCATCGCCGACATCTGCCCCGATTTCTTCCGGGATTGTAAACGTGATGACGTCATCATGTTTACAATCCCATTGCATTCTGGGGCCCCTTCAGTCGGCTGGGCACCCTTTGTGTGCCGGCCATAAGCTACAATGAAGCAGCCGCTTCATTGTAGCTTTGGCATCGGCTCCCATCGGCTCAGATTTTCCGACATGTCGGATCTCTGGCCGGCCGAGAAGTGGGGCGACAGGGATCTGTCGCCCCATGTGGGGACATGCCGATAAACGGCCGGATTTTAACCTGACCGACGGCGAGAGCGCGCACGCCCGTTGGTCAGATTAAAATCCGGCCGTTTATCGGCATGTGTATGGCCAGCATTACCTAGTAGATTGTAAGCCCGATTGGGCAGGGTCCTCTTCTCCTCCTGTGTCATAACCTGTTCCTGTGTGTTATTTGGTGTTGCAGCTCAACTGGTATTTAATGTACAACTCCGAGTAATAAGTTGATGCTAAATAAATAAACGTTTATAATAATTATTTTGGCAGTTGAGATAGACACCATCTATTTATTTATCTGTGGCTTTAGCTGTGTTTTCTGACATAATGTGTTATTAAACTCAAACAAAAGAAGTTCTTACCAACCATTATGTGGTGTTTGCATACATTTTCTTTTCTTACTTTATTTCCTTCTGTTGCTTCGCCAGTGACACACCTCCTGCCTAAGGGAGGCTCCTGTCACACCACTGTACCTATGGATGACAGCAGTACTGTCATACTCTTGGGAGGGTAGTGATGGACATAAGTGACTTACAGTTTTATATTTCCTTTTGAGATAAAAGCTTTAACTATAAAATTAAAGCTGATCAGGGTAAGCTGCATGGCAGGATCAACAAGTTATATAACTATTGTAATGACTCAATTTAGTTTAAACAGAAACTGATCAGATGTGTGCAGTAATTATTAACTGGATAAATCTTTTTAGTAGAAATTTAAAAGAAACCGTAAAAATTTTATGTGGTACGTGGGTTTTATGACTTAGGAAAGGAAAGGGATATGTGTTTGTGTGAATAGGATATGATATTGTAGAGATAAGCATAGGAACAAGGTGGAGAAGTGGAGCCCTCTACAAATTCCGCCCTGAAACACTAGTGACCGTGTTGTTGTTGCCTTTCCCACACGTTCCTTAACAAAGTACATTTATTCTAGGTTTTATTGTACAGGGCACCATGCACTATTACTGTGTTGTAGTTCAACTGACATACACTTCCTGGCATCCTATAGTGGAAAGCTTCCTGGACTTTACTACTGTACTTTGGCACCCCCTGCTGGTAACATTACATATTGTCATTTTCAGTTGCAGTATCAGAGTTGCCGCCATAACTGGAACAAACTGGAAATATATGTCTTGGTGATAGTCGTGTGAACAAATTACTTTCCTTTCATGTTGTGTATACAGGCAGTGAAGGGAAATCTCCCCTCTAGAGGAACAAGAGCAGAGCTGGAAGATCCATAGGACAAACCTAGAAAGGAGCCAGGTGGATGTCTCATAGGATGGTCTGAAAGCTTTCTCAATGCCAATCAGGCCAATCATTCGAATGGGGAGCCCAAATCTACTGCCTTACCTTTTGACCCTGTTCTGCCATAAAGCGCACCTAAACTCACCTTGTGCACTTAATGTCTGTCAAAGGCAAACCCCCTATTATTGGCACAATAATCCTTCATTGCCCTACTCTCCCTTATAAAGCTGCCTTGGATTTTTTTTTTGTAGAGATTTGGTATATGAAAGTAGTGACGTCATCATGTCTGTATACAAGCCAGTAGAGTTCCAGTTTCCTCAATGGAAACAATATATATGACCCCCGGTGGCCATATGTATTATGCAATTCTTTACCCCCGGAAGAGTGGAAACTGCACAGGAATAAATATGGTGACTTCCAGAGATGAGAGCAAAGTAGGTGAGTATATTGTTTTAAGATTTTGAAGAGACTTTGAATCATTGTGACAACTCAAATGTTAATTAAAATATCAGATAGGAAAATAATTTGTAATATTCCACCTAGACACAACCAAGAATTAAACTATTGCAGACAGTACAGGGCTAGCAAAGGAGTCCAACTGTAAGAGTAGTACAGTTTGTTTGCTGATTTATTTTATACCATGTACACCTCTGAGTTCTGTTTCTTCTTTGTCTTTGCAGCCATGAAATTTCTTTTTGGAAAGCTTTCATGGATGGCGTTCACTCTTGGCATCTTGGTGGGCTTCTTCACAACATTTCTCCTTTTTCATACCATCCATCACACTTCGAGTGTAAAGCCACCTACAGCCATTGAGTCATGGAGATATTTGGAGAAGCTAGAAGCCCTTGGTGACTTGCATCATACTCACATTTTAGGTAAATGTAACATCTTTATTGAATGAAATAATTTCATTGTTTTTCTGCAGCCATTACTATCGATGACTGAATTGCCAGCATGTTTGTCAGGTATTTACACAAGGATTTAACTAGCATATCTACAACCCGACCATGTACTAGTGTGCTGGGGCACCACCACTAGACTTAAACAGGACTGAAAAAAGTAATTTTGTCCAGACACCACTGAGATTTTCACTGCCACAAAGTACAGGATAGTCACTTTACCTTTTTCTATTACAGTTGTGTTACCTACTTTCACCAATCTTTTACACATTCTGTCACATAACAGCCACAAACATGAATAAATTTTATTGGAATTCCATGTGAAAGACTAATACAAAGTGGTGTACATGTGAGAAGTGGAACGGAAATCATACATAATTCCAAATATTTTTTACAAATAAATAACTGCAACGTGGGGTGTGCGTAATTATTCAGCCCCCTGAGTCAATACTTTGTAGAAGCCCCTTTTGCTGCAATTACAGCTGCCAGTCTTTTAGGGTATGTCTCTACCAGCTTTGCACATCTAGAGACTGAAATCCTTGCCCATCCTTCTGAGCTCCAGCTCAGATTAGATGGACAGGGTTTGTGAACAATAGTTTTCAGATCTTGCCACAGATTCTCGATTGTATTTAGATCCGGACTTTGACTGGGCCATTCTAACACATGGATATGTTGTGTTTTAAACCATTCCATTGTTACCCTGGCTTTATGATTAGGGTCGTTGTCCTGCTGGATGGTGAACCTCCACCCCAGTCTCAAGTCTTTTGCAGACTCCAGGTTTTCTTCCAAGATTGCCCTGTATTTGGCTCCATCCATCTTCCTATCCACTCTGACAGCTTCCCTGTCCCTGCTGAAGAGAAGCACCCCCAGAGCATGATGCTGCCAC
>CM070033.1:39568387-39588084 GCA_036250615.1 Ptychadena robeensis | reverse complement strand
GTGTGAGTAAGAAAGTAATGTTATATCTATGAAAAATAATAAAAGAGAATTTGTCAAAAGTGGTCTCTCTGCTGAGGTCTCAAAAGCCCATTTAATTCAGAGATCTCCAAAAAGCAGCAATCATGAATTCAGCAAAATGAAACACTCTGGTGGATGTTGAACTTCTGTGAAAAGACCACTGCTTTCACACAAAGAGCAGGAGGATAATTTACAATGGATAAGCATGTTTGCAAAGACAGTGAGTTTACCCCTCACATTATGGTAAACAATACCTTTCATTGGACAACAAAAATATAACACTTAGATGGAATGTAAAGTAGTCAGTATACAGCTTGTAAAACAGTGTACATTAATATTTGAAAGGATAAATGAACCAATGACCCCAAGGTTAGTCACAGGTTGTCACATATGACACATGTTGCCAAAATCCTGATTTTACATACAAACAAAATATTTTTTTGAACCTTTACTTGCTATTCATCCTAAACAGATATAGCACTTGCTACAAAGTCCCTCTGCTACATTCATTTAAGACAGTAGTTCCCAAACTGGGGGGCGCAAAGGTATTCCAGGGGGACACTGGCCCTAATTTTTAACCTGTGTTTGAATAGGGGAGGGGGGGGGCTCAATAATGTTCCTAAAAAGAAAAGGGCCCTGCAAGGAAAGTTTGGGAATCACTGGTTTAGGATGAATAGCAGGTTTAGGTACGAAAAAAACTATTTGGTTTGTACACAGCCATCAATGTCTAAATAAAGTAGAAATATTCATATTGTGCCCAAAGTGTTAATATTTTGTGTGGCCACCATTGTTTTCCAGCACTGCCTCAACTTTCTAGGGCATGGAGTTCACTAGAGCGTTACAGGTTCCCACTGGAATCCTCTTCCACTCATCCAAGTGACATCACAGAGCCGGTGGATGTTAAAGACCTTTCACTCCTCCACCTTTTGTTTATGGATGTCCCACAGATTGATTTAATAGGGTCCATGTCTAGAGACATGCGTTTGCCAGTCCAGCATCTTTACCCTCAATTTCTTTAGTATGGCTGTGGGCATCATCGCTGTGTATTTGGGGTCAATATTAAGTTGGACTTCTGACCTATGGCCCAGTTTCCAAAGTAAGGAATCATGCTCTGTATGTAACAATACATGTTGGCATTCATGGTTCCCTCAATGAAGCCTCAGCACTGAAAAAACACCTTGTCATTGAAAAATCATTAAGGCCTATTATGGATTTTTTGTGGTGTGTGTTTTTCTTTGCACTTTTTGAAACGCCCATGGGCTCTGCATGTCACATGTCGCGGGTGTTTGCACACATTTTGCAATAAAACGCTTCCATTGACTACAATGTGACTGTACACTGTTTACAGCCAAGAGGGTTAGATTAATTGTCAAGAGAAGAACACATAGTTTAGGACAATTAAACATGTTAAAGTGCCAGGTCCCCCACTCACATTACACATGATGCCAGGTGCCAGTTCCCACGCTCACTGCACATGACTGGTGCCACTGTCTGCATTTGTTGCCTTATATGACACCAGGCATGTGCAGTGAGCATGGAAACCACCTTCTGACATGTGCAGTGAGTGGGGGATCTAGCACTTATTTTCACTGCACATTGTAGGCCTGTTCTTTAATAGTCAAGATATTGGAGAAGGTGGGGTAATCGAGGGAGAAATAAGAGGTGGGCTCAATATACAATTGTGCAGGGAACATGTGGAATGGTAGAACAATAAACATATTTTAAAAAAGAAGTTCTAAGGACTTTTTTTACAACCAATCTGGGAGACCTCTGTGCTCATTCTATAGGTTTGAGAGTAGGGGATGCTCAATGAACCCCTACCTGCAGACTCCCTTGGGGAAGTGCCCCCAACCTTAACACGTAGTCCGCTACTAAATCCCACAAAAATGGTGAACATTATCTAATAAGTCAATGAACTGAAGATATTACTGCATGATGCTGCTTATTCTATTTTTGTATCGAGCTAAAATTGTAAAGGCAAACAAAATGATTAAATTACAGTAAATTAAAGGTGGTGCAGTATGACAGCTCCATCAATTGATTTCTTTGGAATTACCTATTATTTCACAAATGGTTGTTAATGCAGACTGCAAGGCTAGGTGCTTGATTCTATCAGCCTAGACATGCTTTTATTTGTCTTTTTCTGATGTGGCATCGAGCAGGTGACAGAATTGACAAGGAATCCTGGATTTTCTATGTGTCATTTTATATTTTTTAAAGATATTCAAATTCATATTGGACTTCCAGTATATGGGTTCTTTATGTAGGTTATTTTCTATATTTCTTTAGAATGTCAACTTCTCTTTTTCTCTGCTCCTTCCCATTAGACTGTATACACCAGGGGTGAGCAAACTAAGGCTCGGGGACGGATCCATGCATTAAGCTTTCTTTTCTGTCCCTTTGCCACCTTGTTGAAAATAGGCTCCCCTCCTCTTGTTCACTGCAATGAGTGCACATAATGCCTAGACGTGTCCAAACGTTGCCTTGGGGATGATGCAATGGTGTGATCATGACATGGAAGGCACATCCTCATGGTGACTACAGACAGTCATGTATATATGGGTAAGTGTGCGATTGCTGCTGGTTTCTAATAGAATTAAAAGGCCAGAGTTTCAATCCCAAATTAAGTTATATGATTAAAATTTATTTGATAGAAAAGAATGGAATTTTAATAAAACCTTGACCATATGTGGGATTACTTTTGTGCACTAGAATCACATTTATTTCATTAAAAAATATCACATATACATTCTAACTGTTGTATGTATCCAGTGAATGTTACCACCAGTATACCAAATAGTATCAGAACATATTCCAAGCATGTATTGTGTAGTTAATAGTTATTGAGCCAGTCCAAGTCATCCTCAATGCATTTCACCCATCTCGGGCTTCATCAGGAGGCAAAACAACATGCTGGATGTAGTAACAATAAATAATAGACATATATAAATGACTTGACAAAAATTCTCATTATGACACCATTTCCAAAATGAGTCCAACCACATAGAGATAACCAAATATATACCTGGTTGATAATCAACCCAGCCTTCAAATTGTGATTGGTTCATTCAGAGTTTCCCTTTTGGAAGTGTTGAGGTCCTTTCACAAAGACAATTCCCCCAACAGCACAGTAAATGGTGGCAGTGCTGTTGGGGGAATTGCTACAGACAGTCTGTAGGAATTATCTCTGCTCATTACAATGAATGTGCATTTGTACGTGCAGGAAATTTAAAAAGATAACGTCCCTGTCACACGTTGCCAATTACACAGCACCTATTACACATCGCCTATTACACATCACCGCCATCATTAGTAATGCCGGCGAAGCATTAAATCGGCACATCTATCATCACCGCCATCATTAGTGATGCAGTTGATGCATGAAATCTATGGTGTTTTGGCCATTACAGGCTCTTGGTCCTCCCCCTTTATCAAATTTAAGAAGCCAATGTGGCCCATGAAGTTTGCTCACCCCTGGTATAGACAATCAGAAGCATAGCAATGGCTGACTGAAAGGGACCTGAAATATTTCCAGAATCAAAACACATTATTTCTATAGAAATACAAGGAGGTGCTGCATATACTTGAATATAAACCAAAAATTTCAGCTCCTAAAAGATGCAGAAAAAATGGGATTCGGCTTACACTCGAGTCGTGGATGGACTTTGTGAATTAATTGCAAAGCCCCTGAACAAACCAAATTTCCTGGATATGTAGAGAATGGTTGTATGGAGAAGGGTTCGAAAAAAAAGAATTGCTCTAGCACATGAAGTGTTGACATACATTAGGGTCGATTGTACCAATATATGACGTGTCTTCAATCAGTTTTTATATGTGTGTTTTTTGGAGAAACATGCGCACATCTCTATTTTTATAACAATAAAGGAACTGATATTAAGGAATGGGTTTTGCATTGTGTGTGGAAGTACAATTAATTGATCGAGTATACCAAAATTGCACAAGTTGATTGAATAAAAAATCTTGCTTGCTAGATAGAAGGCTAGATGGACAGATAGATCCATGAAGATAATGGGTAGGTTTGAAATACCCTGTACTCTCTAATGGTTTGTATGAAAACGTATTTTTACGTAGAAGATAACCCCCAACTTTTCCAGTTAAAAAATAGACTACCCCTCTTCCAACGCACACCAAATGAAAATTAAAAAAAAGATCAGATTTGATTTAAATATGGTAATTTTTATTCAAATGCTTATAACATGGGTAAACTGCCCACAAGTCACAGGAAATCCACCGGCAAATCACCCGTGCGCACCCTCTTTTGGCCAGCTCAGGGAAACAGCAGTGGACACATGGCCTTACATATGTGTACTTTGACTTTCAACCCCCAGGTCTCCAACAACCTTAAAAACTCTATTTTTTTTTTGTAATCTACATTACCATGGGCTGCAATACCAGTTTCAGCCACTGGAGATGGAGGGGGATGAGGGAGAGCTTCTGATGTCTGACAGGCAGACTCCTCCAGCTCAGAAGTTTCAGCACGTGGAATATAAGACGACCCCTGACTTTTTAGAAGATTTTCAAGGTTTTAAAAAAAAGTGTAAAGCAGGGTACACACATGTGGATATGGGCCAGATGCGGCCATCCCAGTGGGACCAATCAATAACGCTCGAAAACAGGGATATCGGACATGACCGTTAAAGATGCAATTCCAATATATTAAAGTGTATAGGTGCAAATAGGACCATTCTATTATTTTTATCCCGTGTTTATATAGCACGGGCATATTACGCCGCACTTTATAGAGTATATATATAATTACACATAATGTGTTTGGTATAACAAACAAGGAGCACATTTTAAAAATTACAAACATCATGTTCCTCTCCTTCCCTGTACTATAAATGAGCTTTGGGGTGGAGGGGGGGGGGGGGGGCTACCTGCACCACCTGCCATAGTCCCAGAGGGCCCTTGTGCATCTCTACCAGCTGATATGTCCACTTCAGGTTTCAGCTCACTTTTGCATTCTATGCCCATAAGAGCAATATTTGAAAAGGAAAAGTTTTCATAGTTGTACAGTACAGAATGTATATCTGTCTAATGTTTTTCGGCCACATGAGGTCACTGTATTTCATCTTTGTGGCTACAGAACAGTTTCACCAGGAAAGCAGTGAAACGTGAATAGTGTGATAGTATATTGCTACTTATAGATGCCAGGCGCTTTTGTAAAAATCTTACTTGTTACTGATATATTGGATTCCTGGAATTCCTGGGGATATAACTTTTTTACACTCAAGTTTGAGATGACTTTAATGCTTTTATTACAATTTTAATTGCAAAAAAGCTATGTTTCCACATGTGCAGCCGCCTGTGGCGTGATCGTACCCTAATCTAATCATGCCCATGGTATGGAATGGGGCTCTTCCCCGGGACACCATCGGGGCATGATTGGGTGCTCACCGCGTTTGTGATCGCGGGCAGTTGCCCGTGGTCGAATGCTCCTGACTGCGGCTATAGAGGTGAATGCCCGCGGTTAAAAATCACGGCTCAATAATTGAGAAGCGTTTTTTACCGCGGCCATTAAATCGTGCCATGGGCGGCCCCATGTGTGGGAACATAGCGAAAGCATGCAATAAAAATTTTTATTTCAATACATTGCCCAAACTCGTCTTACACAAAATATACACATACATAAAGAACGTCTAAAACCTTCATTACAATCCAGACATATACTGTATATCATTACTTCATATCTTAAAGGGTTTATTCACCGGGATCTATCCTCTTCAGACTTCAGTCTTCTTCTGGCTCTTACAGTTGTGTTCAAAATAATTCAACCCTTGTTCTTCCTCCTCCAAAATTATTCAACCCTTGTTCTTCCTCCTATAAACATAGTGTTGATCCATGTTCTAATTTTGTTTCATTAGTCCACAGAACACTATCCCAAAACTTTTCTGGTTTGTCCACATGACTTTTTTTGTCGACTCTTCTTATTCTTTGGAGACAGCAAGGGGGTGCGCCTGGGAGTTCTGGCATGGAGGCCTTCATTACGCATTGTGCGCCTTATTGCTAAGTTTACACTGTCGGCTCTTGAGCTGTTTTCAGCCGTGTTCCTGCAGCCGCTGGAGAACGACTCTCTGTGATCATCTGCAAAACAGTGCAGGCGATTACAGGGCGTCTAATTAAGGACCCCATAGAGGTCCTATGGGACGGCAGCCGGAAAACCGATATGGCCTCCACTGGTCAGTCACGGTTAAGGGTCGTTTACCTGGCGGTAAAAAAACGCCAGTTTTTTTTCTTGCTTTTGGTTTAAAATGGAAGTCAATGAGGTAGTTTAAAGAACAGAAAATGTACTGTCGTTAATCAAGCAGTACGTTTTCTGTTCGTTTTTTGAACGCCTTCTGTTGCGTTCAGAGGATCGTTTGGTCATTTAACGACCCCATTGACTTTAATGGTCAAGCTCTGAAAGTGACTGCAGAAAGTTTGCAGAGCTTTTGAAGTGCACTCCCTGAACTCCCCCCCCCCTCGGAGGTTTTTCAGTCTTTAAAGCTAGAGTATATTTTGTACAAAGGTCTTTGCTTTAAAGCGTCTTTAAAGCCTTTCTGCCACTGCAGAGCGTCTAGGAAGCTTTAAACATGACGACACTGTAAACTTAGCCTAAATGTCTAGAAGGAGCTGAGTAGCACAGTCATTTCAAATCTGCCAAATTGGTGCTTATTATGCTTGATTGCTGCTCGTTGACATCCACAGGTGTTTTTAATACCTGATCAAAAACACTTGAATGAACCTCTTTTCTTAAGCGTGGTAGTCTTTAAGGGGTTGAATAATTGTATCAATGAAGAAAACAAACATTTTATACTGTATTACAAAAACAATTGATGCCATAGGGCCCTATGGTTGAAAAAGAGCTCTGCTCGAAACGCGTCCCATTGTTCCTATTGAGCCCCCCAGTATCTGTAAGCAGGAAGTGATCTCTTCTCCCCCACCAGGAAGTGAGGTCCTCCTGGAAAGCACATGGCCCTGAGAGAGCCAGACTTGTAAACCTCTCTCAATGTGAGTATCTTGTCTGTTGTTTTGTCTCATTTTGTTTCAATTTGTTTTACCTTATCCTATTCCACATTTTTTAACCATTTGCCGAACTACTGTTTGGCCAAATAGCATCCCCAGTGGCTATACACAACAGGGAGCCTGCTGCCTTGCCGTAGGGTGGGTCATTCAGTTTAAAAATCCTGTGACACAATCCATTGCAGAGATTCACCAGCCAATTTTTTTACCAATCCTAAAGCATAAGGTCGCACAATTCGATTGTGAAATCTGCCCATTTATTTACACTCTGCACACCATTGCCTGTTATAGCCTCTGTATAGCAGTGTCCTTGGGTGTGCTACAGTGTTTGATTTACCTGTCTGCCTGCAAGTGGCTCAGTGAGCTGGCCTGATTTCTGATATAGTTTGAACGCTGCCTGCCCTGACTTTGGATTGTCCCTGACCAAGTCTTCTGCCTATTCATCTGTACTGTACCTTATTGGACTAACTGGATTAGATTAACCAATTAAGCCTGAAAACTGGATATCCAGTGTTGGTAGTGATCATCATCATCATCATCAAGCAGTAACTACTGTAACAGTGTGTGGAAAACCACGGACCAGAGTGTCACCTAAGAAAAGGCTCAACCACAGCAGAGACAGCAGAGACAGAGTCTAGATAACTGTATAGTACATATCAAAGTACAGAATCTGTTGTCTTTAACACAGTACATTCTGGGTGGCTGCACTAGAATAGAACTTCTGATCTCCTTTTAAGGTCTGTAACTACAATTTCCTTTAGATCTACCAACAACTATGTAGTGCCGGGTCCTCCCTGATAGAATACATAGTGATTGGAAGGTATAGAAAGGTCCTCATATTACATGGTTTTGGTAGAAGAAAAGTTGATTGTACAGAAATTGTATGGTAAGATTGTAAGGTGTATAGGGGGCCTAAGTATTGGACTTGAATCAGTTCATCTTTAGAGAATTTGCCCAGACATCAATGTATAACCTTATTGTTCGATCTTCTGTAGAAGATTTAGTGGAATTTTAATGTCTCATACTTTTTTTCAATTGTTATTGGTGCAAACAATGTTCCCAAACTAAATCTCTGCATTGATTTATTTATAAATAGTTTTGAAAACAGATTACATGCAAGTCTGTTACACTGTAACAAATGTTTAAAAGACGTTCATTAACTATTAAACATGCATGGCCAGAAATGATTTACCAAGGTCCACAAGATATCTACAGGACCCTTTCACAGTACCAGGCTGGCATTAACGCAAGGTGCACAGGTTTCCCATGCTTGCGTTAAGCCGGCCATAGACGTCTTGATCTATGGCAGGCTTGTACCAGACTCCTCACAGTGTAATGACGTTACCATGCTGTGAGGAGGCAGCTACAGAACTGACAGGAATCCTGTGTGCTCCACCAACACACGTGATTCCTATCAGATTATAGCCAATTAACTTGGAGGGGGAGGAGACTCCCATCCACAGTAACTGACTACAACAGGATCGGCCACAAAAAGAACCAGCAGGACAGATCCGTGTGCGATCTGACCTGTCGGCTTTATTTGTCGGATCCTCAAGGTGGGCTCCCCTGGCGGGCGACCGACCTTCATGTGTTCGGCGGGAGCGAGCATGGCGTCCGGTTGGACGCAACTATGGCTGGGAATCGGCCCATCTATGGGGGGCTTTAGGCTGTGTTCCCACTTATTCGCCGGTGGGAGATCGCCAGGCAATTGACTAGGCAATTGACTAGGCAATTTTCATCCGCAATTTGAAAAAAAAAAACACCCCCATTATAAACAAAAACCGCATCCATAGAGAATGAATGGACGCAATAATTTCTTATCTATGGGCGTGATCTGGAAAAAAAATCGCAACCACCCGCCGACTGCGATCAGAACGCGATCTTATAAATGGGGACAAGCCCATTCAAAATAGTGTGCACGATTGACGGCGATTCCGCAGGTGATTGAAAATCGCGAGTGCCAGAGGATTAATCACCTTAGTGGGAACATAGCCTTTCTGGTAACGCGCAATGCCATGCATTTCTGAAAACTGGTAATGCATGGTCAGAAATCGCATTGCAGTTGCATCGGCCTTTAGATTACATATACATTTTGTTCCCTTCCCAACATAACAATCCAAACATCATTGGTTACCATGTTAGAATTAACTGAACTTTAATGATAAAAAAATAAAGAATTAACTGGGCTTGTTCTGTGATGTTGGACGCATGCTTTTCTTCTATTGGTCTCTCACAATTTGAAAAGTGACGCAGCAAAGTTGTTGTAAGTTTCACGTTAGTATTAAAGTCTCTTACAACAGCAATGCTTAACTAAAGTGGGGCTGAGTTGAATTGATTTGGATTTGAATGGTATGACCCCATAACCAATATGTTCAGCAGAAATCCTAATCCCCTACAGTATTTTGCAAAAACAATGACTGAACCTGCAATTCCTGCTATACACACTCCCTAATCTGTTCCTAGCAACACTACCACCACACTTGACAACAGAAGCCCAATTAAAGTTTTCACAGTAACCAGAGTTATACACCATCCGAATACTGATCCTGAACCAACTTGTGCAATGCTGACCCGGAACACTGTACACATCTAAATTTGTGTTATAGATTTCCAGTTCTCTCCTTTCTCCTGTTCTTACAATTTATTTTGAAACTATATATTGATTTCCACTAGAAGATCTAAATGTTTTATTTATTTAAATATTTTGCGTATGTTAAATTTTACCTTACTTACAATCCTTGTTTTTCACCGTTACTTTAAATTCCATAAGCTGGGCATAGATCCCTGCCCGATTCTTCAGCCGATCGACCACTGTGCACATTCCCACCAATCGCTCGGGGGTCGGTCGGCAGAAAATCAGGTGCGCCCACCTGGTCAGATTAGCCAGGAATCTGCCGCATGTCGGATCTGTCACGCGAGCAAATTCCCGGTCGATCCTATTAGTTAGAAGTAATAGAAGTAATGGCCGGCACACAAAGGGTGCCTGGCCGATTCTCTGCACTAGCCACCATGCATGATGACGTCATCACAGCCAGTCAGTCAGCTGAGCAGTGGACGGGAAAACTTTCTATGCCCGGCTATGCTTATACATTTTGAAAAAAAATGAGTTTGCTTATTTTCCTATTGTTCAATCCAAATTCTAGAACATACTGAGGCACAAATTGTCATAAAGGGGGTCTTGGATAGAAGATGTCCCCCAGATATAATGTTTTTACCTAAAATAGTGATGCGCAGCAAAGGCAATATTTGTGTTCGGAAAATATGGTCCAATAGTTGGCAAAAACGAAAATTGGGAACTTGTGATCTCCAGTGATTATCTTCATTGCAAAAAAACATTTTCCGCATTTTTCTCATATTTTCATGATCAAGACTACTGATGTAACAATCGTGAATATTCGCAATTGCGAATATATAGCACTATATTCAAGATCTTTGCGAATTCTTCTTTGTGCTTCGAATATTCGCGATCAACACTAATCTAACATGTGCCTGTTTTATGAATTGCTGTATGAGGTGTGGGCACCATGGAATTTTTTCAATTTGAAAGCTTGCTGTTCTAACCTTCTAAACCTCACACATGCATATGACTAGATGAAGCACCAATCACATTGAGTTTGAGAAGAGCAGCTCACTCTCTGGTCAGCTCCAGGCTCTATTTATCTAGCCATACCCGGATAGATTCCTGCCTGATTTTTCAGCCAGTCGACCTTCATGCGCATACCCGCCAATCACCTGACTGAAATCGGGTAGCATCTATTGAGGGATAATCCATACGTGTATGGCTACCTTTAGACTTCATGTCATGCAGGTGCTAGGCTGCAATTTCATTTCCACCCCTTTAAACTTATCCACATCCACCCTTTAAACATCGCTGCACATACCACACAGGGATTCAAGATCATTTAATATCCCGCTATACAGGGTATGGTGGCCAATACATAGTTTATGCCTCCACTTTCATGTTTAGTATGTGCTGTATGTGGTATTCATTATGCTGACCACCACTATCTTCTTTATACCTTGGTTATGAATGTTTGTATTGTTTATTGTAGTTGGTTATGTTCATTGTAATTTTTTCTTATGTATTTTTTTGTTATGAAAAGTAAAAATACATTTAAAAAAAAAAATAATTTAAGATTGGCAGTCATGAAATCCAAACATCAGACAACACAGGATAGGCTGTCATTTTTCTGATAAAGCTCAGGGTGAGGATGTCTGATGGTCTAATTTTATAGAGGTGGGTAAAGATTTTCATTTTGTTACCACTGAGTGGTCTCTTCACTCAGTGGTTACAAATTCCCACCGGAGTGGAGAAATAGTAGCTCTGTGCATTAAATGCACCATGACTAGATGTTCCAGAATAGAACGACCCAGGTTTTGTTTTTCGATTAGGAGCAGATTGGACCCTGGGTTGTTTGTCTTTTTCTAGATCAACTTTGGGTTCAGGGTTTTATTTATATATGTAGGTTTTTTGTTTGTTTTTTATTTATGCTTTTGTTTTTACTGGTTGAAATAGATTTTCTTTTCTTTTTTCTTTATAGTGCTTGTTTTTATCTCTGTATTTGTATTTTGTAGTTGTATTTTAAATACACAGGAGGGGTATAGTGTCTCCACTAACTCTTGATGCACTTCAAACCTGGGTGCTTTGATGTGTTTAAAAATCTCCAGATATGCACGCTTCTGCGTCATTGATCTTGGCACCCTCGGTCCCCATCCAAAGTAATGGCAACTGAACAGAGTTTTCCAACTTGTTGGTTCCCTGTTCCACCGAGCTTTTTTGATCCTGCTCAAAGGAAGGGGATGGAGTTTTTCATAGATTTGAGCACGATGGAGCGCTGTGAACGTGCACGGCGCTCGATTGTGCTCAAATCTATTAATAAATCAAGTTGTGTATGCCTAGCTTTATTAGGCATATTTTTTACCTGCATTTTTATGTTCTACTATTGACATTAATGGGGCAAATGCAAATTGCAATTTGGATATATGATTTGAATTTCCCAATGCTGGTTAAAACTAATTGCCTTGAATGGGGTTTTTCAATCTGAGATGTAAGTGCAATTGTAAAACTTTTTTTGTAGTGTTGTGGTGGGCAATAAACTGCCCTTCTGGGTTTAACTCATTGCTTCTAAATTAATAATTTGATATAAGCCATGCATGGACAAACAGTAACGACACAAACACTCTCATGGTCTATGAAGGTACTTCTGATGTAATTGTGATTAATGTGAACATACAGTGACATTTATAAACTAAGTTTTGGGCAGTGTTCTAAGGATCATGTGAGCATAGCATCAAAAATTCATAAGCTTCTAATTGGTAATGTCCATATAAATTATTCTCATCCATCTTTCTGAAATGTCATAATCGGTGGTAAGAACTGATAAGCCCATTTAGCCAGCGCCATTTTGTTTCACACATTCCTTTCACGGTGGGAGGGGTGTTGTAGCGGCCATTTTGAGCAGGATTAAGAGACCTTGGCTATTAAGACTGTGGCCTTGTTTTCTCCAGACTCCTTGTAATGTGGCATTGAAGTTTCTGTCCTCTCTGAAAACAAGCTGTGAGTGATATCTGGTCTAAAATATGGTTTTGAGGAAAAAATAAAAATACGTAAGCAGACAGGCCGCTATATGCTTTAATATAGTACAACAACAAAAGTAAACCAGAATAAAGAATATTATGCAATCAGCCAATCAATCCTTCACATCAGTAGTACAATAAAGTTTTCAGCAGTTATATAGAAATTAATCAGAACCAACATTAAAATATACCACATTTAGTTATGGTTCTTGGTGGACTATGATGATATATGCTAATGGACATGGACATATGGGGACCTGCTAATTATAATGTAATTGAATGCACAGAATCGTGAGCTAGGGTATGATCCTATTGCTAGGAGATCACATCGAGGGAATAGACAAGCATATAATTGTCAGCATTTTTACCAATCACAGGGGAGCCGTTAAGTTGGATCCCTCAGGCAGTGTCAGAAGATTCATCTGATCTGGCATGCAATCTTCAGTGCAAATTAGGGGACTACAACAACAGCGAGGAAGAGGCGGAGGGAGTGTGACAAGTATTTAGCTGTAATTAATCTGGAAACAAGGGACTGAAATAAAAACGAATCAACCAACAAACAAATATATACAAAACAAGATAAAAAATAACTTTTGATTGTACAAAACTCAAGTTATTGACCTGTTCAGCCTCTTTCTGACTTGTTGCTTTGGGTTTATTTTGTTCTCTCAATATCCAAAAAACAAGAACACAAGCTGTAACTTTTATATTGGTACATCCTTTATTTATAATATGTAGAAACTTCAGTGTGGGGGAAGGATGTACTTTACATAAAAAGGACTATGAGACAATCACAGGCAGAAAACTTGAGCATGAAGCAACTAGTCTGTAAAGTAATGGTATAGTTATGTAAAGTTGGTATAGTTAATACCTGGCTCAGTGACACATTCTCCTTATGCCTATTATACTTCAGGAGCACACCCCAAAGTTACCTCACATAAACTGGATTAACCCTTTAGAATCCACCTGCTGATTCAATTTGTGATCTTGATCCCATGTTTCTCAAGGACTAGGAGTTTGGGATCCTGATTACCATATTCTTCCTGGAGACGACTCTTATTTTATCACAACCCCTTTGTCTGAACTGAGCCTTTGAGCCATTTTGCACTAGCCATTCTGCGGAGGGGTGTTTGGGCAATAAGGGGCTGCTTCTGTTAACCATGTCAGTTACCAGTGAAAACCTGTTTTTCTGCATTACGCTGTGCTTGAGTCTCCCAAACAATTGCATGGGAGATTCGTGTGCTGTGTTCCAAAAAAGCTGTAGGGTGTTTCCAGTAAAACACTGCTTTTTACTGTAAATGCAAATAAAAGGTACAACAGCATTCCAGCAAGTGTACCTTGCTTTATCTCTTGCCACTCTATGTTGCTGTACTGCCACTGTACTGTATAAGTGCCCATCAATGGGATCCCGATGTAAAGGAATGACATTTGTTCAGAATTTACAGATATGCCCGTTACCCGTTAGACAGGTTAATACTGCTTGAAGACAGGGGTGGCCGCATTAGATTGATGCTAGATAGATGGGCTTGAATGCGCATGGCGTTCGAAGTGGCCATCAATCTAGCGCATATCTATATGTGTATAGGGACATTTAGTCTTTTGATTTGTCTTGGTATTAACATTTGTCCCCTTGGTGTCATGTCGCTCTGGCTCCCCTCATTCCCTGCAATAAGTGAAGATAACACATAGAGTATAATTGTTTGCATTGTTTCCTAGAGGCCATAGTTTGCTGCAATAGAATGTTTAAGCTTTCGGGCGGCCTTTGCAAAAAAAAAGTGTGCCCACCCCTGAGCTAGCCATAAACACATACATTTTAAGATTTGATCGGCTTGTGCGATTTTAATATCGCCTGTCAGTCTAAGATCAATTGTACTGCCACACAGTGTGATCATTTCAAAATGATTGATTCCTTTCCAAAGTCCTGTAGCATGCTCCATACTACCCTTTAAATACTGGAATGTTCGAATGAAATTTACTAATATGTCAGATTATTGCTTGATTCATTTTATGCTGTATTTCCATCACTTTTGTCAGAAAAAAAGGAATAGATTTTCCAGTAGATCGAATGGAAAAATTGAATCGTGTGTCTGACCAGCTTAAGTTACTTTAACCTGTCCTGTTATCATTGCAAAAGACTGTCACTGTGTGAATGGACCATTATGTGGTGTCCTGGAAGGAGTCCGGAAATAATTTGCCCAGCTCAGTTAGGTTGCTGAGTGTTTAGCTTTCTTTAGTTTTTTCTTAAAGGGCCCCGGACTCTGGGATAGGAAGGATGGAACTAGGTGGGCTTTCCTATTCTGCCAGGTACACTTAGAGTTAACACCTGGTTGCAGGTGATTGGAGCTGGATGTGACTCCAAATAGCTGCAGAGTCCAGTGTGTCAGGGTTCAGACCAAGTAGGAGACCGTGGGCTTCTGAGAGTAGACATGGGGCACACAAGGAGTGTGGGGCCCAGACCTGTGGCTACTGGATCCATGGAAACAGGGCACTCACAGAGAGTTTGAGGCCCAGAGCTGTCCCTTCTGGGAAGCTGAACCCAGGAAAAATGTCTATGTTGGATGGTGCAAAGCCAGAAGGCTTAGCATTTTCAAGGAAATTTTATTTGGATTTATATTAACCCCTTCTGTTTAGACTGGTACAAATAAACACAGGCAGGAGCCTTATAAAAAGATCACAATTGTGTGGACTGATGGTTTGAGAGCATCCATTTGAGCTGAACCCCCACAATTGGTGGAGAATGCGGGCATGAACCCCTAAATGCAGGTATTGAACCCCTAAACTGAAAAGTGGATGCTTTGTTGATTTTTGTTTTTTTAAAGGAAAATAAAATGACATTTAAAGTCCCAGTGCACTCTGTGAGATGGCGGACTGGGGGAAGGCTCTGTTGCAGGCTAACGCCACTCAGATGGAGGCTTCTCCTTATGAACACAAGCAGATCACACCAGGACTTTAATACACTGTTTGCTTCCCAGCTCGCCAGCCATAGAGAGTCTGCAAAGGACAGAGCGGACATTTTAACTCAGACCACTGAGAAAGCACAACAAGCCATGGAAGACTTCATACAGCAGCTGTCACGTGGAGGTGAACCGTGGAGCAACCAGGGAACCATGAGGGATAGCACCATTCTGCAGGAGCTGGTTCCTATTTCTGATGAGCAAGTCTTGGCCAAGGAAAGTGCATCTTGTATGGCAACTGGTCCCTGTGGTTCATCAGGAGAGTGGAGTTTCCAAGGACATGTGAATCAGCGCTCTCAATTAAAGAAACTGGAGGTAACAGTGGAGACTGAGACTTGCCTTGCTTTCCTCTGTGTAGTGAGGTGGCATGGGTTAATTGCAAACCTGCGGAGAATGCATTTAGGGTTACAGAACCCACTGTGTATGTTCATGAGCCACCTAAACCAAGTGTTGAGGTGAATAAGGTAGGGGTGGCCATTGGAGAGTGTGGGAAATTTTCCTTCCCATCTGTGGGAGGTCTAGGCAGCTATGGCTATGAAGCATCAGCTGACCTTAATAATGGTGATATGCCTGTACAATTCTCCGCAGAGAGTGTTCCAGCAGATGAATGGGGTTGTGAGGTTGCCATGGGTGATAACCATTCATCTGTCTGTGTTTCCTCTGCTGACACTGCCCTGGCCAAAGCAAAAGTAGAAACGCCAATGGTGGGAAGTGTTGATGATGATGCCAATGAGTGTAAATATGCATTGCTGGTTGTTGATGGAGACAGCCCAAGTGTTTCTGGTCTCACACAGCCACCAGATAATGCTGAAGTGGATGACACTTGAGACAGGTCATTTCTCCCCTGCACAGAGAGACTTGGGGATATAGGACCATTGAGGGATATAGGACCATTGAGTATGGGAGGGTGGTTTGCAGAAGTATTCCCCCAAGTGCACAGAAATCCAGGAGAGTGAAATTGAGCTCCATATTCAGAAGGTTAATGAGGATAGCCCCATATCTTTCACTACCATGCAGCAGTTCATTCCATTGCTAGTATCAACAGAAGTAAAAGAATATCCTGCCCAGGTAAAACTGAGCACAGCTTAGGTTATCTGCAGTATGATCATATTGCTGGTGAGCTCAATATCAAGTGTTGTTGGTCATGTAAACATATCAGAACAAAAAAGTGATTTGTTGGTTTTGGTGTTCCGCCCCTGGGGTCGAAAGGGGGGGGGGCATATGTGTATGTGACAGACTGCCATCTGTCACTGTGTGAATGGATTATTACGTGGTGTCCTGGAAGGAGTCCGGGAAATATTTTCCCAGCTCAGTTAGGTTGCTAAATGTTGTGTTTTTCCCCGGACTCTGGGATAGGAATTTTCCAGAGTCCGGGGATGTACATTTGGTTTAATATGCAATGAAGTTATGGGAAATAGGTATATTTAGTTATTATTTGGTGATACTGATGTGATCGGTTACATTCCCCCCCCCCCCTTCTTCTCAGTTATCTAATGGATGCAGGAGCGGTTCCTATTGGGGCTAGGTCCAAAAAATAAGTTGTAAGTTAGTTCTTGCCCCCCGCCTCGCCGATTAATATGCAGCCACCTGCAGACCATTCAATTGGGGGGGGGGGGGGCTGTAGGTAGGTCATTTGTGCCGGGGCATGAGTACATTGATGAACTAATAATGATGGATAAATCACATTCTGAATAGAAGTTATGAAGCAAGAGTAAATAGGGGGAAGCAAGAGAAAACGGGGAGAACAGAATAGGCCACCATATAAGGGTGTGGACTTATGGCTGTTTTTCTGTTTATGTTAAGTGAAGAAGTTAAAAAGATATATATTATCACGGGTCTAAGATGAGAAATGATTAATTTAAGGTTAATATTACAAATAGAGGGAGAATCCCCAAAGGGAGTCTTCCTGACACTGTTGTGTCTAGGACCGGACCACCAT
Source organism: Ptychadena robeensis (assembly GCA_036250615.1). NCBI lineage: Eukaryota > Metazoa > Chordata > Amphibia > Anura > Ptychadenidae > Ptychadena > Ptychadena robeensis. The sequence continues at coordinate 39,570,573 of CM070033.1, read as the reverse complement.
CTGACCCGTCGAGATAGGGGTAGGGACAATCGATCACTGAAGGTATTTATTGAAAATAACACACCATAAGGTAATAATGCATACTGATTTGTAAATATTAATATTGACGTCAATTTCACCTTGTTTCTAGTGCTATAGTTCTTTCCTTGAAAAAGCCTGTTGAGGCGAAACATGTCGGAACTCATCTAAAGCACTGAAGTGGACATTGGATTTTCCCATAGAAGGGAAGCCTCCAGGTGTAAGGAGGGTAACGGGGTGCACCTACTTGTGGTAGCCCTCTTTGTGCTCTGAGAGGCATGCGGAGGAGGAATTTCGGATTGTGTAACCCAAATTTGGTGTTTCTATGAATGTACAAATAAGTTTTTATAAAGACTTTTCTAATAAAATATATAAACATAAATAACCTAAGGATCTTTATTGAATTATGCAATTTGTTACTTTGCCTTTAAAACCCTGGTTGCATTGCTGTGACAAAGCAACCTTTTTCTGTGCATAGGTTTTTTTGGATTAAATACCCCACAGAGATTATTCCAGCGAAGGGGAGGGGGCTGGGGGTGACTCCAGCAAAGGGAAAGTTTTAAACAAGAGAGGATACCTTCCTAAAACCTATAGCTAGATATTTTTACATCTGGGATAGGAAAGATGGAACTGGGTGGGCTTTCCTATTCCCTCAGGTACACTTAGAGTAAACACCTGGTTGCAGGTGATTGGAGCTGGATGTGACTCCAAATAGCTGCAGAGTCCAGTGTTTCAGGGGTTTCAGACCAAGTAGGCGACCATGGGCTTCTGAGCGTAGACAGGGGGCACACAAGGAGTGTGGGGCCCAGACTTGTGGCTTCTGGAGCCGTGGAAACAGGGTGCTCACAGAGAGTGTGAGGCCCAGACCTGTTCCTGCTGGGAAGCTGAAACCAAGACAAATGTTTATGTTGGATGGTATGAAGCCAGCAGGCTTAGCATTTTCAAGGTAATGTTGTTTTTATATTAACCCCTGTGAAAGTGATTTTTGTGTGGACTGGTGCAAATAAACACAAGCAGGAACCCTAAAAAAAGATCGAAATCGCGTGGACTGATGGTTTGAGAGCACCCATTTGAGCTGAACCCCCACATCATACAAATATTTAGCTGTCACAATAGAGCAAACCTATATACAATCAGCTAAATTCTGTATATCAAGTCACTTAATGTTTGAAGAAGGCTGGGCACTTCTTACAAGATCCATATCGTAGGCAGAAGTATTGTTACAGGCAGAAATTATTATAAATTATCTTTAATTTTAAAAGCACCAGCATATTACGCATGCACTGTACATTAAAGAAGAGATTACATAATGATTGGCACTAGTGCAGATTAGATAAAAGATACAGGTACAAACTATGACCCAGGAGAAGATCAGAACTATGTACACTTGAACAGATGAGATGCTACACTGAATAAATTTTTTTCTTAAAGTGGATGTACACTCTATATGTAAAAATAACATATGTAAAATTAAATTTTGACTTACCTCTGAGCTGGTATGATGATAGCTTAGGGCTCCACGATACTAAAATAATATTCACCTGCTGAAGAATCCTATGAGCGATTCCATCTTTATTCACCAGGCTTCCGATGGTTAACACAAGGTGCAATATTACGGGTGGCTACTGGGGCATTCAATGGTTTTCTAGGGGAATTTTCCTCAATGTACTTACAAGTGCTGTGATCACAGCATCCCCCAGCAAACACTTCATTCTCATGACCTATCGCCATGGACGAGGTAGACTTGTGTAGAAAGTCCCTCATATTACATGGTTTTGGTAAAACAAAAGGAGATCTAAAGGAAATCTGACAGAGAAATCTAAGGAATTGTGAACCCAATTCGGTCCTCAACTTTGGGATAACCTGTACCTGTGTGTTATTTTGTGTTGCATCTCAACTCTAATTCAATGTACAGCGCTGCGTAATATTAATTAGTTAATATTAATAATAAATCAACAAATAACCTGTTTCCCCCGAAAATAAGACTCTGTCTTATATTACATTTTTCTCCCAAAGGTGCGAAACTTCTTATTTTCAGGGGATGGCTTATATTTCCTTAAATAAGAATGTGGTACACATTTATTGTTGAACAACATGCCCCCCTCTGATCCCCCTGTGTCATTTTGATTGCCCCCTGTGATCCTCCTGTGTCATTTTGATCCCCCCCC
>CM070033.1:39531482-39545185 GCA_036250615.1 Ptychadena robeensis | reverse complement strand
ACACTGACCATCGGCGCGGCGTGGGGCCGAGGAAATTCCTCCATACTGACCATCACCAATCAACCGCCAGTGTCCTGCCATACTGACCATGCACAAACACAGTGGTCTGCCATACTGAGCCATCACCACCATGGTCTCCATACGGACGCATCACACATGTGTCTGCCATCCTGACTCATCACCACCAGTGTCCTCCATACTGAACTCATACACCACCAGTGTCTGCCACCTTACCATCACCACCAGTGTCTCCATACTGACCATCCCAACCAGTGTCCTCACACTGACCATCTCCGCCCAGTGTCCTCCACACTAAGGGGGACCATAACACCAAAAAACCATGGTCCTCCAACTGACCATCACCACCAGTGTCCTCCAACGGACATCACCACCGTGGTCCTCCAAACTGCCATCACCAACCAAGTGTCCTCCACACTGACCAATCACCACCAGTGTCCTCCAAACTGTACCATCACCACCAGTGTCCTCCATACTGTCCATCTCCACCAGTGTCCTCCCACTGTCCCATCCCAACATTCCTCCACCTGTCGCATACTCCACTTGCCTCCTAAAATTTAATTCAAAAACACCTTTTCAAAAAAGCTGTTAGGCAACGTTGGAAAGCAGATCTTCACAGGTTGTTTCAGTGGAATTCACACAAGGCATTTACCAACAATGTTGGTTAGTGGCTCTCCACTGTGCAAAATCAAATCCCATTGACTATCATTGTAGAAATCCTCGGTCGTATTTATTGTGTGACAAAAAATTCTTGGGAGTTTTGCCATGGATTCCCCTCTGTCATGTCTTGACCAGGTGTTAGACCCCCTTGAACAACTTTCTTCCCACCACTATTGTGGCCAGACAGGGTCCCTTTGTGGTTATTTAAAATTCGCCTGCCCATTGAAGTCAATGGCGAGTTTTGCGCGTGTCTCGGGTTCGCGAACTTTTGCAGAAGTTCGCGTTCCCCGTGGATCGCGACAACATCAATTCCAGTTCGCGAAAAAAATGTTCGGGTCCATCTGATCTACTTGGGAACTGAATTGGTATAAACAGTTTCAGTGTTCAATAAAAGTGTTTCATTTAAACAGCCGGGCTTTTACTTTGCAATTAATAGGATTGAACCTTGGGGTGGGGGGGGGGGGTTAGCATTGAATGCTGTTACATACAGGTTATAATTAAAACCTCCTCAATTTTCATAAGTGAATATTTGGTACCCATGCCTGACCCAGCCAATAGTTTTCGAAGGAGAAGGTATGAAATAATACTACTGAAATCCGCACCTACAAATTTGAAACTTAAAAACATATCTTTATGCAACAAGATTATTTTTAAAATAAGTGGGGGGGGGGGGGGGGTAATAAACAAGAACCCCGTCGGCCAGATTAAAATCCGGCCGTTTATCGGCATGTGTATGGCCGGCATTAGACTCTGCTCCTTGGTCTACAGTAATCTGGTTATACAGAGGGTCTATTGACTCTTTGACAATTTGCTCAGGCTCTAAACAATTGTGTTAACCTGTTTAAACGGGACCTCTTGGCAGGACATCACAGAAAGTGAGCAACTTCACAGTAACTAGGAACCAGTAGGGGAGTGTTTGAGCATTTGAAGATTTGGGTCCTGAGGCCTCTGTCACACTAAAATTCTGCATAGCGCTGTTGGCAATACACGCATTATGCACTGTGCACTGGCCAGTTTACTGTATATGTTTTTGCATGAGCTTGCATTTGCCTTCCAAATTAAAGATTGTTGAAACTGCAAAGCCAGCACAGCCCAAGTGCATACATCAGCTTGTTTAAAAAGACATAAGACAGCACATGGCACTGTGTATGGTAATGCAGGTTCCCTTGTGAATCCTGAGTACCATGCCCAATTATAATGCATGCATTGCTGAAAGTTTGTAGGGTGAAAGTTTCTAGCTTACAGCCCTTAATGTTTTTATGCTGTTACCTGAGGAAAGCCAAGATGGTTGTGCATAAAAATTCTGTGTGTACAATTACAGATGGATACTAAGATAAAGTAGAGACAGTCTGCAAGTCCTTAAAAATGTATCAGCATTATTAATACATCAACTCATTGCATGGATATACAATACAGACACGGTCCCTCCATGGTTCACCTCCTCAAAATCTACAGATGGATATTGTAGGTATACAGGAGTAGCAATGAGCGGCATAGGCAACATTTGCGGCACGCCACAAATTTTTCTAAAAACATTCAGAAAATATGCGCATTCAGCAATATTCGGGTTTTTTTTTATTGCGAATATCGGCAGCTTTTATTGCGAATTTCGCGCACGGTATATATGTTTAACATGGCACGAATTTACATGCGAATTTTCAAAAGTGCTGATTTTCGCAATATTTTAAATATTCGCATCACCCCAATATTCGATTTGAAAACTGTTGATGGTTGCAGGGAGTGTTGCTAAGCTCTTGTTGCAGCCTTCCCATTCGTCCACTTGCATTGAGAGGGAAGTGTAATGGAAAAAAAACTACAGAATATCTGGAATTGCAAATATTCGGCAATATATTTACCATCTTCGCGAATTTTCGAATTGCCGATATTCGCGATTAATATTCGGAATCCGAATATTCGCGATGATCACTATACAGGAGCAACAGGTTGCTTTGTAACAGAAGGCCATGAGAACAGCAAGAAGACGAGTATTGGCATCCCCCATACTTAAAAACTAGTATTCTAATGTATACAACAAAAGCCAAAATGGCAAAGACTTAGCCAATGATCAATAGCAGGAAGGTTTAACCTCTCTAGCAGTTGAGATGAGCCCAGCCTCGGGTAGACCCGATGCCTCCCTGGAAATCTGCAGCGATTGTCTTCATCGTTGCAGCATTTCCGGAGTTTCGGCACCGCCTCGATCGCGTCACGGTGATGCGGAAGGGGACGAGTGGGGGGGGGGCGGCGCCATAGACCTCCATGTTAATGGTGGAGCGCCGGCTTTCCCGCTCACGCAGCTGGTGTCAATAATGACACCGGCTGTGTGAAGAGAAGCGGCGGGAGGGAGGAAGTGTGAGACACTTTGTACACTGCCTCGATTGCCCGTACGCAATACGGGCAGTGCGCTAGGGAGGTTAAGAAGGTCTATATTTACCTGTGAGTACTGCTGACATTAGTCATTATGTGAAGCCAAGCTCTTGGCAAAGTTTAATTGTTGAAACAAGACATGCTGAAGAGGTTACAATTTGTTAAAGAAATGAAGCTAAAAAAATAATAATGCAACATTGTGTGAACTGATGAAACGAAGATCTTATTTTTTGAGTCTAGGGACCAGACTGAAATCCAGCCACAGTACACTGTGATGACAATGACGCATGGGGTACAATTTTTCATATTATGGTTTTGGGTCTATTTGTCAATACCTGGGATTATAGATCAGTTTGATTACAATAAAATACTTGAAAGGTCATGTTGCATCAAAATATAGGTAAATCATCTTCGGCTGGAATATCTGAAGTTGATCCACACCATGCAATGCAGATGTACATACAGCTTAGAGTCATACATCTAGTTAAGATGAGGGGACAATACACTAATATTTTTTCCACTGATGATTAGCTATTTTTTTAAATCCGGCAACTTTTGCAAAACATAATAGTGCATAATGGTCATTGCGACCTGGCACCACATTAGGACAATGCTTGTAGCCTATTGTGTAGAATGTTTCTGAAAAGTGTAGATTATACCTATACAAACACAATTCCATACCCTCTACCTAGAGTATGATGCTTTGTACTGTTTATTTTCTTGGTAAGCATTCTAAAACAATTCAATTCAACCTGAAATTTAATGAAGGCCTATGCTTAATGCCTGATCTCTACCCACCTTCATGACATGGCTGAAAAAAGAAATTCTAAGGATGTAATAATAATATAGAAAAAATCTGTTTTTCCAAGTGGAAGATATACAACATTTCCAGCATTGTTCTCTATTACAGAGAAGAGTAAAGCTAAGCACACACACATCAACTTTTGTCTACGATTCGATCATCTTATTCAATTTAAATATGGAGTGTCCGTCTATCATACTACACCACAGTGTAATGGATTAAAACCAACTGATGCCTTGCCTTAAACCTTCATATAACATATCAATTATATGTTAATTCATTTAACATATGAATATTGGAATAATATATTGGCAATAATTTCTTTTTTTTTTATTTCCCTCACAGATATAAACAATGTTTTGTTCAAAGATTCAGATATCATGGCTTCCATGCAGTTTTGGTTTCGTTGTGGGATTCCTTCTAACATTTTATTTCACTTGTGAAAATTTTTACATAAGTGAACTTCTATCATTGAGTCCAACACCAAACTCACCATACCGGAAGATTGATTTTACTCCAAAACGAGGTAGCTATTAAACTTTTTTAGTAGAGGAACAGTATGTGTATGTAGTAGAAGAACAGTATGTGCATGTAGTAGAAGAACAGTATGTGTATGTAGTAGAAGAACAGTATGTGTATGTAGTAGAAGAAGAGTTTGTGTATGTAGTAGAAGAACGTATGTGTAGAAAAAATTGGCAATGGCAGCCTAGATATATCCCTCTGAAAGGGTTTACTTCACATTCTGGCTTTGTGGTGGTTTGCTCATTAGAACACACAAAGGTTTCTGTTTACTTTAAGACCACTTTTAAGATGCACACTCTTTTAGGTGATTCTCCTGATGAGGTGGCGGATGGTCTCCCGAGGGATCTTCTCCCACACCTGGAGTAAAGCAAATAAGGTTTGCTGTGTCTGTCAGCGTAGCGTCCAGAGCATGGAGGTGCTACCAAGAGACAGGCCAGTACATCACATGGAGGAGGATAACAACCCAGCATCAGCACCATTACCTCCTTTTGTTCAAGGAGGCACAGGAGGAGCACTGTCAGAGTCCTGTAAAATGACCTCCAGTGGGCTATTTTAGGTGACCGACACTTGTCCGATTCTTTGGATGGGGATTGAGGGTCCCCACCCAAAGTAATGGAGATCGAACAGGGATTTACCAACATGTTGGATCCCTGTTCAATCAACATATCATTCAAGCGGGATCAATTGTTTAAGGTTGGCAGAGCTCGATTTCCGGATGATCAACTGCAACAAACGTTTCAATCGATCCGTGTATGATAGAGATGGTCGAATATGTCAACTAGTTGACTTTGTGAGCTGATTTCAAAGCCTCTGAACATGGTATCATCCCCAAATTGCTGGAGATGTAGAGAAGGGCTCTGGGAACATTGGGAAAAAAAGTTTTTCTCATGTAGTTGTTCACATGTAGTTTTTGCATTAGTTATGGTCAAAGTCGAAATTTCAACTGAGATTTGGACTTGACTTTGAACTTCATTTATGCAAAAACTATATGTGTTAGAGCAATACTTTTTTTGTAGTATATCCCCAACCCTTCTATAAATTTCCAGCAAATTTAGTGATGATACCAAGTTTAGGAGCTTTGCAATTAACTCAAAATCGACAATCTTTTTTAAAAAAATTCGACCATCCCAAGTGTATGGGTACCTTAACACTCAATATTGCTATCCTGAGATGCAATTCCATCTTCTTTACCAACCTCCTGCAACAATGTGGATTACAGCTCATAGTACCAATGTGTGCAGCATTGGGCACAAAAATCCAATTACTAATTAAAAACCAAAATTTTTTTACCATTGTAATTATTAAATGTTCAGTTGTATGAAACAAACATGTCTTTTCAAAGAAAAAAACGTAGCTTTTTGTTAGACTGGTTTAGACCATTTGTCTTTTTTATTGTTGTCTGTGCTTCAGCTCTTGAGGTTCACTGCTCTGCTTGCAAATTTAATCATTATCACCAACAAGTTTAAAGGTGGATTTACACATGTAGATTTTTTCGTTCCATCAACGAAGAATGAAGATTTTTTGGTTGACTGAACGAAAATCTAGAATGGCCAATTTATTCGATGGATACATTTTGCTTGACCTTGAACAAAAAATAGTTTGAAAGGTCATCGAACATGTTGGTGAATTTTTATCTTGTAAAACTAATGGGACTGTGCGATCCGACATGCAGGTAAATTCACAGCTGATCCTATTTGTTCGGATGGGGCGGTCCCCATCCGAAGTAATGGCTGGCACACAAAGGGTGCCCGGCTGATTTTTGGCACTAGCGGCCGTGTGTGATGACGTCATCCCGCCTGCTAGGTCGCCTGTGTAGTCGATGGGAAAACAACCCGTCCATGCCCAGCTTAACAGCGTTAAATGGATAGGAACTCACTCCACTAAAATTGATACCCTGTTTCCCCTATGATAAGCCATCCCTATCAAATAAGCCTCCCCCCAATTTTTGTCTAAAACTTTAAAATAAGCCACCCCCCACAAAAGAGGCTCCCACCAATACCTGCCCCTGCCCGAATCTCCCATTCACTGGACAAGCAAGCTGCTGATCCCTGCCGTAATGGACTCTGTTACCCGGCCGTACCGGTAGAACCCAAAAATAGTGAGTCAGTGAAGGGGACAATGATTGGCACAGAGTGATCAAAGGGGACAATGATGGGCACAGAGTGATCAAAGGGGACAATGATGGGCACAGAGTGATCAAAGGGGACAATGAATGGCACAGAGTGATCAGAAGGGGACAATGAATGGCACAGAGTGATCAGAAGGGGACAATGAATGGCACAGAGTGACCAGAAGGGGACAATGATTGGCACAGAGTGATCAAAGGGGACAATGAATGGCACAGAGTGATCAGAATAAGACATACCCCTGAAAATAAGACCTAGAGCATATTTTGGTGTTTAAAAAAGTATAAGACAGTGTCTTATCATCCGGGAAACATGGTATGCTGTGCTTATAATGATATGTGTAATAATCTGAACATATACATATAATAAATGACTGGTGCAGGGTAGCAGCAAAAGATGTTTCATACTAACCAGTTCTTGTTTCTGAAAATTGCAGATAGCAGCGTGAGTGAAGAGCTTTCCCAAAAAGTACGAGTGTTGTGTTGGATTATGACAGCACCAAATAATTTAGAGACTAAAGCCATCCACGTAAAGAACTCTTGGACTCGTCATTGTAACAAGATTTTATTCATGAGTTCCAGTGAAAGTGAAAGCTTCCCCACTATTGGTTTGGGCACCCAAGAAGGAAGAGATCATCTCTATTGGAAGACCATCCGTGCCTTCCATTATATATATGAACATCACTTCCATGAAGCGGACTGGTTTTTGAAGGCAGATGATGACACTTTTGTTGTTGTGGACAACTTACGATGGATGCTTTCAAATTATACACCTGACCAGCCAATATATTTTGGCAAGCGTTTCCGAGTTTTTGTCAATCAGGGCTACATGAGTGGTGGAGCTGGTTATGTACTCAGCAAGGAGTCTTTGCAACGCTTCATTGATGGATTTCGCACAGGGGCCTGCTCTCACAAGTCATCAGTGGAGGACCTGGAACTGGGTCAGTGTATGGAGAAAATGGGAGTAATAGCTGGAGATACCAGGGACAGTGGAAAAAGGGAAACCTTTCACCCATTCACTCCTGACTTTCATTTTTTTGGTCAATTTCCTCAGGGGACTTCCTACAATGATTACTGCTATTATCCTATAATAGAGGTAAGTGAATATAGACATACTTTGTGTCTTTTTTATCAGGCTATGGTTAATGAATAACTTGATTTTTACACCTCTGATTCTAATGCTTAACCCCCCAGCCGTTCCTGACGGTCCCAGCTCGTCCAGCTCTGACCTGTCAGAACAGCAGTGGACGAGCTGGGGTCGTCAGGCAGAGATCGAAGCCACAAGAGAGCAAACTCACTGCTCTGTGTGTCTCTGATCTAATGAGGCAGCTGCAGGAGAACGGATCACCAACCCCCTATGCTCTTCTACATAACCTGGCACATCTGCAGTGCCATCTAGTGGTCGCAGTGCTAATTTACCTGATAAAGTGAATTATTGAAAAACTTGTTATCTGATATTGTGAGTTATTCACAAAGCATCTGAACATGTTATTATATTCAGGATGTCTACCAGACTCCTGTATGCACATACTTTGGTAAGCTACAGGCCTACAATGTAAAAAAATTTTTTTTATTAAAGTCTATTTTGCACTTTTTTTTTTTCAGCAGTGCGCTAGGGAGGTTAAAGTAGTTGTCTGTCTAGCCCAGGGATGGGCAAATTAAAGCCCAGGGGCTGGATCCGGCCCGCTTAGCTTTTTTTTCCAGCCCATTGTCACCTTGTTGAAAAGATGCTCTCCTCGGCTTATTCTCTTAAACACTGCCTAAATGTAGCCTTGGGGACGATGAAGTGTGTGATCATGCGATCACACTGTGGGCGCATCCTCATAGCGATAACAGACAACCTCTAGAAATGATCTGTGCTCATTGCAATAAACAAGCATCAAATTCAGGATATTTTAAAAGATAACAACATCCCTGTCAGATGTCGCTTATCACACATCATAAGTGATGTCACTGATGCATGGAACTGGCACACCTATGGTGGGTCGGCAATTACTGATTCTTGGTCTGGCCCCTTTATAAAATTTAAGAAGCCCATGTGGACCACGAGTCAGAAAGTTTGCCCACCCCTGGTCTAGCCTCCTTAATGGAAGGTCCACACTTTAAATACGCTAACCTGCCAGTTTCAAAAAAATTAACTTGCACCATCTTTGCCAAGATGCCACTATTAGAAGGAATAAGTAGACATGGAAAGGAAGTGTATATATTTTTTTCCCTTTTCAACTTTTCAGCTTTGTCGTTACTTTATATATGGATTGCAGTATGTCATGACATGGATGAAGTACTTATTACGTAGATCTGGCATTTGTTTTTCTGAGTTTCCACTTGTCCACCTCTGTCCTGGTCATAGAAAACAGTGGACAGTGGTGGCACTAGGTTGGTGCCTACATTGCTAAAGGGATGTCAAGGATTCAGGGTTATTTGTAGGCAATCAAGGGGAGGTGCTACACAAACAGCCAGAGAAGACATGAGAAAGGGAGAGAAAAAGATTGGGGCGAGTGTCTGGGTGTCCCGAGGCAAGACTGAAGGCCCACATACACCTTACAATCTTACCATACAATTTCTGTACAATCAAACTTTGTTCTTCAAAAACCATGTAATATGAGGATCTTTCTAAACCTTTCAATCACTATGTATTCTATCAGGGAGGACCCGGCACTACATAGTTGTTGGTAGATCTTAAAGAAATTGTATGGCGTGATCTAAAGGTGTATGGGGGGCTTAACTGAAACTGAGTTAGACCTCCACCAGTATACAGTGGCATGCACATCTAAAGCAGGGGAATGAATAGAAGAATGCAATATTTCCATTTTGTATACCATAAAATTTTTATTCATATTCTAATTATTGTAATTGATTGTATTAGTAAGTTTAGTTTTTGCATAAGTTTTAGTGTGATGAATCCACGTGTGAAGGAAATTTCAGTGTAGGGGAAAAGGATTATGCATGTTTTTTAATCTAGGGTTCTCCTAATTCATTTATATGACACTGCACCCATGAAAATATAAATATCATAGCAGTTATGCTGATCCAATGTATTCAGTGCTTTCTGTTAAGCAGGGTACAGACGCTAAGATATGGGCCAGATGGATGGCTGCTTCGAACACCATGCACGCTAATGGCCATCTATCTGGCCCATATAAAACCGCTGGTCTCCAGGCAAAGCTTTGGCTGAGCTGGGGAGAGCAGAGCTGTCTCCCCTGCCCCGCCGATATCTGACAGCAGCGTCTGTACCCTGCTTTACTGGCTGCATGTATGTTCCAGCTTGGTGACTCAGTCACATTTACACACTTGGAAGGCAGTTGAAAGATATTGGGCCACTTCCTGAAGATCACCCGCCCGAGGCCTCATATCGTTTTTCCCAGGCAGCTGCAATTTGTATGGTAAACTGTGGTTTTCACAGCTCTGGCACAAAAACAGCACTGCCTAGCAGAGTAGAAATGTACTTTTCCTCTTTTCTTCTGAATCTTGTGAAATGTACTTCCCTTTCCTAATCTATGACTGGACAGTAAAAGAAGCAGTAGCAGACTTTTTATCCCATCCCCCCTATAACATTGCTCTCCCCTACAATGGTGGCATGTTGAGTACTGTGGCACAATTATTGTTTTTCTCTTCGCTAGTATGACCTATGGGGTTACAAGATGTTGATACCATGTCAAAGGCATGTTCTTAAACTTTTTGCGTATGAAATATAAACTAATGAGGAAGTCATGTTTACAGAGCTATAAAAATGAATATCTAATTCAAACTTGAAAACTTTATATTAGCTGCATATGAAGAACATTGTATTCAATAAGTAGGCATGGGCAATCTTTGTAAGCATACACAACTGTTACCATAAGTATGAGCCAGTTTATATATCTGCCTGTGCAAACCATAATCAATGGATGTAAATGGCACTGTTCTCCCCTAAATCTTATTTCCAGTTTCAGGTTTTGGGGTGGTTTCTGCAAACAAGCCTGGTGCTCTGTTTTGACATGGCAGTGGACTAGTTCTGTACATTTCAACTAGTGTTTTTAATATATATATCAGTATTTTCTGAAGAAAAAGTTAATTATTACATATGTCAGTGTACCATGACTAATCGTCTTGATTCTCCTTCATTCTACTCTGGGGCCATTATGGTGAATAAGAAGGCGTGGTCACAGATGAAATTGGTTAAAGTTGATGTCTGTGTAGCATGCATGGCCGATTCTTGGCGCGACCGCAGACCGGGAGATCCACGGAAATTTGAAACATGAATAGGGGGCTTAAACAATAGTTTTATGTATCTTAGTTCACTTCACCAACTTAGAATTTTGTGTTGTGATCCATCACATGAAATTCAGATTAACATTGTAGTTAAGGCTGTAATGTACCAAAATACGAAAAAGTCAAGGGGGGTGAATATTTCTGGACACTGTATAGCTAGCCATACACGGCACGGATTCCCTGGCTGATCGATTCAGCACCCGATGGATTCCGGCGATTCCGCCGGCATCCACAGGTGAGAACGATTAGCCAATTAGGGAATCCGATCGTGGCAGCCCACCTTGTACGGCCGGATCCGGGAGGGATCCGTGTCCGATGGCTCGCCTCCCGGACCGCAACGCCCCCTGATCAGAGCAGAATCGGACCGAAAAGACCAACAGGTTGGTTCTTCCTCGGATCCGATTCTGTGCCCCTGATCCATCGGATGCGATCGGACGGGCAAGGTGGGCTGCAGGGGATTCCGGCACGATGGATCCGCGTGCACGCGCCTGGAATCCATCGCGCCAGAATCCGGCACGAATCCGTGCCGTGTATGGCAGCCTTATGACTATGATACGAGGGAGCTGTGTGTATATGACTATGGTACAGGGGAGCTGTGTGTACATGACTACGGTATGGGGGAGCTGTGTGTATATGACTATGGTGCGGAGGAGCTGTGTATATATGACTATGATATGGGGAAGATGTGTATATATGACTATGATACGGGGGAGCTGTGTATATATGACTATGGTATGAGGGAGATGTGGGTATATGACTATGGTGCGGAGGAGCTGTGTATATATGACTATGAAACAGGGGAGCTGTGTATATATGACTATGATATGGGGAAGCTGTGTGCATATATATATATATATATATAGTGGGGGGAGACAGTGAGGAAGATTGCACTTAAAACCACGCTACATATACATGTGTTTATCTGGTTAAAGCAGACTACATTTTATTACAATAAAATCTGTTTAAGTACAATCCTTAAAATGTTTTGTGTGTGTGTGTGTGTGTGTGTGTGTGTGTGCTTGCGGGGAGGAGGGGTAGTGCACCAAAGAGGGTGCTCTCACCCAGGTCATCATTCAGGCTTGGACAGCCGCTGTTTAGAATGTATTATTATGTCTACAATAACAAAAACGTGCTGACTAATTTTGAAAAATATGTTTCAAACACAACAAAGGTGTGTATTTGCACATGTCTTGAATATGATGAGTGTATTAATAGAAAATCCCCATTGTATTCTGCATGACATACTATATATAAATACACAGGTACCTCTCTGGTAATAGTAAAGGTTAAGGGATTGGCGGCTGGAAACCCCCTAGGCGAAAACTCCCAACCACCAAATAGCAGACCACAAGCTCGACAGCTGCCCCATTCATTCCCCCATAGAGGTGGTCAGCAGTGGTGAAAGCACAAAAACTGCCCTCACCCCACACACAAACTGCCACTGTCAATGTGAACATGGCCTCAGGGCTGCATTTATAACTGAATACATAGAGTTTGGAGTTCAAGTGATCCCCTTTATTGGCTACTTTATTACTTGAATTCCATACTCCACACAAGCATAAGGTCAGGTCAGGCACAAGTACATTACAAGGGACTAAGTCTACGGCAGTATGAAGGTTAAACTTTAATTCATCATTGAACAAACACGATCCCTGACTTGGAGGAAATTAATCTCCCCAAGTCTGTAAACTAAGAGGGTTTTTAAAGGGCACTATGTAACATTTCTTAGGTCACGGTTGGGTCAACACCATGTAACATAGGGTTTAAGTAAAAAGGTCTTTAATATGTCCTGGACTCATCAATGTACAATACAAAAACATATAGGATAAAAATTCTCTTAAAGAGATTCATAAAATCATACAGGTGTCATCAGTATAGGTGACACTTCAAATTACGTCCCCGTCCCGGCGAGGAAACCCGGGAGGGCTTAAAGATGGTAGCACCCTAACACCGTGCAGGTGTTGGGCTAAGTGGCCCCAATGTGAGGGGGCTAGGTCCAGGGTCCCAATCACCTAAGTGTATTGCCTGGATGGTACACCACACCGATATACGGTCCCTATCAAGGTTCACCTAGAACATGGCAAGGGGGAAGGTAAAATGTATACACATGGTGTATCAAGGGGTGCCAGATCCCCAGTCAGGTGGATACTCACAGGGTGACGTCTGCAGTTGGTAATGTGTTAACAGGGCTAAGTCATCATTGAATGACGCAGCCACCGGAAACTGCTGACCACCAGCTCATCAGCTGCCCCATTCATTACACCATAGAGATGGTCAGCAGTGATGAATCCCCCCCCCCCCCCCTGCACAAAAATTGCCACTGTCAGTGTGAACATAATTTAATACATTTGAATGTCATTTGAATCCAGTTACATGACCCATGGATAACTGAGACCCTGTACCTTATACATAAACCCATACTTAATTTAATAATAACGACAGAGGCGGGATTTATCTTTGGAAAATTTTAACTTTATGTAAGAAGTTGTGCAAAATATAAATACTTTTGGGCACAGCCAATCAACCATATTTCTTTAAATATAATTTAAATATTAATCAACCGTAAAATAATTAACTACTGAAATGCCTCGTGTGACGAATAATCGATGTAATCGCTGTACATATATATCTTGTCCGAAAGCCACAATTACATCTTCCCAGACCCTTCATAGTTAAATTCAACCATTCTGTAGAAATCCTGGAATGGCTCTAATGTCTGGTTGTGCCCACCTGTGTAAACATCTAGGGGGTCGTAAATGCTCAGAGACCCTACTTCAAAGCATTGAAATAACCCACTTTATTGCCCCCCCAATAAACCATCTAGTATCTGGTGGAAAAGGGAGGGGGGACGAGGGAGTTCATTCAGGGAACACAAAGTAAATTGACCCCTGATTCAACTTCACATTAACGATTGAAGAGATTACCTATAAAACCATATTTCCATGCATGGGGGATACTGGT
>CM070033.1:39513296-39525630 GCA_036250615.1 Ptychadena robeensis | reverse complement strand
TTGTCATGGGGCCCGGACATTTTTGCTGTATCGGGCCCCATGATTTCTGACGGTAGCCCTGTAAATGATCCCATGGCATCATACAGATCAACATTCATACTGCCAATGTACTAATTATGCAAATGGCTCTCCTACCAGTGCCTGATTTGACCTTATGTTATTTTAAAGTATACCTTTAGGTATAAACTTTTAAAACTTTTTTTATTTTATAATCATATGTTAAGTTTTAATTGTTGCCTGTACAGTAAGATAATCACTTCTTTATTTAAGTGAGTTGGCTGTGGTATCGGTGCCATCTACCTAATTCCTTTCTTCTGTGAATAGTATCCCTTACATTTTCTACTGTATGCCAGCACATTAACTGCTGATGGATATCCCAGCTCTAGTGGGTCTGTCAGTTACTTCATTCTCTACCTCACTGATTTCTATGGAATCGCTTTTTGTTATGCTGGCAGAAGCTTCATTAATATTAATCCTACACTGTGAGAATTGATGATAGCATTGCTTAATTTATTTCATACAATACAACAGTTTTAGTGTTTTAAAGTTAAGGATACAGTATATGTTTATGCTTTACATACCTTGTTTCTATGTATACTATATGTACAAAAGGGCATTCACATATGCTTAATGCGTACACATCGGTTATCTACACAATGAGTGTGCTTCACAGGTTCTCAGGGACAACATAGTCAAACATGTAGTTTGATTGATTGCTCCCTTAGTACAGGTGAAAAGTCACCGAAAGTTATTTTCTCCTGAGTAATGACATCCATCACACCCTCCCTGATAAAGTGCTTAGCTCATATAGCGAACGTTACTAAATTTGACAGAGGTAGGGCAGGATGATGTGTTTGTTAACACTCACTCAGTACACACCTCTGTAAATCTCCAGTCTACCATGCGGTAACACATAGAGTGCTGTGTTGCACTAACAGCATGGTAATGGGACAGCGGCATGATCATGGCATCATGCAGAGGCCATTACAGTGAACATGCAGAGGGGAGCACAGCACGGGTTGGTTTGGAAAGCTGCACAGGTGTGCAAACAGTTATGTGTCAAACCATAAGAGGAGCTCAGCAATAGCGATTGTTTGCAGAAGAGTTGAGGAATACTTCAAAATATTTATTTACTGTAATCCCACATTTATTTGAATTTAAAAAGAAAATAGTTTTATAACTATTTATTTGTCATTTATATTAGATTCGTTATCAAAAATTAAATGAATCAGGAAATTGAGCAATCACATATTTTTTCAGTACATAAGTGTTCATAACTATTCATTCGCTTCTTACTTCCTAGATTATGCCATGGTCTGTGGCCAAATAGGAAGTTTGATGTTTGTGGCACAAAAGTTTAACTGAAATGTGAGTTGTGAAGTGCTGCCTGCCCTTATATTCTACATCTAGTCATGTCAACAATATCGACAATCCTGTTGGTTCATAAGGTAGGAGCAGTCCTTCAGAATATTTGTTTAAAATGCTAATTTGGGGATATGGAGTTTATTTCATGTGTAAGGAAAATAATTAAAAAAAAAAGAATAGTAAAGCAGGATATCCTTGCTCATAACTTGAAGATTTTAGTTAACTCAGCTTTGCTTCTACTTTGCAAATATCTTGAAATATGAAATTTGCATTTTAATACATCTCTTTGATGACAAACACTCTAGGGACAATGCACTGCTTTTCAGCCCAGTGCACTGCAGCACTGGTGAATTGGGAGAGTTGGGATGACCTTCACCCCTTTGCCATTGCGCCACTTTAGAGCACCCATAACCAGGGGTGCACATAAGTGGTACTCTGGTAAAATGGGCCAAAAACTAGCTATGCATACCTTCATTATTGTTACAAAGCTTATAAATATTAATATGAATAGCTATGAAAGATTGCAGTTAGTAATGTGAAATTGGAAATGTAAATTAATAATCCAAGAAAAAAAGATTAGACTTATAAGGGTGTTGGAGATCTTGGGGATGAAAGTCAGAGTAGGCATATGTAAGGGTAAAAGCTGACAAGAGGAAATCACGATGTGACAGCTGGAATATGACTACGAAAGGTTGACATTTGGACTGTTGGTAGTCTAAGGGGTTAATTACTAACCCAGAAAATGTCAGGGTTGTACTACTGAGGTATGAGATCTGGGGGTTCAAGCGTGTTGTACTGTAAGAGTTACATTTGACCCAAATCCAGCTGGTGACCTGTGGATGGATGGATGACATTGCCTACAAGAAACAGCCCACAAGACCTATGGTTTTAGAGGTGTTCTTATCCACCTGGTCTAGATGCCACAATTTGTCTGTCAAATTCACAAGAGCCCCCCATACACTTTTAGATCACTCTATACAATTTCCATTAGATTTTCCAACAACTATGTAGTGCCAGGTCCTCCCTGATAGAATACATAGTGGTTAGAAAGTTTCATATTAAATGGTTTCGGTAAAACAAAAGTTGATTGTACAGAAATTGTATGGTAAGATTGTAAGGTGTATGGGGCCTTTATTCAGCTTTTAACTCATAACATTTACTGTTCTCTTGGGGCCTTATTTTTCTTCACATCCTTGTTAGGTGTCAGTATAACAAGAAACAAGCTAATAAATGATGTTTCTAACTTCAGCTGTCAGTGGTTTTTATGTTGAGGTTGTCAATGTGTATGAAATAATATGCTGGCCTATTTGTGTATTTTCTGGCATATAAGACAACTGGGTGTAATAGATGACCCCCAACTTTTCCAGTTAAAATATAGAGTTGGGGATATACTCACCATATCAGACTACCCCTCTTTCGACGCACACCAAATAAAAAGTTTCAGATTTGATTTTGATATGGTCATTTTAATTCAAATGCTTATGACATGGGACACTGTATTTAATGTGTTTGAGCTGCAATGCCAGTTTCAGCCACTGGGTGCCTCTAATGAGCACGTCACCTTACACAGAGAAGGGAGAGAAGGAGGGAGATGAGCAATGTCTGACAGTCTATTTTGCAATATATAATAAACACACTTTTTTTTATGTTTTCCTTTTTTTTTAATAAAAATAAATAGATTATACTTTTACAAATTATTCAAATGCATTTGTAGATGTGTATTGGCATTATTATGAATTACATGTCTGGCAATCTGCTGCTAGACTTGTGCAAGGCCAGTGGATGAGGCAATTTGCAAGTATAAATAGAAGAATCATAACAAAACTAGAAATAGGGCATGCCCTTTGTGCAGGATCAAGTCTTATCTAGTGCCACCCCCTGATAATACACCTGAACCAAGAAATAAGAAAATATAAAATAGGCTTTGTCTATAAAACAGTTTGTGTGCATATCCAATTCAATATTCCATTTAATATGTAATGGTTCCATGTTATAGACAAAATTTAACACATTTTATTCAAAGTTTTCCCAGAAGAGAGGAAACTATTACAGTTTCAAAAGTGGGTTTAACGCCATTCTGATACTTTATGCTTGAACAGGATATCATAATAGTTGTTGCAGATATAGTGCTCAGACAAAGACATATTTTTGTCCATTTCCATTTTCTTTTGTGCGATATAACTGAAACAAGACTTATGATTGCCATCTTGTGGACAAAACTAAATTGTAAACATTATAATATTACATATAACCAAATACTTAATGTGAAGGCCCCCATGCACCTTACCTTACATCTTACCATACAATGAACATCGGCCACGTCCATTCGCAAACAGGCGGATCGGACTTTTAGAAAAGTTTGACGTCCGCCTATTTGCATGGAAATTCAAATTCCCCGCCTGTTCGACAGAAAATCAGAAGTGACATCACTGACGTGAAAATATTCTTCCTCTGGCCGGATCTTTCTGCTCCTATCATTAGAGATGGTCGAATTTAATTATTATTTTTTTTTTTACCATTTAGACGATTTCGGGTAAATTGCAAAGCCTCTGAATATGGTATCATCACCAAACTTGCTGGGGATGTAGAGAAGGGTTAAGGGTACACTACACAAAAAAGTATGTCCCTAACACAAATAGTTTTTGCACAAATTTAATTCAAAGTCAAGTCAAAATTTCGAAAATCTGAATTTTGACTTTGTTTTTTTTAACTTAATTTATGCAAAAACTACATGTGCTAGAGCAAAACATTATTTTTTTAAAAAAAAATGCATGTTCAGGGGCTTTGCAATCTGCTCACAAAGTTAGCAAGTTGAAAAATTCGACCATCTCTACTCCTGATCTGGCCGGCGGAAGAATAATAATCTTCTTCTCGCTGGCGAACGTGGCGGGTAGAACACCCGTACTGTTTGCCGGAGAAAAAAGTCCATGTTCATGGCTGAATTGTTCTCCTTGGGGACAGTTCAACCATCACTAGTAGTCTATCTGCAGCTTCTGGAAAGGGGATAATCTGGCCCAGGAGAATGTTTCCCAGGCGTCCCGATTACCTGGCCTGGATCGTGACAACAGCAGCTCAGACAAGCAGTAACAAACTTTTCTAGCAATAACAAAACCTAGTGCTATACAATTATATTCATCTGAACTGTGGCAGCCATTGTGTGTTTTACCTGCTTACTTGCCATTTGTACCAATTACACCATCATAGGAAAGAGAGACCTTGGCAGACAATGATCCACTGTGCCAAATACCGTTTCCTCTGTGCTCCCAAGGCAGACCACTTGCGCTTTTCCTGAGGGTAAGCTTGTTTATGTTTGACCACGATTTGTGTATCAATTGGCCTAAGGTCAGTTGTCTGGAGTTGTCACCTTGACAGGCAGGAGAGTGGCTTCATGACCCTCTCCGATCGTTTGGCAATCGAAGTACGTTGGTGGACCCATAGCTCCCTATGCAGCAGCCTTTCCAATCGATGGATTTTGGTAATCAGCCATTTTGGAGATCGGCTCATGTCCAAATCGGCCACAAATCAGACTCCCAAGGTTGTGTTCCATCGATTCCTGATCCGGTCATTCGTCGCCTGGATTCCAACGATCGCCTGGAATGATCGGATCAAGAATCGATTGGTGACAAATCGACACGTGTATGGCTACCTTAAGGGACATGACTAAAGGTAGCCATACACAGGTCGATTTGTCAGCGATCAATTGCCGATCGATTGCCGATCCAGTCTTTCCAGGCGATCAGGAATCAGCAATTTATCGGATCGGGAATCACTGCAACACCACCTTGGGAATCCGATATGTGGCTGATTTGGACATGAGTGGATCTCCAAAATGGCTGATTCCACAAAATCCATCGATTGGAAAGGCTGCTGCAAAGGGCTATGGGTCCATCAATGTACTCGGATTGCCAAACGATCGACCAAAAAAATGTTGGTTCATTGTCAGATCCGATTTTTAGTCGATTCTGATTTTTTGGGGTCGATCGGGCAGGGTGAGGAAAACCCAATTGATTGCTGATCGAGTGCCGATCAAACTCGTGAACGCACGCAGTGATTGATCGGTGGAAAATCGACCTGTGTATGGCTACCTTAATACACTAGTAGTCTTTTATTATTAACCACCTGTTACATATCCTTCATTGCCGGGGTGTTGTCATAAGAGCCTCATCGAGGCAAGTTGCGACCTTTTCATGGACTGCTTCCAGACAGAACACCTTCTCTGGCCTGTATTATGTAGGCCTGTATGCCCAACAGCTTTACACTCTGAAACCTCCTACAGATAAAGCGGTAAAAACAGGAAACAGGAAAGAGATACCACAGATAACACAATGAGCTAAACTGTTCTTTAAGGTATTACAAACAGACAGAGGTTTCAGCGTAACTTATCACTGTACGTTGTCTCGGACAGGACCTTCACACAGCATCAAGGATTAACAGACTCAGGTAAATAAGTGTCCCTTACCTTCTTTACATGGACCGCGGTCCCAAAGTCCAGATCAGTTGATGCTGTGTCACGTCTCTGAAGGCCCAGGGTAAACGCTACATTCCCTTGATCACACCCATTCCCTGGTGGGCTCTAGTGTTATCTCATTGCTTCAAATTAATCAATAGATATCATGTATGAGAAGACGGAGCAAGTAACACACTCAGACGCTCACCGAGTCTAGGATAGTCACGTCTGCCTTTTTAAACATTACACTTTTTATACCTTAGATCAAAATGCTACAAAAGATAGGGAGGGGTCATAAGTTAGGATATGATCATAATGTCTATTGGGGGTTAATTGTCACTTGTGCTGATTCTGCAGTGTCTTCTTTTTCCTCTTGTCAGTCAGCAGTAGCGTCTCGTGGTGGCACAGTTGCGGATCTTGTGGTCCAAGCAGCTAAGCTTTAAATCTGTGTCTGGCTTTATGATTTTTATAAGAAAGTAATATTTTTGGAGGCTTTAATCAACCTTCATCCATCACTAAGCAGTAATGATATATGTATATATATATATTGCATATCTTTATTTCGTCATGCATATAGGCAGGGGTGCACATAACTTTCTTAGTGAGCTCCAGGAGATGGTGTTTGGTACTCACCCCATATGTGTGTAGTCTTCCTCACTGTCTCCCTAAAGCTAGCCACACACGGTTCAATTTTGGTTCAATCGATGCTCGATTAGATCAAGGAATTCAATCGTCTAATCGAAAATCGATCTTAATCGCATCAACATACACCCCACATAGAGTTTGCGATTGTGGTGAGATTTCGATTCCAAAATATTACTAAAATCGTCGATTTTGGTATTGAAACGTTTGAATTCCAGATTGAAGTGATCTGTTATGTATATCTAATCTAATCGATCCAGGAGAAACACCACAAACATCGACGATTATAAAACGACTTTGGCACAATTGACGATGATTTTCCAACATGTCCGATCAAAATTCGATTCGATTTTCTGCCTTCATCGAACAATTATCGTCGATCGTACCATGTGGGCATTTCTCGATTTTCGTTCAATCGATGAAAAAATTCATCTAATCGAGCATCGATTGAACCAAAATCGAACCGTGTGTGGCTAGCATAACTGTCATCTGCTTCAGCCTTCTGCATGGTAGATTCTGCTGCAGATGAACTTTTCCTTTGGACCGCTCTTAGCTCAGCCCTCACAGACTGGGTCAAGGGTCCCTGGAAGGAGGTGGAGTCTAAGCCAGCCAAGGATAATGTTTATACCTAAGAGGATAAGAGATGAGCAATTAGCGTTGCCCCTTATGATTACCACTTCTTTCTGTCCCAGTTTGTGTCCCCAAAACTCCACCTCCATCCAGGTTATGCCTACAACCAGCATAGGGAGACTATTGGCCACATTCAGGCTCAGCCAGGGGATCAGTTCATTTACTGGGGAACAAGGCACGGTAATTAGTCTCACTCATCAGGGTGACTTGGGAACCTGTATCAAACAAACACATCACCAGCTTCCCATCAAAGTTTCCCTTCACCACTGGTGAATTGTCCACTTATGAGGATGTGGGTTTCTGCATTCTCTTCCTCTGCTGTGTAACTCTTCACAGCAGGGCGCGTTAGGTTAATGGATGCCACTGTGTGCCCCACTGCCTCTGGGCACAATTACGGGTGAGGTGTCAGTGCTGGCCACACTCCCAGCAGTGTTCATACCGGGGCCTGCCAGTTTCTGGCGGAGCTGTCTCAGTTCTATGCGCAACTGGGCAATTCTTGTACCACCCACTCCCATGGTTGGGGCACAGCCACCGAAACTGGAATCTGCTTGATCTCAGGTGTTGTCTTCTTTGGGGAAAGCTGTGTAATTCTTCACACAGCCATGGCAGTATTCTCAGAGGCCAAGGCTACAGATAAGGGCAGCAGTTGGCCAAATGTCAACTCGAGAGAAGAGACCAACTTGTCCTGAAGCTTCTCCCTCGTCCATGACAACTACTGCAGGAATTGCTCCTTCAACCACAGTTTGGGTGCTGCCCAAATGGGTTTTACGGGGACTTCCTTTTTGTGGATAGCGGTGGCAGGGCCCTGCCATTAGTGAACTGGGGGACTGACTGTCTTGCCTTCCTGTCGCTCCAGTGCCATGAATTGGTGCTGTAGCCACCCTTGGTCCCTGAAGATCTTTTCCAAATATGCAATGATTTTGTCCACGATGCCCCTTTCAGTCGCCGCCACCTCTCCAGTGGAAGGAATCCACTTCTCCCTTGCTCAACCACGCCCGTGACTGAGAGGCAATCTACACAGTTTTGTAGTCCGGACACAGGTTATTCTGCTTGAGAGCCACCCACACACAGATTTGTAAACACGGGGACAAAGGCTCCTGCGCTTCCTTCCTCTTCTCTACCCAGATCAACGAGCCCTGTATTTTTAGCGCGAAGGGTTGTAGTGACCTGAGAAAGGGCCACTAACTGTATTATATGTACTGTACTATATTTGCTGTATAATGCTGTATAGTGTGTGTGTATTCCCTTAAGGGTTACACCTGTTGTTTATGAGTAGCTGGTACCATGACTCATGGCTGGGTGTGTATCTTCTTGCTTCCCTCCAAAAAGTAGCTAACATATTCCTGCCCAGTAAGAGGGCTTATGCCAGCCCCTGTCTAAGGACATAAATAGAAGTCCTTTAGAATGTTCTGGGCTTTTCTGATGTTGCTCCTGAGATGACTACAAGCCTCCAGTGCTGCATCCTGGAGAAGGTCCCCAACACCCAGCCACAGGTCCAGTGGCTTGTCAGCAATACAGTTTGAAATGTTTTATCCCTATGCCTGAACCCCATCCCTGCCTCTGGATGATGGTGCAAGCCTGAACATAATCCTCAATAAAACTGTAAATAGCCCCTACTTGCTGTGGTGGACCTTGCATTTATTGGGCTGTGAGCAGAACCTGGTGAGCGAGCAGAGGACATCCACACTGAGAACCTGGTCGCGTGAGTTGTTTCACAAATTGCACTCGCAAGACACTACATGGCTTTTATGTACTGTACACTGGGCCCCCCTCTAACTTCGGGAGGACAAACCAGACTGAGCCTGTAGTGACCTGAGAGGGGTCCCCGCTACAGACGTGCTGCCTGGTTTTCTCCAATCCTTCAGATGTCCTCGGCTGCATTGCCCTACCTACAATTGAAGTGTTGACCGGGGTCACCCTGGAGTCACCAGCTGCATTCAGTCGAGTGCAGGTCCAGTCTTACCTCAGATTTCTTGTGGAATTACACTCCCTTGACTGTGGGCGCCCCGGAATCAACCAGATTCTTTAGACAATATGGCCCATCGCTAATGCCGCAGTTGTTTACAGTGGATATAGAAAGTCTGAAAGGTTGTAAAATGTCAGGGTCCTGTGCTGTACAAAAATGAGACAAAGAAAAATAATTTCAGAACGTTTTAAACCTTTTATGTGACCTATAAAGTGTACCACTAATGTGGTTACCTAAGAGTGCACATCCTTTCACTAATACTTTGTTGAAACACCTCTGGTTAAGCCATTCCTTTGTTGATTTGGAGGTATGCTTTGGGTTGTTGTCATGCTGAAATATGAAGTTCCTCTTCATGTTCAGCTTTCTAGGGGGGCAAAATGAAGGGCAGAATGCCAATACATACTGGTTAGTAAAAACAGTATAAAACCCCTGTGGTATGATGACTTTTGCTTGATGAGTCTTGTTTATTAAGCTAAATACATTACCACCCACATATGCTCACTTATCATCTAATAGAAAAACACACACATTCAAACACTGCTGTAGGTGTATAGAAATGAAGTATTTATTCCTAGAAACAACTTGCAATAAGTCTGGGGAAGTGGAAACATGGGACAAATCATGCAGTCAGATCAAGTCTGGGTTTGGTGGATCTTCGTATAATGTTACCTGTCTGACCTGGGATTATTGTGTAGGGGTTCTTTTTCAGGACTTTTTGGGCTAAATATCTTAGTTTCGGCAAATCAACATGCTTAACTATATCAACAGTTTGAGTATGGACCTTTTCCATAACAGCACATTTGTGTCCGTTGCAAAACACAACATTCATAAAGATGTGGTTGGGTGACTATTGTGGGAGAAGTTGTCCCGCTGTGCTCTCGTGTGAGCAGTCACCATGTTTAACCCTCTGCAGAGGCCAGTCTTCTGAGGGGGGGGGGGGGGGGGGTTAATGAACAGCAGTGATATTAATAGCTATTAGAGGCAGCCAGATATATTGTTTTCAATAGTGACAATGTAGGTCCGTAGGCTTGTAAAGGGGAGACGATAGATTATTTCATTATTACATTTTATGCAACTTTATCCCTGAAGGTTGGAAACTGTTATACCTTCAACAATGGGTACTCCACACTCCATACTGATGTCTATATATTAAGAACAGGATGTCATAAAAGTTTTTGTAGGTATTATGCCCAGAGGAACTATTTTTGTCCAAGTTATGTAAATTGCATTTTTC
This sequence comes from Ptychadena robeensis, assembly GCA_036250615.1. Lineage (NCBI taxonomy): Eukaryota > Metazoa > Chordata > Amphibia > Anura > Ptychadenidae > Ptychadena > Ptychadena robeensis. The sequence goes on along the minus strand of CM070033.1, from coordinate 39,515,346 downwards.
ACGAAGCTATTTTGTGTTTTGGAGTGAGAAACAACAGATAAAAAACTTATGGTTGCATCTTATGGGCAAAAGTGATTTGTTTACATTTTAATATTACCTATTACTACACATTACAACACAAGAATGGAATGCCTGGAGCCGAGTGCTCATAGGTGAAGGATACTTGAATAGAGCAGTCCCGGCGGAAGAGGCTCACCAACGTCTAAGATGCATGCGTGGCCGCAGTCTCTTTTGAAATTTAAGGCGGCAGCAGAAGGGGAAGATCCCTTTTGGCTGGACTCTCCAAGTGAGGAACAGCGCCGTCCCCACCATGTCCAGTGCTACCCATGATCCTGCTCATTTTACATTTTACATTACATTTCACATGCTCCATCTTCTGTTTGTTTTTCAAAAATTTTAGCACTTTTTTAGAATGGGCAGTTAGGTGCGAGTAGTGATGAGCGGCATAGGCAATATTTGAATTCGCAATATTTTGCACGTAACTAATCGCCTCGTAATTACCTTTGAAATGAATGGTCACATGTGCTATTTATTTTCACATTGCGAATATATATTCACAATCCATGCCCATAAGCATCCCAATGCAAATATTTGAAATTGCGAATATCCACCGCCATATTCGCGAAATTTGCGAATTCTTAAATAGCCGATATTCGCTGAATATATTCGAAATTTGTATATTCAAGCTCAACACTAGGTGCGAGTCGGGTTTGGACTCCTTGGTACACGATTTTCTGTGTGTGGGCACCCCTTCTACCTTCTCCGCAATTCATGGGTATGGAAATTGACTCGGAAGCTATGCTCTGTAGGTTGCCTTAGGAAAAGGTACATGACGGCTTGATTAGCATGTGTGTGGCCTGTAAGGTCACTCTGCATCAATTGCAGTCAGTCCCTGGAAAACTGAAACTGAAAGGATTATGCCGATGGGACATATATTTTGCAGATTGTCCCCAACTCACTTTAGGGCCATCAGGGAGGACATCTGTGTATGGTTGGTTTTCCTGGAATTACATAATGGGGTGTCATTTTGGCTGCAGCGGCCAATTCTTAATTCGGACTTGCAGTTGTTTCGTGGATCGTTAGTGCCAAGGTAGATGGCCCGAGTAATGGATGGAGTTGGGGTTAACCAGGAATCTGGCATTCCTGGAATTCTTTTCAATTGTGGCGTCCATGGCAATATGAGAAGAGTTCCTCGCAAATCGCTTAGTTGTATCTCACTCCGACAACATGGCGGTGGTCTCCACTATTAACTTCCTGTCTGCTAGGTCGGTACCTTTAGTTAACCTAGTTAGGTATTTCGCGCTGCTGTGTTTGCGTTCTAACATTGCGTTTTGCGCAGTACATGTCCCTTAAGTTAGTAATGAGTTAGCTGATACCCTCTCTCTCGGATTCAGCAGGAGCATTTTTTTTCTATTTGCACCGGCAGCGGGCATTGCCCCGACTCCATTTACAGCGATGCTATGGGGACTAGGTTCGAAGAGATGGCTCGGGTGAAGCGCTCCAGGCTCCGGCCTACTCATGGGTCTGACAAAGGTGTTTCTCCCTGGAAGGAACATCCCCAGGGACAGTTTCTAACAAGACTCCCCAGGACCTGCTCATGGTCTTCATTCTGGACATGTTTTATACAGGGAGTGCAGAATTATTAGGCAAGTGGTATTTTTGAGGAATAATTTTATTATTGAACAACAACCATGTTCTCAATGAACCCAAAAAACTCATTAATATCAAAGCTGAATATTTTTGGAAGTAGTTTTTAGTTTATTTTTAGTTTTAGCTATTTTAGGGGGACTATTACTGTGCATAATTATTAGGCAACTTAACAAAAACAAATTTATACCCATTTCAATTATTTATTTTTACCAGTGAAACCAATATAACATCTCAACATTCACAAATATACATTTCTGACATTCAAAAACAAAACAAAAACAAATTAGTGACCAATATAGCCACCTTTCTTTGCAAGGACACTCAAAAGCCTGCCATCCTGTGGATTCTGTGTTTTGATCTGTTCACCATCAACATTGCGTGCAGCAGCAACCACAGCCTC
>CM070033.1:39499565-39513196 GCA_036250615.1 Ptychadena robeensis | reverse complement strand
AGAGGATGATGTGGTCAAAATACTCATTTGCCTAATAATTCTGCACTCCCTGTAGTGGTGCTTCTTCAGCAGTCCTAGCGAAATCCTTGGTGGCTCTCGCCTTCCTGTTTAAGTTCAGAGGTTGGGGCGATTTAACAAAGCACTTCCTGGTAGTTCAGGCAGTTAAGGGTTTCCACAGGCATGGGGTAGTCCCGGATCGTAGGCGCCCAGTTACCTTCCATCTCTTGTCACAGTTGGGTTTACACTTGAAGAGTGTTTGCGAGTCCCCCTTTGAGGTTCGCCTTTTCTGTTTGTCTTTTTCGTTGGCCTTTTTTGGGACTTTCCGCATAGGAGAGCTAGTGTCGTCCATGAGGTACCACCCAGGGGGAGTTCTTTTTCGGGAATCTAGATTCATATACGGGTCCAAAACAGGCCCCTTCCAGAAAGTTTTGCTTCAGGAATTGCCAGCCTGGGCCTTGTGTCCTGTACATGGCTGTGCTGCTTAGCTGGAGATGCGCCCGCCAGGGGGGACCTATTGTTGGTCCACGAGGATGGTGTGGCGGTTTTTAAGTGATGCCTGCCTTCTTAAGCAGAGGGTTCATGCAGCAGCGTATGGGACACATTCATTTCGGATTCGGGACACTACAGAAGTGGCCAGGAGAGGGATTGGCCCGTTGGCCATTAAACGGATCAGCAGATGGGAGTCCGGTGCTTTTGCAGGTATGTTTGCCCTCACCTCGCTTGACCCGGTTTATTTATTTTTTTTGCTGAGCTTGGCACCCCATTGGTCAAACCACTCCCCCAGACCGCCCCTCATGGTGGGGCAGTCACTTCTGGTCAAACCCTGAGTGCGTGCAAGGGTCAATGACCCAATAGTAGGTCCAGAAGGCGTCAGGGTTAGTTAAGTACCCACTGAGCTCTTAAGGCTGGTGGATGGTACAGGTTGGTTCTGAGCTTGGTCATTGTTAAGGTCATTGTCAGAGACCTTTGCAGTAGTTATTCAGGTTAATGGTTCTTGCTAAGTTATTGTAACATTAATTTATTTAATGTTTAGTGTTTTGGTATGTTTTTGTAAGCTGTTAAACTCGAACCATTGTGTCATGTCTTTATATTGGGTAACTGAGGCCACTTCCTCTGTCAGCCTTGCCCAAGTCATAGGAAATTAACTCTGTCTTATTGTCTTAGAGAAGAAAATTATGAAACCCCTTAGAATGACCAAGAGTTGTCTATAAACTGTTTATTTGTATTTCCAAATTTAACCATATTAGATGCAAGATTTCCCCTTACACAAGTAAAGTCAAAAAATCTTTTTTATGGGCCCCCCGAGGCCTGCAACTACAACCTCCCCCCGAACCTGTCACTACAATCCACCCCCCCCCCCCCCCCCCCCCCCCCGGACTTGCTGCTAGTCCAGTAGACATTTAAATTTAATAAAGTTTTAAACACAGAAGTAGGTAAAAAATATTATTTGAATAGTAAAATTCAACATTAAAGGCCTACATAAAAAAACTTATCTTGGAAAACAGTGCACCACTTTTCGCAGTGACATGTTTTGGCAAAATGTGGGTGTGACTAAATTGTCCTATCAATGGAAGAAGCTTAGAGTGGTATATTAACCTCCCTAGCGGTTGTGTGGTGTGTGAAGAAAAAACTCTGGATGAGCTGGGCTCCCGTGCATGCCGCATATCCCCGTCCCGTCACGGTGACACGGTGATGCGGAAGGGGGCGGGGGGTGGGCGGTGCCATCGCCCTCCATGTTAATGGAGGAGCTCCGGCTTTCCAGCCCACACAGCTGACATCATTAATGATGCCGGCTGTGTGGAGAGAGGCGGGGGGAGGGGGGGAATTGCAGGCAGTGTACTGTGTACACTGCCGCGATTGCCCGTACCGTGCTGTTAAAAACAGCACGAAATGGGCAGTGCACTAGGGAGGTTAAACAACACTATGACTACAATGCTGTGCGTTATTGCATAATGTCCTTTAGCATGCATTTCATTACCGCATGGGAAGCCTCTCCCGTACATTAGTATGGGAGGCAAGAACACAGCATATTCTGGTAAAGTATTGTTTTGTGTACCGGCAACATTCGCATAACCTTTAGCTACCTTGGACAATGTCATTTGGCCTGCTACCTTATACAGAACCTTATACAACAGGAGCAGGTTTGTCTGTTGTTATTAGTGGAGAGTACATTTTTTTCAACTTGCTGACTTTGTAAATTTATTTCAAAGCCCCTAAACATGATATCATCACCAAAATTAGTAAAGATATTGAGAAGGGTTATGGGAACAATACAAATAGAAAGTATTGCTCAAGTATGTGCAGTTTCTGCATAAATTAAATTTAGTTATCAAAATCAAAACTTTACAAATAAAATGTGCACATGTGCTAGAGCAATCCTTTTTCTCTCACCCATACAAAGGGTAGCCATCATATAACCCCCACTAATAACAGTGATGGCCGAACTGCCAAACAGTTCGGCCGCAAACATAACATTTCTTCCCCAGCAAACAGTACGGGTGTTCGACCCACTCCGTTCACAGCGGGAAGAAGGTTATTATCTGCTGGCCAGATCAGAAGCAGAAAGAACCCGGTCTCTAGTGAAAGAAACCGGCTTAAACCAGAAGTGACGTCAGTGACGCCACGTCCGTATATCAAAACCGGGAAGTGACGTCAGTGTTTTTTTCAATTCAAAACTTTTTTAAAAGTCCGATCCACCACTAACCGACCTGGCAGAAGTTCGGCCATCACTACTCATAGCAAATGTATGCATCCATGCATCGCCGGCATCACTAATGATGGCTGTAATGTGCGATTGGCAACATGTACCAGTGGCGTCGCTATCTTTTGAATTTGTCTGCATTAAAAAAAAATTCATTTATTGCAATGAGCAGAGATCATTTCTAGAGACTGGCGGTTATCACCATGAGAATGTGCCCACAGTGTCATCCATCACATGATCACACCACTGCATCGTCCCAAAGGCAACGTTTGGACACGTCTAAGTATTTTTTGCACTCATTGCAGAGCACAAGCAGAGGGGAGTATCTTTTAAAGAGCCGAAAAGAAAACCAAACGGTTCAGATCTTAGTTTGCCCAACCCTGGACTAGCTTATTTGTTAGTTAATTGCAAAGCCTTTGAAATTGTATAATCACCAAAATTTTTATATATCTATGAATTGTAGGAACTGGTTGATTTTTTTAAAGCATTGCTTTGCACATGTGTTTTTACATAATTTAAGTTCATAGTTAAGCACAAATTAAAGCTTAAAAAATTTTGACTTGACTTTGCACTATTTATGAATTTAATACCTAAGCTATTGTTTTAAATGTTTCCTCAACCTTTCCCTACACAATTTGTGATGATACCATGTTCAGAACCTTTCAATAAACTCTCAAAGTTGCAATTTCATCTCTAGACTCAAGTATAAGCCTTGTGTAATTTCTGATTCAATGTGTTTATTGATTTTCACAAATAAAGAACAAAGATACAAGCAAATCAATATGTTGGGAATGAAGAGCATAGTCATTAAGATCATTTCAGTGCACCATAGATCTTCACAGTAACTGAGCTAAGGAGGAATGAATCAAAAGCATATGTTACACAATAAATGGGTAATAAACCACCATGATCAAACTGTCATTCAACTGGAGTCACAGCAACCGACAAAACTATTAAAACATTGAAGTAAAGATGAAAAAGGAAAGGAGGAGTATAGCAGAAAAAGAGAAAGAAGAGAGGTAGGGGAAGAGCAAAGCCTCATGTCATTTCATAATTTTGGGAGGAGTGAGGGATACTCTGATTGAATTGCCAACTAATCATTTTTTTCCTTGTGTGTGTAGGAAAGCAGTCAAATGTGTATTTATTAATAGTTCATAAGGTTTAGGGTGATCAAAAAAATGGCCCCATTGACCCCAATTATTTCATCAAAATATTGAAAAATAATGAATTATATTAATAATATTATAAAAAATATTAATAATATAAAATAATTTAAATAATATCAAGCGATCACAGGTGATGGGTTACAGAAATAGCAGTCTTAGTTCTAATTCATCTTCATTCAATAGGTCATTAATCTCAGAAAAACGACATTTATTTTAATAATTTATGTTATTATTCCATTTATGTATTTATTAAGTTACAGAATTGTGTGTTTTAAACATTATATTCAGGATGTCTACTAGATCCACACCTGTCAACCTTCCCATTATGGCCAGGAAAGTCATGTTTTTTATGTGACTTTGCTGGCCAAATCCCGATTTCAATAAATCCCAGTTTGCAGAGTGGGACATCAGCAGGGAGAGTAACGCCCTCTGCCTGCTAAATCAGCCAAACACTAAATCCGTCACTGCTGTCACTTCCGGCATTTGGAACGTGGAAGAACGTCACTTCCTGCATTTTCCTCGTTTTTTTACATATTAAAGTTGACAGGTATGACTGGATCCTTGTTTGGGCATATTCACCATATGGTTACATAACAAATATTAAGACCATATATCTCGTCTGGTGTGGCAATTTACCTGGAATTGTTTGTATATGTATGTGTATATGTATATATATATATATATACATATTGTCAGGGATCGGGGGAATGATGTAGGACCCAGCACTTCAACAGTTCAAGCAGTCCAAATCAAACAAAAGAACGCAAAAATCAGGTAGCTTACTTCAGCCTTGGATCCTCAGCTGGGGAAAAACCAACCACTCTTCCAGCAGTCCCAGTCTCTCTCTATCCCAGCATTCCCTTCTCTGGGAGCTCTCCTTTTGATGAGACCAGCTGAGCCTATATCACTCAGGCCTTAACCCCTAACTAGCCAGTGACAGGAGCTCACCCTGTCACATATCCCCCCCCCTCAGTTCCGACCTAGGGTGGAACACAGCCAACACCAAGCCGGGACCCCAGGCCGGTCACCAACCATGGCGAAAGGGATAATACCTCCCAGCATCCACAACCCCCCTCAAGGGCCTATCAGTGGTCCCAGCGCCACCCTCTCCACTACTCAGTTCCATGTCAGGCGACGGGATACTTGCAAAATGACAAAAGACCCGGGAGAGGGCATCCGCATTGTGGTGCACCCGTCCGGGTCTATGCACCACCACATACTGGAAGTCTTGTACAGCCAGGAACCACCGGGTAACCCGGGCATTGCTGTACCGATGTTGGGACATCCACTTCAGAGGGGCATCAGTAATAAGGCGGAAGGGTCGCCCTAACAAATAACATCGAAGGCTTTCCAAAGCCCATTTAATGGGCAGACATTCCCTCTCTACTATGGAGTAGTTCTGTTCAGCGGGTGTCAATTTCCTACTTAAATAGCACCGGTTCTTGGCACAATGCCTGCCTCAAATGGCAAAATGACTCTTCCGCAGCATCATTCCACTGAACGATGGCGGATGATTTCCCCTTTAAAAGGTCTGTTAAAGGAGTAGCAACAGTGGCAAAGTTAGGGATAAACTGTAATATCCCACTATTCCCAAAAAGGACCGGATTTGTTTCCTGGTAAGGGAGCGGGGCCATTTATGAATAGCTTCCACTTTGTTCAACTGAGGCTTAATAACCCCTCTACCTACCACATACCCCAAATACTGGGCTTCCACCATATCAATGGCACTTTTCTCGGGATTTACAGTAAACCCATGTTGCCCAAAAACATCCAGTACCGATTGCACCTTCCTAAGATGACTCTCCCAATCCTGACTAAAAATGACAATGTCATCTAGGTGGGCCCCTGAGAATTTCCGGCATTGCTCTTTGAAATGTGGCAGGAGCCCCATGTAGCCCAAAGGGCATTCTCGTATAGTGGAACAGGCCCTCTGGGGTGGAAAAGGCTGTCTTTTCCCTAGCAGCTCTAGACAGTGGAATCTGCCAATACCCCTTAGTCAAATCTAGTGTAGTGATAGAACGGGCTGGCCCCAATCTTTCCACTAACTCGTCCACCCGGGGCATCGGGTAAGCGTCACACTTCGACACTTCGTTGAGTTTACGGAAATCGTTACAAAACCTCTACGACCCATTAGGCTTAGGCACTAGAACTATGGGACTCACCCAATTACTAGTGGACTCTTCAATTACCCCAAGTTTAAGCATCTTTTTGACCTCAGATGACACAATAGTACCGCGAGCCTCCGGAATACGGTAGGGTTTTAGATTTACTCGAACTCCTGGATCTGTGACAATATCATGCTGAATCACCCGAGTTTCACCTGGCAAGTCTGAGAATATCTCTCTATTTTTTTTAAGAATTCCCAGGTTTCCTGTTTTTGGGAAGGGGACAGAGTATCTGCTATCCCTTCTTTCTTGATCTGGGTGTCTGGCTGTTCCTGAACCCTCAAAGTCCCAGCTAATGCTTCCCTTTCTTTTTATTAGATTCACATGGTAGATCTGGTGGGTTTTCCTCTTTGAGGGCTGGTACACCTTATAGTTAACATTTCCCACATTTTCTACTATTTCAAAAGGGCCCTACCACTTGGCCAAAAATTTGCTTTCTACCGTCGGTACCAACACTATGAATCGGTCACCGGGTTGAAACTCTCGATTCTTAGCTGAACGGTTATACAGCCTACCCTGTGCCTCTTGTGCCGTTTGCAAATGTTCCCGGACTATGGGCATCACATGGGCCATCCGATCCTGTATCTGAGCGACATGGTCTACCACACTTCTATGAGGAGTAGTCTCCCCCTCCCAGGTTTCTTTAACCACATCAAGCAACCCACGGGGTCGTCTACCATAAACCAACTCGAACGGTGAAAATCCCGTGGAAGCCTGAGGTACCTCTCGGATGGCGAACAACAGATGGGGTAACAGGTAATCCCAATCCCGACCGTCTTTTTCTACCACCCTTCTTAACATTCCATTCAGGGTTTTGTTGAACCTTTCCACCAAACCATCTGTTTGGGGGTGGTACACAGAGGTCCGTAGTTCTAAACAAACAAACAACTTGCACAATTCTTTCATTACCTTTGACATAAAGGGGGTCCCTTGATCAGTCAGTATTTCAGATGGGAGCCCTGTTCTGGAAAACATCTGGAATAATTCCTGGGCTATTAATTTCGAGGACGCGTTCCTTAAAGGGACCGCCTCAGGATACCTGGTCGCATAGTCCAGGACCACTAAAATATACCGGTGCCCCCGTGTAGATTTTACCAGTGGGCCCACCAGGTCCATCGCTATGCGATCAAAAGGTACCTCAATGATGGGGAGTGGAACCAAGGGATTCCGAAATGGGGGTGTCGGGGCTGTTATTTGGCAGATTGGGCAGGACTCACAGAAGTCCTTAACTTCACGGTATACCCCTGGCCAAAAAAAACGTTGCAAGACCCTTTCCTGTGTTTTAGCAGCTCTGAGGTGGCCCCCAAGCACATGGGCATGGGCCAAGTTCAACACCTGCCTTCTGAAAGGCTGGGGTACCATCAATTGTTCCACAACCTCACCGTTTGCCTGGTTACTCTATACAGTAAGTCTTGGGTTACAGAGAAATGAGAAAATCTATCGTCTGCCCCAGGTTCCTGAGGAACCCCGTCTAGAACCGTTATCTGACTCTGGCAGCGACTAGAGTGGGATCCCTTATCTTCTCAGTGACAAAGGTTCCCCTGGACAAACCCTAACTCAGGGAGGTCTTGCTCACAAGGGCATCCTCTACCTCCTGTCCTGCAAACACTGTTAGGGGATTTGCCTCCCCTGTGACCATAGGTGCACCCTCATCCAGAGCTGTAAACACTTTCGTCCCAGCTTGCAGTCCATCATGTCGTTCCCAGCTTCTTTTTTGAGCGTACCCACTTTCACAGGTTCGCCCCCTACATCAGAAGCCGCAGGGGTTTTTGACTTAGAGTCATACAAATCCCAAAATATTGGGCAGTCTCTGTCAATCAGGAGTTCATGCGGCAGTCCTTGCACAAGCAACTTGAAGCGGAGTCCTCCCCCACATTTGTTGCATAGTCACCCTTGCCACAGGGTAGTCCCTTACATCGCCATGAATACAGAGGACCCACTCTTTTCCCGGGGTGTTCAGTCCCCACAGAACCGTTATAATTGATATGGCTCAGCTGGACTCATCAAGGAGATCTCCAGAAAGGATTATGTATGACCAGCACTTTACAGTTCAACAGTAGTGGTTTTATTTAAACACAGTCCAAATCAACAAAAGACGAAAAAATCAGGTACTTACTTCACCTTGGATCCTCAGCCAGGGAAAAACCACCACCCTTCCGCAGTCCCAGTCTCTCTCTATCCCCGCATTCCCTTCTCTGGAGCTTCTCCTTTTGATAGACCATGAGCCTTATCCCTCAGGCCTTATAACCCCTAACTATCCGTGACAGGAGCTCACCTGTCACAATATACATATATATATTTGTACTTTGGGGGGTCTTCATTCCCATGAAGGTGGCTGCATGTATCAAAGGTTCCTGTTTGTATTTTATCTGACCTTTTTCTCTTTCGTGTAGACGTATTACTGGAAATGTGGGTTTTCTTTTGTCTACAAAAAAACCTGACTGTTTGGTTTTGCATAAAATGTTCCTGAAGATAATCCTCTTTTGCATAAAACCTTACCCAAGTCATTTACATTATGTTATAGCTTACTATGCATTAGCCCCTCTGTAGAGGTGACTAGTGCTAGGGTTAACTGTGTTTCTAAGTTTTTTGCCAGCTAGACAGCTGCTAGACGGGAGGGAGAAATTTATCTTTGGTGTGACAGAGCTCTGTGCGAGTGATACTTTTCAATTCTGCCCAAGATAGAAGATTCTGGTTAGGGTGTGGTAAGTTTATAATGGAGTGTCACCTCTGCTGAGAGTTCTTCCTGGGGTATCCCCTCCTGGGGCCGGATGTGGTTTGCTGTGTCAGGCCAGGGGCTGCTTGACCTGGTGTGATGCCTGAATGGTGCTATGCTGCTGCAATTCAAGGCCTTTTTTCTCCACTGCGGTACCTGCGGAAAAGCTGCTGTCCAGAGGTGGATCCTGGGAATCACTGGTAACCTGAGGTGTGTTTGTGTACCTTGTGAGGACATCCATAGATGGTCGGAGTGGGGATACTGAAGGAAGCAAGCTGAATGCAGTTCTGAGCGTTAAATGGGAGGCCATTTCATAAGTTGCATGGAAAAGTATTTGAGAATACTTGAGAATCTGCAAGGTGCTTAATGGGTCTACTGCTACGTTTGAAAGGGCTGGCTCAGATTTCCTCTGGAGAAGTGTCAGTGAGGCTGAACGAGTCACAGGAGAGTGCTATACCTGCTTTGTATTGTAAAAAGGTGACAGGTAATCTTGTCGTTGAGTTGGTGTCACTGAAGATAACAAGTCACCCTCCTTTTTTGTCTGCATCCTGCTATCCTAACCCTCTCTCTCGTCCTTCAAGTTTGCATTTCACCTGTCCTGTTACTTGGTGAATAAAGTTTTCGATTCTAAGCATCTTCCTGTCTCTGAGCCGTTACTACTCCCAGGTCCCACACCACACGCAGCACTACGGGTGCCGTGCTACATTTGTGGCTCGTCCGGATTTCTGGTACAGGTGACCCCAAGAATAAGAGAGACCCTTGAAGAAAACGAGCCTTTTGTGAAATAGCCGGACGCGAGGGGTTAACTTCAAGACCAAGAGAGGTTGGACTTAGCTTCTAGCGCCGAAAGTTTTGGCGCCACTGAGCTCCCGATAGCACGGGACCTTAGAGCCGAACTATCCCTACCGTGAGAGTACCCTGAGAAAGCGCTGTTTTATCGCTGTGGAGAAATGCTGATTCGTCGGAATCTTTCACACCATTATCTGGGCCCATTCGGCGTCCGGTAGGAAGCATCACTTTCATTACAGACCGGAGTTCGGTTTCCTGCTTAGGCGAGTTGGCCCTGAGAAGATGGAAATCGGAGAGGATTGTTATCGCCTGTGAATCTGACCGTGAACCCTGGAGCCGGTGCGTAGCCTGTGGGTCGTTTCTGATGGACATGAACCAGTATCCAGCTTCCTGCAAGTGTGGCGGCCGTTGGACTACCATACCGGGATGAACCCCCCCTGTAATCTTGAGAGTGATTCCGAACGTCGTGTGCGGGTATGGCCTTCTGGGAGTGAGTCGTGGAGAAGACCCGGAGGCGGCATGTCGGGGCCGTCCCGAGCCCGACCTGGATCCGTGACCACTGATTTCCCGAGTTTGAGCCATTGGTATGTCCGAGGAGAACTGGTGAGCTTCTTCCATAAAGACTGTCCTTGCGAAAGAACCTCGGAGGCCAACAATTTTGCTGACCCTCCTTTGGTCCTTGTCTGGGGAGATGAGATGATGAAGCGGAGCAGGGAGAATTTACCTGAATCTGTGAAAGTGAGCCTGCGAAGAGTACTGAGGGGCTAATGGGGCCTATCAATACGAAAACCCTCCCGAATACTGAGTTTGTCCTGGGGCTGCGAGGGGAAGAGACTGGTATTGTGCGGCTGAATCGAATGTCCTCTGGGCAAGCTGGTCTGGCTCATCTCCCTAAATTGCCATGCACACGGCCGTGAACCGAAAGTGGCCCTTGAGTACGATGCAGTATCCTACTCCCAAGAAAGACTGAGGATCAGTTCTTCGCACAAGTGGGTATAAGACGATCTGGTAATCTGGATGTCCCTAGGCCTCAGCGACAGAATTCTCTCTCTATCCCCGTTTCGATTTCCTGGAGATCTGAATTTGGTCGGCATGTGCACATTGATAGAGTCGTGTAAAACGCCAACGCTAGAGCGATTGGCGATCAATCGACTGACAAGATGTACATCCAGCTGCCTGACCCATGTCTACACTGAGAGTTTCAACCATGGTAAGACGATCTTTCCAGTTTTTCTAAAGATAACCTGTCTTGTTGCATTTTTCATTCCCTCCCCATTGGTGTTTACTTTCCGTGGGGAGCTATGTTCTTTTTTTTTAAGCGTTTTTATTTTTTTTTTAAAGTACCACCAGGGGAGTCCAGGTTTTCCTTATGTCCAACCCTGATGAGGAAGGTTATATTGGGCTTCTTTGTTTGCACTGGGATGACTTTTCAGACTTGCTGTCCGATGAGTTGTTGTCCCTGAAGGGATGATGTTAAAGATTTTTTTGTGTTGTTCCCTTCTCTCTCTCCAGTGGTATACATTGCCGAGTGATGTGTACCTGGAGGAGTCCTGGACTCCGGTAGATATTTCACTGTCTTTAGACCAGGGTTCGTTATTGTGTTTAAGTGATATAATCATGTTTTTCTCTGTTGTGGGGTCGATCCACTGGTGACTTTTTACTCCTTCTCCTCCAGTGGGGGCCTGTCCCTGTTAAGCCAGATGCAGGTAACTGTGTTTGCTATATTGAAGGGTACTACGGCTGGTATTACCGTTTTAGAAGTTAAGTATAAATCTGTTACAGTATAGTAATGTATATAATATTGATATTAGAATAGCTTTTGTGTGGGCAGGGTTGTCATTGGTCTGAATAGACTGTTCCCCTCGTGTATGGTTTAGGCCCTGTGCAGCGAAGACAGTACAATAGTATTGGTTTAGATGCTATATTTGAAGTGTAATTCACCGGCTGTTGGTTACAAGCCCACTTCAAATATATATAGAGTATAGGTTATGTTTATTGATATGTGTTCTTCAGCAGTTGGTCGCCTTCTGCTGGGGCCTGGCTTGTTGTAGAACGGTCAGGTGGTTGTCCTTCTGAGGGGAAGGGGTGGCGAACCCTTTTTCCTCGTGGAGAGATGCTCTGCTGATCAATTGTGTGTGGAGTGTACAGTCATTAGATGCTGTGTTTGTAAATGATAGTTTGGTTCAGGACTTTGCATTTCTGGCGACTGCCACGAATGGTGAGGTTTTGAATATTTGCTGCTATGCTTGTTGGTGCAATTGATCTAGGGGCTCCTGGTCAGTTGTGCTGGCACTACAGCTAGAGCACCTTGTGTCTTTTTCCTGCGTGGGGAGAAGGGCCCACTGGGAGGAAAGACTGTGTCCTCAGGAATCTTTTGATGGATTCCCATTCCACTGAAGGTTAAGGGAGTTTGACTTTTGTATGGGATGTCACTATTGCATTTGTGATTAAAGGGGCCTGTGTTTCCCTTAGCAGTGGTGAAAAGTATTTTCTAGCAATGTTATTTGATGTCTCTATAGTGAGTGTTGCTGAATGCATAGAGACTAGGTGAATTTATTATTACAAATTTTCTTATATACTACTGTAATAAAAAATGTTGTTCCTATTTGCAAGATACTATATATTGCTAAAATGTCTTTATATCTCTTTTGCTATCCTTTTGCAACGTTTAAGCCATTAAACCATGTCGTCATGTAACAAGAATGTTTTTCCCTAATCCCCCTTTTTCCCACCGATTGTAATACAAGGCTGTTCAAAGAGGTCTTAGCCGACAGGTGCGGTCACCTGTCCATTAAAGGAGGGGGTGAGTGTAGCCCCTGCCAGGGACAGGAACTGATAGAGTTAACTGTTTAGGAGGGAGAGTTGGTGTCACAGACAGGTGCAGTTAAAGTTGTCTGGCAGCATAGGCCTTGGCTCTCTGCCAAGGTCTGTGAATGTATCATTTTGTGTGCTCTCTACCTGTTTCTGAGTGGCTAAGGGAAATTGCGCCTTTTCCAGAGAATGGGAGGGGAGAAGTTAATATAAGTGCTGGACACAGGATGTAGAGTCAGTCTTTGCCCAGGGAGCCCCCCCTGATGGGGCCCTGGGAGTGATGTGATGGAGAAGTGATGGTGATGAGTTGTGCCTAGCTGGGGACTAGAGGAGAGAGAGGATCTGAGTCTGGGGCGTCCAGCTAGAAGGGAGGATCGGTTACCTTGCCTGCGGAAGGGTAAAGGTCTCCAGAGCAGCAGCAGTTGAGGGCAATCTCCAGGAGCTAAAGGGGAACTCTATCCAGGTACTGAAGCAGACGGATCAGTGGCAGTGAGGTCTGTTTCCAAGATTCCCCAGGGAGGATTAGTCAAGACAGTGCTGTGCTCGTGCTATTGAGAGAAGAAGCTGCCTAGGGGAAGCTAAGCCAGAGTCTGCTGTGAGTTTTGTGCTATTGAGAGGAAGAAGCTGCCAAGAGAGGAGCTAGGACCTCAGATGTTCGGAACAGCCTTGTCCACAACCCTCCTTCCACCTGATGACATGTGCCAAAAAAAATTCAACTTCATTTGTGTCTCTGGTCATTTCTGCTACCCGGTATCCCACCACACTCAGCAGCACCCACGGGTGTCAGTGCTACATTTGGGGGCTCGTCCGATCCTGGGTAGTGGTGGACCCCTAAAGTGGACAGAAGACCCCCTAAAGAAGAAACTAATCGGAGGAGAGAAAATCGTCCAGGAGTTAGAGAGTTAACTCAGGCGAAGAGGAAGGCGGGATTATCTTTTGGGCGCAAAGTTTTGGCGCCAGGAAGGTGAGCCATAAAGAGGAGAAGCGAGGACCGCCCTCATTTCCTGTTTGCTCGCGTGCGAGAAGTGAAGGAAGTCGTGGTTTATTTGAATTATCTCAAGATGGCTGGGTTCGGAGGAGCATACCGAACCACCTTAAACCTGGGACCCCAGACAACGGCACCCGGTATGATGAACTTTCCTGGTGGAGAAACCCTCACCGACACTGGTGTCCGGTTCCGGGTCCGAGGTGAATTGGCGTTGTGTATGGATGGTGCGGGAGAACGCATCGGCATTGCATGTCAGCAGTGCCAGAAGATCACCCTCACAATCAAAGCGTGGAGT
>CM070033.1:39434344-39471650 GCA_036250615.1 Ptychadena robeensis | reverse complement strand
AAGTGGCATCTTGGCAGCTGCACGCTTGACTTTTCTCAGTTCATGGGCAGTTATTATGCGTCTTTGTTGTTCCACATGCTTCTTGCGACCCTGTTGACTGAAACGCTTGATTGTTCAATGATGACGCTTCAGAAGCTTTGCAATTTTAAGAGTGCTGCATCCTTCTGCAAGATATCTCACTATTTTTGACTTTTCTAAGCCTGTCAAGTCCTTCTTTTGACCCATTTTGCAAAAGGAAAGGAAGTTGCCTAATAATTATGCACACCTAATATAGGGTGTTGATGTCCTTAGACCACACCCCTTCTCATTACAGAGATGCACATCACCTAATATGCTTAATTGGTAGTAGGCTTTCGAGCGTATACAGCTTGGAGTAAGACAACATGCATAAAGAGGATGATGTGGTCAAAATACTCATTTGCCTAATAATTCTGCACTCCCTGTATGTGCATTTATAAAAGGCATGCGTTTACTCATATATACAAAAATGCATGCATTTTGAACATTACGTTTGCCTTTTTTGTACAGAGCAATGAAAAGTGCATGCAGCAGGGCGTTTTTAAAAACACACATGGAAACACTACATTTAAAAATGCAACACATGCAGTGGGAATGGTAACATTGGTTTTCTATAAGATAACGAAACATGTAGTGTGAAAGGACCCTTAGAATAAAACTTCAGTTTTATTTCTATTCCTAAGCAAAGGCACAATTGCCCCCCACAGGGGCTTTTGGGTTCTGTTATTGTACCAGTAACGCTGATAGAAATATGGTTCTCTGTAAAGATAAGAAAGAAGGTAATTGCAAGAAAGTTCTAAAATAAACTCCTGAGGAAAAATGGACAGAGTAGCAAACTAGACTAACCAGAATAAGAGAATGCAGTTAGGCTTGCTGGTGTAAAAAAATTTTTGGATATGTTAATGGCTTAAAAGGGGTTTGCATGGCTACTTGTAAAGACCAGAAGGAAAAAGAATGTGATTAATGTGGTCTATCATGGTCAAATAACTGCACAAGGGGTTAGCTGACTTGAGTCAGTGGTTCCCAAACTAGGGGGCGCGAAGGTATTCTGGGGGGAGCCTGGCCCTCATTCTTAACCTGTGTATGGGTAGGGGGGCTCAATAATATTCCAAAATAGAAAAGGGAGGCCCTGCAAGGAAAGTTTGGGAACCACTGACTTGAGTCATGTTCCTGGATCCTACCAAATGTAAAACTCTGCCAAGGAGACACTTTGGAGGCACCAAATCCTGGCTATTGATACAGAACATTTATTAATCTTCTAGGTGGTCAACGTCATACCTCTCTTGTTCTTTCCTTCTGCCCTATTTACTCCCCTCTGCATGCTTCCTCATTTTTACCCCTAGTCCCTTTTGTCCTCTTCTGCCTCCCTATGTCTGTGAGTCTTTGGTGTTCTACTTTAGAAACCCATCGGATTTTGATTTAATGACGTCGGCGATAAGCCTAACACTGTATGCTAGTTTCTTTGTTACTAACTTCACTCTTTGCAGATGCACAGTGAGCTACCAGCATTTTAGGTGCCATCGTTGTTTGGATTGGTCATTAATCATGGATATGTTTCCTAGATGCCTTATAAACATTACTAATTCCACACATTGGGCAGATGGTGTATGAGCAGCCACCACCCAGCCGATTGTTGATCTGGGTGGTCCACAGGTGCTGGGACTCTCTGGGACATAACTGGACTCACCTTGGACATCCCTGGACTATATTGGGATCCCTGCCTCTCCCTCAGTGAACCCCACACAGATTACAGAGTGAGTGCATTGTTGCAATATGTAATTTGGCTTTGAACATGCAATGTAAATCCCAAACCAGTAGATATTCCCAGTTGGTATATATTTTTGGATGTTTATGTTGATGACTGTTTGATGTTATATGATTATGATCATTTATGACCATGTACATGATATATATATTATATAGGATAGAAGCTGGCCCCTTATTGTGTAAGGGGAGGTGAACACTCCTGCACAATACTTTGTGATGACTTATGGATGTCTTTTCTTGGAAATGGTATTCACTTTTAGAAGCTTCCATTAGGACTGTTTACTACTGAACTGACTCCTGATGAAGCCCCATATAGGGTAGAAACGCTTTGAGCATGATAACATTGTATCTGGGAAGCCATTATGCAGTTTATGCACATTATATTTTACTTGTTTTTTTGTATTTATGTATTTATATATCCTAATAAAACTCAAGGTTTTTTTATATAACATATGTGTTGATATCCGGTAAAGTCCCCGGGGGCTAGCCACCCCAGGCAGACACTGAGATGTTTCTTGTGTTCTCCAACATGTTCAAGTTATTTGCAGTTTCTGTTCTTAGGTTAGGTTTTCGCTATATATACACCATTCTGTTTAATATCTGAATGGCTAAGTACCTGTCTTGTGTATTGTCTTTTTTTGTGTAGTTTTTGTGGCTTGTATCTGCATAACATGTTTCTTATTCCTATGCAAATGTTATTGCGTAACCCACCCCCAAATATAAGCCAAATATAGGCCTAATAATATACATATTATGTGCAACCAGTAATTCAATGGCCAACAGAGGACATGCAAAATGCAGCAGGTGCTATAAAAAAACTAATGCCCAACGGCCACCTAATCCTCTGTACCTTAGACACACAAATAGCAGTGCTAAGAGCAAAAAATACTTCAACCTTAACAAGGTTAATGTCATAAGGCCTGGTCTTATGCGTACCACATAAAGTCACTGAGCAGGGTAATTAGGTGTCGGGTGCATACTTGTGTGACTCAAGAATTCTGCTGTCTTTAGCCTCACCATTAATTCTATGCACTAGGTGCTCAGTAGGTTATGAATTTTGTTTCCATTGACCATTCCTAAATCATTTTGTATAAAATTTTGCAATTGTTACACAATGTACATCAATATCAATTTTATTTTGGATTTTATTAGTGTTAGTAATGCAGTAGCTGCAATTTTGGAAAAAAATCAATATGTTATGGTTATTTATGGGTATCAGAATATATACGAAATACAATTTGTATTTACAAATACCGTATTTCCTAAAACTACTTTACATTATCTCTTTAATGTCAATCAATATACTTTGTCTGGGAATGTATGTAAAGCTAAATGACAGCACCATCTAGTGGACAATAGAAATACTGTTTCCTTAATAATAAAAACAACGAAAATAAGCAATAGCATGACATTTCAGGACTTAGGAATGTGCAAAATAGTTCTTTAAAAAAAAGGTCAATATATTTTGTGCCCAAGTAGCTATACATGTAAAAAAAGAAATAATAAAATCAATTGCCAATATAATGAAGCAAAACAGCTAGTAGACACCCAAATGAATAAAATGTAAATGACCCCACCACACCCAAAACAAACTGGAATGCCAAGGAAGCCAACCACAATTCAGGGTTTGGTAAATTATAATGATATTGTTGTTCATGGAAAATAAGAAATCAAGCCACAATGCATATTTGGATTTACAACCCACAAACATCACATACCCTTTGCTCTAAACATTATTATGAGCCTTTAAAAGATTGTTCAATCCCAACTAGTAAGGTCTTACATTAATAGGCCAGTCTGACATATTTTCCATTTTCCATATTGTCCCCTAATCTTTTTAATGGTATCATATACTGCCTGGCCAAAAAAAGTCACCACCAAAAAGAAAAAGGTCACATACTGTAATATTTCGCCTTACGCCTTTAGATTTGATTACGGCACACATTTGCTATGGCATTGCTTTGATAAGCACCTGCAATGTCACAATATTTATTTCCATCCTGTGCTGCATACATTTTTCACCAAGATCTTGCATGATGGTAGAGTCTGAGTGATGAGCTATGCCTTCTCCAGCACATCTTAAAGATTCTCAATGGGGTTAAGGTCAGGACTCTGTGGTGGCCAATTCATGTGTGAAAACAATGTCTCATGCTCCCTGAACCACTCTTTCACATGAATCCTGGCATTGTCAGCTTTGAATATGCCCGTGCATTCAGGGATGTTGCTGAACCTATACCTGAACCTATACCTATACCTGTGCCTATTTGCTTAAATCCAGGTGGCAACTCCTGGAAAGGTAATGGAACCAACTTTTAATTCTTAAGGCTTCATCCTAATAGTATGCAGAACAGTTTTTTCACCCTTTTTCACACATATGTACATACAGAGCTCAGAAGGCTCTTTTCAATATGATCAAATAACAACAGTGCTAAGTCTGACATGTGGGTGCACTACCAATAATTAGTATACAGGGAATGCTTTACTTATCTCCTCTGGTTACTGGCAACTCAAGAAATGGTCCCAGGACTGATAGACCCCCTGAAACAGAAAGGTAAGTACAGCTGTCCCCTTTTTTGTTCCTTTAGGCCCTAGGTGCCCAACCTGTGGCGCCGGCCCTTTGGGCATTCTTCAGCTGCCCCCCTCAGTCCTCCACTTGCAGTCCCCGAAACCCAACTGTTAATGCATGGGGCGTAGAAAGTCACCTGTCTGCCAACCCATCTGCTGTCGAGTCTACACCCAGGATCTTCTCAGAGGGACTTGCTCGGGGCCGTCGGGGCTTTCACGTATGCCAATCAGTGAGCTCATCCAGAGCAGACAGGTGAGTGCCTATGCTTCCACTATTCCACCAACAAATGGGGGGATGATTGTACAATATATATTGTGGCACAAAACCTCTAAATAGGGGCACTTAACCTTTGAATCAAAGGTTATGTGCCACATCAATATAATCATTGGCTTAGATAATATATCTATGAGGCACATCACCTTTGACAATATATATGACACAAAATTTGCATTACCATACTACAGTGTTCCTTAATGCTTGAAGTATCATTTAAAAAAAAGTTTTGCCTAGCTATGTCTTTTTCATAAAAAAATGCTTATACACGTCAGTATAGATTAAAAATGTTATGTGCGGGCCTTAATTGATGCTGAAGGCCGCACTTGTGGCCCTCCATATCAACCCAGTTGCCCACCACTGCTTTAGGCTATATTTACACAGGCTTTTTTTTTAACTGCCCAGTAAACAAGCTTAAATCACAACTAACACGTTTTTGGGCTTTAGCCCCTCTGACCTGTAATGGGGTTACCGTAATGAGTGACCATGTAAAATAAGCCTGGGTTAAAGAAGTAATCCACAGAGGAATAAGTAAAAATACATCAGTAAAAATTTGTAAAGGGTTCTGCTGTGCCAAACTTTTCGTTGAACAAATGAAAAAAAAAAATACAAGAAACAGTTTAACACTTTATTTTATAAATCTTATATTACATAATTTTGTATTTGCAAAATAAACCTGGCAATAAAACACAGACACAATTGTTATTTTTTTCTGTTTGAAATCTGTTCATTTCATTGAAATTTTGGATAGGTTAAGGTGTTTCTGCTATGCCAACACTGGAGATTATACCCCTCACTGGAAGAAAACTTGCTTTTGACTATGATGTCTAGTTATCTATAGGGATGGACCAAACTGTTCGCCGGAGAACAGTTCGGCGGCGAACGAGCATGTTCGCCCATCCTCTCGCCGGCGGACAGTACGGGTGTTCGACCCGCCCCGTTCGCCGACGAGAAGAAGATCTAAATTCTTCCTCCGGCAGGATCAGAACCTGCGAGATCGTGCCGGAGGAAGAATCTTTTCACTACAAGACCGGGCATGCAGCCGGTCTTGTAGTGAAAAATCCGGCTTGGAGCAGGAAGTGACGTCAGTGACGTCACATCCTGCGCCCGTAACCAGGAACTATGCGTTCCAGGTTGCGGTCCAAGGACCGGATGTGACGTGTACTGACGTCACATCCGGTTTTTCCGATTCAAATTCCCCGCCTAGAGGCGGGGAATTTGAATGTGTCCGCGAACAGGGCGGACGGCGGACTTATTTAAAAGTCCGACCCGCCCGTTCGCGGACAGTAAATGGCGATGTTCGCCCATCTCTAGTTATCTATCACTTAGTGGCAGCTATGTGCTGAAAAACATGGAGTCATGTATGCTGGAGGAAAGGACTAAAGCAGTTTGGTAAGGCAGCAGTGTATTTCCAGGTATTTGTACATGCTTCGTCACTCCTATATCTACACCTCCATACCTGTAAATTTGCACTGTGAGATCTTAACCAATCTTATGTTGCCTCTGACTACTCGTCTTAGAAGATTTGCTGATATTTTTACTGTGCTGGGAGGTTGAGACATAAGGAAGTAAAGCCCTGCCTCTACCAAGATAGCCAACTGCACACAGAGACCGCACTAAAGAAGACATGGTAAGTCAGTAATTAGAGAAAGATCATCTGCAAATCACAAGCCGCACTGGTATCCAGTCCTGGGTCCTACTTTTTATATATGGACACATGTTTTTGTAATGTAGAGGTCTCCTGTTCATCTAAATAATTACCAAACTATAAAAAAATCAACTATGGTAACCGGTCACAGCAGACATGCTGATCCAAATATGTACATTTCAGGAAAAGAGCTCAGCAATTTATAATTCCTTACTACTGAACTAATCAGTGTTTTGTAAAAGAATAGACATATAGTCTATAGCAGTGATGGTGAACCTATGGCATGCATGCCAGAGGTGGCACTCGGAGCCCTCTCTGTGGGCACTTGAGATCTCAGCCAGCACAGAGGAGAGAACTGCAGCCTATTGGTTCTCAGTTCTGTCAGTTCTCTTCCTCTCTCTTTTGATTTCACTCAGTGCCCCATATCCTCCCCTATTCTCTCTTATAAGAAAGTAGTTGTGTGTTTCGTGTGTGTATATGATTTGTGTGTGTGTGTGTAATTCAGGTTTTATGGCCATGAAGGCACTTCTACATAAATAAATGGGTTTGGGTTTCAGTTTGGGCACTCAGTCACTAAAAGGTTCGCCATCACTGGTCTATAGAATAGTACTGTATATATTATGATACCTATATTGATTAAGATGACTCTGCGGTGTTCACGATAATATCAGTATTTGTGGTTTTGGGATACTTAGTAAAAGACTTGGGGTACTTGTTAGGTAGCTGCATCAATTTGCAAGGTCAACATAAATAGCTTTGCCTTCAACTTGTTTGCTTAAGTTAATAGCTGCACTGAGGTTTGAGTTCTATATCCATATGTACAGTACATTGTTCTGTATGTTAATTTTCTTCCAGTGAATGGGTTAATGCGCAGTGTTGTTTTTTCCATAGGCAGTATGTGTTTCTAATATGTTCAGCACAGAGGAATGGATTCAAGAAATCACAACCACAGCTCCTACAAGTGTCACAGGTACAACTGGAAAGTGAAGAAGGCAGAACAGCAAACTCATTAAAGTACGATAATGCTGACGTTTTCCAATATTTTTTTATAGCCATTTCTTGTTTTTTTTTTTTTTTTGTTTCTTTTTTATTTATTGATTTTACATTTTGGCAGCATACAAAGGCAGTAATTAATGTTTGGGTGCTGGATATGTGCTAATTACAGCTCAAACAAAGCAGGCATCTCAGAGTTATTGGCATGCTTAATCTAAAAATAATACAAAATAATTGGATGAAAATAAAAAGAATGAAACTGCAAAAGGAAAAAAAACAAGTCCTATTCACTACTCTGTTGTCTTCAAGGCAAACATTATTTTAAAGCATTTAAAGCAAATTAATAAATTCTTTCTGAATCATTGCTTTTTTTTGTTTGTTTTTTTTTAAATAGTACTTTAGACATGGGGTGTAAATGGGGTGTTAATTATAGTAAAAACCTATATCGCCTTCCAAGTGTTTAAGCTTTGTTCCATTCAAATTATATGATCTTTAGGATCCCTAACCTCACCAGTAGAACTATCAGTTATTTGGTAGTTTATGAAGTGTAGAAACACTTATGCTATAGATTAGAATCTAGCCCTTGTAATAAAATGCATATAAAATTTATAAAGGGGCGGTCCTAGGAGATCGGCACCCTGGGCGAGCACTATACACCACCCAGGAAAGCCTCTTTAGTCACTGCAGGAGAGCACTCCCGGGGTGGGGGGGGGGGGGAGCATCTCTGGTCACTCCCGGAGATCACTCCCAGAGAGGGACTGGTGAGACTTACGAACTCTGTCCCAACACCCTGACCCCCCAGGAAAGCATCTCTGGTTACTGCAGGAGAGCACAGAGGCAAAATGGAGCTCTATTGAAACCATCAGCATTTTCCAAGTTTAAGGAAATGCAATAGAAAAACCTTCACCATTGTTTACTAGGGTACTGAAGGATCATTAAGATTGGAACTGGACTTCAGGGAAAAAAAGTCCTAGGCTGCTGTGTAGGTTACTTGTATAGACTCTGTGCCAATTAGAGATGGTCTAAAAATATAAAATGTCAAATGTTAAGTAAAAATATGTTATAGTGTTGATTGCAAATATCACCTTCCCGAATTTTGCGAATTATTAGCAATAATATTCGCAAACATTTGTGATAAACTATCACATGAAAACTCAAGGCTGATTTAGAAAATTATGTCAAAATTTTGAGTCAGGGCTGAAAAATGAAACACAGAAAAAGGTAAATGAAAGATAGAGACGCCTTTCAATCTTATCATTGATATAAATGAATAGAATAGACTAATGGTGCTTCTGATGCATTTAACACCTTCACCTCCAAACATTGACTACTGCTTCACACAGAACAATATTTATGCTTTCTAGAAATTGCATTGTAAAGCTTCCATACTGCACGCAAAATGTAAAACACCCGACCAATGCCCTAGAAGTCTAATAAACCAATAAATTAAATAGCTATCCCAGAAAAGTCACAAATGATACCGTTAAACATGTGCACGGCAAAACAAATTTCACTACTTTGATTCTGGGCATTAGCTGTCTATTCATAAAGACTATATATCATTTCAAAAATCTTACATAGAAACTAGATTGCATTATAAAAACAACACTCTTTTTGCACATACATTCGAGTGCAAAGCACCCACTGTTTTGAAGGCTTAAGGGTTGATTTATAAATATTGGTTGGAATTTCAGTCTTTCTGATCCATATCCCATTGTAACTGAATCATGTTCATGACAATTTTTTAAAATACATGCCTTCATTTCTATTTTGTTCATACCAGAAGATTATCTTAAAAGTCAAAATTTTAAATAATATCTGCCTGAAGATCTGGCATTCTTGCTGTGTGTAGAGAGGTTCTAGACAGGGATCTGTTGCTTCCTTTCAAGGATGACCATACATTTGTAGAGCCATCTTAACCAGACCTCCAACACATGTCGGACATGTAGACTACTTTGGCACCAGATGGAGAATAAAGAATTTTTGGCTGCATTTTTCCATATTTTGTTTAGTCTTTAAAGCCAGGTCAGACTTTTTTTTTCTTAAAGGTGGGTTAACGCTTTCAGGAATGTATATGATGGTGTTTTTACTGGTTTATTTATTAAAACCCAACTGGGCCCATGGCTCCCAGCAGCCTCTTATATACAAAAGAATTTGCATAACGAGGGAATGACTGTCAAGAAAAGGGGCCTCTATTGCTACTCATCACGCAATAAGTCAGTACTGTAGGACCAAAGAACAAGCTGTGCCTACCTTTTTGTACTAATACCCCTAAAATTTAATTTGGACATTAAGTTAGGCTTTCCTCATCTATAATGTAAAAGGTAAGGGTAGTAAAACCATCCGTTTTATAAATACAAATAATATTTAGCTTCCAAACATGTGTTGCCTAACATGTATCAGTTGTGGCGGCAATGGCAATCCTACAACATAGGACCATATCAATAAAAATATATATATATAAACAAAACTTTAATATTTAATATTGTATATGAGCTTTTGGTATGTATTTGTTACCAATGTATGGCACAGCATCCTGCTCCAGAATCTAGCTTACCTTGTTTTGAATGCCAAACAGGAAAAATTGGAAATCGATATGAACTTCTGTCTTCATTGTTCAATGGCAAGAAAAATAAGCAGGGTTGGATGTGCTCAAATAACATTGGCCTGCTGTAAACATTGACAGAAAGGGAGTGTTCAAATTGATGGTTCTTCCACTAATGAAAGAATTAAGGCATTAAATACCACTATGCTGGATAACAGCGAAAAGGGCAGAAAAAGCTCAAAATTACAATATGGGAATATTAAGATGGCTGGCATTTCTTCGATCCCTTACTCCAAAATATACATATCCCATTCCTATATATACACATAAATTCTTGTTTTTCCTTTGTTTTTGACACATTGGCACAGAAGAGCAACCAGACAAGCTTTTGACTGGCTAAAAGTCACTGATTTGAAGCTTTCTATCACAATGCCAGTGTGGCTGGCTATACAAGGGCAGTCCGTGAATCAGTTCTTAAAATGCCAGAACAGCTGCTTTTCCTTCTCTGAATTGGGGTACTCATAGAACTTGAGGGCTCATTGGGGCATCCATGTTGAAGAAGAATATCCACACACTCTTTATTTGCAGATTTTCTAGCGTAGAAGAGTGCAGTGTGACCATTAATGTCCTTGGCCTTCACATCAATACCATACTGTAACAGAAAGGAGATACATTAAAGGAATGAGGACTGAGACCACAAATAAACAACAATAGTATGTACTGTATATCATGTATAAATATCATGCAATTTGCCTATACTTTTGGGTGGACCTATCTATGAGATTGTTTGGCATGTCATCAGAAAACCATGGATTACGGAGTTGGTCCCCCTCTTGCAGCCATATCAACCTACACTATACTAAAGGTTTTCCACAAGATTTAGCAGTGCATACATTAGGTTAGGTGCTCTTTGTGAAAAGGGAAAGGATACATTGCAAGATTGTACAAATTAAGTTTGTGGAATCTCTCTTGATATATTGTCTCTTTCAGATGTCCCTAAATAAAAAAGGGGGGCCATGAAAGGAACTGAAGATTTGAACTGAAAACTGATAGATAATCAGAACGTCTTTCTTCCATTTATCCTATTGATGCATCCAACATTCTATTTGCTTTTCCCATTACCTGGACACACTATTCGGTAAATTTGTAAATATCTGAGCTAAGCACCCCCCCACATCAAAAAGAGGAGATACTAATTGCTCATGTGTTTTGTCACAGCCCTCAATGCCTTCAATGCTGGAGGTAGAGAGTGTCTATGGTAAAATTAAATAACATGAGTGTGACACCACTTTCGCCTCCATAAAGTATTATAGAACGGGACCTTGCTTTGTTTTCACCCAAATGAAGAAATCTATCTCTGTAACCACATTGAAATGGAGCCAACTGTATATTCCAAAGATCTGCAATATATGTTACCAGAATGACAGTAATTAAATGAAAAATAGTTTGCTGCACTTGAGTGATGGGTTATTGAACAGTGGATCGATGCGCACCACTTTGCTCAATTAATCTCATTTGATACTTTGAATGCAGACCCTGGTTCCCAACCAAAGTAATGGTGATCAAACAGGGATTTACCACCATATTGATTCTCTGTTCAATTGCAACTTCTTCGAGTGGGATCAATCAAGGGTGGGCGCATTTGATTTCGAAACGATCCCAGCGATCATTCGGGAATCGAATGAATGAAAATACCCGTGTATGGCCACTTTATCTCCCCTGGTAATTGTCTTGGCAATTGAAAATCAATAGTAAAACTGTTGTTATGATGAAGTGCACAACACTAGCATTAAATACAAGTAGGTAGGTGTTATGCTATGGTGACTATTTCACTTATATATAAGCAACATATTTCCTTCCTGCCATAACATAATAAACAACACATTGTACAGTAATTAACGGCCTTCATATATCATAGCTTGTGGAAGAAACATAGTCGTTCTTATTGACATATGGTATCTCACCCAGACCAGCAGTTGTGTCATCACCACATTAGGCAGTTCACAGGCGACATGAAGAGCAGTGCGCTTGTCCCGGTCTCCAGTGGGGCTGTTTATCTGCTCTTTATTACTATGGGCCAACAGAAGTAAGACATTGGGCAGATCCTTTTCTTGAACTGATCTGAAGAGCTGTTGGACAAGCGAGACCCCTGGGCTTTTTAGTGGAGCCAAAAATAATCGTTGCTCGTACTTTGCTCGAATCCATGATTCCCTCTCTTCCCTGCAGACAAAATGAAGACCCAAAACAATAACTCCCATCTCTTAGGAGAAATACAAATCAGATTGCATTTTTTTTCGGGACTCAAACTTTATTAGACATGTTAATGTGTGCTCCTTCACTCTCTCAACTCTAATGTAAGAGGTACTTACATTCTCCTAAATTTTTAGGGGCCAACTCACAGATATACATGACTGCTTATTACAGTGCACTGATCTATTTATTTAAATTTCCTCCCCAACTTTCCACAAATATCAGATATACCCTAATGCAGTGCATTGCAATGGGGTACCAATTAGAATGAAGGATACCACATCACACTAATGAACATGATGCAAATTGGTGAATGGACCCTACTACAATCTTACTAAGCTATAGTTTACCTTTACAATGCCTCAAATCAGTTTTGGATTAACTGTAATAATGCATTCACGGGTGCATATGTATACACTGCATATATGTATTACCTATAGTTTATTATTACCTATACATGATTCATATATAATTATAATAAATCTTTCTAAATTAATGCATACTATGTATTGAATTAGGTTCATCTTGAGTTATTGTAACTTACAAAGTTGTCATAGAGAAGAAGCATTTTATTTATCTATGTATGCCGAAATACATATAAATAACATTTAACAAAATATAAAAAGAAAGATTACATTTGGTCATGATTTAATTTATTGAACTCAGTTGTAAATACCAAATTGGACTGACTCTTTTTTTTAAATAAAAATATAATTAATTCATGATCTGCCGTCAAATAATGTTCATTTTAATCTTATGGCTAAGCACAGATGTGTTAAATGCATCAAGGTTTCTAGCTAATAATAGAGATTGATTTTTCTTAAATAAAAGGCTAGTAGTCAAGTTAACTAGAAACTGTCAGGAGTAAGCAGCCTATATTGTCAAATCAGGAAAATACATTACCTGGAGGAGTCAGGATGTGGCTTGGTCCGTCCTTGAGTTGTCATTTCCCAGATACTGTTAGCCATTGCATTGCCAATATATGTCAATACAAGAGTCAGCTCAAGAGGCCAGTCATCAAGGTCCAAGGAACGCACTCGTGACAAATGTGTTCCAAGATTCCGATGGATTCCTGAGCATTCAATGCAGATAAGGGCGCCCAGATTCAAGCTGGCCCAAGTAGGATCTAGTGGACAAACAATATTTCAGTACATTGCTACTGTATAATTTCTCCAATACTCTCTAATTTATTGTAAAATGCACTATTGAACTAGAAAATATGGCCAATAAATAAACATGAAACAAAAACTCAAGGCTAAACTTAAATTTTGAAATGCAGAGTCCACTGAACTTATTTATGAACTTATTTAAGTTCATTCTTTATTTAGCTCTTGAAACAGCAACAGCCTCAGCAAAAGTATTGAAAAAGGACTACCATATAGTCTAATAAGCCAAATGTGTCATTGGTTGTTTTAGGTTTCAAAGTAACCAGTGCTTGTAATATTGTAAAAACTGTTGCTGGATTTCAAGGATACCATAGTAAAATCTATAGTTAACTTTAACCTACACTAACCAAAGCAAAGATGAAAAACAAATTTTTTTTTTAATTTTGAAGGTTTGTTTTAAGGCTTTATGTGCAGAATCATAAACATTGTTAAACATATGGGATTTGGACTATAGAGATGGTCAAATTTTTGACAAGCTCACTCATTGAGTTGTTTAGGCTGATAAAAATAATGACATTTTGTGCCAGTTATTAGCCAGTGGACCCTATTTGTAAAAGTACAGAGACTGTAACATACTTGGTGCATTGCAGTCTACGCAGAAGTTATTCCCCTTTGCGTTACGGATAGCCTGGATGGCTACAGCTTCACTTTGACTGTCCAAGCGAGCCTAAAAAATATACACAAACATATTAGTTAATATTTTTGCATTTGTTCGTGGTTTATATTTGAAGTATTTAAACGCTTGTCAATTTATCTAGCAGAAAAAGAAGCATATGTGTATTAAAACAAAGAAAATAATTTACCTAACAACTAGTCTTAGAAAACTATTTATTATATATATATATATATATATATTTGTTCTTGGTTTTCTCAGAAGAGCTTATGAATGAAGCTTATTTTATATGTATAGTGATCAGCTTTAAAATATACTTGGCGGGACTCTCTCAACAAGCGGCTGCATTTGGCACCCCATCCCTCCCCCCTCCTTTCCCTGGGTGGATATCCGTGGTTTCAGCCGGGGGAAGATTTACTGTTTTTCAAGCGTGGATTCGTCCGGGACATCAGGTGTTCCGACTCCTACCAGGGTCCTACGGCTGTGTCCCTGCGAAGCTCCAGGAGACTGTTGGCCTCGACACCCCTTGATAGTTGGCGCCTATGCGCAGCGGTCGACAATTTTTGACACACAGCTACGGGGGATGAGGGGGTCCGATAAGCTCACCCCCATGGGAGACGTGGTTCCGCGTCGGCGCAAGTACCGAATGCTATCGCAGTTCCTGTATCGGGTACTGCACTCAGAGGGGTGGAGACTCGGTGCCGTACTTTCTGCGGGAGTGGGCAGGGGAGCTGGACGTGCTTTTACGGAAGAGCAGTTGTCCACAATTATGCGGACCAACATGTTCTTCCGTGAGTGCGGAAAACGCAGGAGATGTGGCTACAAGCTCTTTCTAGATTGGTATTGGGTACCTGCGAACAATCGTGCAGATATCTTCCATCGATTTGTCCCCGGAAGTCAGGAGTGTTGGAGGGGTTGGGGAATAGGGGTACGTTTTCATATATGGTGGGGTGCCCCCGTATTTCCGTTCTGGACAAAATAATAGGGTGCATCCCCAGAGTTCTTAGGATCATGCCTTCCGACGACCCGGGGCTTTCTTTCTCTCCATGGCACACCTGTACCCGATCACGAAATATAAACGGCATATTCCTACCACACTTCCTTCCAAAGCGGCCACAAGCTTTGATTCCGCACTTCCAATGGGGACTGCACTGGGGTACCCCAAAATGCAGCGAGTGTCTGACACCATGGCAGGTGAGGATCCAGTGGATAGACGTCGGGATGATACGCATAAGCGTTTCATGAAAACGTGGTCGTCCTGGATCATAATATACTGCAAGACCATAGGGTGGGGGCGCGGGGGGGGGGGGTTCGGGGGCCTGTGTGGGGGTAGGATAGAATGGGTTGACGTTTGTGGGCGATATCGGTATGCTATCGTTCGCTGTCTGCTCGGGGGCAGTCATGGTAAACCGGTTACTAGTATCCCCACAGTTCTGGTTCATATGTAGTGATTCTCTGTTTTTGTTTTGTGTTTTGGTGTTATTGCCTGTTCTGGTTTTAGTGATTTTAGTAGTTCTGTTGTAGCTTTAGTTGTACTTTTGTCTTTGTTATTTTCTGTTCTTTGTGGCAGGCGGGGGAGTGTGGGAGGGGGTGGGCTGTGATACTAGGCCGAATTTCTGTGCTGTTTGTTTATTCTGTGTACTGTTTATAATGTTAAGGGTTCATTAATGTTGCTGCTGTATATTTTGTGTGTGAAAAACTCAATAAAACTTTATTATACAAAAAAAATATACTTGGCACTTACACATCTGGTGCAAAGCATTTTGAACAAACATTTTACACACCAATGACTTTCTCTTTTTTTTTAGCTTAAGAATACAAATCTATATATACAGTATATTTGCAGTATTAAATGCCTTAACCATAGGATATAAAGACATAGAAGTAACTAGAAGCCTCGCTTTCAGATATTAAACTGTGAGCTTAAGAAGTAGGATTTGTAGATTTGTAGCAATGAATTATTCTGTTTAGCTCTAAATCTGTTTTTGGAACTTTAATTCTACAGCATGGAGGCTCAGGTGGGTAGCAGTCTGGCCATGTAGGACTAGGGTCTCAGGTTTAAACCCCGGCCTGGGCACTATCTGCAACCAGTTTGCATGTTCTCCCTGTATCTGCGTGAGTTTCCTCTGGGTGCTCAGGTTTCCTCCACTCCAAAGACATGCTTCCTCCAAAAAAATTCTCCTATGTTTGTTACATGTGACTGTGTAAGTTACATATACATTGAATTTGTTTTTTCAAATCTGACCATTTCAAGTTAATTGCAAAGCCCCTGAGCATGGCATAATGCTAGTTAGTTGAGTACATTTTACTGGGACTGTAAGTCTCAAAAAGAAGAACTTTATAGTAATGAGATTTTGCTGTTGGAATGACATTTTTGATACAATGGGCTGACAACCAGGCTCTACCTACAACTAAAATGATCTTTTTGAGCGGACTGACCATTATAGTTGTCCTTACATAATCAATGAACCTCAGTTATTTTCAGCTGGTGAATCCTACCTTGTTTTTGCTGCTTTCACAGCACTGTAGACTTGCAAGGATCTGACTTTCAATAGCTTGTACCCAGGAATCTCTTTCTTCAAAACTGCCCGTCTCAAAATGCCATGTTTGTCCAGTGCTTGACACGATGATAAATTCAAAGTTCTCTTCTTCAGGAAGAAATGGGAATGATTAAGTATGAGACAATATGACATGTATTATCACATTCATACTACATTCACTACTCTGCAAGTGCAGTGGCTTCTAATGGAAAATATTCAGTAATCTTCTAATGAGAGAATATATGTATATATATATTAGATGATTTGAAATCGCTCCCTCTAGTTAAAGTTCTTGAAGACTGAGCACACAGAGGAATAATTATATCCCTTATACAAACTGTGTGGGAAGCAAGGTAACTATATGCCATTACAATTGTTCAGTAAAAGTTGTGTATCAGTGTGAGTTTTAGACACCATGAACAGTATAAAACATAATCATTAGCATAAAAGCTTAGAGAATAAGTACTTTCTTATTACATAAATCAGATTTATATATCCTGCTGGGTACATACATTTCACAAATAATTTTGGTATTTGTTTCCTTACTGTGAATATTTTCTTTGTTTACTGCAGCGATGTACTTTTTTTTAAGGATTAGCTGTTTTTTTGTTATAATAAATTCTACCCTTCCTTTTGCCTTTTGATATACTCCTTCATACCACCACTAACATGGGAATGACAAACAGCCCAACAGTTATGGCAGGAAGAAGAAGATATAGTGCAGATAGGGTTATGTTAGTATGTTGATATTTTCAGGATAAACTTACATGCTACATTCTTCAGGAAAGACCCTGTTTATCATAGGTACACCTCAACTATGAGAGACAAAATGGGGGGAAAGAATTCAGGAAACCACATTGTAGGATGTATAATCAATGAATTGGTAAGTTCCTCTGTAAAATAAGTATTTGGTCACCTACAAATAGAACTGTCCGCACGGGCCGAACATGACAAACAGGTGTTCAACCCGCCATGTACTTGGCGGGAAGAAGGTGACTATCCTTCACTAGCCAGATCAGGAGCAGAACGATCTGGCCAGTGGAAAAAAATTTTGACGAGAGACCGCAGAGAGAAGTCAGTCTCTCACCAAGGAAAATCGACATAAACCGGAAGTGACGTCAGTGAAGTCACGTCCGGATAGAGAAACCGGAAATTACGTCAGTTTTCTATTCAAATTCCCCACGAACAGGCCATCACTACTTACAAACAAGCAAGATTTCTGGCTCTCACAGACCTGTAACTTCTTTAAGAGGCTCCTCTGTCCTCCCATCATTCCCTGTATTAATGGCCCCTGTTTGAACTTGTTATCAGTATAAAAGATACCTGTCCAAAACCTCAAACAGTCGCACTCCAAACTCCACTATGGTCAAGACTAGAGAGCTGAGGAGGATTGGGAGAATGTCATATGGTCAGATGAAACCAAAGTTGAACTTTTTGGTAAAAACTCGGAGGAGAAAGAATGCTGAGTTGCATCCAAATAACACCATCTATACTGTGAAGCATCATGCTTTGTGGCTGTTTTTCTGCAAAGGCACCAGGACAACTGATCCATGTAAAGGGAAGAATGAATAGCACTATGTATCGTGAGATTTTGGTGAAAACCTCCTTCCACCAGAAAGGGCATTGAGATGAAATGTGGCTGGGACTTTCAGCATGACAATTATCCCAAACACACTGCCCTCAAGGAGTGGCTTTGTAAGAAGCATTCTCCAGATCTCAACCCCATAGAAAACCTTTGGAGGGAGTTGAAAGTCTGTGTTGCCCAGTGACCAAAACATCACTGGTCTAGAAGAAATCTGCATGGAGGAATGGGCCAAAATACCAGCAACAGTGTGTGACAACCTTTTAAAGACTTACAGAATTTTTTTGACATCAATTGACAACAATAGGATATAACAAAGTATTGACATTCATATTCATATTGACCAAAATCAGACAATGTGATTTCCTGGATTCTTTCCACCCATTCTGTCTCATAGTTGAGGTGTACCCATGGAATTACATGCCTCTCTCATCTTTTTAAGTGGGAGAACCTGCACAATTGGTGGCTGACCCACTGTTAGATGCACCTACCAGTATAATACAATAATTAAAAGCTGATTCATATATAAGTAAATAACTCATAAAACCTTATAATTTGAGTGTTCGTTCAGGCAAAACATTTTAGGTGATAGAGTGAAAAAAATTAGAACTCTATTACCACTCTCCAGGAGTTATTGCTGTCAATCCCTGTCTTAAAATAGGGAAAGTGAAGGTAACTCATCAGCAGCAAGACACATAAAAAGTTTAGATTTCTTTTCTGAAAGAATGAAAAATCAAAAGCACCAATCCACAGTGCCATATTCTGGTGGCATTGTTCACCACCAGCAAAATTCCTATTGATACCTAGAACAAATGCTTGTACACTTGACTGATCATTTTGCATTAAGACGATATTTCACTTTGGCTTCCATGTCTTTGATACATTAATGAGACAAAAATTTGTTGTTGGACAATCTATTGGGGTCCCTGTAAACCTATCTTTGCTTTGCTTATCCTTAATTTAAATTTTATTTGCAATTGGAGTGAAGGGAAGGGGCTGGTTCCATTGAAAGTAGTGATAGTGGAGGTGCAGCCACAGCAGTCAATAGATGTTTACTATTTATTCTTTGCATATACCTGCACATTAAAATTTATACTGTCAGCAATATGTTTTCCTTTACTTCATTTAAAAATGAGTGCCATAGGATTCAGAAGAAGACAGCAGGAGGCATGCAGCTACTGTACACATTACACTGCTCCACCAGACATAAAGACAGAGGTTCCCTCCACCCAGAATAAAAGAAAGATTCATCTCTTTGTGCTTTTTACCTGTTTTATAAATGTTTCTTAAACTACCAAATGTTTTTAATTTCCACATTTTGCGTTTGGCTGGTGGGTAATCCCGGAGAGCAAAGCAGAAAGAATAAAATGGCAGAAGGAAAGAGAAGAAAATGATAGAATTAAAGCTACAGGATTGGCAAGCATCAATACAACATTAGGCACACAGTGAAGCAAGGGTGGAAATATCTAAACAACTACACAAAAGGTGTATGCATACTATGCAAACAAGGACAGAGGTGCACAACCTAGTGCGGTTGAAAAAGAGCGTCCGCTCAAAACACGTCACATTGTTCCTATTGAGCCCCCCAGCATCTGTAAGCAGGAAGTGATCTCATGCCCAACCAGGAAGTGAGGTCCTCCTGGAAAACACATGGCCCTGAGAAATCCACCCTTGTAAACCTCTTTCATTGTGAGTATCTTGTCTGTTGTTTTGTTTCATTTTGTTTCATTTTGTTTTATCTTATCCTATTCCAAATGATTAAACCATTTGTTGTACTAGGTTGTGCGCCTCTGTCCTTGTTCTTATTTGTCTGTTACAGGGGGCCACACTCCTCCATTTTGAGAGCTGCACACCTACACACAACTTAAACACCCACCCTCTATTTTACTCCGCAACCTTTGCTCAGGCCCCATACACCAACTGAGGGCCTTCTGGCCACTGATATCACTATAGCTGTGTAATCACTGCTGAAGGTTGTGCGCAACTACCTATTATCTTTCTTAGCTTGCATACTACAGTTCTACAGGCAGAAAGATATCAGATCAGATCCTTTTGATTTTAGGTTTGACAACCGATAACCACAAAATTGTAATGCAGGTCAGAAGGCATCCAGACATGTATATATATATGTATAATCCCTAACCATGAAATCTTACCATAGTCATGATAGCAGAGATAATGTAGAATTTGAAAATTTCTAGCAGAAACGTTATCTTTTGTTTGATATAATATTAATATACCTGGAACAGTAGTGCACCTTGTTGAATCACTACACCATTTATGTATTTATATCTATCTAGAGTTGAGCCCATAACCCCTGGCAATTTTTATTCAACCAGCAAGTTATGTTTTGACAGGAAATAACATAGGTGTCTCCCAAAAGATAATTAGACAATGTACAAGAGGCATTTTTGTGGAAAAAAACATTTCTCAGCTTTACTTTACATTTGAGAAAAAAGTGTCCAGTCCACGATTATTCATACCCTTCTCAATAATCAATAGAAAAGCTTTTATTGGCTATTACAGCAATCACACGCTTCCTATCATCACAGACCAGCTTTTTTCATGTCTCCACAGGTATTTTTGCCCATTCATCTTTAGCAGTGAGCTCCAAATCTTTCAGGTTGGAGGGTCTTCTTGCCATCACCCTGATCTTTAGCTTCCTCCACAGATTCTCAATTGGATTCAAGTCAGGGTTCTGGCTGGACCACTCCTAGACATTAATGTTGTTGTCTGCTAACCATTTCTTCGCCATTTTTGCTGTTTGTTTTGGGTCATTGTCATGCTAAAATGTCCACTGGTGCCCAAGGCCAAGTTTCTCTGCCTGATGTTATCGTAGAGAATCCTCATGGTTTTTTTTTCATGGTGCCGTTTACTGTGATTAGGTTCCCTGGTCCATTGGCTGAAAAACACTCCCATGTGACAGTGGTGATAGTGTTCTTTGGGTTGAAGTCTTCTCCTTTTTTATGCCAAATGAAGGAAACATCATTGTGACCAAACAATAACATGTTTGTTTCATCTGACCGTAACACAGAAGACCAGAAGTCTTCTTCTTTGTCCAGATGAACATTTGCAAAGGCAAAGCGAGCTTTTGTGTGCCTTATCTGGAGAAGTGGCATCCTCCTTGGTCTGCATCCGTGGAACCCAGCAGTGTGCAGTGTCCATTGGATTGTCTGCCTTGAGACATTTCCACCAGCAGAGCCCAGATTGACCAGGATGGCCTTGGTAGTGATCCTTGGATTCTTTTTCACCTCTCTCAGCATTGGTTTAACTTTTGGCTTCCATCCACGTCCTCTGAGATTTTCCACAGTGCGGAACATCTTGTATTTTTAATAATACTTTGCACTGTAGCCACTGGAACTTGAAAACCTTTAAATATGGCTTTGTAGCCTTTTCCTGACTTGTGAGCAGCCACAATGTGCAGGCGCAGGTCCTCACTGAGCTCATTTGTCTTAGCCATGACTGTCCACAAATCAACTGCTGTTCCCAATTAATCAGGATAATAAGGATGCTTTAGAACAGCTTGGACTATTTGGAATGGTATAGACCTTTGGATTTTCCCAGAGACTGTGACAGTTTGTGAAGGGTATGGATAATTTTGGACATGACACTTTTTGCTCAAATGTAAATAAAAGCTGAGACTTTTTTTTTTCACAATAATGCCTCTTGTACATCGTCTTATTATCTTTTGGGAGACACCTATGTCATTTACTGTCAAAAAATTACTTACTGGTTAAAAAAAGTAACTTTCAGTCAAAATTTGTCAGGGGAGGAATAATTATGGGCTTTACTGTTCTGCTTAAAATATTTTTTCTTTATAAATAACGGTAGTTTGCCAGAAAACTTGCAGTGAGCTAATAACACTGCCTCAGCTCTACAGGCAACTCAAAATCTATTATTGGGTTATCGATGAGTTATTACATGCTGGACAGCAGATCATCCTGTTCCCCCTCTTCATAACATAGGATGATGTGTATTAAGTTTAGAAGAACTGAGCAGGGCTGATATCGCTGCATTGTTATCAATGCATTACAGACAGTAAAAAACGTAATGGATTTCTAACATGGTAAATTTAAATTCCATCTGCCGTATATATGGGGATGATTATGCTACCAAATTAATTTCAGAAAGACAAAGTATTGATGACTACATGAAGTGGCAGGACACACGAATAGAAAGCTCTTACCATCTGCCTGTCCTGCTGAGCCCTCTGTTTTTGAGGGTGTCATGTTTTTCTTCCTCCTGTTTTTCTTTTTGTCACATAGTGGTGATGGTGGAGCCTCCTTGTTACTGGACGGGCTGGAAATTACATCCCCAGTGGAGCTGCTCTCTGTTACAAGTGATAGTCATAAATTCACAGTATTTTTATAGATATATAAATATTTAGTGTTACGTAAGCTCATAAATGACCAGATTGTCATGCTGAAATAAACTCTTAAAGTAGTACAATGGCCTCCCTGTATATATATATCCTTAAACATCCTGATAGATGATGAAAATGCTTCCTTACATATTGATATTTATGGGCCTTACCATAACAAAATTGAACGCGGAATTGATCAAATACCGTGCTTTTTCTGGTAACATACTTAATCTGCCTAAAACAGAAGTACTTCCTTTATACATCTTTGATTCTAAACTGTTTACACTACAAAATGTCTTTCCTAAATGAAAATACACTGAACTAGAATTTCTAAGAATATATATTACTATATTTTTTGAACTATAAGATGACCCAGACCATAAGAGTCACCCCAAAGTTGTGAAGAGAAAAAACAGAAACACAGCCATTCAGATATGAAGTGAATATACAGCATGTTCCAGCAAAGTAAGCAGGACTGGTCTATACAGTATTTACTCTTTTTTTTTCAGTGTCAGGAGAAAGGTGGGCACTACATCAGAGTGTCAGGGCTGAAATTTTAGCATGTATCTATACACTATCGGTACTCATTCTCTGAACACCCTGACCAACTGCTTGAATAATTTCTGGTATGGAAAATAGGAGCCCCAAACAGTGTGGGGTCTCCCCCAGAGCAAACCAGACCCCTTTTGTCAAGCCAGGAAGGACAGGAGGAGTTTCCCCTTTGTTGGGACCTGGTGGGACAGGGTGTTCCCACCTTCCTGTCCTTCCATGTTTGGGAAATCCACTTAATTTAGCTTTTTGTGGTGACTGCTGCATTCCAACCCAGTCCTGCCCTCTGCTTTCTTGAATAGCAGCACTGTCTCTTTTGCTGAAATACATATTTAAGTTGCTATTAAAATAACAGTTTTGACTTGATTTGATTTAAAGGCCGAAGTTATATTTTGCAT
Organism: Ptychadena robeensis; assembly: GCA_036250615.1. Lineage (NCBI taxonomy): Eukaryota > Metazoa > Chordata > Amphibia > Anura > Ptychadenidae > Ptychadena > Ptychadena robeensis. Next base: position 39,448,379 of record CM070033.1, on the reverse strand, counting down.
TAAATGTATCTTACATCTGCCCGTATTGTTTGTTTTTTAAATTCTAAATTGTATACAAGCCAAATAAACAAATGAGGTGACAAGATGATTTTCAGAGGAAGAGAGAACAAAAAAATATTCAGCTGTTAGATAGTTCAATACAATTAAACATAAGCAGTCAAAACAATCAGTGAATCTGTTTGAAAGGAGATAATTAAAACAAGCATTCCAACAGAGACGATAACCTTTCATATGCTTATAATCCAGATGGGGTAATTGTGCTAAAAAATAAAATTGAAGATGAAATTGAAGGAGCAAGTCACTCATGTTAATTACCAGAGATGCATTTGAGCTACAAAATACTTTTGGAAATATATCAATAATATGTTAACATTTCACCTGTCAGCTGCACTCTGTTTAATGCTGATTTCTAATGACTATATTCTTGTAGAACTTCAATCATTAGAAAATACATTTATCAGAAGAGGCCACATAGCAGAAGCACACCATATTCAGATATGTTATGCAACAGAAGACCATTAGAATATGGTACAGGGGATAGTGAAAAGCGATAGACAGGCCAAAGTAGGTGGTAAAAGACACTCTACAGGTGTGGGTAAAGACTTGGGGCACATTACATGAAACTTCTCGATATCCACCATTATAACCTCTATCTGAAAGGGGGCATAAGGTGGAACATATTAGATTTTTTCTTTACAAGTACATTATTACAAGACCAGAGATGGCATTGCATTGCAGGCGCCATTGTACCCTGTTTTGGAGGAGCAGGTATAGTAGGGCAGTACAGGGAAATTAAAGGGCAAAGGTTGGGCACCAGGAGTCTGTACTATTAGCTCTAAAAGTAAAAGGGATGTATACAATGTTCCAGTATCTTTTTTATTGTAATTGATATTGTTTTTCACATCTTTCTTTTTAACTAAACATGTTGTAGCAACTGATAAAGGCCAGAGTGTAAAATCCTACTTCCAGAGCTCCATAATAAGGCCTCAGTACATGTCTACATTGCTCATACTAAGAACACAGGCCATATAACCTCTGCAGTGTAGAGGCCGATGTAATATATTCATGAAGATCCTCTATGTTCGCTAGGTGGCACTAAATTCATGTCAAAGGCAAGAAAATGGAATCCTAAAACTCCCTCTGTATTAAAGAATTGCAAGATTAGGGTCCTTCATGAATCTAAAAGCAGTCTACCTCTAGCCTAAATAATATTCTCATCTGCTGTACAAAATATCAATAAAAATGGTCAGGAATATAAATAAAGCAAAAATTCTATTGTTCATATCAAAAAGTGATATCTGGAATGAATCTGGTTGATTTGTGGAAATATTTGTCCTATAATATGAAAATATTCCTACTTGAAATAAAGGAAAACAGACTAAGGTCTCTTGCACACCTTTTCAAACCTTGAATTAAAATATGTCTGTAAGGTCCCCCATACACCTTAAGATCTATCCATACAATCAAAGAAATTGTATGGAAAGATTATAAGGTGTATGGGGGGCTTTAAGAAAGCAGAACATTTAGCATCCTACAACAATAGCTGCTTTTGCAGACCAATAAACATAGAAGGAATAATATATTAAATTCTAATATAATGTACCAATCATTTTAGTTTCCCAGTTCCTATAAAGCCCCCCATACACCTTAAGATCGATCCATACAATCTCTATTAGATCTACCAACAACTGTGAAGTAAAGTGGCCTCCCTGATAGAATACATAGTGATTGGAAGGGTTAGAAAGCTCCTCATATTACATTGTTTTGGTAGAACAAAATTTGATTGTACAGAAATTGTATGGAAACATTGTAAGGTGTATGGGGGCCTTAACAGGGAGCAAGAACTATTTCAAGTCAATGGCCTAAATGTCATATGATGACATTTAATTTTTAACTGTGCTTACTTGTTGTTTGAGGCTTGTTACTTGGTGTATCAGTCACTGAAGGGCTGGTAACATCTTTCAGTAAGCCATTTACACTGGCCGATGGGCCACAGGAAGAGATAGCTCTTGGAGGTCTCTTTCCAGGCACTTTCACAGTAGTCTTTAAAAGATCCATTTCCTTCCCATGAGTGTTATGCAAGTAGTCCTATAAAACAGACACAATAGAAGTGCTATTACAATCATGGTTTAGTCCATATAGAACACAAAATATAGAAAATATTATCAGATATCTGATATATATAGTAATTTAACTATGGAGGGAGGGTTAACTTCAAAGAGTACATCTGGGAAATCACACTGAAACAGCATAGAAAACTGTTTCTCATGCGATTTACTTTTGAATCTCCCGCCGCCACCCCGGTTTGGGGGGGGGGGGTGATTCGGCTTCAGATCTTCGCCAGATCGGCACTATGTCATCCACACCAGTACTGACACGACAGAGCTGGATGAGATGGTGCCATCAGAAACACTATGGGGGTTAATCTACTGGCATGCCAGTGTCATGGAGACTTCTAGTGCTTATGGGCATAGCAGTGGTAAAAGTGTTTTTGCTTGTTATCTTTCTATTATGTATGACACCAGCACTGACCAATCACAGGACTGGGTGGAGAAGAAGGTCAGTAGATGATGGCTAGATCACTTTTTATACAAATACTGGCCATGCAAATTTTCAGGAATGATGCTAGAAATCGAACCCCCAGTCCAAGAATATGAGTATTTAAATGTAATTTTAAGCTTAATTTAACTTTAATTAAATAAAATTCTGTTTTCTTTCCGATGTATTGTTTCCAATGTGGAACTTTATGTTCTGGAGCAATTTTCATGAACACAGAAAACTGCTTTAAGCATGGCAGCAACGTTTTATGAAAAACAATATCAACTTGTTGCATGGATTCACATTTGGACTACATTTGTTGCATAGTGTTACAAACCAACAAAAGAGAAATAATCATTAGGCTAAGTTCAATCTTATCTGTTGAAGAACCTTTTAACAATAAAAAAAAACGACATTCAATGCAACTCTCAAATGTAAACTAGCCTACTGAATATAATGTGACGTGTTCACACACACTGCCTAGTGTGCATTAAACAGGTATGTGCAAATATGTGCGAAAGTGGCTTTGGGCGACATTAAATATTTGTAATGATCTCAGGATGAAAACACTCTGCCAGTCTACATTAGGTTTACCACCCTGCAGTTAGACAACCCAATAACTCAACTACAACTAATACCCTACATCTTAGAAATACTCCTATGATACAAGTTATGTTTAAAAATTGCAATACAATGTGTGCAGGGTTACCAGTGACTGAAATGGTATACAAGGTACCATATTTTCCGGCATATACGATGACTTTTAAACCCAGGAAAATCTTCTCAATAGTCAGGTGTCGTCTTATATGCCAGGTGCTGAAACTTCAGAGCCGGAGGAGTCTGCCTTCATTGGCAGCTCCCCCCTCATCTCCCCCTCCCCCCTCTCTGCCTCCTCAATGTGTGAGACAAAGCTAACATGCTCACTAGAGGCTGTGGCTCCAGTCGCTGAAACTGGTATCGCAGCTCAAACACATTAAAACACCTTCACTGTATCACGTAACAGTTACATTTTTGGATTGCCAAAATTTGTTCAGTTTTTTGTTAAATGTATACAATTTATGTCACTTGGATAACTGCATCCATATCTGGGGGTTGAAAGTAGTAGGCATATGTAAGGCCATGTATCCACTGCTGTTTCACTGAGCTGGCTTAAAAAAACTACGCGTGCTGGCACATTTGCCAGTGGATGTCCTGTGACTTGCAGGCAGTTTGCCCATGTCATAAGCATTTTAATTAAAATTACCATATTGAAATCAAATCTGATTTTTTTTATTTGGTGTGTATTGAAAAAGGGGGAGTCTTATACGGCGAGTATATACCAAACTCTATATTTTAACTGGAATAGTTGGGGGGGTCATATATAAATATGGTAATACAGACTTTTCAAAAGCATGTTTTTTTTTTTTTTTTTCTTTGATCTGCTTTATCAGTTTTGTGTTTTAGAGTTAAAGATGTTTAAATATACTTACATTAATACTTGGATGATATAGCAAGACTCCATTACTTGTCAGTGTAACATACTTCTTCTTCCATTCCTTGTTTAGCGAATTGCCACTGCGTTTCATTAGGAAACTCTGCAATGTAACAAGTACAAGGTGATTTTATTAGTGCATAATAATTCATGTTAAAAGTGTTACATTTTAGATATTTTGCATGTGGCTCCTACATATCAAAAGAGTGCCTATTTGGATTAGGGTGTTTAAGGATATATGAGTGCAGTACTATGTGTAGAAGAGAAGGAACTTTAAAACTTTAAAAACCTAGGCCTACATTGTAGAGTACTTCCACCCACTTTACCCACTGGGGTAGTTGCCTAGATTTACTCTTTCTTTAATATTCTGAATAAAGCATAACTTTCGAAGAAAATCCACCAAAAGACAATACAACTAAATATACACAACTCTGGTAGCAATGTTTTTAATATAGGCAAAACTGCATGAGTAATATTCAGAAAAACAAGAATGAAGTAAAGAAAGAAGTGGTGAACTAGTTCTTGCTGGTAGGGATGGCTAGGTCCTGGGACTTAAATGATAAAACATCAATATTTTATCAACATGTTCAAAAGTTAAAAGCTTCCACATACAATCAGTCAGTCAGTGACATCAGATAGCCATTGTACATTTGGTTGCTGATGTTAAGGCCACTTCCAGGCACAGTTTTGGGTATTTTGGCCAACACTTGCCCATTTATCTTACATGCATGAGTAAAACTGCTATTGACGTAATAGACCCAATGGGTTTTTATCAGTTATGGGGTTTCAGGGAGGCAGCAAATACTGTACTACTGAAGTGAGAGGTTGTCACTTGTGGTACCTGCACAGTTAGGAGCATTGAAACTGCAGCTCCCAACCACCCATCTGAAAAGAACCTAACTGATAACTGGTAAACAACTCTGGAATGTAATTGGTTAGTTTCATCATAGGAAATACGGCACCATATAAGAAGCCATCAGTAGTTATAGCCAATAAGAAATCTACCAAAAATCAAACCCTAAATTTCAACACATCTTTTTGTTTGATATCACAAGCTTAAAAAAAAGACGGGTTAGGAGCACTGTATAGATATGACTGATATGATAGGGTTTTATCGTTTACAGGTAGGAGTTTTAAATAAAAAAAATTTAAGAACATTTAAGAAAATTTTCTGAAGAATGTGCGGGGTGTGAAGGGAGAGGAACAATATACTCCTTGCTTGTCAGGAGAATGTGCAGAGCGTCACGATGTAGGTTTTTCTTTAACCTCCCTAGCGTTACGAGCTTTTCACAGCATTTATTATGGCACGAAATGCCATTTCCCGGGCAATCGTGACAGGGTACACTGTACTCGTGATTGCCTGCTGCCCTCCTGGCTCACTACACCAGTATCAATTAGACGCCGGCAGTGTGTGCAGACGAAAGCGACGCGACCTCTATTAACATGGAGGTCTGCAGCTTTACATAGGTGTATCGGGTGCACCCGATGCCTGGTTCCCCTGTGGTTGGGGTAACCCAAACGGCAAACAAACTGGGTTCGTCTCAACCGCTAGGGAGGTTAAGCTGGGCATAGAAGTCTCGATTTTCCATACAATATCAATCACCAGAGTCGATCGCACGATGGTTTTGGTTTTGATCGTAAAATCGATCGAGCAGGAATTGAATCTGTCTGTGAAATTTAGCAGATTGCTCGAGAATCGTGAACGTTAATGGTCGTTCCTATCGATCGACCTATTGGCGTCGAACCCACATTACATAATTTCTGATTAGAACAGCTGTGAGCTGGAGATCCCACAATCCTTGATTGACCAATCGCGGGAAGGAATCAACCAGGAATCAAAGTCGTCATATGGTGCAGGGTGCGATCGATTCTGTAAATTGAATCGATTCTGGAATTACATGCACAATCGTTTTAACCCAGCTTTAGTCCTGAGCAATTTAGAGCCTTATCTCAAGTAGTCTAATAAGCCTTCTCAGTGCACAACCCTTTGTGATTTCAGAATAGAAAAGGTAATGTTTCATCATCCCACTACAGAAAATTAGAAGCTTAAAGCAGGGTACAGACGGCTCGATATTGGACCGTCAGATGTTCCCTGCAGCAGCGTGATGACGTCATCACGCTGCTGTCAGATATCGGCAGAGCCGGGGTGACAGCTCTGCTCTCTCCCCAGCTCAGTCGAAGCTTTGCCTGGAGACCAGCGGTCTCTATGCAAAGCATCGGACATCGGCCGTATTTAACGGTCATGTCCAATATGGCTGTTTTCAAGCAGGATTGATTTGTCCCACTCGAAAACAGCGATGGGCGCAGATTATATGGGCCAGACAGATGGCTGTGAACACGCACGTTGCTCGAAATGGCCATCGATTTGGCCCATATCTAAGCGTCTGTACCCTGCTTAACTGTATTAATTCCATGATCAAAAGGCATTCTTACAGCATCTTGAAAGTAGGGGAATAGGTATTTCTTACAGAAATATCCTGCATATCATTTGTTCTTTGACATACAATTTAAACTTAGAATTGTTGGTCGCTTTTTACACAAAATACAGGATTGTTGGAATAAAAGGTTGTACAGTATATACACCTACATCCTATTACACAACTGTCTAGGATCTCACTTGATTTAATATACATATATTTCAGTATATAGTGCCCTACTTTGACATCAGTTACATCTCTCACTCCCACAGAAATTCGATTTTTCTCTGCAGTTCGATAAATGGTAAATAAGCATTGCTGCCCTCCTCAATACCTTGCCGCTGCCTTTGTGGAAGGATTCAATTGGAATGTGTGTGGGTTCTCCATGCGGCAGTTCCTCCCACAAGAAGCTGCAGGTAGCTGCTCCATGAAAGAATTAAATACAGCTCTCAACTGTGTCCTAGTACACTCGTTCCATTTAACATACTTTGCAGAAGGCAACTGCAACAATTAAGGTGTTCTCTCTAGAACGGCTGTGTGGGTGTTTGTCATTTCTTGTTACACTGTGCTGCCAGTAGTGCATTAGCTAATCAAATGGTAACAAATTAGCATGTACCAGGAGGGACATTAATCTATGCACAGCGGGAATACATTAACCCTTGTTATACTGCATTGTCCTTGGAGCGTTTATTTCGTCGCCTACATAGGACTGGGATGTATTGAAAACAGCATACTGTGGGTGATTGATTACATAAAAAAATAGTGATACTGTATGTACTTGGATCCAAAAATTCATATAATCTTTAAAACTGCAATTATATAAGATGTTTGCAGTAGTAAGTCAAAGCAACTGGACTTTATATTGAATAAGTAGGAACACAAACTCATCAGAAAACCAAAAACTTTACAGATGTCCTACCACCACCTGATCCTATCCAAAACCTTAAAAAATTGTCTGTGGTTCCATTATAAAATGAATAGATTCCATGGTATATTATCTGCTGTAAGCCCACTGACTAGGCAAATCATTACGCGGAATGTCCAGAGAATAGGAGCGGCCCTAGAGAAGTCTTGGAGCCGCGCATGTGATGATGTTATGAGTGGGGATTTCATTAGTGGGTCACTGGAGGAGCGGAGGGGTGGTTAGGGGTGTATTTGTGGACCAAGTTGGAGATGTAAGTGGGACAGGAGGTGTGGAGCGATTTAAAAGCAAGGCACAGAACTTTGAATTTGATTCCCTGGACAATTGGAAGCCAATGTAGAGATTTGCAGAGAGGAGCAGCAGATGAGGAGCGGTTAGAGGAGTAAATGAGTCTAGCAGCACCATTCTTGATGGACTGAAGAGGTGTCAGTCTAGTTAGATAAAGACCAGAGAGGATGATGTTGCAGTAGTCCAGACAAGTGATGATGAGAGGGTGTGCCAGGACTTTGGTGGTTTCTGGGGATGGGAAGGGACGTACCTTAGAGATGTTGTGAAAATGAAAGTGGCAGGATCTAGCAATGTTTTGTATGTGGGGAGTAAAGGAGAGTGCAGAGTCGAAGATGACACCAATGCAGAGAGCTTGTGGAATGGGGGAGATAACGGTGTTATTTACTGTGAGATGTTGAGGGAAGGCTTAGAAGGTGATGGGGGAAAGATGATGAGTTATGTTTTACAGTTTTAAAGTGTATAATATCTTGCTGTAAATACTGTGCTTAGAAAATGTAAGATTCTTGAATATGTATTAATAAAACTGCTGAGAAGGTAAATATATACTGCATTTTTTTAAATAATGAAAATAAAGATAAGGTATCCATTGCAAGATATGCTTTAAATAAATAGAATTACCTGTTTGATAGGCAGAGCTCGGCCACCAGTGATAGGGTCACCTCGGCTATCAAAACTCCTCTTCTCCATGTCGCTGCCCCTCCGGGTCTGTAAAGAGACAATCATTTCTTCTTTAATAATATTTCCCTCAAACAGTAGACAGATACGTGATTTTTCTGCTTGCTACTATGGTGGTGTTTATTCTCATTAGACCAATTTTAATTTAGCAAACTACTAGAAGCACACCTATTTTTCTAATTTCTGTATTTTTTTTTTACTTCAGGCAGAGTGTACCATTTTATTTTGATATATTAGTTAATTTGTCTGCATGACTGGTAAGAATTTGTATTCTGGTTGTCATAATCAAACCTTGTGATTATGTTATCTCTACTAATAAACTATGGCCATATAATGTATGTCTTCAACTATCTTTCTGAGTATATCCTTCAATTAGCAATATCTGTCTAAATATCTATCTTAAGGCCCCCATACATGTTTTGATTTTCTCGTTCAAGTGATAATCAGTGCGGAAGTTTCAGGCCTACAACACAAAAAAAAATTCCATTAGAGTCTATGGTGCGCTTTTGGTACAGAAATCTGGATCTTGCAAGAGCGCTAGGGAGGTTAAACACTATTTAAAAGTGTACATTAAATGTCTGAATGCTCTAAAGTAGGAATAGTGTAACTCGCTAACCTGAAGCGCTACTGTAACTGATTTTTGAGATATCCCTGTCTGGAAGTAGCAGCGGGTTACTCAATAAAGCAGAAAGACAACTGCGGTTGTCAAGGGTAACGTGCATGCTTCAGTCTAACCACATGGAAGTAGTCTACCTGCGAAGGTGTGTGTGGCAAGGGTGGACAGTGGGGTTCTCCTTGCCCAGTGACAGCACCCCTCTTGGTCTGCTGATGCATAGACGTAGCTGAGCGCGCGAAATGTGCAGGTGTGCGGCCAGAGAGAGGGGGTTCGTCACACTGGTGATTATCAATGTTTAGGAAATATCTTTATAAATTAATCCAAATGAAAAAGAAATGGTGGGTGTATAGTATATTTTCACTTTCAACCGCACTTAAAAGAGTGACCAGAAGGGCCCAATAAATATTTACATTTTTAGAATAACATTTGATACTAAGAAACTTTAAATAGAAATAAGTAATGTAACTGTTCATAAGTAAAGTATGAGCTTTTCATTTCCCAACTTCTATCAACAATTCTAATTGCCTGGCTGTTATTCAAAACTAAAAAACCACAAATTTTTATCTGTGTACTCATTGTGAATCATTGATCAAAGCCAGGTCAGGCAATCATTATTGTTAAGATATGATTTGGTGAACTCCATATATCTCTTAGGTTTAGCTTTAGAAATGGCATATGACAGAACAGTGCTTTATTACCAATTTGAATTCTTTGTTTTGATTACACATATGGATAGTTTACAAGAAATATCTATTATATTTTGCAGACCATTAGAGGTGCCGCTGTATAGAACGCACACTATAGAGCAGAGCATCTAATCCCAGAAAAATACTGGGGAGCTGCCACTCTGCTTGTCAGAGCTCCGTGCTCCAACCGGCAGAGTGGAGGTTAAAGTGGCTGTCAGGGAAGCTGTCAGAGATTGCCTTGGCTAAATTCTGTGCTTAGCAGTGGAGGGAATGTAAAGGCAACACATTAAAGTGTTAAAGTGTGTCTAATAAAAAGGTGGTTTCTGTAATAGCCATCCCTTCTTTGTTTATTACCAAAAGATTTTTTACACGATTTGAATGAATTTCCATGGTATTATTATCTACCAAAAAGCAATTTCTTCAGCCTCGTGTGCCTTGTAAATGTCATTGACTTTAGCTAATGATGCAGCTTTGGGGTTGATTTGCTCCCCTTGCAACCAGCCAAGCCCTACCTTTATATTTAAAACTTATGCTGATCAACTATACTGTGCAGATGCCACAATTAAATAGTTAATGGTCAATAAAAAGTAATGCCTTGTTTTCCAGTGGGAATCCTAATATTTCCTTATTTCATCCATGAACAACATTTGATTGGGTAGTTATAATGTGAGATCCGTACACAGCAGAAACCAGTAGATGAATGTAGTGGGCGATTTTCCCTGGCAATTTTCCCTGGCAATTTAAAAAAAAACACACTCCACCATTATAAAAAAAAATCGCCTCCATAGAGAATTTTTGATCGCCTCCACACGCGATCGCCTCCATTCATGTCTATGGGCGCAATCGTGACTGCTGACCGCCGGGGCTCAGAACGCGGGGAGCCACGATTTGATCGCGGCCCCAATCGCAACCGCACACAATCTTATCAATGGGGACAAGCCCATTGAAACTAGTGTAGGCGATCGATTCCGCGATTAATCGCCTAAGTGGAAACATAGCCCTAATGATCATAATGATGAAAATGATCACAATTATTCTATGGCAGAACAGTTTTAAATCTTGGGCCTGCTTAATACATATTTGATATATGTGCCTTGACATGCATTCATATGTTTTTTTTATAAACAGGCCCATTGGATATAATGTGCAGATGTTCGATTAACACATGTTGCCCAATACGCATAAAAAAGGATAGGTGAGAACCAGGCCTTATGAACACAGCACAAAATCAGAAATGTGTGTACTTACTGGGAAAAGGCTTGTCCGGCGCTTAGCTCCCCGATGGAGTGGTCCTGGTGTGCTGACTGCAATGGTCACCTCACTGCGCAGCTCTCTATGACTGATGTTTGGGGTAGAAGGTAATGATGAAGAGTAGTCATTTCCAGGTCCTCCATTGCTAGTCTGTAAAGTAAATAAAGGATTTCTCTTAGTGGACAAAACCACCACAGGGGATCAATAATTACTCCTTTTTGACCCAGTCATATTTCCATATTCAGGAAAGTAAATACTATCCAAACATAACTGTGGGTGATGTAAAAATTTGTCTCAGAGCAGGCTTGTTAGATATAGCTCAATATTTTCAGGCAATGACAACTGTGAACATCGCTTTTCAAGACATCGTTATTTAAGAGAGCTAAAATCAACACATGAAGAGTTTGCAGAGTTTGTTTTTTCAGCATAGGCAGTGGTAGTCCCTTCACAGTATATGCTTTGTATTTAAACAGGAGTCTGAATTCTGGGTGTAGTTTGACAAATAAGGTCTGAGACAGATCATCTAGAACAGTCAAAGATTTAGGTTCTGCTCAATTATAATAATGGAGGTTTTATGTACTTCTATTTATTTTCACTATTTAGTTTTTTTGCTTTGTATTTGCTCCTTAGCATTTCACCTAGTATTAAGTAGCCATTTTGTCAGAACTACAAAGGCAATTAGTCTTATCTGCCCATGAGGCTAATATGGGGAACAAGACCAAGTGAATGAAGAGGTTGTCAAAGTGGAGACTGGAAGCATAAAATCTTAACCTGAAAGCATAAAAAACTCAAGCTAAATAATGCCTTGAAAATTACATCACAGATACAAGGTCTACACAACAAATACAAAGCCACTGATGACTTTCCACCAGGGTAGCACATCTATTACTTTGTCCAAGGTAGTTTCAATCCCTCCCTCTCTATATATATTATATTTTTTTAACTTTCACTTTCAAAGGGGACCTTGATCATTTTAATTAATGTACTCTCTCACAAGTTGTCTTTTTGTAGCAGATTATGCAGGACAGTATGTACATAGAGCTTTTTTCTGGTAGTTTAAGCCATGTAGGTCACTCAGCAATTGAAACTTTTTCTGACAGCAGGGGGGCCTTTTTTTCAAGCATGCCACTCCCCCTGTCTGACGTAGTGTGATTTCATACATGTAGGAATCTCGCTGTCAGTGTAACATCTGCGAGGCTTGGGTAATTAGCATTGATGAGACCTGTCTCTCTCCTGTCCCATCTCATCTCTCCTGACACATCTCATCACGGCAGCCGAATCCCCCCCCTAGTGCTCTCCGAAAGAGAAGAGACAGAGAGCCTAGTCTCTGTAGGAGGTTGAAGGGAAGGAAGGGGGGCAGATTCTCCAGAATCTAAAGGCCCTAAACCGATCTATTTTAAAGTCAATTGATCAAAAATCAAGGCCTGTCCACATGGCTCGATTTAACTTATTCGATCAAAATTGGACAAAAGTTTGAATATTTTCATCGATCGAATGTACATCGAATGTTATTTTGTTGTGCCCAAACGTTTTTGGTTCAATTTAAATAATTTAATAAAGAATTATGAATGTGAGGAAAGTAAGTATGTTTTTGTGTAGCAGTTTTCCAGGATCTGAACTGCTGACAGGTGAGTACTGTGTCTATTTAATGTTTGTGTTTTTGGGGGGGTTTTTGTGTTTAAAACAGCTTAAAGTTATACAGTTTTGCAATGAAGGCTATGGCCTTAGTTACACTACTAAATCAAGTTACATAAGGTAACAAGTAGCTCCTCAACAGAAAGGTATACCAATAGACAAATGTCTGGCTTTGTATGCAGTACTTGCAGTGTATTTCTTGAAACACATGACCACTTGTGGCACAAGACCATCAAAGATCATCTAATACAGATTACAGTTGACTGCTTTAAAACACTGAAACAGATAAAAAAAATGTACATGTATGAATTCTTAAGCTTACCTACTAAAATGAATTAGAATAAATTTGTTAGATTAGAAGTTACTCCATTACTGTAGGTGGATGTTTAGAATTACCTGCACTGATAATGGAGTGGAACCACCGGAATGACTTGGAGAACTGGGTAATGACTTGCATGATAGTAGCTGTTGCTGTCTCTTGAGTGATAGTACCTTCTGAGCAACTGAAAATATTAAGCAAATATATAGGAAAATCAAAAGCATTTTAAAAATAGCAATATAAATCAATGGCAATTTAATGAATTAATTTATATGCACATCATTGTGTTTGAATAAACTACCTTAGTTTTTTCTATGTAGGATTAAAGACTCAACGAATATTGTTTTGTGAATCATGTACCTCTGCAAAACTGCATATCCTTGTTGGTAGCCTCCATTTCCTCCACTGAAGATAAGAAATATAGCTAGATCACCCTCCTCCCACAAACACACAAACACTCTCTCCTAGACCATGGATTAACTTCACTTCATTAATAAGGTCATCATTGTGCTCATGCAAAATTAAGAGGCCAAAAATCTTCATCCCCTTGCTCCAGCAGTTTATTATTTTCTGCAAGTTACCAAGTGCAGGGACAATATAACTTCATTATTGATACAAAGAAAGGAACATGACCAAGGGCTGCAGAACCAAAAGCCAATGATCCCAGAAGACAGTATTCTGTGCACCCATCCAACAATAAGAGTTGTAACAATATGATATAAACATAAGAAAAAAGACCAAGAACCTAAAAGCAGGTGTATATGGCAAGGCTTAAAGAGGTCATAAAAAGTACTGAGTTTAAAGCTCTATATATTTGGTTTCTCTATATATTGAAGGGTGGTTGCCCAGGTTTATTAGCAGGTCAAATTGCTGGTTTAGTGTTGTGTCTGTTCGCTGTATCTTCTTCACAGCGTGTTTATGCTATTATGATATGAATTTCTCATGTATACATACTAATTGCAGGCGGTTCTATTCATATACTCAGTGTACTGAACATATAGGAGGTTGTAAGTACATTTCGTAACAACGTCTAATGTTTAGTGTATTTGTTCTCTCATCAGAGTAAACAATTATTTATAATATTATAATATTGTCAGGACCCCGGGCCGTCCGGGCTCAGGCACCCCACGCCACCTGCTGTGGCTCCCCCCGGTCCTTTACCTGTGGCTGGGCTTCTTGGGGTCTCACAGGGTGTTGCTGGGGTTTCTCCCCCCAGC
>CM070033.1:39409016-39434244 GCA_036250615.1 Ptychadena robeensis | reverse complement strand
TTAGATTCCCTGTCCCTGGTGCCCCTGTGCTAATCCAGGAGCTGTTGGCACAACAAATATATTGTTCTACTTGGTTTTCATGTAGTTGCTTACCTTCACTGAAGACTCGATCCACATTTAAGCCATAAGTGGCACATGTCTCATAGTACATACATCGCTTCAAGTCATTGCACAGACCTCTGGCCCGCACATCTTCAATCACCCTGGGATTGTTGGAGCTGATTTTATCTGCAAAAAGTATACTTGGATAAGTGATACAATCCTAGATACTACATACATATTGGAAAAACCAAGACAATCACAATATAACCTATCCCTAAGAATCACTATATTTGTAACTTAAATACTCCCCCCCCATTTATCCTGGTCATGTGACTCATATACTTCATTTGTAACTTTAATGACCTGGATTGTGAGAGGAATATGACTTGCTGTATTTAAACTCCTATTGATAAAATATCCTCATTAGTAAAAATAGATAACATTTTAGAACATTGTAAAATTATTGTAAATTGTGTTTCTATTTGGCTAATAACCATATGTAAATCTTTATAGAAGAGTAATTTTACCATTTATAAATATATACTGTATATGACTCACCTTGGGTCCCCACCAGTGCCACTGCAATATCAGCCACGTTGCGATAGTTTGCCAGGAGAGCATAGTACTGGAATATGTCCTGAAAACTAGCCTCATTTTCCAGGCTGAAGACAAAAATGACGCCATCCACCCAGTTGGAAAACTAAAAAGCAAAATTTAAAGAGCTTTAATCAATACACAATCTGTCACTGGTCATTACTGGTTCAGGTTTAAACATTCCCAACTTCTCTAGGGAATCCTGAGGATATGTTCTCAGCCAGACCGCCACTACAGTTTGAATTGTCAAGAGAAGACAACAAAGATTAGGTTCCTCTTTGGTAAACTAATGCTCACTTGTTCTTGTATCCATGTACATGCAAGCAGGTTCATATGGGTGAGTACATCTGTGGTCAGTATTTTTGTGGTGAAACATTAACAATTTGTAAAAAGACATATGCTAAAAACATTAGAAGATCACATGCAATGTATATACAGTACAGCCTCCATCTGTTTTTTATTATTAAAACTGGTTGATTGCCCAGTACTGGCTTTCTCATGATGATAATAACCACCATTAGATTTGCTCTGAATAGAATAGGGAAGCCAGTAAGTCGAAGAAAATCAAAATTCTAGTAAAGAATGTACAAAGAGTGACACCAATGTCCATAGAAACATTGGCATAACTGGGGTTGTAAAAGTGGCATAACTGTCGCATTAATCCTCTATATATTGTGAATGAATACCCAAAGTATAGGAGGGTGTTATAGGAAACACTCAAAGCACTGGGAATATCATCTATATCTTCTCAGAGATTTATATTAGGGTAATATGGAATCAAATTACAAAGACCTGAAAGGTTCAGCCAAATGTCACATTTCACTAAGCCATCTGCCATATGAAGAAAGATGAAGAGTGAGAATTTACAATATATACATTATAAATCTCCTTACAATGGCATCCAAAATTAAATCAAATTACGTTAATTCAATTGTTCAAGTACTCACATCTAACAAGTATATTTAATCTATGGATTTAATCAGCAAATGCGTAACGCTATAGTATAGTATTCAATATTTAGAACCAACCATTCAGAAATCAGCTTTCAGGTCAATAGAATGGAAAAGGAAATTTATTTTTTATAGAGAAGCCTTATTGTATTTTGAGACTGTATTAGGGGATATGTTATTTGGTCAGTTTAAAAGCACATTGTTACTGAAGGGGTTCCATTACAATACTCATTTTATAAAAGTGTCATGATTTACAATTGCCCATTTGCAAACCAGAATTCACTTTTCAGACTCAGAGAAGGGGTGCCCAAAATGTAGACCACAAACAAGAGTAGATCGCTCTCGATGAGCCCTGCTTATTATTTGTTTTTTCTGTTTAGCTTACACACAGTAAGGTAATGCTCAAACAGCTGCAGAATTGCACTGTGCCATATATGTTAATGATGTTATGCAAAGTTAACAATATATATTTTTAATATAAACCTGGTCATTTTAAAAGTAGCTCACTAGCCAGACAAATTTGGGCACCTCTGGTTTAGAGGAAGAGAAAGGAGAACCTGTTTTAAATGTTTTAAGTTAGTGAGGGGCATGGAGCGTGACCTTTGCCCTGAGTAAGTCGATTGAATAAAGCTTTCTATCAGATTGATCTAAGGGTAGAAAAAATGAAGGACATATGGTATATGGATTTATGGGGAATACCACAAAAGCTGAGTTTTGTTTTACCTTTCAATTGACTTTATATATACATGATGGGAAACATACAAACTGATCTTGAGTTTCCTACGCAGTAAGGCTGTGTCTACACTAGGCAGCCCCCAAAAACCTAGATGGCATTATGGACATATTGTCGTGTTCATGGCGCTCGTGCTTTGCCTCCTATTGGGGTGCTGTTTCTGTCAGTAAGTTTGTGGGCAATACCGCGCCCTATACTTTTCAAACAAAAAGCAAACCACGTCCGAAAACGCATCAGGTGTGATTTGCTCATGTCGCATAACATGCAAATTGTTAACCAATGGGTGCGTTGCGTGACTCCTTTGTGTCTGCACAATGCCAACAGATCCACTACTTCCCAAAGGGGAATGCAGGGGGCGTCTGCACTTAAATGTAGTGTAGACCCAGCCTAAGCAGTGTAGTACACCTTGAATTTTACATCATACGTACCTTTGCATCTGGTGCCCCTGCTTCTTCTCTGATCAGCAGTAGGTAACTTTGGCCTTCCACACTAATCTCTTTCTTGAACTGATCACCTAAAAAGGATTAGAGGATGTAAATGTTAAACACATAACGACACAACCAATTCTAACAATTTTAACAGATTGGTTGTCTAGAAACTACAGCACAAAACTCCAAATCACACCTGCATTTAGTTGTAAAGTTTTAGATTTTTCTTATGTCAGATCTTAGGCTAAAAGTGGTGAAACCATGTGTCACTGCTATCTGTTGATCATTATAATCTATCTGCATAGCTTTAAACAACTGATGAACAGAACTCTGACACTTTACTGTATATAGTGGTGAGGGCATATCTTGACAGTAGGATCCCTATGGGATAAAATTTTGTCCCATTTCTACAATGTTCTCCTTTAAAAGACTGATGTCAAGGCCACAGGACCCTGGCATAGCTTCCAAGTGCAGGCACAATTCTGTAGAATTCTGAGGAGCAAAATGAATTTAATCAATTTTGGAATAAGGATGTAATGTAACAAAATGTGGAAAAAGCTATGTGCTGAGAATACTTTCCGGATGTAAATCATTGTTACATTACACCAAAAATTATTTTAAATGAAAATGAACTGATTAATAAATGACCAAGAAGATATTGCTGATCAAATACGTTCTCCGTCCATGCTTGTAAATGAAGCCAAACAATAGCGATAACAATCACTTCTGCTCCTCCACGTAAGGGCAAAACCATCAATATCAAAGGATTTTGTACTTTAGTAGTTGAACCTAATTCTTTTAAGCAAAGCCTAAAGGATGACAGGAAATTGTTCAGAAGTCCGAATTAAAATAACGGAATTACTTATCAGTTAATTTCCTTCCTTAATGTAAGCCTATGTGTACAGGGTGACTTCATTCCTTTGTCACTCTCCATCCATGGCTGGTTACCTCCCAACATCAGAGGACTTCCTAATCTCCATGGTAACTAAAACTAGAGACTAAGAAAGGATGTTGTCATAGCGTGTCCACTGTTCAGTAACCATGGAAACTAACAAGAAAGGAAGCTACAGAGGAAGAAAGCAAAATGTGGATGAGTGCAGGCTCTCAAATTTAGATGTTGTGGGTGAGGATCAGTGTTGTACAACAATAGGTTTTTTATTGCTTTTAAGCCTGACTTTAACATTTAGATGAAAATAAATTGTTTCACTCTGCTGATGCTGCAGGTCAATATGTTGCTTTAGTGATTATTTTTCAGTTAAAAGGTTGTTACTTCAAACCACACACATTGCTACTTGGCTGATAACCAAACATAATATCTTCCATTCACTTATCAAAATGTCACTTTATGATGGTAGAAAATAATGGTCTGCATATTGACGGATTTCTAGAGAGCTCCTGTAATTGTATTTCATTTACCAAGTTGTCCTAAGCTTGCTAAAAATTAAACCCACCTGCAGTACATATAGAAGTAAATAGTAAATTTTAAGCCCCCCATACACGTTTCGATTTTTCGTACGAATTTTGCCCGACCGACCAACGTGGTCGGGAGATTAATCGATCGGGAGATTAATCAGATGTGGAATTATGTACCTGAAAATTCGGACCTGTCCGTAAATTTTGGTCGATCTGTTGTTAATAAATAGTGTTGGGCCAATCAATCGGTGATAATTCGAATTCCGATTTTTCGTGCCAGCCGACCAACCGACCATAACATTTTAGGGGAAAATCTGGTGACCCGATCGGACGAAAAATCGGTCGGGAGAAAAATTGGAACATGTATGGGGGGCTTTACAGTTAAGCTAGCCATACACGTGTCGGATTCCATGGCCAATTGATCACTCACCCAATTGATTCCGGCGATCTCAGCGGGAATGGGAGCTGCAATCAATCAGCCAATTAAGAGGATCCGATCGCTGCATACCACCTTGTCCGAGTGATCGCGTCCAATTGATCGGGGGCTCAGAATTGGATCCGACAGAGAACCAACATGTTGGTTCTCTGTCGGATCCAATTCTGAGCCCCCGATCAATTGGACGCGATCACTCGGACAAGGTGGTATGCAGCGATCGGATCCTTTTAATTGGCTGATTGATTGCAGCTCCCATTCCCGCTGAGATCGCCGGAATCAATTGGGTGAGTGATCAATTGACCATGGAATCCGACACGTGTATGGCTAGCTTTAGTTTAGTCCTTTCAACATTAGCCTCTCTCTTATACTCAGCTACTCTATTGTTCTAGTTGCTCTTGCCAGCCACCATTTTTTTTTAAATCAAGGATAGGCAGATCAACTGGTAAAAAGGTTATTATACCACTATAAATCTGTCAGTTCACCTATAACCCAGTGTCAAAATGTGGCATTTATAGAATTACAAGCCTCGATTGTTAAAAATATAATCTAAGATTTTTAAAAGAGTTAAAGGTAAAGTCAACTTGGTCAACTGGTCCCAAATAAATCTCCAAGCAGGCTGCTGGCTCTGTGTTGTACATTAACCTGAAGTCTTAAGGGGAATATTCTTATGAAAGGAGGACGAACAAGAAAAAAGAATATGGACACACTTCTGTTCCCTCTGGATTTTTCTTTTACACCCACTAAAGCATTCACTGTACCTTAAGTGTGTATGATAAAGATAAATATACAGTAATTGTTATAATATAGAACATGGTTTTTGTATTAACTGTTATTTATACCTTAAAATGTTAAATTGTGTATGCTGTGACCCAGCCTATAGGGGCTGTTGGTGTCATTGGACAAACATTTTTTCCCTGGGTCTGTCGTCTTATGCATGAGGAGAGAGATGCATAGTAGAGCTGCAACAAGAGAGCTATGCTATGGGAGCAGACAGGTTTGTCTGCAGGACAGGAGTGACCAGCTGCAAGATGTGAAAAAGACCCCTTCCCCCAAGCTAGGGTGGAGGGTAACCATTAGGCCCTGGGCCTAATAGCAGACTAGACAGCCACTTGGACAGGGCACAAGCTTATACACTGTTTTTATTCTTGAACCCTATACCTACCCTGCTTCCTGGGCTCAGGAGCAAAGAAGAGCCCATATATAACATACTTCAGTAAAGTTCTTACTGGAATTGCAAGTGCTGTTGTGGACTTTGGACATTATTTGGGTTATGTTATTTGTGTACACCTAGAACCTGCAACACTGTGCAGGCTGCTAGAGGGGTGGAAAAGGCAGTAAGCTGACAATGAAACATCGGGAATAGGGTTTGAGCTAGGGGAAATGAGGACTTAGCTGGGTACTGTGGAGAGCTGATGCAAAGAGGGGTCAATAGTCTTCCAGCCCGAGGGGGGTGAGGAGTTCATGATGTGTCTGTAGAACTTAAAGAGTAAAGTTCCAGAGAAGAGAGCAGTGTAGTACCCAGGTACCACTCTTGGGGACCTGCATGTGTTACAGATTAAAAACATATACTTTGTAAATTATATAAAAGGCAACTTAACATACTTAACATGATCAGTTAAAAGCCTGTAGTAAACTGTGGCACTGTTGGCATGCTTTTGTTTATACTGACGAATGAACTTCAGCGATTACTGCTCCTACAACATGTCTTTTGGGACTATCTTACTCATTTTTGCTTTACAATCAGAGTTTTGTTTTACTTTATATTGTCAGGGGACCCCTTAACTGTGTCCTCAACTGGAACCCTTATAATTTAGTAACGGAAAACCAAAACAACAATTTGTTTGTAATTGCATGCAAAGATACATCTTTAATATACCATATATACTCGAGTATAGGTATCGAGGTACAAAGTTTTAGAAAAAAAATCTGGAAAAACTGAATGACTCAAGTATAAGGGATGTGGGAACATTGTAAAGATTGATATGTAGGGCTGTTAGCATCACTAAAGGGCCACACTTAACATCAATCCGAACACACCACCCCCCCCCCCCCCCCCCCCCCCGACAAATCTCAGCATGTAGTGGACCAGATCCTAACAGGCAGTCAAAACCACCACAGCAAAATTAAGTCAACTTTAACTTTGAACCTAATTTATGCAAAAACTACATATGCTAGAGCAATAATTGTTTTTCAAATGTTCCCACAGCCCTTCTCTACATATCCAGCAAATTTGGTGATTATATCATATTCCCTTGGTTTGCAATTTACTCAATAATTCCACCTTCAAAATGCTGTGATTTATTTCTTGACCCGGATATAACCCGAATTTTATTTTTTGAACACATTTCAGGTGCTAAAAAATTTGGCTTATATTTAAGTATATATGGTAAATGATATCTAAATTTTTATTAAAATAAAAGCCATATAAAAGCAGACATTTGCAAAGTTTTTATGTTCTCTCTTTCATTTCCAATCAACTCATGTCCCTTGTCCAATGCTGGTCAATATTAAGACAACAATCTGTTGCATTTTGGTGTGCAGATAACTGATCAATGTGACATTGATGAATGATGAATTTTTGGAGCAAGCATAATTTATTGACTTTACAGAAATGTCATACGCATGCAGTGGCATGGCTCTGCTCTCAGCAGAGAACACAACCTCATATAATAAAAAGCAAGAAAGCTGTAGAGTCCGCACGAAGATGCCTCGTTATTTCTTTCATACAGTTCTACCAGGGTCAAGGGCTCTACCAGGCTCAAAGCTTCAGCCTATGTTTTTTTGAGGATTATCTCGTTTGGACATGTATATGTGTATATTACTTTCCAACAATCAGTCAAGTATCCCACAAGTAATCTGTAGTATAGTACAGTACAGTACAGTAACAACAGATTTATAACCTGTAAGGCAAAGGTGCAATACATTTTATATCCTTTTAACTGTATGTTATCAGTCCTTGTTCAAAACCCTCAATATAAAAAGAAATGGTAAAGAATATGAACCAGGACTTCCTTAGCAGGATCTAAAATTAAAGTGAATACAACCTCATATGCACAACAACATCTCATTGAACGGTCCAGCCCACAATTTCACTTTTGCTCTATATTACAGTCCAGACGCTTTTGTAACTATTGTTATTGCAATGCACGGCATGCTGTATTACTTTTCTCTTTCTTTGGTTAGTATTCGTTTTTAAGAAAAATCTGCTCAATTATCTACCCTTCTTTGCACCACTTATGGGTCATGATAAAGTTGCTCAGGTCCTCACACTTGCGTTATTGTGTAAATATATATAAATAAAATTTTTAAAAAACATGCTTAGAAAAAAAAAATTCTTACAGATACAACCAAAATATTTTCTATCTGTTCATTATCACTGGACTGAAGCCTGAAATCTGTATATTTTTTCTAAACCAGACCACGTAAGTGAAAATCAAAGATAAATACTGAACACATAAAAGCAAAATAATCCTTGTACATATTCCATACAGAGAATAGAGTTTATGTGATTTAAGTAAGTCTGCAATAGCTTCACGTGAAAAAGCACCGAATTCATGTGAGTGCTCGGAGACTTCAGCACTAAGCTGAGGGGACAGCTCCCATTGGAGGCGTTAGAAAAAATGACATTCTCTGTTCTGCATTACAGTGTGGGAAAAGGAACTGAGGATTTAAGACAGATTCTTATACCAGGCTTGTGGCAGCTGCTGTGTTTAGCTGTGATTGTGCTGGGAGGTTTTATAGCTCAGAGCCCATCTTGGTGCCACTGGGTGCTTCAGATTAGGAATGCTTGTCACAGTCTCTCTTAGAGGAAAATACATATACAATGTCTGTAGAGGCAAATGTGCTGTGTGGGGGATTTGACAAACACCATTAATGATGTATTAAAGAGATTTTCAACTTCATCCAATCCTCCCTAGAATGCCTTTAAAAGATAAGGTTTGAGTTCCTGCCAACATGGAACTTTGTTGTATTGTTCACCCTTTATAAGAAAAGCGGTCCTTTGTGTTTTCCAGATCACTTGGGAATGCATATGTTACAAGGCCATTCAGAGACTGGATTCCCAACAACTAATTACTGAGCAATTTTATTGGAGATCAAGATATTTTTATTGCAGTTGTGTTTTGCGTCACTCTATACTAATGTAAGTTTTAGGAATCAACCAGTGACAGGAGCCAACTGTTAACGAACAAAACGTATTCTCCAGCAACCCAATAGGGGAGCACCAGTAAAACTTTTAACCAGCAAACAGATGAAATGTTTAGCAATAAAGGGTGACCCCAATAGTCCCAGGGTACAAACAGTTCAGTCTGCTGCACCCACGTGGGGCCAGGGGAAGTAAGGCCAGAACTTACTTGTATAATAACAGGGAGATCTCCACAGACCGTTGGCTGTCCTCCACGTGGTGGGGGCTCCCAGCTACCCCACCAGAATCTTGGTAAGGGTAGAGACGGGACCCAGTAAGAAGAACACATAACTGGGGCTTCCAGGAACAGTGCATGCTATTTCACTCAGACTGAGACAGGTATACAGTTTTGAGGTGGATCGCATGCCCAGTTACCTGCACTCCATCAGACCGAGGCTACTGCTGGTGGGCGTGCCCTCCCCTTAAATACCCGGCTAACCCAGGAGAATTGTCAGTGGCACTACACTAGCATATTACATGATCCTTAATGTAAATGCAGCAGATATATGACTCAGACAGGTCCTTCTGAGATGGTACGGTGCTGTCCCCAGCATAAGGTCATTTCTTATCAACATGCACGCTACATTTACAAATAAAGAAGGCAGTTCAGGCTGGGTGGGGCATGTTTTCCTGAAACCCTCTGCAAAACATTGTGCCATTGTCCCCATATGATGCTGAATGCTTAGAATTTATTATTTTCTGTTATTCCTTTTACAGCTAGCATCCGACAGATGAGCCGATAGCTGTCAAAACAAGCTGTCACTGACAGCTTCAAATCTCACTGGGTAAAAAAAATATGATCACTTTCTATGACATAATGAGTCATATGGGGACAGCTCATATGCAATTCCTCTAAGTTTCGACAGACCACTGCAGCCTGTACATGAAAACATGTATAACTAAGGTTTTTAAATACGAACCTGGGATCAAGTATAATAAAAAAATATATATATATATATAACAATATTAATAAGTTGAGAATTTTGATAGTAAACATGAACATTCTTTTGCAGGCAAACTACTGCCATTTAAGGGAATGAGCAGAGGGGAGCTAGAGCATCTTTACATCAAGGTAACAAAGGTGTGAGAGGTGACCGAATTAAAAAACCAAAGGGCCGGTTTTGGCCCCTGGGCCTTAGTTAACCCATGGCTGTGCAAGAACAATCATTTTTCACATGTTCCTACAACTCTTCTCTACCTATCCAGCAAATATGGTGATAATCCCATTTAGGGATTATCCCATATAGGGGCTTTTCAATTTATAGGGGCTTTTCTATTTATATAGGGGCTTTTCAATTTAAAGTCTGATCACAAAAGCTTGCAATTTTCATCTCATCTCTTTTTTCAATTTTTGGGTGCTGAAAAATTGGGCTTATACAGTTTTATCATTTGATTCATGTACTGTAATTTTTGGACCATAAGATGCACTTTTTAACCCCCAAAATCGGGGGGGGGGGGGTGCCTGCGTCCAATGGTCCAAATGCGCAGTCCGTGGTCGTGCCTTGACTTCCCACCAGCTCTCCCAGCAAGGAGATTAGCCGGGGAGCTGGAGGAGCTGTCAGATGAGAGATGCCGGACGGTGTCTGGATCTCCCATCTGAACTGTATTATTGCTTATGCCAACAGAGCTCTGCTGGTATAAGCAATGAAGAAAGAGATAGATGAACTGCCATCTTTTCCTCTCTGCATGTCCTTGGGAACTGCAATCACTCTGCAGCTTCTACGAACACAGGCACAGAGGAGAGGAGACTGGGCAGCCTCCTGCCCCTCTCCTCCTGATCAGTGTGGAGGAAATGTAATGTGCTCTGAGCGTACTGCTGCTAGTGACATCTACTGGTTAAATTTGATATTGCATTAAATTAATTCATTGCATTAACCCAAGTCTAATCGTCCGGTGCATCTTATAGTCCGAAAAATACGGCATTTTTTTCACATTTGGTCAGCTTGCCACCCTATAGAAAAACTCTTTGGTAAAGCTGTTCTTGTAAAACAGTGTACCAAATAAGTCATTATATTCCCTAAATTTATCTGTTCCACATTATAAAACAGGTATTTTAACATTCATAATATGAATCTAAGCTACAATGAAAATTAAATCATTTCAGCTAAATTTGTGGATAGCAAATTAAAAGTTACTACTGGTATATCCTTTATAACCTGATTAACCTTGAACAACTTACTTCAAACCTGTTGCTGTTTGAGAAATACAGAGCCATTGGGGAAAGGTTTGAAGTTAAATAGGTTGTTCATTTGCACTGTTCCAGACACATCAGAATGTACATTGAAGTATAAAATGGCAAACATGATGAACAAAGAAAAAGTCAAAGACATAAAATATTCACTATACTTCAAAGTTTACTATATCTTCAGGTGTATCAAACCTGCCGATTTACATTTCAGAAAATCCAGACCAAAAGCTGCAAATGCTTTATGTTTAACTAATGCTAACACAACATATTATGCAGCCTAGTAATTAAATAAGGAAACCTAAAACTGTTTTGCCTTTAGCTATATTTAAATTTTAATACCAGAGCATGGCTTGTGCTAATACATAATTGCATTAGTTATTACACCTATATACGACTATATAAATTCAACAGAGAGATTGGATTCAATTAGCGTTACCTTATATATTTAAGACTATAAACTATTGGTTGTGATTTAGTCTTAACCTGCAACCAATTAGAAACAAAACATTTTAGAAACTGGAGTTTAAAGTCGCGTCTTACTTGATTTTGTAATGACATGACAAATAATGAATAAAACTCTTTTTTACTATGCACTTAGAAATGTGTTGGGATTTCCTATCTAATCATTTTGTGGGAAACGAATTTGGTAACACACAGTACAGTCCATATTTAAAATGTGGATTATCATGTCACACCAATGATTGACAGCTACAGAAACACGTTGTAACTGGTGAACCACATGAACAGTGGACCCACCATACCACCAGGCAAGTTTAGACCAAGGCACAGAGTCTATGGAGCCTCTTAGTATTAACCAGAGCACATGGAGTGATGGGCTTTGCTGTGGGAGACTCCCAGGTTGCGGCCCTCAGCTACACTCACTGTCAACAGCTGATAGGAAATCCAAAACAAGGTACTAAATGGGCACACAGAGGCAAAGTCAAATGGGTAGGTGATAAGTCAAGGCAGGCAGCAACAACGAAGTCAAGGCGGTCAAAGGGTCGGTAACAACAGAGCAAACAGAGATAACCAGAGCCTAGGTAGCAGAGACTAGAAGACCTCTTTGTTCAGACAGCTACAAATCTTCAATATCTCTGTGTCATCTGAGGTTTTCAAAAGAGAGACAATAGGAGAACAGGGATAGGGTACATCAGCAGTGAGACAAGTCAATGTTGGCATCTTAGAATACAGTATTTTGTGCTTGATAAGATGCACTGGACCATAACACGCACCCAAGGCAGAAAATCTAAAAAAGAAAATGACTCACAGAAAGACTCATTCCACAATTTCAACATTGGCCCTGGGGTGACAGCTTGGAGTGAGAGTCTCTATGAGTTAGTCCCTGGGTGCTCAGCACTACCTCTTCTCATGAGTAATATTGTAAACAGCATGGTCCTGAGGAAGGGCAGTGCTAACAGCTTGGCGTGAGAGTCTCTATGAGTTAGTCCCTGGGTGCTCAGCACTACCTATCCTCATAAGTAAATATATAAACATCATGGTCCTGGGGAAGGGCAGTGCTAACAGCTTGGAGTGAGAGTCTGTTTCTGGGCTCTCGGCACTTCCTCTACTCCTGAGTGAATACTGTTATGCACCAGGAATATACAGCATGTTCGAGCCCTGCACACTTTGCTCGAACACACTGTATATTGACTCTATAAGACACACAGATGGTTTTCCACAATTTCAAGGAGATTGAGAAATACAGGGTGTTTGTGTTTGTATATGTATATATACACCCTTACACACATCATATTTACTTTATGTACCTAATGTAAAAACAAGTGAGGGTGCTCTTGGATGTTAGATAGAAAATGTTTTGTAAAAAGGCTCCTAGAGTCTTGAACAATCAGGAAAGGAGGAGTAGAATTGTCTTTTTGGCCACCACACATTCCTAGAATCTCTTCAAATAGAAAAAGCTAGCTAAATATCAGATCAAATCAGATGATGTATTGCATATTCTCCATCAAGTGAAAACTTTGAAGGTGCAAAGTTAGCCAATAAAGAGCCATAAAAGTCTCTGAAACAGATGAATGGGACATCGCCTACCTCTTTGGCTAATAGCCCAAATTTCCAGTAAAAAACTCAATAAAACTGTTCCTGTGCGGCAAGCAGAGCCTGACGATATGGTAGAGTCACAGGCACAGATGATGGTGTTTAGTATTGGCTATCTGCCAACTGTCCATCAAATGCTTGTTGGATGGCTGCCTTTGATCAGTGTGTGGCAGCCATCAGGGAACTGTCATTGAACCAGATAATATGAACAACACCTAAAAAGAATTGCTGCTTCCACAAATCTCAGACTTTAAAAAAAATGGTGGACACGAGTGCATCGAGTGACTCACTTACAGTATAAGGAAAAAGATGTGTAAACATAACCTAAAGATCAGAGTGCAAAATTATGGTAAATACCTCTACTTGGGTACATGTACACAAAAGAGGCAACTTTTTAATTATTAATCTATTTAAGAAATGGAAATGTATTATTACTGAAGATACACCTATATTTTCCTTTTTTAGTATTATGCTTGTAGAAGCTTTGGTTCAGCTAAAAGACCACAGATACCTTAACAATGCAGCAAATACAAGATATTACTGCATTCTTCCTAAAGAAATTCCCTTGTCTAAAAGGATGTCTAGTAATCACCTTCAAATCCTTTAATTAAGCATTTTTCACAACTGTAATCACAAAGACAATTAAGCACCACAGAGGAAGCTGTGGGAAACTCAACTGGGTTCTGCTTAAGGCCTACTGCTGATGCTGTGCTTCTAAGTGAGCATCTTTTCTTTTTTTTTAAATCTGCTCCAATTTTTGTGACGGTGACAATTATGGCTATGGAAAATTGCAGATAAGACAGCGGACAGACAAGAGCAATAATTTGTCACTGTCTAATGCTTGCTGATTGGCAAATCTTTGAGGGCCATTTCACACTAGTGCCCTTGCGGCTGCTTTGTGGTACAGTACCACAACACCACAGCACTGCTAGCTTTTATATGTACCTTTCACACTGACTGCTGAGTTTTACGGAGATTGAGTTTTAACCGCAGATTGTGTTTACGGTACCGCAAAACACATAACCACAAACGCAATTAGATGCAATGTAATACAGTAACACAGGGATTCATTGGTAATGGATGCTGCTAAGCACCCAAAAAACAACACCGCAGTCACAGTGAGGCTGGTGTGATGTGGCCCTAAAGCTCAACTAAACGATTACATTATTAAACTACATACATAACAGGCTCATTGAATAAAAAGGATCGCACCAGAATCTTAGAGCTTTAAGCCCCCCTTACACCTTTAGATCACTCCATACTGTATAGTATCCTCCTATAGTGTCCTCCCTGACACATTGGATTGGAAGGTTTAGAAAGGTCCTCATATTACATGGTTGAATGTGAAAGTGGATGTGCATGGGGGCCTGTAGATGATCAACATGTTTCCTTCCAGCATTTTGCAGTGATGGGTCTTTGCTCTTTGTGTGGAAGCAGTAGTCTCTCCACAAACTAAGACTAAACTAGAGCAACAGGGAACCTTCAAATAAACCTTTTATAAATTGATCATGGCGTGAAAAGTGATGAAATCACCTTTTAAAAAAATGTTTGCAGATAACCATTTTATTGGATGATTTAAGTGTTGTTTTGAGCTACTAGGAGCAAACTTAAAAAAGTACATTTTCTATATGGCTGTCAGCAAAAAGCATTGGTCTGTAATATATTATTGACAAGAGTAGACAGGAACATTAATAACGCAATGTGTTCTGATCTGACATTGGTAGCTTTAAGCACAATAAATGCATTCAGAAGTTAAAAAACTTTCTATCTGTGAAACTCAAGTGAGTCATTAGTTGGAGAGACACCAGAAACTACATCTCTTCAAGAGCAATGTAATCTATACAATTAATGCTGTCAAGTGTCTTCTTATAATAATCATTCTTTAATTAGACCAATATGTGAAGGTATTGTAGCAACAGTTGACATGTCTGACAGTCTAATATTCTGACATGACACTAAATAGTTCTACACCTCCACAGACTTATGTTAAGCCTCTACACCAGTGGTTCCCAAACTGGGGGTCGTGTCCCCCTGGGGGGGGGGGGGGGCGCAAAGGTATTCCAGAGGGCGCTGGCCCACATTCTTAACTTGTGGGATAATGTTCATAAATAGAAAAAGGAGCCCTGCAAAGAAAGTTTGGGAACTACTGCTCTATGCTTTAGTGAACCTGGCCCATGCAGACCAAGTAGAGCAAACCTTGTATGCTTCTAGTCACACAATAGAGCTTATTTATTGCTGAAGTCTCTCTTTCAATCCCCTAGGAAAGTGTTGGATGCCATGGACAACCATTCTTTCTGCACAAGGTGAATTAAGCAGCATGGGAGGACCTCAGGGAGGACTGGCACCACCACCATCACTTGCCTTACCATTGATGATATACAACCATTGTAACCTGCTGACAGCTGAACTTATTCCTCCACTTAACAGTGGGAGGCCCCCTGTTCCTCCCGTGTTCCCATGCGATGGTCTGAACCAAACACCTCCAGATGAAGGCGTACGAAACGTGCGTCGAGGTGCTTTGAAGACTGATTGTCGACCCCCTATTTTGGAATCAGCCATTGTCTGGTTCGGAGATCTCTACATAGCGAATCCCTTCCTTGTTGTTTTTTACTATATGAAATAAAATGGATTTTATCGTCCGCTCCGTGGGATCTTATGGACTGATCGAGCTATTACAGCAACCTGAATGCCACTAACTGCTGTTCTAACATATGGTTCTCTGATCCCTTGATGCTTTAGTATTACTTGTTTATTACTGACCTTTGATTCTGTATAACTGTATTGTTTAAAATCCTCCACATGGAGGTATGGTAGTAAAAATAGGGTGGCCCTGCCAAAGTCCCCTCGCCTTGCTCTCAGCAAGGGAAAATTGATGGTGGGATAGGCCATTACGTTTGGCCTCACATTACCTAAAAAACTACCATACAAAAAACACAGATGAAATATAATTAATTCTAATTAAGAAGCTACTTATTATGTAGCTACTTATTTGCTGTAATCAAGCTGTAAACAACACACACACACACACACACACATATATATATAGGGGTACACAGGGGTGCACATAACTTTTTTAGTGAGCTCCTTAGATGAGTACCAGGAGATGGTGTTTGGTACTCGCCCTATATGTAGGGTGGTCTTTCTCACTGTCCTCTGCATTAGCTTCCTGCATGGTAGATTCTGCTGCAGATGGACCTCCCTGTTTCTGATTGATCCTTCAATTAGTTGTCTCCATTCACAGGTCACCAGCTGGCTTTGGGTCAAATGTAACTGTCACAGTACAACAAGTTTGAACCCCCAGATCTCATACCAAAGTAGTACAACTCTGATATATTCTGGGTTATTACCTAACCACTGAGACTACCTGCAGTCCAAATGTCATCCTTTCATAGTCATATTCCAACTGTCACACAGTGCTTTTCTCGTGTCAGCTTTTACTCTTACATATGCCTTCTCTGAATTTCATCCCCCAGATCCCCAACACCCTTAGAAGTCCGATATTTTTTATTATTAATTTACATTCCCAATTTCACACCCTAACTGCAAACTTTCATAGTCTCATATTTCCCTGCAGTTATCTAAGTGACATAAATTGTATACATTTAACATTTAGCTGCGGCCGCCCAGACTCCCAGACGGAGCACCTCCAAGAGTACGCATATGAGCTGTGTAACAATAATGGAGGTACGCATAGCTAGTTTTTGGCCATTTTTGAGTACCACAGTACCACTTATGTGCACCCCTGTATATATATCTATATATATATATATATATATTTCTTATTTAATCTTATAGAATAGTGACCAATTGCATCCTGACAAGGTGACCTAAGAGTCACAAAATGCCCGATAGCATTGATGTCTGTCCACAAAGCGCTATAACGTTATTATAAAGATTCCTCAATCCTCAATAAAATAATACAACCTTCCTTGTAACAGTGCCAGTGGAAAGCTTCCTATAGCAAGATACTTGTTATGTAAAATGCATAAGTTTTAAGTTCAATCAACGAAAGATAAATTGTAATATGTTTTTTTCTCATTCTTAGCCCAAAACTCTTTCACAAACTACACATGGGAATAATCAGAAGTTATGTTCCAAAAATACTTCGACAAAACAAGCCACAGTACCAAATAATAGGGCAGTTGAAATGATGATCACATAATGGCTTTTTCAAGTCAAAATTACAATAGGCTTACCAGTAAAATCCACATTGTAAAAAATTTTTCTTCCTTTGGTCCTTCTAAATATTGTTACTGCTGTATACATTGTTTTTATATACTATATATTTAACTATTTAATTGACCCTTATTCAGGAAGCACTGTCTGTGTATAGCCCTTGCTTGAAGGAAATACAATTTAGTTCACTGAGTAAATATAAAAGGCTGAATAGATATTACTGACAACAATTGAATCTAATCTTGAAATGCCTTGTAAGCCATCATTTTATGCCTAAAGGAGAAACATTGAGTAAGAGCTTGACACAATAATGATTTTCAGATTTACACAAATCACTACAAATCATAACTTATACAATATTGTCACAACTGACAGCATTCAGAAATGCACCAACATAAGAAAAAACAAACACAATGGGAACAAAATACAAACCAAACTTAAATCGCATCTCAATTTGTTGCATCAAGCTGTGGGTGGGCTTTGGAAATATGAAGAGAGGTTGTGTAGATACTTTAGCATCATCCTGACAGTGTGCTTTCCCCATAGCTGCATACCATATATTATGTCCAACCAAGAGAAATTTGCCAACCTTCAACCAATCAGTAATTTCAGTATAACTACTCTAGACCAGGAAAAGCTTGGTCATTTGTTGGGACGCTATGCTCTCTCCTCCTCAAACATAAAAATACATGGAGTCTTATTGCCCCCACACACATAGCGAGTGGGGGCCGACAGACGAGCGACGGAGTGCACCGCGATGACGTCATGACACTGTACCCCATTGCTCAGAGTATTGGCGGGCACCCTTTGTGTACCGGACGTTAGTTTCCCATTCAAACTAGTCCCCATTCAAACTAATGGCATCGGGCAGAGATTTATGGGCATTTGCGTTCTCTGGCCAACCGAGCTTTGGGGCGACAGCGGTGTGTTGCCCCATGTGGGCACCTGCGAGCCGCGACCGATTTTACCGCCGATCAAAAAATCTAAGTTTATGGGTGCTTTAACAGTAGTCCCCTGTGAGAATAAGAAGGATGTGAACTGCCTCTTTATTTTTAAACGTTATCGCTTCTGGTTGCCTAAATTTCCTTTACATGTTTGCAATTTGCCTGTTTATTATAGAACCAAACATTTTATTTCACTAAAGTATAATCAATTAATCTTCTATCCAAATTACTTTCTGTTTGGTATGAGCTACACAATGAGGTTTACCTCATTAAACAAAGGATGCTTTATTATCCAGACCCACCAGGAGGGGGCTTAAAAAATCTCCAAAATAAACTCTAAAGGTAGGCATACATCGATCGCTCAACCCAAATCGGGTGCGCCCACCTGGACAGATCGACCAGGATCCTCCCACATGTCGGATTGCACAGTGATTTGACATGTCAGATCCCAATTCTGTGGATGAAGACACCAGTAACACAAAGGGTGCCCACCGATCCTCTGATTGACACCATCACGCTGCTGCCGGTCAATCAGAGGATCGAGGGAGAATCAGCATGTGATTTTAATGTTATGTAAGAGGGTGTTAGGGTTTACTCCTTAGGGTCCTCCTTAAGTTATATGGCTGAGATGTTGAGCTCTGTTCATATCCTGTGATTTACATATGGAATCTAACAAGCATGGCACTATAAGGACATTTGGGCAGTGGCCAGAAAGTTGAGGGATAGGCCAAAAGCTAAGCAACAATTTAGTCCCTAAAGGATACACGCCAGATACACAGTTGAAGATGCAAAGCATCACTGAAAAATGCCACTATTGCTACTTTCTTGCACTAGTTGCTTCTGCGCTGCATTACTAACATAACAGTGAAAAGAAGGATGTAATTCAAGAGAGAACTGCTACTGCTTTCTTTCTTTCATCTGTGATTTGTTCTATGACAATGTTCTTTTGCCCTCACAGTAAAAAGGTCAAAATGAAGCCTCTATCTGCCTCCACAAATAACAATTTAAGCAGTATTGGTTCCAGGTCCTGCCCATTTTAGCAGGCAGGTGCCCCTTTAACCTACCCATTAGCCCAATCCTAGCTAATGTGTTTTTTAACAGTAACAGAAGACGTAGGCTACAGCTACATGGGAGATAATAAGAGAATGAAAAGAATGATGAAAGTGTCTGTGTAGTGTGTGGACCCCATCACCTCAACATGACCAGTATAGTTTGAGTGAATAGTAGAAAAGCAGGAATATAATAAAGAAGATTTCGATAATGTTGTGTTAGATGTACTGTAAATGAAAGTAAATTGTGTTTTTTGAAATATATATATAAATGTTGAGCACTAGAAATCGCTTTTATCGGTTATCCAGCCTTTCTTCTTCTAACTGTGAAAGTGTCATTTGTTGTCATCCTGTCTAGAGTGCCTGAGTCAATGATTAGTAGTCAGAGACAGAGTTACAACCCAATTTCATGGACCAACCTTAGCGTAATAGTCCCCTAAACTCTGGAAACAAGGGACAATGATGTAAAACCAAAATAAATGTAAGTTAAAATTGTTAAACAGGCCTCCTACAAAATACGCTTTCGTATACTGTATATATTTAATGTATGGTATGTAATGTGTAGGGTAAGAATATCATCTCATTTCTTTTTTCTCATATACATGTTAAACAAACAAATCATAAAAATGTTTTAAAACATTTGTTGTTTTTGTGTTTTGCCTCATTAAAGATAGGAAACAAGATACACTGATTGGTAAACAGTGATCTTTATTATGTCAAACCTAATTAAGAATTATGTAGTTACGCTTACGCATTTGCTCTTCTGATTTAGTTCAATGGTTAGTTCTACAAATGCAGTTTATGTCCAAACTTTCTCTCCCCTAAGTTTAGGGCTTTTCAGATTGGAACAAAAACTTCCTTCTACAAACTGTTGTCATAAGGATGGAAGCTCACAATTACCCATGTCTGTGTATAGCAGTGGTTCTCCAACTTTTTAGATCCGCGACCCCGGAAGTCATGTCGTAAAGTGTCACTTCCTGTATTTGGAACGCATAAGTACTGGCGTGGAGTGTCACGTCTGCATTCCAAATACTGTGACACTCCACAAAACTCTGCCACTGTAAGTGCAATGTCCCCTCCCTTAAATTTTCCCACCCCGCACATCATTTGGAAAATATAAGGACTCTCCCTCCTAAATTCCCAACCCACTTGCAAGCCGCAGCTTTGATGCTTTTAGTGAAGTCGTCGACCCCTGTAAAATGGTCATTCGACCCCCAAGGTGGTTCCAGTCGTGTATAGTGTGTAATTTACATTGACAATCAATGGGAATATCTAAACCCAATAAATGTGTTGGATGTCTGCAAATTTTTGGCCATATAGTATATCTCTGTCAAAATCACAGGCAGTATAAAAAGTATGGCAGGAAAATAAACTGATCTTTACTTTAACATAAATTGTATTGGTTAGATCTTCACTATATTGAACATAATAAGAGCGGCATCTAACGCAGTGGTTCTCAAACTGGTGGGCACGAAGGTATTCCAGGGGGGCACAGGCCCTCATTCTTTACCTGTGTTTGAATAGGAAAGGGGGGCTAAATAATGTTCCTAAATAGTAAAAGGGGCCCTGCAAGGAAAGCTTGGGAACCACTAATCTAACGTAACTACTAATTGAAATTTAATACAACATTTTCTGAAATAAACTACATATATTTAGCATTTAATGGCACAAGGCCTATCCTTTGTGAAGGTCTGTACAGGAGAAGCAGCATTTTTCATGCCCTGAGCCTACGCAGCTGTAATTAATTTACTTTTAGAATTCCTTCCTTCTTAATATTTGTAGAAAGAGATGTTCTTTTGTGGTCTTAAAAAGAAGTACTTTCTTCATGCTGACAATATACAATGCTCTCTGCCACTTTAAGCATCAGCACATAAAGAACACAGCAGAGTGAGTGAGTGGGTGGCTGATGTAGAAAGAGAGAAATGATTAAACTAGACAGCAAAGATTTCTAGATTTTTCTGCATAGGTCTGCAAGTATGGCATATCCTAATGAGGACTGCACTCAATTCATCTGAGTGGTGGAAGGTGTGCTAGGACTAATAGACTATGCTTCACTTTGGGTTCCTGTGTGGAGCAGCCTGTGTTTCTTTTTTTTTTCAGCTCTTTCTACAACTGTCAAAGTGGCTCTTAAGCAGGGGTGCACATAACTTTTTATAGTGAGCTCCTTAGATGAGTACCAGGAGATGGTGTTTGGTACTCACCCCATATGTAGGGTGGTCTAACTGCAACCTTTCATAGTTATTCCTATTTCCCTGCAGTTATCCAAGTGACATAAATTGTATACATATAATATTTAGCTGCGGCCGCCCAGACACAGAGTTCCTCCAAGTTATTAGTATGCATATGAGCTTTGTAACAATTATGCAGGTACGCATAGTTTTTTGGCCCCTTTTGAGTACCAGAGTACCACTTATGTGCACCCCTGCTCAAAAGCTTCTTTCACATGATCAGTGAGGTAACAACTTCCTTTAACTACTGTCTTGGCAAAAATGTTTCAGATAGCATCCAACCCACCAACTGCCCATTAAAGTTGTGTAAAACTTAAATTTTCAGGGCTTGTTCCCACTAGAGTGATTTGTCAGCCATGTCTCTAGGTTTGGTGTCACCTGCTGAGGGGAACTCATTGTGTCACCCCATGGTGGCATATGAAGCATGCTCTATGGTAGAATGTGGTGATTTTCAGGAGGGGCTTAATTGTGTTTCCTGTATGAATGAAGTTACAGGAGAGTTTATGATATAGACATACTAAAGACCTAACAGTCACTGCATATAGACTATAGGAAATGGTCAGTTATGAATATACTAGATGGGGTGGTCAGACGCCAGCTGGAAGTAACTTGTACTCATAGCATAGAGTCAAAAGTTTGAACAAGCCATATGTCATTCTCAACCAATTTCTTCGTATGAAATGGATATTTAGGTTTTTTGGTATATTGGTATTTTTAAAAAAAAGAAAAACTGTCTGGAGATTGAAATACTGGATCCACTCTTGTACAATAAATGTCTGACACAATTAGAGACATGTTCACCTGAAATAGCTTTGTGGTCATTGACTTGCATTACCTAGTACATTTCTTTGCACCCTCATAGTTTATGCAGGCCAGTAGCTCCCTTAAGCCATGGAAATTGTATGGAGGAATCTAAAGGTGTAGTTCCATGAGACCTACCAACAACTATGTAGTATAGTGACCTCCCTGATAGAATACATAGTGATTGGAAGGTGTAGAAAGGTCCTCATATTACATGGTTTTGGTAGAAGAAAAGTTGGTTGTACAGAAATTGCATGGTAATTGTATGTGGTGTATGGGGGGCTTAAGACCTCCTAACTAATTTACCTGGATTTAGCCTGGGAAAAAATATTCATCACCTCTCTTCCTGCTTACAACTCTAGAACAAATTACTTCCTGATTGGATAATACATTCTCATTTGAGAATACTAAACCACATCCAACTGAAGTAGTAAACAAGCAAAACTTTATTTGCACTTGGAAGTTAAACTATTAAGATTGTCTGCAGCCTAGCTGCTCCCTTCAAGCCACAAACCTGAACCCGTAAAAAAATTATAATCAAGAAAACAAGGATACAGAGAATTAAGCAGATGCAGATGTCTATGGAATGTCTATGGAATACAACTTGTGGACTTATACATCTAATAGCTGGTACCATTTTAATTTGATTTAGCATCACTTTCCATTTCTTTTATATAATTGGGCCTCACTTAAGTTATTAAGATAAAGGTGTGTACACATGTTCCACATTGCCATTGCATATAAATCAATCAAAACATGGCTCCTTAATTTTTATGCTTAATTCTGACTTTTTAAGTAATTTCAAAGGAGAAATCAACCCATGTATGGGCCACTTGTCCCTTTAAGGACCCTACATAGAAAAACACACAGCCAAGAAATTGAGGAAATGCCACTCAACAGAAATGTAGATTCTTCACCAAGGCATGATAAATAACAAGGTAGCTTCTTAATGAGAGCAAATGCACTCATTTGCATTAGAATACAATTTAGGTTTACAAAGGTTCAAACATTCAGCAAGCCTACAGTGCCAACAGAACTAATAGAAGAATGTAATTAAAAAAAAATCTTTTTTACTTCTTGGTAGTAAAGACTTGTTTTCAAATCCAGAAAGCAATGTTAGATTAGATTTTGTACCTCGATAAAAAAAATCAAAGATCGATTTTTATTTAATCGATGTACACCACATGGGCTTCGATGTTTGTACAATCAACCAAAATTTTCCGACCTGACCGATCACGATTCAATCGACGATTGTACAAAAATCATTCAATAATCGTCGATTGTACTATGTGGGCAGAAAAACGATTTTCTTTCAATTGATCAAATTTTTCATCGAAAAACGTCATTTGCACGCTAAAACCGAACCATGTGTGGCTAGCTTAAGTAAATGATCACAGATTTTTTAAACTTACTTTCTGGTGCCTCCAATGCCAGATAGGATCCTGTAACGAATCGGTGAACCAGGGCAGATTTAGCACTTTTGACATTACCCAGAACTCCCTAAAAGAAAAGAAAGGAGACAATTATGTGATCTCTTACAATTTATGTTAACAATGAATGTAGCAGCTACAATAATGTATTCTCTGTAGCAGGCCTGATACATATGGGTCTCATTTCACAATATTTGCCACTGCACTTGTATCTCCCATACAATTGTATATACTCCTGGGTGTTTTGGTAATGCTCAGCAATCTGCATTACCAGAAATACTAGTGCAGGTTGAACCAGTGTACCTTGTGTTCACCCTAACTGGTGTGAACCTGAACGTTTTTTTGCATTATCTCTAGCTAGTGTGAATGAGCCATTTTTTTTAAGATTGCAAATGAAAAAATTTAATTGTCATGAGAAACCAAAAACTACAGTACATTTATTGAACCTAAAAAGTGTGCAGTTGTGTGTAATAGTCTACAGATCTGCATTCATTTGTGCCTGAAGTTCAGCTTTAGAAAAATTACTTGAATTAGCTATCAGTAGGGAGAACAATGGTTACTAATTAAGTTGTAATTTAATGTACACCTATCAACAACCAGAAGTACCGATACAAAATACTTACCTGAAAATTTCTAAATTTAACAACACTCCAGTGACATTGTGCCAGGGTGGGCTCTGGGTGCAGGGGGCTTAGTTTTACATTCTATGTTCCATTTATATACATTTCTACCTGGGAAATGGAGT
Organism: Ptychadena robeensis; assembly: GCA_036250615.1. Taxonomy (NCBI): domain Eukaryota; kingdom Metazoa; phylum Chordata; class Amphibia; order Anura; family Ptychadenidae; genus Ptychadena; species Ptychadena robeensis. The sequence goes on along the minus strand of CM070033.1, from coordinate 39,409,852 downwards.
AATAATGGAGGACAAAGGACTTTACACTTTTAATGTCCCTCTGGTTATGATGGTCTTTCTAATGCCTGTCTACCAATGGTCAATAACCTCAGCAGAATTCTGCACTCCTTCACTGGTTAATTAATTAAGTGTTATTATAATAGGTGTCAATATAAACTAATTCTCTCATTGTTCTCTTTGCAGTTGGCATGATTTAATCAAATGTGACAAATTAGAGAAGTTTAGATTCCAAAGAATTAATTAGCAAGTAATGTGACCAGTTCAACCATCTTGTTTAGCATGTCATGGAAAATAAGCCTTATTTTGTATGGTATTCCAGAAAAAATGCAAAACATTATTGTTTGTCATCAGAAAATTTTACAACCATTTTAGCATTGGATTTATCTTTTCTATTTTTTGTTTGTAAAGTTCTCTAGGCAATGTTGCGCCTTCAGCCTAATAGCTGTATACCTGCATGAGATCTAAATATGGTCTACTAAGGTCATTTGCAGTGATATTTTTATGTTATTGTTGCTGTACTGAGTTCACTACTTGCTGGACTGAATTAGAAAGTAAAGCCTTGCCTCTGCCAAGATGGTCATCTCCACACAGAGACATGGTCCAGCATGACTTGGCTAGTCATGATTAGTAAAGGATCCTCTCCAAGGAGACCACAGGTAATAGTGGTAACCAGTTATTTACACTTTTTAACCTCCCTAGCGCACTGCTGAGGTCCAGATTTCTGTACCAAAAGTGCACCATAGACTTCAATGCTACATTTTTCTTTATGTTGTTGTCCTGTAACTTCCCGAAATCTGTCCGTACAAGGGTCTAATAGACATCCTGACTATAATAAT
>CM070033.1:39338697-39408916 GCA_036250615.1 Ptychadena robeensis | reverse complement strand
TCGTCCAGTGCTATAGTAGCAGTAGCAGCGCTGGACGAGATGCTGCCGTCCTGACCACTGAGTCGATTAAACACATTGTTTTTTAGCACATGCCATTAAGCAAACTCACATCCAAAGTAGCAGGTGCAGAAATCCATCATGTGCCACGACTATGCCAAAACAATGCAAGATTAAGGCCAATCCAGGGAAACAGCCTTAAGGCCTGACACAAAAAACCCTTCCAGATCTTTCCAATGGTGTGCAGTCTATGTGGACCCCCCATGGAGAGCTCTGCCATGTCTGGAACTCTCTGGGTTTTTAATCCATCTAGACCCCTATTATACCAGCGAGGTACTCTGCTCATTTAGATGGGGTAACCCACATTTTAGTCCTGGGCACTGACAAGAACAGATAAAAACCTGATCTTGAGAAAATGTTCCACAGTAAATTTCTTCTTTACAGCCCAAAACAATAAATCTACTCAAATAAAGTGGCCCTTAAAAAACATCTTTTTACAAGATGAAGTTGTGGTTCCTAATTCCTCCCCTACAGATATTGATTTAGAGGAAGAAAGAGGCTTGGGAACTGTAAGTAGACCTTATGTTTTGATGAAAGGCCCACTATAACAACCTTCTTATGAACTTTCTGTTAAATGTTTCTGTAAAAGCAGATGCATTATACACAAAAAGCACAGCCAGCTTACTGGCCTAACCTTTCTCTACTACATTTCTTAACTGCCTTAGAACCAGAGCATTATTTTTCCTTTTTCACATGTTAAAACTTGACTTTTGGCTTAAACATTATACAAGCGTTCACACCTTTTTGTAATTCATAAAAGAAATAACCTTGTACCATAGAAATATTGCACAAAGATAATTTCTTGGTTAAAGCCGGGAACTGGCAGATCAACTTTTTTACAGAACAGTTATTTTTTTTTCAATGACAATGCCATTTTAGGGGGTTTTAAATCAAGGTAAAATGTGGAGATCAAAAATAGTTAAAGCATCAGTTAACCCAATTTTTTTTTTGTCATTACAGGTTTCCAAATAACAATCATTGTTACTTTTGTTGAATCATGGGTAATGTGACCTAATGGGGACTGCTTTCTGATCCCTCTGGCCTCAGGTCTGTAGAAACAGTTAACTTCTGACCTTAACTTTGGCAGGCTTTTCTGCAGCACATGCATCTCAGATGCATAATGAGGCATGTCTAACCTTTATCTTGTAGGACAGTGATTTCTTCTCTTCTTGGGTACTGGTGTCCATAAGGTTTGACCATTTGCTGACACATTCTAGGCGGTTACGCCTGATCCATCTGGCAAATGTTCCTCTTCCCTATCTAATTCTTCCACATTGATTATACATAGCCTCTGTAAGAGTAAATGCAATGCCCATACTTCGGGAATATCCAACTGGGGTACTTTACTGGCAGGCAATATATACAGTACCATCACTGCTGCTGTCCCAGTCAGGAATTATAAACAGTCCAGTCCTTATTCCCCATGAGGGGCTGCTGGTCAGGGGGTAATTTGTATCCAGACCCCGTTGCTATCTCCCTCTGGGGCTGTCTATCAATCTATTTTATGCCCGGAGAGGGAATCTCCAACACTGATATGTTGCCGGCTGGTGCTTGTAGTACCACACAGACTGGTGCAGTCTGGCTCCCACGCAGACTCATCACAAGTAACCCTGGCCCTTCCTAACTAGACCTTATACACCCACCTTGAAAATAAGCACCAACTAAGCTAAACTCTTAAGAAGGACTGCCATGTTTGTTTAGGGAGTGATGTCATAGAATGCGTGTATACTGATGAACAACTCACCACACGTATCTCTGGTACTGTACGACTGAGGGTCCATTCCTGGCTATTGATTACGCATTCTGAAAGAAATAATATTGAGAATAATCTATTAATTGGTATTCAAGTAACAAAGAAGCAGCCTTACAAACATTCAGTTTGTATAGAATAATTGTAAACATTGTATGCCATGCCACAAACCCTAATGGACTGTGACGCATGTATGGAACATTTATGATATATACAGATATTGCAGCAATACCCTGACTGCAGGCTCAATGGTAAAATAAGAAAAATGCATAGAAATCCAATGGCCTTAAATATAAATACCGATATAAATATTATACAATCAATATAACAATCACTCTATACCATGTGAAATTACCAACTTCCCTCTACTGATCACTGCACAAATGAGAATACCTGCATTAAAAGCAGTCAAAGGAATGCCATTGTGGCCCTCTTTTAATGGGAATGCCAGGACCCAGGGCAAATAGGAAGGAACAAAAACATAGAGGTGGATCACAGTTTCTACTATATGTATTTGTTTTCATAACTGTAAATCATATGCATGGTAATGTGAACAAGCCCACTGGCTTTAATGTGTGCTTGTACATTGCCCAATGAGTGTTTAAACAGTTCAAGAAACCACTTACAACCTCAGAAGGACCCTTAGAGTTTCATGGAAGCATATGTGAAAGTCCCCAAGCCTTATAGAGCTTTGCAGTTTCAGCTTTTGCTATAACCTTCATTCTTGTTTAAGTATAAGGGCACAGTTAAGGAGAACTGCTACACTGTCTCTAGTATTGACCACTCTAGGGAGTTTATTATTAAATAATAAGCCATTATATTGGAGCTGTTTGTGCCCATTTTCATTTTGGTCAAATGAGTCAGGTTGTTAAAAAAATGAAATTATTAAAAAAATATCCCATAAAAAATGGTAACAATTTGATAATCCTGACAAATTCTTTCTGTATTCATTAATTCACCACTATAGCTCACTGCATTACAATCTTCTAAAAACACAGAATAGTTTTCACTTCAAACATGACTTTGGCATTAAACAACACAGCCACATCTAAACCTAGGCATGGCTTTAATAGGGATGGTGAAGATGTGTTATATATGACCCTAACCCTATTATCATCCTATTCATTTGATGTAATATTAGATAGAAGCAGCAGGAGGGTGTTTCGCTTTTCAATAAATGTCTAGCTTTCCAACTGAACTTGAAATGATATTTTGCCAGAAGACAAATTTTATTTTCCCTCTTTATGGAAAATGCCTTCTATACGTTTCTTTGTGTTCTGCCATCACAGGCCTTACTAAAAGGCAAAGAATAAAAGACTTTTTTTTTTCCTTTTGGCAACTAGCATGGAGGTCAGCAGCCTCATAATACAGAAAACACCATTGATAAGAGATGTGTCTGCAGGAAAGCCCTCATTAGGTCTAAAGCCTTTAGGGCAACTTGTAAGCTTTATTAAATCACAAAGAATAGGGATTCTACGAGAGACATGCTACAGCAGCATGCGTTCTCTGCCATTGCCTAAGCATTTTACCACATAAGCCCTTACATATACTTTAATGTTTAAAATTATCATTAAGAAAACAAATTGTCTTTTATGGCAATCCTTACCTAGGTTGGCCACTTATTAATATTGCTAGTATTATGCATGTTCCTTTATTCTAGGGGGCCGTTTAATTATTTTAAACACACATATAGTATTTAAAGCATAGCCTACATTTTAAAGGCCTACTAAGTTGCACTTTAAAGATAGGACCAACCTGCCAGCAAAAAGGTAGGATTTCTACTTGGCGCAGTTATATGGCAGATGCCGATAGTTTATAAAAAGAGACCTTCATTTGCTACAAAAATATGCAGATTTTGTTACACCTTTTTAGATTCATCGCAGAAAAGAGTTCCTAAGCCTGAGACCCCACTATGCGCTGGCATCTGATGCCTGCGCAAGCCTAAGTCACGTTACTATGGACGCATGATGGGCTGTGTGGACATTAGCCTGACGGAGGCGGGGCCAGTGGATTGGGGGCTTTGACGGGCTGTGGAGACAGCCCTGTCATAGCCCCATAGACATTAATGGCCGGCTCCTGCACTGCGTTAAACCCCCTGCATGTTAACAGACAATGGAGCCTAGGGCTTACCAAACTTTATAGTCTCTGACGTTGCCAAACACCAACCCATTAAAAGAGAGAGAACTAAGACCACAGGAATGGTAGTGTGCAAAGGGCATGCTTATGTGATAAATAATTTTTACATTAAATCATAATTACTCCTCACAATGCAACCTAAACAATAGCTTGACCTGAGGAAAAAAAGAACACTGTATACATCACCCTTGCTCTGTCTTGGCCAAGACAATCACCCAACTGTTATCTAACTCAGCATAGTCTGTACTGACCTTTAAGCCCCCCATACACCATTAAATCACTCCATAGAATTTCCTTTAGATCTTTCAAGAACTTTGTAGCATTGTGGCCTCCCTGATAGAATACATACTGAATGAAAGGTTCAGAAAGGTCCTCATATTACATGGTTTTGGTAGAACAAAAGTTGATTGGAAGGTGTATGGGAGCCTTAAGTTATATTTTATGACTGGCTGATCAGGCCGACCACACTGTGAATTGTAACATTCTCAGGGGCTGAGGATACACATAGCTCAGAATAGAGAGGCTACTGTACAAAGTAGTGTGCATCCCCCAAAAGCCACCATCCCTCTTCAGTACAAAGGTACTGACCTGGGGTGATATCATCTTTCTCTGAGAGATATAAAAATTAAAACCTTAATCTAAGGTTAACATATTAACATTCATTTGTTTGGCAAATACAAGGTTTGATAAGTAGCTGATGGACAATATTACGGTAATTCTAAAAATCTAGTATTAAACTTTTACATATCCAAAGCAGACAGTATTAGGGCCTCTAGCAATTATGTAAAATGTTTATGATATGAGAATTAATGTCAATTGAATGATTTGTAGCCGGGCTGTTCTGATTTTGCCCTCTGAATGAGTTTATCTTACTATGATACTCTTTCATATAATTTCAGACATGTTGCTGAGAAGAGTCTGAATGAATATTGCCCATCTTCAGCACCAGCAAGGGACAAAGGACCAAGCGATGGGACACAGATAACTGCTGACAGCATTGTACAGCACAGAAAATAGCAAGCTGCTCGTTTTAGAAATGCTGATAGCTAAAGATATATTTTCCATGCCCTATAACTAAGGCATCCCAGGAGACACTGCTAAGCTAATATGCATAATTTATAACAGAAGAGTTGAAGTAAAATAACTAGATGAATGGACTTTTCTTATTGAAGAATGTGTGCTCTAGTGTTGAGCTCGAATATTCGATTTTCGAATATTTAGCTCGAATGTCGCTATTTCGCCATTTCGCGAATATTCACGAATATATCATCGGATATCCGTCGCGATTGCGATTTTTCGCGATTTATTGCGCTTTTAGTATCGCGATCCATTGCAATGAATGGGATCGTGATTATATAATCGCAATGCGATTTTTTTAAACGGAAATGACGGATATTCTCCCAGTCGAATATCCAAGCTCCATTGACTTGCATGCATTGCGCATATTTGGTCGCATTGCGCTTTCTCGGATAATCGCAATTTCGGATTCCGCCATTCTCTATTGACTTCAATGTATTGCGCATATGTGGTCGCATTGCGCTTTCTCAGATAATCGCAATTTCGGATTTCACCATTCTCCATTGACTTCAATGTATTGCGCATATGTGGTCGCATTGCGCTTTCTCGGATAATCGCGATTTCGGATTCCGCCATTCTCCATTGACTTGCATGCATTGAGCATATTGGATCGCAATTGCGATTGTTAGATCGCAATTCATGACGTAAGTGCGGATATTCGAGATTACGAATATGGAATCGAATATTATGGCGGATATTCGCGAAATTACGCGAATTCGAATATTGCCTAGTCGCTCATCACTAGTGTGCTCATATTTTTTAGGTTTCAATTAACATTTCTAGCCAATCTAGTCTTCTGTTACTATGGTCAGCCTACTCCTTATAGGGTATAAAGGTTCAAATTAGAATTCATTTATATTTAATTAAAGATCAAGTGGCCAAGTGCCTAGTGATCAATTTAATGTGACTTAAATTACTTGGTTTCTGATCATCCTCCAGATGCTGCAGCACGGCAGTTTATAGTTTTCCTCTTCTACTATTGTAACAAACTAAAACCATTTTGCTGCAGATATGTCAATCTGGATCATTGTGAAAAAGACAGGGTGGTGCTGTATTGCGAATATTGATGAACCAGTAACAGAAGACATAGTAGTAGAGATAGTATTGGGTTTAGTGGAGGGGTTCTTGTTGCTCTCTGGTGAATAAGGAAAATGGATGAATTTAGTGCCAGTATACCCATAACCAATTTTTTATACAGGTAGAGAGGGTGCAGCTCTATGTATAGTAACAGGGTCACAAGGCACACAACCTAGTTTTGTTCAGTTATGATAATAATATTATCTCCACCATTGTGACTGCATTATTTTACATTTTTTTCTTTTACTATTTACACTACTTTACTTTGATTGCACTAATCTGTGCACCTTGTTACCATGTTCCTATCAGTTTTTTACTGGGCAACCACCCACTGTGGTCTCCCTCCACACCACCAGGCAACTTTATTGCCAAGCAGTACTCCTAGACTTTTAATTACCTGTCATTATCTGTACTTTCAACACATTGTGTCATATTAACTATTTCTTTACTTGTATATCACTCTATTAGATTCAGCACATTCTTTACACGACCTAATGATCTTTTTGGATTCTGGCATCATTCCTACTGTGTGGTTACTGCTGACAGTGCTGCACAACTAATTCTTATTTATTTCTGCAGCTTGAGGATGACCAGAATCATGTGAAATAAAGGTAACTTAAATGTGTCTCTGGGCACAACATTATGCTTTCATCAGATAACATTTAAGCCTTCTATTGAATATTGTTTCGTCATTCCTAAGTATTTACTTGTTGACCCCACCAGTTCTGAAGTTATCCACTTACTTCCAATCATTGCCTGAAAACATCGTGCTACCATGCCTATATTTATACCTTGTTGGCCTTCTGATCTTTGTGCTCTTGTTCATCTAGGCTGTGATGTCATAATATCACCATTTTCACTCAAGAGGTTTGGTCAGCCAGACATTAATTCAGTTTAGAAAGTGTTAGAAAAGCAGTGAATGGGGGTGGGAAGACCTTCACCTCCTTCAATGTCAGAAGCTGAATCAACAGGTATGATAATGTCGAAAATCATGAAATACTTTGTAGAAACAACCTTCAATAAGTGTAACAATGAAATGTTACAATAGGCACCAAGGATATGGAATCATTTGAACTTGTTTGAGCACAGAATAACTTGCAAATTTCAACATATGTTGTGATTCTCTCTAATTTAAGGTAGAGTGTTGTACCGTGTTAGCCATCGATGAATACAGAGAGTTTGGAGTTTAAGTGATACCGCTTATTGGATAAAGCCCCCATACACGTTAAGATCAATCCATACAATCTCCATTAGATCTACCAACAACTGTGTAATATAGTGGCCTCCCTGATAGAATACATAGTGATTGGAAGGATTAGAAATGTTCTCATACTACATGGTTTTGGTAGAAGAAAAGTTGATTGTACAGAAATTGTATAGAAAGATTGTAAGGGGTATGGGGGCTTTAACTAAAGTAATTAGAGAAGCAGGCTTTCGGATGTCTCAGATCCCTTCTTAAGGCCTAAGCTTGCTTCTCTAATATCATCAGTTAGCCAATAAATGGTATCACTTAAACTCCAAACTCTCCTTATTTATTTAAGAAATAAAGACAATAGCCCCAATGCATTCTAAACCTCCCATATCACCCTTTACCCAACCTATAGTAAAAATCTTGCAGACATCTTGAAGATCAATGGACGTCTCTCTGGCAGCACCGTGCAGCGCTGCATTGAGGATGCAACATTCCGCATTTAAAAACTGCACCACTGGGGTTCCTGCTTAGATAACATGAAGTAGACACTGTCCCATTCATCAGAATGGGAAGTGTCCTCTCTGTGTCTTTTTACACACATCCACCACGGAGAAAAAGAAGCAGTGGACACAAGCCCTAAGGGTTGTACTTTCTTTTTCTTTGAATACTGTAATTGCTGTTCATAAGGGATATGTTTATTTATTGTATTTTATTTTCCCATCCACTTTTCTAGCAGATGATTGGAGATGTAGTCAGTAAGTATTATTCACAGTAAACATGTTATTCTTCGTTAATCAATCAAGTATGTGAAATGTACAGGTCAGACAGCATTATAAATATTTTATTACATGACTACTGTATAATATAGCAAACATTCTCATTTTGTGGTCACATTAGAAATATTGTACTTGGATACTAATACAATCATAGGACAAGAAAAATAATCCTTGTACAGCAATAGCCAATATTTACAAGATTTTTCTTTTTGGCCGTAGTGACTTCTCTAAATGGCACTGTAGTGGCCCTCTAAATGGCACTATGTGGGAGATAACTAAAATGCAATAAATTATGATGAACTATTTATATATACTAGTTGTAAAATCTGGAAATACATTTTGTAGATGAATAAGTATAATCTCTGCTGGTGTGCAAGGCTCTTTCATAAACCATTGTACAGAGAAGAACACTATGAAAAATGGCCGTCCCTAGGGATGCAGGCTCACTATATTACTGTGAAAGGACAGACCTCTGGGTAGACTAATGATGCAAATTATATATCAGTGAACAATATACAGCCTAATTACATGAATGCTGCATGGGGTGAGTGGGGTGAGTAAAATAATTTGGTTCATTGATAACATGTTTAGTTATAAAATTAACAGCTCATAAATTGCCTGTTTGTAAATAGTGTTTAACTAGTTTCTAGATCACCGGGGCTAAAGGTAGCCATACACGGGTGGATTATTTTGCTATACGTTTGGCGATTCAATCCTCTTGCACGATCTAAAATTGCTAATTGTTCAAACATCGACTGATTGTACCCCCACACAGTGTGATTTCAACCCGATCGATTCCTTTACGTCATTGATGCTTTCTGCCACAAGAGCGCGCCTGGAAAGCCAAATTTAGTATGTGAATGTAAAATGTAACAAAAATTTTGCAACATGTCCAATCACTTTCGATCGATTTTCTGTTCGATGACAATCACTTGTGGTACATAAATGTATGCCTATACATTTCCGGTACTGATCTATTATAGCACTCTTGCTCTCTCTCTCTCTCTTAATATATACATATTGAAAGTTCAAAAATCTCTTTCACAGCATGATAGGACTGCTTTCTATAACAATAACCTGTCAGGGCACACAGCGAGGGAGCCATTTATGGGTTAAATCATAATGCAAACTATATTTCTTGTCACCCAGTGATATCATTCTAGAGCTGCTTGACAAGTATTCACAATGAGTTACTAATACTTAAAAGCTGAATGTACCTAGTGAGTTGGTGGATATTCTGAATATCAGAATTAGTCAAACAGAAAAAAATAGGCAGGAGTTTCAGCATCCATTGTTGCTTGCCCACATTTTGTCCTCAATTTAAATACACATGCTTTGTGACCAGGGCTACAATTAAATACAAAAGCCGCCTTGCCTTTGTCTGACTTGATAACAGGTGCAAATACAATTTATTTTTGGCACCTCTACTCCTTTTCTGCATTTTGTGGAGACACCGAGAGCGGTTGCCTGGCAACAAGAAGATGATGGAGTTGACTCAGGCACATAGAACATCCCTCTCCTTACACCTCAGGTAATATAGACGTGAACAAGGAACATCGCCACTGATGCTCACTAAAAGGCAATTAGCAGCACTTCTGGTTTCTGACCTTTGCAGAGTCATTAACCCATTTAGGCAATTAAACTATGGTATAATTTACATTCTTAAGAGATGACTTTTATTTTTCCAGGAATGTTAATGCAATATTAATTGAATTGCCAGCTTTTTTAACAAAATTTCCCTAATTTTGTCAACAAAAAAAGGTAAAAAAAAATAATAAAGATTTCACAAAACAATGTATACAATAGAAATCAAGGAACAGAATATTCCACTTATTCAGTACAGATTGTTAGTTTAGTGACTAGCAAAGGAAGTTTGCAAAACTTGGCTCCAGAGTTTAATTACTAGTGATGAGCAGCATCAAATTGCAGTATTCAAATTTGCGAATATTCTCAAAATATTGTAAGTAAATTAGAAAATTTGGGATGTCCTGTTTACTTTTTTACGAATATTGGCACGTTTACATGTAAATATTGTGATCGCAATGTCACGGTGACATCGAACTCAATTTTTTTACATAGGATTCACAGATGTTTGACAATCAATGGTTCACCAATTGAACGGAAAATCAACTAGAATATTCAAGATTACAAAGATATAGCACTATATTCGAGATCTTCGCAAATTTTCAAGGTGCCAATATTTGCAATAAAAATTTGTGTTTAGAATATTCACACAATAATTACCATGACAGTACCTGTATACATAAAATATCTGTGGATTTTAGTCTTGAAAAATCACATGGCGATGTGACATTAGAGATGGTTGAATATTTATTTTTCAATTTTAACTAGCTGACTTTGGGAGTTGACAAAGCCCCTGAACATGGTACTATCACCTATCTTTTTGGAGATGCAGATAAGGGTTGTGGGAACATTACAAAAAGGTATTGTTATGGTACATGTGGTTTTTGAAAACATTAAGTTCATCAAGTCAAGTCAAGTTGAAATTTAGATTTCCCCTTGATTTTAAGTTAATTGATGCAAAATCAACATGAGCTGGAACAAAGCTTTTTCTGTTTTGTAATGTTACCACAACCCTTCTCTACAACTCAGCAATGTTGGTGATGAGGTCATGTTCAGGGGCTCTGCATTTAACTCACAAAGAAACTAGTCAAAACTATGTGACCCTCTCTATATGACAGATGACTACTTGAGACGGAACATTCCCCTGATCTTGCTGAAGAAATGTTCAGAATTCAGGAAGAAGCATATGATTTATTTGGTCCGCTAGTTGGGTTGATCTTTCCTAATTTGCTGCCTGGATAATTTGATCTTATTTTTGCTTTCAAAGACAATCAGCCCAGTATGAATTAACTAGCTGATCAAACTGATAATGTTTTCTCCATCGAGTTCTCTCGGTGAAGAACTTGGGATCTCAAGTGATTGCCATGGAGCTGTCATTCTCAACCTGGGCTCATATGTGGGATTGGATGGTGCTGAGCATTTAAAAATTTAAAATTAGGGGAATATTAAAGTAATGATCTTGGGGTTTTAAATGACTACTGCATTTACCTGATTTAAATTTTTTTTTTTGCTTGGACGAAATCTAAATCACAGGTTGTCCGGAATTATTTGACCTATGCCTTTCTTTTACCGGTGGCCTATCATTTTTTTACAGAGGTATGTGCTGATGGCCTTTTTATACCTGTTTCCAACTTTATTTTTTGTACTGTTTTTAAACTTTATATTTTATATATGAAATTTCATTAGAAATTGCCTTCAATATTCCTTGTTTAGTTATATTTTCCTATTGGACGACTCCCACTGTAGACTACAGCACATTTTAATAATGAGAGAAATGTTTCAGGAAACTGAAATAAAAGGATTACCAAGAATTGGTATCCAGATCACTGCATTTATATAACAAAAATAACATCCAAGGTATCGACCAGGGATCGATTGTCAAAAGTGGGTCTGCGATTATTGATTGATTGATTATAGTTATTGATTGATAGTTCAGCGATCGAACAGGAATCACCCAGTGTATGGCCAGCTTAACTCAGTGTGTCAGTGGTTCGCAACCTGTGGATCGGGACCCCCTTGGAGGACGAATGACCATTTCACAGGGATCGCTGAGTTCACTGAAAGCATTAGATGCCCAGAAGCCGGGTGGGAAGTTGGGAGGGAGAGTAACGCCCCCTCTGTCAGTTCTGTTTTCTAAATACCGGAAGTGACACTCCACGACGTAACTTCTGGGGTTATGGATCTAAAAAGGTTGAGAACCACTGGTCTAAGTCATGTTTAACTAACATAGAATTTTTTGTTTTTAGGAGGGGAGCCAATTAACCTCCCTGGTAATCTGCCCATATTGTGCCTTTTCCAACAGCACGGTTTGGGTGATCAAAGCAGAGTACAATTCAGAATCAGAGCAGGCTTGCCAAGCATAGATAAGTATGCACAATCCCAGCTCCGGCACAAACTCTGAATAAGCTGGGTTTTTCTCAACTGCTAGGGAGTAGTGATGAGCGGCATAGGCAACATTCGTATTCGCGGCATGCCGCAAATTTTTGGGAAAACATTCGGAAAATATTTGCATTCGGCAATATTCTTCTTATTGCGAATACCGGCAGTTTGATGCGAATTTCACGAATTTTATATATTCGCAAATATATGTTTAACTTGCATTGAGGGGCGTGTTGAAAAAAAATTGCGAATTTTTGACGCCATCTAAGTGATTTTCGCGAATTTTCAAAAGTGCAGATTTTCGCAATATTCCGAATATTCGCATCACCCCAATATTGGATTTAAAAACTGTTGATGGTCGCAGGGAGTGTTGCTAAGCTCTTGTTGCTTGTTGACGTCATCAAATGCTGAGAATTGGCCAGGCACCCTTTGTGTGCCAGCCATTACTTCAGATGGGGACTGCTGTCCCCATCCGAATTAATGGGACCGGCCAGGAATTTACCGGCATGTCGGATCACTGTGGGATCTGACATGTGGCAGATTTCTGGTCAATCTGACTAGGTGGGCACACCCGATTTTCTGCCGGCCGACCACTTGGTGGGAACACGCACCGCGGTGGATTGGCTGAACAATCGGGCAATCTATGCCCAGCTTAACCGATTACATGTGACCCTGTCTGATTTTTATAAAATAATAGGTCCATCAAAAATGTTCTTATTGAAAAATAATAAGTAGCTTTAATTGTTTAAGAAAATTATCCCAATGGGATCACAAACAAAAAAAAAACCTGCAAAAGGACTAATACTGTTTTCTGGGGCTTCTCATTACTGTTGTCTGCTTCGAAAATACATCCTCTTAATAAAAGTTATGGCCACCACCATCCAAATCAGAAACCCTAAACAAATCATAGCATTATTTTGCTTGTTTAAATATATTTTAAATATTCTTATGACGAGAAGCCAAATGTTCTATTTAAAAGGGGTGATCCCAAAAGGAGGGTGTATTTTATGGTACCGACAGCTGTGTGGCATGGGCTCTAATGATGGCAATCCAGCCCTGATAACAATGATAGGTGATCGGTACTGGAAACAGAACTCTAGATCTCTGCATTCCTGTACAGAACAAATTTACATAAGAAGAGTGTTCAGTGAAGGCAAACTATGATTGGGTTGCTGTGGCAGATGTCTAGTTAGATTATGCCTTCCCAGCCAGAAGCTGACAAGTCTTACTAACATCACCAGAACACGGCATCAAAATAACTTTGTAACGCGCTCACTTTAGCAGGTGAAGCGCTTATTGGAAGCCCACGGCGAATAGCCACTTAGCAGCATGTAAGTCATAACATCTAATCACCAAGCTTTCACCAAGCCAAAATTCTAGCAGCACCAGAAGCTGGCAACCTGAGCACATCTCACTTAAACTGGCAAGACTTACTTTCCAGGGAACATTCAAATCCACATTAAATGTATTTCAAACCTGCTTCATACCTACAATGTCATTAACACCAGCTTGTGTTTTAAACTCTCATCTTAAAACAGTAAAGTGCTAATATGCTTTTTACAGGCCATCTTCTAAGCTCTGTGATTGGTAAAATGACCCAATCACAGAAGTTCAGGAGGGGGTAATGCATAATGCCCATGATCATTTCAGGCAGGTAATTCTTTAGAATTTTAGGTACAGTGGTGTGCAAAACTATTTGCCCCCTTCCTGATTTCTTATTCTTTTGCATGTTTGTCACACAAAATGTTTCTGATCATCAAACACATTTAACGATTAGTCAAAGATAACACAAGTAAACACAAAATGCAGTTTTTAAATGATAGTTTTTATTATTTAGGGAGAAAAAAAAACTCCAAACCTACATGGCCCTGTGTGAAAAAGTAATTGCCCCCTGAACCTAATAACTGGTTGGGCCACCCTTAGCAGCAATAACTGCAATCAAGCGTTTGCGATAACTTGCAGCGAGTCTCTTACAGCGCTCTGGAGGAATTTTGGCCCACTCATCTTTGCAGAATTGTTCTGCAAAAATTCAGCTTTATTTGAGGGTTTTCTAGCATGAACCGCCTTTTTAAGGTCATGCCACAACCTCTCAATAGGATTCAGGTCAGGACTTTGACTAGGCCACTCCAAAGTCTTCATTTTGTTTTTCTTCAGCCATTCAGAGGTGGATTTGCTGGTGGATTTTTGTATTATGGGTACTGATGTATTAAATCTTGCATATGTGAGATTTTGAAGATATAGCACTATATTTGAGAGATTTGTGAATTTTCGAACTGCTTCCAAAATATTAGCGATCAACACTTTCAGAGTAAGGGTATGTTTGGTGTGGACAGGTAAGAGTTTACGTCAATTTTAATCCATTTGGACTTTAAAACTGGGAAAACATGGCTCAATATACGAGCCGTTCAAGGTTCCCGGCAGCAGCGTGATGATGTCATCATGGCATGGAAGGAGCTGAAGGCATGGTCCCCTCGCGATCCCCATGCAAAGCAATGGACATCGACTATGATTTCCCCTCATGTTCAGTATCCCTTCCCCCACATAAGAAAGGGATCTTAAAAAAAAGGGCTCCAAACACCGTCCACCACTTCATAACCCAAAAGCCACCCCAAAAACAATGAAGACAGAGAGCCTGGCAAGAAAAATTAGACAGCGTGAGAAGGAAATGGAAAGAAAAGAAAGGGAAGACTAAGGAAAAGGAAAGGGAAAGAAAATGGAAAAGCAAATTGGAAAGGAAAGGGGAATGGAACAAAAGGGTAAAGGAAAGTGAAAGATAGACCCAATGTCTATTTCATTCTGCCAGTCTTGTCATTCTGTTTGCCTTATTTTTTTCTAAGAGAGTTTCCCTCTCTTGTCCACTCATCTCTGCCTGTCCTTCTCAGTATCTCTCTGTGCTGTTTGGAGTTCTCCTGTATTCTGATTACCTAGTTCTACAGTCTCCTATTTATAACAAGTGGGATCACAGTTTGTGCACATGACCCCCTATGCCCCAAAATATAAAACAACAATAATGAATGTAGTGGGGGATGATGAAGTCCAGGTAGGACTGTGTGACACTTTTGTTAGATAACACTACTCCTACTCTTTGAAGTAAAATGCACAAATACATTAGTAATATTACCTTGCTCTTTAAAAATGAGACAAATAATCACTCAGGCTTACACAATTAATGCATTTCCTAGCATTTTCAGCTATTAAAGTACATTTATCCTTTATGGAATCTTTTGTAATTTTAAGTAATTTAAGACCAAGCTGACAGTCATCACTTTGTCTGCAGCACGCTGATATCAATGTTCTGCAAATGATTTGTCATTCCATTTTGTTATTGACATATTAAGTGCTCTGTTCCCACAAAGAAAAATATATAGTACAGGAATGGAAACAAAAATGTCACTGTAACATCTGTTCTAAAAAATAACTACAAAGAACTCAGGCTGATATGACAATGTGTCTAACTTGTCGTTCTTCATTTTACTGATAACATTCCAAAAATAATGGCATTTAATTGTGTAATAGGTGGTATGAAGTATAAGACTGCTTTAGCCTACGCAGTATTTAAAAGAGACTTGCCATCCCTCGAGGGTGCTTTGTACCAGGTCAATGTTTGGGGCAGGTGTTCTGGATGAATGGTAAAGAATGGACAGAAGAATATACTGTGATTAGTATACAATATGTTATTTCCTTAGTATGCATGCTACTGGTTTGTTTACCAAATGTGGTTATAAGGGATTCTTATGGTAATGATCCAATAATCCAGTGTCAACGTCCTTTATAAGTACTCCTACTTGCTATTGATCCAGTAGTTAATGTCTATTAAAGATCAGCTTTGTTCATACAAATTGTCAAATGTGAAGAACCATCAGTGGCATTGCAGAGGGCTAATTAGCCTAAAGCTAGCCATACACGTCTAGATTTTCTGTTCAATCAACTAAAAAAGATCAATTTTTTGGGGTCAGGAAAATCTGTGATTGATTGTATGTTTGTTAAATGTAGTAACAGATATTTGATCAACTTTCTGTAGAAAGACTGAAAGTGTCATGCATTTCAATACAACCAATTTAAATTTACCAACATGTCCAATCCTTTTTCAATCAATTTTTTTCCCAATTTTAATTGGTTTAGGTTGATCTCACCATGTGGGCTGCCATAGATTTTCAACCAATCAACCAAAAAAATTGATTGGATTGAGTTGATTGGATGAAAAATCTAGTCGTGTATGGGGGGCTTTAATCTGTAGCAGGTTCTCAAGTAAGTATGGTAGTCTCAAGTAGGACTTCAGAGAAGGAGCGGGACTTTCTTAAGGATTTCCATTATTGCTGACTGTGGTATAAGGCCCTTGAAGACCGACAACATGATGACCTCTCTGTACTACATGTATTCACTGATGTGTTAAATATTCTATGCAATCTGTACATTCTTCCTATACCATACAATTTGCAAGGAGAAGAAGTGGGACTTTCATAAGGACTTCCATTATTGCTGGCTGTTGCATAAGGCCCTTGAAGACCAACACTAGGATGACATCTCCATACTACAGTGTTTTTCAACCACTGTTCCGGGATGTTGCCTGGTGTGCCGTGGGTTTTTGACCCCACCCTCGGCCTTCCTATCTAGCTGCCTGTTATAGTATAAGTCTTATACTATAAGAGGCAGCTAGATAGGAGGGCTAAGTAACCACATCCTCACAGAGCCGGTCCGTGTATAACACGGATCGGCTGTATAAAACTTATGTGTTATACACGGACCTGCTCTGTGAGGATACGGTTGCTTAGCAACACACGTCCCCACAGACCAGGGGCGGTGTTTTTGTTCTGCTGGTACGCATCTGCGTTCCAGCAGGGCACCTGCTGATGACGTACTTCCGGCGGGGACCGGAAGTGCTCCGCGATTATGTGTATCATCGGTGCCCTCCAATTTTTTTCATGAAACAAGTGTGCCTTTGCCCAAAAAAGGTTGAAAAACACTGCCATACTACATGTATGTAGTACACATGTATGTGTACATTCTTCCTATACCATACCATGCAATTTGCAAAAGCATTACATTATCTCTAGAACAAAGTGTTGATGACTTTCCCTTTAGATGAGACCTAAAATGGGCAAACCGTAAAGCAGGCCATACACGGCTCAATTGTACTGTGATCGTTCTGGGAATTGACCCCTGGTCAATACTTTGAATGTGGGGATGCCCATCCAAAGGTAATGGAGATCTAACAGGAAAATACCATCATGTCGGATCACTGTTGGATTTACATTTTCTTGGATTGCTCCAGGTGGGCTGCAATTGCACGGCTATCGATCATACAGGGATCAAACTAAAGATGGAGCCGTGCATGGCCGTCTTAAGAGGACATGAATGCCATTTTTCCCAAACATGTTCTTTCCTATGATGTTGTTTGATAAGTACCTGCAGATTTCTAATCAGAGGACAAGGCTTGAGTATATTGTTCTCCTACAATAACAATAAAAACAAACTGTTCAACATGCAGACATTACAGGTCTAATCGCCTTAGGGCCCATTCACACTGTATGCGTTTTTTAAAGGCATGTATCTTTTATAGGCATGCGTTTCTGCATACAGTATATACAAAAATGCATGCGTTTTTCACATGACATCTGCGTTTGCGTTTTTGAACAAATGAATAAAAAATGCAGGAAAAATAAATCAAAAATGCATACAGCAGTCAGTTTTTAAAAACGCAACGCATATTGTGTGAATGGTAACATTGTGTGACTATGTAGAAACGCATGCAGTAAAAAAATTGTGCGGTTAAAGCGCACTGCAACACATATACTGTGTGAAATGGCCCTTAAACTATAATCCCAAATATATAAATCTAAAGCTACAGAAAGTTTTGTTGGAAGTCCTAGCGTCACTGGTGAGTTAACCATGCGGTGATTACAGCTACTCCAGTTTCTACTCAGACTGGAAGGACTCAAAAGGCTTAGGGGGAGCCATTTCACAGCTGACCGAGCCCTAAGTCAGTACCAGCAGACTATCTGCGCTATGAACTCACTCTTTCTGTAGTTTTGCCTTTTAATTCTCTGATGCTTGGCAGTGCGCCTGAGGTGTGTCATAACAAATTAGATATCCCTTTGTAGGCACAGCATCTATGCCAAGGCATTTGTTACATTACAAAACATGCTTTATCCAGACAACAACAGAAAAGTAACAATGTTATCTATAAATACTGCTGATGTTTTTTATGAAAATAACATTGTCACATGTATAACATTATATAAACAGCACAACTTTTCCGACATAAAGGTACCCATACACGTTGCAATTTTTCGTGGACCGATTCGATATTCGATTTCGATTCCCGATTTTTGCTTTACTGCTATTTTTAAAAGTCGGACGGATGCGCGATTTTTCACTCGATTTTTCACCCGAATTTTCACCCGATTAGTCACAGGCCACAAAATTACGGGCATCATCATTCGGGACCCGACCGACTTTTCGGGCGATTTTCTAAAAACAGCATCGGTCGGACTACATTTGCATGTTACGAATCCCGAACGATCGACCTACCCGACCGACCGGATCGGTCGGAAGGGCTAAAATCGCACGAAAAATCGCAACGTGTATGGGTACCTTAATACAGGAACAATACAGACTAATGTGATGTGGGAGACTGCACATGTTTCTATGGGTTCTGGATTTGACCTTGATTATACAATGATGGCTGTCCCCTTCCAACCATGCTCTGTTGTCATCCTCAGTCACATGTCAGTGAAAAAGACCCTATTGCCACCAGCTGGACTACCAACAGGGTAGTTAGAAAAACGGCCAATCTTTTAAAATTGGAAATGCCCCCCACTCCTTTCCCCTACAGCCATAAGAAGAAAAGTTCAGATGAGCAGGATGTTTTTGTGGACGCCATGCTGGGGTTCATGTCTTGGAGGACAGTCTTGTTCTTCTGCTCACCCATGAATGGTCTTAGTTGTGAAGGTAACATTTTTTTCTAATTGGACTTATATGAAAAAACTGTCTTTCTGATACACTGATGAAGGGCATTTATAAGGAGGTTGTTTTCTCACCACACACATTTAAACTTTAAAAATCTGGAGTAACAATACAAAGAATTCACTACTATGCCGATCATCTTATGATTATGCTTGTCATTTTAAATGACAAGCATGATCATAAGATGATCGGCATAGTAGTGAATTCTTTGTATTGTTACTCTAGAGAGCACACATTACAGCATGTTACAGAATAAGAATTCTCAATGTGTAACACGAAAGTCATATTAATATTTAAAAGCTAAACATGCACTTTTTCATTATCTTTGAACATATCTCATTGCTAGCACATACATAATTTAAACATGTCGCATGATAAATTGTCTGGTTAGAAAGGTTTTCCATTTGCTGAGTAAAACATCTGGTTAGACATTGCATGATGCAAAGTACCACAGAGAGTCACTTATCAGGACATGAATGTGACTGAACGTGCTACAAGGAATAAACATCTGAAATAGTATCCCAGTGAATAAACATCTGAAATAGTATGCCAAACTGTCACCATCCAACATAACAAATGTAAGTGGGCATGTTGGTATGTATGACTAGCTTTGGGAGTCTGGATCTTTCTGAATCTTTCTAAAATAGAACAAGCATATATAACTGGAAAATCTGAAAAAAGCCAGGATAGGAGCCCAATGCGGGGAGTGCAGATGGCACTGGGTGACACCAATTTACTACCACATGAGCAGTCAATAAACTTCCCAACCAGAACAGTTTTATTTTCTTTTTATGGTCTAAAGGACCTGCTTCAAGTGCAAGTCAGCAAGAGGACTCCCGTCTCCCTATAGAACTTATACTGCAACGTCAGAGTGCAGCATAGTCTTTAGTTTGCACATCCCAGTCCACAACCACCCCTCCCCGTCTTTGACTAATAATTGCCTGTACAGTAGTACATCTACAGAAACTTAAGAGACCAGCAGTCTCTATGCAAAGCATCGGACATCGGCCATATTTGCAGTCATGTCCGATATGGCTGTTTTTGAGCGGGATTGATTTGTCCCACTCGAAAACAAAAACAGTGATGGAGGCATATTTTATGGGCCAGATAAATGGCCGTGAGCTTGCACGGCGCATGAAGTAGCCATCGATCTGGCCCATATCTGCAGGTCTGTACCCTGCTTTATTCTGATATCATTACAAAGAGGATGACATCTCACAAGATCCAGGTCACTCAAGAAGTGAAGTGGGCACTTAAGCCCCCATACACCTTTAGATCACGCCATAAAATTTCCTTTAGATCTACCAACAACTATGTAGTCCCGGGTCCTCCCTGATAGAATACATAGTGATTGGAAGGATTAGAAAGCTCCTCATATTACATGGTTTTGGTAGAAGAAAAGTTGTTGTACAGAAATTGTATGGTAAGATTGTAAGGTGTATGGGGGGCTTTAGGTTAGTGACCTCCATTCATTTTTTAAAGAGGACTGCACAAGCTGTGCAAGGCAGCGTATTACTTTGAGTTGCCGCACTGGACATTGTTGGGGTGCTATTAGGAAATAATGGCTCATGTAGGGTCTTACAATCTATTTAGTAGGAACAAGTTTTTAAAGTCAATGGATCATCACAACAATCTGGCAATTAGCATTTCCAGAAAGATAGGTGAGCAATGTAAGCTGCCATGTTTCTTTTACTGCAGATTCTCTCTGATCAGAGGTATAATCTTTAAAAAGCATTTTCAATATCAGTATGCCTTGTCACCAGCACATTTTATACTCCAGACATTTTCTCAAAGGAGACAGACTCTGTCTACAATTTGTGGCACCCTTTGGCAAAAAATATTAAATTCATGGCACACAGCAGTGGGACCTTTAACGGCAGTATATACTTAGTATAGTATCAAAACGTGCTCATTTTCATATTTCATACAAATGTAATATTTTCGGCAAAGGGTGCCACAAATTGAAGAGTCTGTCTCCTTTGAGAAGGGATGTTAGCAATGTACTTTCTATTGGATGTAGGTAGTTTGTACATTTTATAGTCCATATATTTTATGGTTTTGTATGCTTCTCAATTTACTGCTAGAAGAAAAAACTTGTATAGCCCAAAAGGAAGTCACATGGCTAAAATCACTGCCCCTTGCTAACTTTGGTAAGCAGCTCTAAGTTATTTCCCTTCCAGGAAATATTAAACTTTAAAAAGTTGTTGTCTCCAACCTAATATAAGCTTTACTGATGTTCTATAAAGCAAAGATTGCTAAGCAATTTCACAGTCATTTCAGCGGCCTCACTGCTGGATACTGCCACTGGATTGTAGGTCATTCCAGCTGTGAAAATCTCAAAGACTTCTTCTCTTCCCTCCTGAAAAAGCCGACATTAGAGGAGCCGAGCGCTGATGAACTTACACCAGGGTTACACTTTTAGACAGAAAATTGTTTTCTCACAAAACATAACCTGTCAGCCCAATGGCTGCATTTTTGACATCTTTATTTAAGGTTATCATTTGAAAAATAATCAACTATTGCCCATTTATCTGGCAAGCTATAGCTTTTATTGTAGTATCCTGGTTACAGGCATTTGTTTTTGGAGGAAATGCCCTTTATCGTCTTTCTAAAGCTACTATTTAGGATAGATATCTACAAGATGACTTTTTCTATGTTTTATATAGCAAAGAAGGTTTCCTTTACTTTCTGTCTTAATGATAATTTTCATGTGGATTGGTAGTGGAAATAGAGAAACTTGACATTTTTCTCTACACTGCAGCTGCATTTGTATTACTGGATCCTTTAACAAACTCCAGCTTAGATAGTTACTAACAAGTAAAGGCAAAATAGTCACATGTCAATAACTATTGTCAGTCTACTAGTCAGTAGGGATTTGCAGTGCAAATTTTTAAGTAGAAGTCGAATTTTGATGGGGTCATTTCGACTTTTCGCTGAAAATGTCGAAAAGCAGCCTGATATTTCGACTGAAATCGAAATTTCAACTTAAAAAAGAACTTTGCTTTTGATTTGCCGTGCCGCTATTTTGCGTGCGAATATCGCCATTTTATTTAAAATTTTTGCATGCGGGAGTGATTGGAAAATTCGCATGGTGCTAGCTAACTTTGTCAGCTTATTGCAAAGCCCCTGAAAATGGTATCCTCACAAAAATTGCTGGAGTTGTAGACATAAGTTTTGCTCTAACATGTCAAGTTTGTGTATAAATTGGGTTTAAATCTCAGCTCTGATTGTAAAGCTCTGCTACTATGTACACTGATTCTTCTATTATAGCTCAAGCTCATACAGCAAATCGAAATTTTCCACCTTATGTGAATTTTTGACCTTATGCGAATTTTAGGCTTTATGCGAATTTTTTGAATTTAGACTAGAATTTGTGAGAAACCACTTCATTCTGGTGTGTTTTTAAAAAGTCATATCCATTGTGCAGCACGTAGGCTCCATAAAGAACAAGACATTATTGCTTCCCGTGGATCTGACGTGCTGTAGGTTGTCACAAGACATTTTTCACACTCTTTTGTGAGCCATGAAGTACAGAAGAGCTCTCGTTCTCCCATCACAAAAGACAGCCGCCTCTAGGACTAACTGTTCTAAATAGATCAACACTAAGTGAAGTATGAGCATTTGCGCATCGATTTTTTTTCACCACAAGCCATCTAGCACTTTAACATGACACAGTTTTAAACTATGCAGAGATTTATTTACAGCAAAGGTTAGTGGAGTTCAGTAACTGATATGAACTAATCACTTCATTAGTGTGTCTGCCAATAGCTGCTGAAGATCATTTCTTTGTGAATGGTGTCAGTGAACATTATCTCTTTCTGCCTCATGCTTCTATCATACAATTGTTCTCATTCACTTATGTACAGAGAAGTTGGCCACTTTTAATCCCATGTACCAAGGATGCTCAAAGTAATGTATAGAGGATTTGAACATATGGCCCATCCTTATTAATTATAGGACATCATTTTGCTTCTTCAAATCTAAAGGTTTGTGCATTTTATTTCTGTTTCTTATTGTTCGGGTTCTTGTTATTATTTTATTTTGTTATCACTTTGCTTGTTGTTCAAGCGATTACATGAGTACAGTACAATAAGGAATCAACATGTAGAGTATAAATGTTCATGATGCTCAAAGCCCATTCTAGAGATAAAACATTGTGCAGTCTATATGTAAACAAAGAAGTATTACTATTGGCAGGGGTAACAGGTTACATTACCAAAACTGTGTGGAAGCAGTGGTTCCCAAACTTTACCTGCAGGTCCCCCTTTTTCTAGATTTTTGATTGAGCTGCCCCCCCCCCCCACATTCAAGCTACACAGTTTCAGATTGAGGGCCATTTCACACTAGTTGTGTTGCAGCATCATGTACTAGTACTAGTGTGTAATGTCCCTGAAACTTGATTTGAAATACAACTAATACAAGTTTATTTGGTTTTCACATCAATCATACAGAAACATTCATTATTCACATAGAGACATTCACAGTACATCAATGCAGAGACATGAGAGACATCATTCACATAGAGACAAACACACACATTACATGCACTCTACTTACTGTCTGCAGCTAGTTCCTCCAAGGTTGGCTTCTTGCAAATCCCTACCTGAGCCCCAGCTGACTCACCCCCAGTTTGGGAACCACTGCCTTGAATACAGAGTGCTGAAATAAAGTTACACTTTAAAAAAGTAAAATGCAGACAGTGGGATTACATGCCGTACAAGTGGGAACGAAGCAATGAGCAAAAATTTATTGACATTAATGGAATCACTAGTGTGCAGCGAAGGGAAAAGTCCCCAATTACTGAAAGTGGAAGAACATATCCCTTAGTGCTTATGAATACTGGATCTAAGATTCACGCACTATGCTTACAAGCCTTCAACATCTATGCAGACAAATCACTTGGGAGTGTAACACTTAACTGAGAATGAGTAATTCTAAGTCTATACAAAGCAGAGACTCACATGACAGCAGAGGATCTTAGCGTAACACCTTCAGCGAAAAAGGTACAAAGATTCTGTAATGAGGGAACCCGGCAAGAATGACCTGGCATCTCAGACAGCTTTAAATAACAACAGGAAGGAAGCTTCAGAGTAAATCTGTGTGTGAAGAAGCTGCCATGGATATGGTAGAGAGGATTGCCATAAGCCAGTCGTAGAAGTGTAATGATTGCAATAAGCTTAGAACTACTTTTATAAAGGATCAAAGAAAATGCCCTGGGAGCAGTTCTGCTGCAATTGCCAGTGTTTCCACTTAGCCAAACCCTGTTACATACAGGTCTAGATTTAATGAAATAGTGCCAACAGACGTTGCTCATCCAACAATCAGCACCAGATATGCCTTTAGGTCCCAAAAAGATTTGGCAGCTTGTATTACAACTCCACATTAAAAACACAGGTTTTATACATTTTCCAATTGTATATGTTTTTTGGACTGAGATGAGTTTGTAAGGGGTAAATTACTTTAAACCCATGGCGGTCCAATTATTTCTGTCAACAACTTTTTGAAGCGGTGCTAAAAATACAAACTGATTGTCCTGTTATCATTTGTATTTACTGCCTGCTCTGCCCCCCTCTACACATTTATAGTGTCATCATGCGTGATGGAATACAGGCATATGACGAGGACGACCCGCACCTACTGGAAATAAATATGCTACCGGAAATAAAATTCTACCCCATGCTTCACTCAGAAATAATCAGTTCACACCTTTCTGTTGGATGTGCGGTGCCACATATTTTCATGTGAACAGGGTCATTGGATATCATTCACTTTTTTGGATGTGTTTTATATTCTTTCACCAACAAGCCTTAAAGGTATGAACCAAGCCTCATAGTCATAACCAAACTAGTCTTAGATGCAGACACCCATTACTGAATTATTCAACCAACCCTAGAGACAGCCACAGTCTTTGTAAACTCAGCATAGTTCCACATTCTAATAATCATATTTATAACACACAATGCAAGAGAAGTATTTCTATTTGTTGAGGGAAACTGTAGAGACTGAAAGAGGAACCAGCTTCCAGTAAGGTCACTTCACGGGAACCCTACCTAGATGGGACTATTTGCTGATTGTTTTTGATTAGAACAGAGCTGTAATAAGGCTAAGGCTACACTGGGGTGGTTTACCACGTTTTTAAAACGGCACAACACCGCAACCATGTCCTTAAAGCCCAGTGAGTCCATTGAAATCAATGGATGGGGATCAGATGCGGATTTAGTCCATTGAAATCAATGGATGTGGATTGGCATTCAGCACCGAACACATGCTTTTTTGCATGTGTTTTCTGCCCACAGCAGTGGAGCCCTACTCATTGTGTGGGAGAAAGTTTACTAGTCTAGTACTGAATCTACATAACACTTACAACATGATGTAGCTCTACTTCTTATGAAGTTGATGTTGGACAATGGACTGTAAATGCCATCAGCTGTGTTTCATAAAAAGCAGAGAACCTGGCTGCTTGCTCCTTTTTTATTTTAAAAAACTACGTCTTTATTCGATAATAAAGGATTGTATCATAAACAATTGTTATTGCTTTATTTAATAAATTTTTTTAGATTTGTATTAGAGCAGGCAAGTTCTCCCGCCCAATCAGATGACTAATGAATTGATAATATTTAAGTAATATTTATGTATTTAAGTAATATTTTCTCAGATCTCAGAAATCACATTAAATTATATTAGAATATTAGTGCATTAGCACTATTAGCCCTGTAAAATGGTATAGATGTGTAGTCTTTTGGGGAGCAGGTTTAAGTGGAGTAATGTTTATGTGACTAATTTTACATGTTTACCGTTTCATATTTGAGTGATTTTGCTGTAGTGAGTGAAGGTTTGGCACCTCCTTTCTGTCTTATAAACTTAAAAGAACTAGAAGTAGCTTATGAGCTAACTAGCAGGTCTTCTTGTAGTGAGGCTGTGCTAATGCACTAAATGGATTGATGTATAGTGATGAGCAGCACAAGCAATA
This sequence comes from Ptychadena robeensis, assembly GCA_036250615.1. Lineage (NCBI taxonomy): Eukaryota > Metazoa > Chordata > Amphibia > Anura > Ptychadenidae > Ptychadena > Ptychadena robeensis. The sequence continues at coordinate 39,382,952 of CM070033.1, read as the reverse complement.
TTCGAACATTTTTTGTCTAATATTCTCAAAAAAATAGCGAACTCCAGTCATTATAACCTTCATTGCGCAAAATATATTCCCAATAAGAGTTTGCATATTTTTGCAATCACATTAACATGTTGGGAATGCAATGCACGGTAGTTCTGGGTACTCATGTCTCGAATCTCGAAAATTCACAATTACGAAGATCGAAGATATAGCACTATTTTCAAGATGTCCACAAATTCTTGAAATGCTGATATTCACAATAACAATTCACACTTTGAAAATTCGCGATCAACACTAGTGATGTAATAGACATTGTCATGGACATATAGGGGATAGTTACATGGAAATCTGCTGCCAAACATTGATAGCCTTCTCTAAAAACCATATAACCACTAATGCTCATCAACAGCAGGATTTCATGTCTTTAGTGTAAGAAGGGATGGTGTGTTTGAGAATACTTGTGGGCTCTGATAGGCTGCCCACCCTCAAAAAACTCTTCATGATCAAACACAAATTGGCCACAGCATTTGTCATGCAGCCCCTAAGAGCACCACTTTCTGCAGAACATTGAGGCCTTCCCCATCGGTTTATATGGATTTGACACATTTGTATGCATTTATCCAAAAAAGCTTTTATAAAGCCTGAATATGCAAATCTTATGTAAAATTATTTTATTTATGAATAGGGATTACAAACAAGATGGATTTTTGGCCATTTGGAAAACATCCCTCTTACCTAGACTTTGGCTACGAAAAACATGTACGAAATTTTTTTTACACAAATTGTGTTTTTATACCCTCAACAGAACATCTCTGGGCACAACACCAGGTGTGGTGCCCTGCATCAGGAAAATAAATGTGTGTATGATTTTCATTGTGTGCAGCAGACCCGGCATTTCCCAAACAATGTACAACTATTGATGTAGAACACAGGCCTACCTTCAATCTATGAGCACCACTTGCAGTCCATAAGAACTTATGCACCTTTGCATTTGTATTCCTATAAACATTGGTCGGCTAAAATGTAATCAGGGCAACAATCCACTTTAGATCCATAAATAACCAAAAAAGGCAGAAATGTGGCTCAGCTTATAACATAGCCGATTCCTTTTTATTAGAAGCAGTGCCATCATGTTCTTTACCCCCAATGTTCTATATGTTCTAGTCCAGCAACGGTCTGCTCCCAGACAATAATAAAGACTTTTGATTCATTTTCCATCCCAGCATGTGTGGATATAGTAATGTTCTGAAAGACTCTCTGATTTATTTTTCCAGACACTGACATCCCCAACAGCTTTGCTGCCAATAATATGTTAATGTGGGTTACTAAAAGTAAATAGGTAATTACCACCTTCTTGTCTTCTTGTGCGTCTTAGTGTTTTTTTCTTTCATGTTAGGATAAATGAAAATGATTGCGGGATGAAATGTTGAGCAATCTTGTGTTATTATCTGTGCTGGCACTCACAGCTACTATCCTCCAGCAAGGCGATGTGGATGGCTGATCACAGAAATTTACATTGTAAATCTGTTAGTGCAGCAGATTTCCTCTTTCTTATGGTTGGAAGACTGATGAAATACAATTCAAGCTTGGAGACACTGATATCCTGCATCTGTGTTTCCAAGACAGAATTCATTTTTGAAATCGCGAAATCTGAACATTACCAGAGTGAAAGCAGGATAAATACAAATATAGGAAAACAGGGTAAATACATTCAGTTACTGTCTGAGAACATTTTTCTTGTATTGTGTGTTTTTTTTTTCCTTAGCTTACATAGGAAGTTAAGGTTTGCACTTTTTTGCTATATGTAACTTATTTCTGACTACTGATGCTTTCCCCTGCATGATTATCTCTGTCATTGTTGTAGCATGGTCGTTTGTGCTATGTTTTCAGTCTCTTCCCCTATCTCAGGCCTACACATCTCAAAAGTTCACAAGTATGGTTCATTTTGCAATCAAGTCTGAAATAATGATCCAAAAACACCTATTGCCACTCCCGACCAACCCTGTATAGTGTCCACCAGGCAGTTGCCCACTGGCCTAAAAAGAGGGTGGTTGGCGGTTGATTGATAGCAGACCACCCACACAAGATTTGTATCTGCCCTGTAACTAACGCTCTGAATTCAGGCTTAGGGCCCTTTCACACTATATGTGTTGCATTTTAAAAGCGCACATGTTTTTTTTTCCCGGTGTTTTTTTACTGCACATGTTTTTGCATAGACAACCAATGTACTATTCACACTGTAACACCCTGGTGTATGCATTTTTGATTTATTTTGATGGATTTTTCATGCATTTTTTATTGATTTGTTCAAAAACGCAAACGCAGATGTAATGTTAAAAACACATGTGTTTTTGTATGTTTTTGTATATGTGCAGAAACGCATGCCCTTAATAAATGCATGCCTTTAAAAAAAGGCATAAAGTGTAAAAGGGCCCTTACAGAGGTGATATGTCACAGTAAACAATCAAACACAGCTGTGATTTTTATAAAGTAACAATATCAGTGGGGTACCTGTTCCATACGCTGCTAACCACACTGTGCTCTCCTATAGTCAGCTTTATGTATTTAAGTTATACACAGGCTGCATGACAATGGAAATGCCAAGCCAAAAGCCAGTTACCAAGAAGTGTATTAACCAAAGATTTAGAATAGCAAAAGGAGAAATTATGAATGGCAAACAGATCATGGATTATGAACAGAGTACAAATATTTTTGGATTTGGCAGTTGTTATGGGTTTAGAGCATAGAGATTAAAAGTAATTTAGAAGAGTATATAGAAATATTTAAGGAGAGTGGGGATAGATTCAGGTTTGGGTCCTCAAACCATGACCCTGCTAGGCTTTTACAGCCAGACCCAGAATCAGGTACCCAGATGTTTTCAAGTTGTCTGGAGCTTATGGAGAAACCCATAGCTGTGATTTGATATACATAGATGGTAATGGTGCATATTGAGCATTTTGTAGCAGAAAACAGTATTGCATTTGGATTGGATATTGGATTTTTTCCCAATTAAAATAAGGTATAAAGCTTAAACACATTAAGTAGCCATATGAACAGCTTGTCTTTATCATGTATACACTACCAGTTAATCTTTATAGATTATAATCTTTAATTGTTCCAGTTTTTATTATGTATGTCCAGGTGTGTATGTTGCATATGTAGAGTGCTGGATGGAAGATATGTGGGACCATGGTATCTCAGATTTCCATTCTGAGTTGAAACCAGCACTGTTTTATTTGCAGGGAACTCTCATGCTGGTGTTTTTTAAGCTGTGTTCTGGGGCTGGTTTTACTGGGATTCCCAATTCCTGGTCCAGTGTTTCCAGTGGCTCAGAAACCCATTTAGAGAACTTGTGTTGAGTCTGAGGGGCCTGCTGTGTTTGTGAGACATTCTCTGAGATCTATGATGCCAAGCTTTCCCATGATTCTTTTACTTTTTGTTTCACACAAAGAATAAACTTAAAACAAGTTGAGGACCCCTGGATTAAGGCATTAGAGCTGTAGGGGAAGCACTGAAGGAAATGACGCACTGTTTTCAGCGAGAAAATCTTGGAATGAATTACATCTATTTGCAAGGATGTAGTGACTGTAGATCAATGGCGAGACAGGCCCAACTGTTGAATTAATATTTTTGCATTTGGGATATATTGAAGTATTTGGTGACTATACTGTGAACTTAGATAAGCAGAGAGGCCAGGGCATATAATAACAGAGGCACCAGAGGTAGTGTAATGTTATATTGTCAGCCTAGACTTTGCACATGTGACCATTCATTTTAAAGGTAATTGCGAGGCAAATATTTGTGAATATGGAATCGAAAATTAATGGAATTATTTGCGAAATATCGCAAATTTGAATATTGCCTATGCTGCTCATCACTAAGTACATTTACATCTGAGGCCCAAGGGGAGAAATTGCTATTTACTATTTCGATCTTACCCTGGAGCCAGAGAAAGCATCTGGATTTGTGCTTCAATACTGGCCAATACCAGAAGGTGGGGAAGTACAACCAGACCACTGGCCTAGCAGAATGCTGATATGAAATATAACATTCGCAGTAGCATTGCAATTAATTTCGCTCCTCTTGTTCTGCATCTGACATTGCCGTCTATATAGATCCTAATTCTATACATTGTGCATAACTAGCTAGTGTCTTAATATAACTGCTTTCCCTTTTTATCTATTTACATATTTCAAAGAAATAATTATACTGATTGCAAACTTGGCTATAATATGCATCCGTTTCTGAGCTGAGACAGAACATAAAACCAATAAATTCAAGTCAATTCTGTTACTACAGAATGCGTGGCATGCAACATTTAAAACCCAATGAGCCAATGCATTCAATACTCCAGCGCCAAATAGGAATGAAAAAAAGCCTTTGCATATATGAATGCTGATCAGATTTATGAAAATGCTCTAACCCTGCTAAGCCTAATGGCCCAAGAATGTTTATGTACTGGCAGATATTGCTTAAATGAACTTCGTCATATTAATAAGTACAGGTCTAAAGCTAGCCATACACGTGTCAGATTCCATGTCCGATCGATTCATCAACCGATCGATTCCGGCGATTCCGCCGGGATCCTCAGGTGTGATCGATTGGCCAATTAAGGAATCCGATCGCTGCATACCACCTTGTCCTGCCGGATCCGTGTCCGATTGATCACCTCCCGGAATGCAACTCCCGCTGATCTGGGCAGAATCGGACCCGAAAGACCAACAGGTTGGTTCTCTGGCGGATCCGATTCTGAGCCCCCGATCAGTCGGACCCGATCGGACGGACAAGGTGGGCTGCACGGGATTCCGGCCCGATCGTTTCGCGTGCACGCGCCCGGAATCGATCGGGCCGGAATCCGGTGCGAATCCGACACGTGTATGGGAGCCTTAAGACTTGGGATAGCCCTGAAATTAAAAAGTGAATTTTATCGGGCACTACTTGTTATATGTAGCTGTGAGACATGAGATGGTAAGAGATCTTTATTAAAGTTAATACAGCTTGTGTATACTTCAAATAAAAAAATAAAACTACTGCATTTTATTGGCAACACAAATGTTTAGCCCCCCATACACCTTTAGATCACTCCAAACCATTACCTTTTAGATTTTGCCAATAACTAGTGATGGACAAACATCAGCTTTGGTTGTTCGCGAACAGGCGAATCAAACTCCTGCAAATACCCCATGTTCACATGTTCGCGGCAAACCTCTATTGACTTTAATGGAGGGCGACTTCTCAAACCTTCAGGTCATATTTGTAACCAAAATACCAATAAAAAAAGGATCAAATGGTGCAATCACTTTGACTGTGTCATGCCAGAGGCGGATCAATAGCTAAACTTCCTCTAAAAAATATGGATTTTTACAAATGCTATTTTTTTCATGTCTAATGACCGGAAATCACATCTAGATTAAAGACTTTGCCAAAAGTTAGCTGGAGTGGGCTGCCAGCCTGACAGTACCTTCTGCAGCGCATCACATTTAGTCAGATCTCTCTGCAATGTCCTGCTTTAGTTCGTGATGGTGAACTACAACTACCAGCACACCTCAGCTCAGGATTATAACACAGGCACACAGCATACCAGAGAAGGACTTGAGGCTCAGTTATGATGAACTGCATGTAGCAGTAGCTATATATACAGATCACTGGATGGAGTATAATAGCAAAGTAGCTAAACCATTCCTCACTCAGCAGCAGCTCTCCCTACCCATCTAGTACTGGAGACACAGAATAAATGTAAAATGGCCGCTGGGCTGCTTCTTTTTTAGGGGGGGTGTCCTCCAGGATGGAAAAATGTGTTATTAGCTTTGTAGGGGCCTTGCGTACTGCGAACATGCAATGTTAACTGTCCGCCAGGCGAACTTTTCAGCCATCACTACCAATAACTATGTAGTATAGCGGCCTCCCTGGTAGAATACATAGTGATTTGAAGATTTAGAAAGGCCCTCATATTACATGGTTTTGGTAGAACAAAAGTTGATTGTACAGAAATTGTATGGTAAGATTGTAAGGTTTATGAGGGGCTTTTCACTAGAAGTAATCATTCACTTAAAACATTACAAATGTGTATAGGGAGATTTAACAATTAGTTTATACTTAATGAGTAAAGCCCCCAATACAACTTTTGTTCTACCCAAACCATGTTATATGAGGACCGTTCTAATCCTTCCAATCACTATGTATTCTAGCAGGGAGGACCCAGCACTACATAGTTGTTGGTATATCTAAAGGTGTATGAGGGACTTGAATGTTTAAGAAAACACAAGTTAACTTTATTCCACATAGGAAATTGCTGTTTTATTGTCCTGTGTCTCTTGTGTTCAAGACATTAAAAGTGACCCAAAATGGCTACCACAGCTGTCCACAGGAAGTCTATTTTATTCATAATTGCCTAAATGTCCCCAGCAGACATTTGTACAGTTTAAAAAGAAATATATGCAAGAAAATGTTCAACAGTGTAACTTACAGCTCTCTACCAGTTTTCTCTTTGATAACACTTTTTAAAAAACAGAATAAATTAACAGAAGTGGTTTGAAGGAGAACATTTGTACCCACAGAGGAACAAATGGAGGAGGGGTTAAGTGGTTCCGAGTTTTATTCTAACTCGTAATCCTTTAAGTGGCTAAATAGTCCCTGCTGAAAGCAACACAGCACTAAGGTAACATTTTCAGGCTGCAACCAGTGTGCCATCCATTTCAGGAACACCATGTAGCCTGAATTACTGTACCTAATGTGGGTTTGTGGGCTAATTTCATCATCCCAATAGTAAATGAAAGAATAAACAAACTTCCAGTGTGGCAATTTAAAGCAAACATACCAACTCAACCTACTTTAAGGTACCGGCTTTCATGTACTTTTAACCCCAAGCAAATGTTGTCTTTAATTGGTGACTTAAAACTTTATTAAGCCCTCAATTAAAATTTTTATTCATAATCCTGTGTGCGCCACTAACACAGGGATTCCTGGCAGATTGTAGCCAATTAACTTGAAGGGGGAGGTGACTCCTCATCCACATTAACTGACTTAAACAAGATCAGCCACAAAAAATACCAGCAGGATGGATCCAACTTGCGGGTTATTTAGGTCAAAACTTTAAGGTGGGCACCCCTGTAGTTGTGGGCGACTACTGCCAGGAGTCAATGCATCTATAGCCCGCTTTAGTGTCTAGAAGACCCCACAGGGAGTAGACATCTCTCCAAAGTAAAGAGGAATCGCAGCAATGGGTTTATCGATTGAAAGACTTAAGCCAGCCATAGACGCATCAATTCCCGGCAGTAGTTGCGGGCGACCGACTGGTGTGTGCGCTAACGCCAAACGCATGGTGGCCCACCTTAAAGTTTCGACCCAAATAGCTCGCAGGTCGGATCACACGTCCTGCCAGTACTTTTTGTGGCTGATCCTGTTGTAGGCAGTTGATGTTGAGGGGAAAGTCCCCCCCCCCCTCCAAGTTAATTGGCTACAATCTGCCGGGAATCCCTGTGTTAATGGAGCACACAGGATTCCCGTCAGTTCTGTAGCCGACTCATCACAGCATGGTGACGTCACCCCCACTGTAACACGTCTGCTACAAGCCGGCCATAGATCAAGACGTCTATGGCTGGCTTTACTCTGGAAACAGCTTTAAAATGTTTGATCTCTCTGTACCCTAATTTCTGGATGGCAATGGTGACCAGCACAGACTGAGAGGCCTGGATAGTCATAACAGCTTGACAACTAGAGACCATTTAACTCTGTTGTATAATAATTTGCCTGATATGCTTTGCAATTTACATCCACCTTAATAGAACATGCCAAGCCCGATGAAACACAACATAAAGTAAGTCTACTGGTTGGTGTACTGCTTCCTGAATGTCAAAATACCTTGAGGTGGCCAGGTGACGTTAAGACGCGTCTAGTGTTACAGTGAAAAATTTAATTAATAAGCTGAAAGCATTTTGGTCATCTGTTGGCTCCATGCGACATGAATTGGATGTGTGTGATATACTGTTCTCCCTTGTAAGCTCATCACCTCAACCTCACTTCAACAGATGTGCTGTATTATCATTATATAGCCGCCTGTGTGATTGTTGCTGTTGCCTTTTTGGGGCATAGAAATAACAAAGTGCTAAAAAAAGGGGGAGGCCAAGAAAGACTCTTAAGACCCCCATACACCTTACAATCTTTCCATACAATTTCTGTACAATCAAATTTTGTTCCACCAGAACCATGTAATATGAGGACTAAACCTTCCAATCACTATGTATTCTATCAGGGAGGCCACTATACTACACAGTTGTTGGTAGATCTAATGGAGATTGTATGGATCGATCTTAAGGTGTATGGGGGGCTTTAGATTTACTGGTAAAAAATGATAGACCTAGCACTACAGCAGAATGTCCACCAACAATGAAAGTGGCAGACCAAGGATACAATAACACCCTTGAAAGTGGTCATCAAAGACCAAAAGTGTAGCAGGCCTAAACTGCTAGATTCCATTGTGCAGCGCCTTCAGGCTGCCAACTACCATGTCATAGCATAAGGTATACCAACAGAACTGATTTTCCTTCACCAAATTACGTAAATCACTTAGATGAGCCAATATAAAAAAAGAAACAGAACAACTTTAATGGACTATGAACAATTTAACAGAATACGCTTTAAACATTCCACCCACTCAAGTGCCATAGATTCTGTTTAAGAGGAACCATTTAACAATACATTTAGCTCATGATTCATTGGTCTGCAAGAATAACAAAAGTAAATATGAGTTTAAGAAACTGCCCCAGTGTGCTTTAAAATAACACATTCATGAAGAATGTGATAGTGGTAAAGGAAAGGGCATAATTTTGCACATGGTGTCAGTAGTTAATTGTTACCTTCAATACCACCCACTTGGCCAAAGTCTGTGATTTAATTCAGTGCTGCTCCACAGAATTGCTCCAGTTTCCTTTTATGCTGCTGAAGGAGCCTCCTTGATGAACTCTTTTTGTCAGCTATGTGACGGGCAAAGCAGTTGTGGGTTGTGCTGGATCTGACTCACACAATCTGTTTTTACATGGACCAGGGGAACACAGGCAAGTTCACAAAGAGATATAATAGGTTCCTGTCATGGCAGACAGTAAAAGTTTCTCTGCTGTGTTATTACTCAAAGTGAAATGTTCTCAAACCTATCAACTCTTTGAAAACAAAACTACACATACACGTAAATAACACAAAAAAGTGTAGATCTAGTTGGCTTACTTTGTAGGAAACCTGCCTTCAGCCATGGCAGGAACAGATTGTATAAGGAAAACATATGAAGATCCAATAAAGGTCCTCCTTTGTTGGACATTTCCTGACATGTTCTTTTAGGGAACCTACAGTGTATGGCAGCAGGCTAGGGTGGCATACAATATTCTTTACCATGCCACTTATCAACTACCCCACTTATTCCAACGAAACTTGCACTAGCATAGTCAATAGTTATAGTTATCAATATGACATCAACAGGAGCAAATGGTTAGTAACCAGTGTGCCATCAACAGGAAAACAATCTATCTATATGTTTTGAATTGGGGAAACAATAACCTAAAAAGATCATGGAATTTGTAAGTTTGTAACATTTATGTTTATGCTAGCTGTTCCAACATTGACTGTCACTGATATTATTGCAAAGCATTTAGAAACTGTAGGAACCCTGCCAAAAAGTGCTAGACCATAGAAGTCACAGCAGAGGCCAAAGTTACCAATAACCACACCACAAAAAAATGTTCACCAGAAGCTACAAGAAATGGGTTCAGGACTTTCATTATTAATCAAAAAATTTTTGATTTTGCAAGATATTATTACCTTGCTTTTGCATCTCTAGGACAGGGACTGGGTGAAAATTCCCCCAATGGTACATGAATAACAAAACCTATAAGGGGTTTAACCTATTCTCTATACTAACTTAAAAAAATTACATTTACATATACATTTAAATCTTATTAGTTTTTTCCTATATCAATTAATTGTCCTAAGAATATTGCATTGCAAAATATACTTGTGATGTTACTAGCTTTCAACATGATTCTTGGCCATACTACTTAATTACAAACAAATCCGCAGTGTCAGTATGGAAAGGTCAGACCACCATACCCAACAGTGTTGATTGACAGGACCTCATCTTACAGTCCTGACTTAACTTCCTAACAATTATATGCCACATAGCCAAGCTATTCTACTTCTACCTATATTTCCTATTGACCAAACAAATAACAGCTGCATTCCATTATCACACCAGCTCCAAATGTCTGCCATATTATCTAATGGTATTACTTTAATAATAATCAAACACAACAAATGTTGAGAATGATATGAATCTATGTTAACTTTTACAAATCCCTTTTGAGTTCATTTAACATTAGGTAGGCTAATGGTATTTAGTTGTACAAACTCATTTCACCTGCTCTTTGTGTCACTGAATAGGGCTAGTATTCTAGTGCAGTAAAGTAATCACATATGAAGCCAAGTCCCTGAGGCCTTTGGCAGATAATACTTTTGGTTTGTGCTTCCAATATGATGTTTCAACCAAATATAAATAACTTCTTTCACCCTCCTGAGCGTTACAATGCAATCTGCCACAATTATTTGCTCTCTCCCCCCCCCCCTTTGAAAAAAGCTGGTGCCTTCCCTATAGGTCAATGACGCTTAGCTTCACCACAAGTTCGCCGGTGATAGGTATCAGCGCGGGTGAGTTTGTGGGGTCAGCATACTTACCCTGAGCTTCATTGAGGGCAAACACTCAGGAGGTTAACCTCTCTAGCGCACTGCTGAGGTACAGCACCATAGACTTTTAATGGAATGTTTTTTTTGTTGTAAAAAAAGTTTACATTAAAAAAAATGTATTTAAGATATAATTTTAAGTTTACATAATAAACGTCAGTATGTATTTATCTCTTTGCAATAAACATTTTATTAAATTGTAAATATGTGTCGTGTTTTTTACTTTAAATTGTACTGGATACAGTAATCATTGTACCTAGTACAATTCCCCTTTAAATTTGCCCCCCCCCCGTGTGATGTCCCCAGGTCCTGACACAGGGAGGGAGAGAACCAAATTCCAGGTCCTTTGAAATCGCGCTGAAGACAGCAAGTCTTCTTTGACTAGCTAGCATGTTACTGCAAGCACATTTTTGGAGATGCAGCGCAAGTATCTTCCATACACTTGTAAGGGAGACACAAGCACAGTGCAATGCGGAAACACATGGTTATATTACTGGTAACACAGTATGGCTAATGTGAAGTGACCCTCCACATGATCATTACCAAACTTGCTGAAAATGAAGAGAAGGGTTGTGGAAACATTAAAAAAAATATTGCTCTAGCACATGTAGTTTTTACATAAATAAAGTTTACAGTAAAAAAAAAATAAAAGTTGATTCGTTTGAATACATTTACTAAAGAAATACCTTGCAAAAACCCTTCTCTACATTTCAGGCAATTTCAGTGATGAAACGATGTTAGGAGACTTTGAAATTCACTAGCAAAGTCATCTAATTGAATAAAAAAAAAGTAAAATTCGACCATCTCTACTCACAGGATCAGAGGCAATTAAAAACAACCCACTAATCCCCTTCCTCACAAGAGGCAGCACCTATAGGGCAGCAACAGGCTGTCATGCAAATTACTTTATTTTTTAATGTAGGTGCTTTTTAGTTTGCTTATAATCTTACATTTGAGAAACGGACAGATGGGCTGATTTCAATGCTGCTTCTCCTTTACTATCTAGTTACAAGCTGGTGGTGAGCATGAAGACTTGGACTACTACCAGTGACATGTACAAGTGACAGCTGAAGATGTGTAAAGACATGCTGATATTTGACATTTTTTAAATTAAATGCAAACTAAAGCTTAAAGTTGAGCGCAGCAGCTGCAAAGTTTGATTGGCTTCGTTTCAGTCTGTATTTAATTTGCATGCAAATGTTGATACTCTGCATCTTCAAAGGCAGCTATGGATTAAAGATGAGCACAAGCTGATTTTTTTAAATGTATATTTTAATAAGTATTACATTTTTTTTATAGTAAATGGGCAGAGATTAAGAATAGAGAAGCAGTAAATGTATGATCATTGGGTAAAGGCATAATTTCACTATGAAATCTACATACCCAACATCAATCAGTTTATTAGTATATTTGGGGGCTTGGGATTTAAAGAGTATGTTTGGTATTGTTCTGTACAATCTGTAAATATATTTCCCCAAATAATGATTTTTCCTACAAATGTTGGAAGTCTTTTGTGTGTTATGATGAAATGCTGATATGTGTGATTGTGGTCTGTGGACTGTGTTTGGCTGGGCTAAACTGCAATTACTGCAGATATCTGCAAGCTGTGACCAGCCATCGACATTCTCTTCTGCCATATACAATGGCTGTCCTTTTCTCATCTTAGGCTTTGCATCTGGGTGATGAATTAAGGAAGAACCAAGGACAGCTGCAGCATTAAGAATGAACCTGTCAGCCTGTGACAACTGCTGTCTGTAGCCCAGCCTATGATTCAATCATGGAGAAGCTTTTTGTTACAGAAAGGAGCGCATCTGATCATGATCCCAAGCTGACAAATTGAGTCTCTCACTGTCCATTTTAAATCTGCCTTTAATTTTAAATTCTTGAAGTAATAGTAGAGTGTTGTACCGTGTTAGCCATCGATGAATACAGAAAGTTTGGTGTTTAAATGATACCCTTTATCAGGCCAGTTTCTAGTCTTTCAGTGGCCCTATGCAAATGGGACCACCTGATGGCCAAGTAGTTGAGCGTGGGGGGGGGGGGTCTGGCGCTATCATAGTTGAGCAGGGGGGGGGGTGGAGTGTTGCTATTGTTCGGCCGGTCGAGTTTTTGAGCGGGGGGACCAAAGCCCCATCAAATGTAACTTACAGGAATTTATGTGTGCACACATTGCGATTCCCATGCGTTCGGAGGATGACCGAAAGCAAGCTGTGACCGCTCGCTGCCTGAATGCACAGGAATCTATACGTGTATGGCTAGCTTAAGAAATAGTCATCAGCTTTAACATTAGCATATAAATTGTATGCAGACTAAAACTGAGCCAATCAAGTAGAACATCTAAAAAAAATTTGGCATCACATTGACCATCTCTATGGAGGACATTAAGATGAACAAAGGCCTGACAGATCAAAATATTAAGGGTTTTTTTTTGCCAATGAGGAATTTTATACCCTTAAACAGATGGATCATTTAGCTTGTTATCAGTGTACTGCATATATGTTAGCATACGTGTGACATTATGCATGACATGAGTAGTATGCAAATTTTTGAATGAGGTATACAGGTTTTGGAGAAACATAAGCTGCTATTTAGAAGGGGCATTCACACTTGCACTTTCCAGGCTGCTGACTGCTACTTGTTTTTTTTACATCTGCTTTATATCATTCACTGTGTCCAACACAATGAATAGATTCTAATTCTCTTTTTACATTTTACACTGTAACCTAACTTTTGTTATGGCAAGGTTGCATTTAGCTTAGATTTCAGTTGATTTGGAACATTTCAGTCAGGTTGAAAATGTTAGAACTTCATATCTGTTTCTTACAAGTTAACAGGTAAATAAAAGGAATTCCTAAGAGTAATGGGGTAGAGGGGCAACAGCTCCTCCGATGTGTGAGCTGCGCAGCATCCTCCTAGAAGTGCCATCACACATTCTAAGTCTGTTAAATGTACTTCAATATCACAGTTTCCTTTTTCAGCCATGTTCATAGCATTGATATCTCTAAGCATCTATAATTCTAATTGCATTTTAATTAAATGCAGATACATATAAATATTTTGTTTCCAAGATTTCAGAGATGAAAAGATTGATATAGTGTAAATATGACAAGATGCTGCATTAACTAAACATGCAAGGATAGCAAGACTTCTGAACTCTATATATATATAAATAAACTGTAACATTTACACATGTCGATTCTTTAATCCTCCAAAGTATGTGTAATGAAATCTGGACACTTCTGAGATCCATATACATTATCCATACATTTAAAGGTGTGAAGAATACACACACAGTATGTGTTATTACCTTTCTTCTAGAACTAACTAGTTGCTATCTCTGCTGCATCAAATAGCAAATATATCCAGTGCTTGGTAGAGTGTGAATTGGGGAGAGCGTCCCCTTATCCCATGTAATAATGCTCAGCACCCAATGGCATGGCTGTACGATATTACTGATCCCCCTAGTACCTGTCTCCAGCTTAGTCATATTTTAAAAAAAACGATTAAAAGGAATATACAATGGGCTTTTTGATGTAGTCAGACACTTCCTTTCATCCCTACAACAACTAGAGTAGAGATGGTCAAATTTTAAATTTTGATAAGTTGATAGTAAATTTCATAGTAAGTTTCCACTTTGTCTTTTTCCCCTCATTCAGCGCGCCGACCCAACCTGTCCCATTCATCTGGATGGGAGCCACTGCTGAGCCAACAAAGTTGTGCTGATGAGTGGTGTGTCCATTGTCCAACCGAATAGAATGCGTTACCACCAATGCATGTTGGGCTATATAAGCAATTCTAGTGATAAGACTATGTTCAGTGGCTTTACATTTAACTCACAAATAAACTAGACAAAATTTTGCAACCATCTCTACAGCTGAGTTTGTCAACAAATCCATTCTTCTCAGTACAAAGTGACAACATGTTGAGTCATCATGTCCCCATTTCACCTTATAAATAATCAATGAGCTGTGTACACATTACAGGACATTGATACAGTAGTTTCATTGAAAAAATTCAGTCAGAGATTTAGCAATAAAAAATCTTTATCACTGCCATGTAACCTAAAATGGAAGCCATGAACTATTCATTGAGGACATAAAATGTAGAAATTATTACTTATACTACCATTTCACATAGCAAAAAAATTTGTTTTATTTATTTTAAAAAACCTGTTCAATTAAAATAACTTTCTAAGAAAATCTTTTTTTTTTTGCATACTTTTAAGCTCTGGTTGTTGTTTGAACCATACAAAAAACAGTGTCCATAACTTGACATTGTCTATGGTGAATCCTAATATTCTCATATTATCCTTACAACGTATAATTATGGAAGGTGCTATCTGATATGTCCTTGCATTATTTCATATATTATATGGTTGACTAGCTATTCTTCAGGTAACAAATAACCCATTTATTTCTGTAACTGGAAAACGAAGTGATAAAGAACAATAAATTAGTTATCTGAGGGAATTCCTTTTGTACATGTAAACAAAGGGTGCATTATATTTATACAATGGTGTCATTAGCTGGGATAGTAACAGCAAGGAATTGTGAAAACAAATTAATGTGGGATGACGATGGGTCAGAATTGAAGGTCACTGTCTATAACATCGGAAATATGTAGGAAGTGTATCATGAAGTCAAATTCATGCATGACATTAAATCCCAAACAGCTTTTCTCAACCTTTTCACCTTGGAGAAACCTTTTTTGGCAGATATCAGCGAAACCATGCTTACAATGCCTATATCTACAGCTCATGGTAAATCAACATTAGCAACATTACAGTAAGTTAAAAAGGTCAATAAAATATAGAATGTTGCGTTCAAGATTGTCAATGGCTAACACCAAAAAGCCCCATTTTATTTCTATGGGCAACAATTTCACCAACCAAACCAGACTTATCAGTTGCTTTTTCCCTGGAGTTGGTGATAACAGTGCATATCCAATAGTCTGTTTGAATTAGCCCTCTGTGGTTCTTTTTTTTTTATAGATAAAATACCTTGCACTGGAGCTAGAAACAACCAATAACAGTAGATGCGCATCATATAATTTTTCTTTTACTAATACACAACAATACAAAATAGATTACAGAAACTGGTATAAATGGGTATAAACTGGTATTAACTTTCCTGTAAGTCTATCTAGGGAGCTTTTGGATTACACCTCCCACTAGGGCCAGTACAGGGCATCTACTTCTCTGTAGTCTAGAAAGGTGCACTCTCTCACTCCACACTCTCTTGATATGTGAACTAAGTCTGAAGCTAGTGATCTAGACTCAAGTACTTAAAATTTCAGTGGAAGTGGCAGCTACATCATGATTACTACCCTTCGTCATTCTCCCTAGCAATGTATTTAGCAGTAATGTGTAGCTGACTTGCTGGAGGTTAGCCTGCACTGTGGAGGGTTCCGTCGCCATATGCCTGTATTGTAATAAAGGCAAAGGTGCCCCAGGTCCTCACATTCCTGGCATCAATAAATGTGTGGGGGGAGCAGATTACATTGTAATATGTTTATATTTCCCTACTGATTTTTGACACGGAATTTGGGAAATACCCATACCACACAGGAGGTTAAGCTCACTTTTTTAAGACCCTTTGAGGGAAACTACAGATTCCTACAAAAGTCCCATTCAAATTAAAAAAAATTGATCACTGAACTCTGCTAGATTCTCCATAAAAATAAACTAAATTCCCTGCTAAAGTACAAAAACCATAATTTGTGGTCCAGTCAAGGATTTAATATTGTTATGTACTGCTTTCTGTTACAAATCCAGGTCAAAGGAAAGCAAAGTGCTTGAGGGCACCAGGGTGTCCTATGTGAATGAATTATTTATCTAGTTTAAACCAATCTGTTATGTTATCCTTTCTTTATTTCATATCCTTGTTAATGTGATATTGGCACGAAAACTGTGAGCTACAAATAAACGTCGGAAGTTAATGGTGACCTTGGAAATGTTACATTGCCTTGGGTGCTGCCAGAAGTTAGAGCATGTCATTCTTATACATTTTTTAACTGGTACATTTTCCAAGCACTCAGTTCAATTGCTTCAGTGACAGCATAGCATTAAATAAATACTGTAAATGTTTCCAAGGAAGTCTTTAAACCAATTAATTAAAAATATGACCTTGACAAAATGTATTAAAATTCAGTTTAGAAAGAACTGCTGTTTTACTTTTGGGTAGCTGCTGGAGAGATAAACATGAACTTTCAGCCTAAAGCCAGCCATACACAGTCGGATTCCATGGCCGCTCGATCACCCATCCGATCGATTCCGACGATTCTGCCGGGAATCGGAGGTGTGATCGATCGGCCAATTAAGAGAATCCGATCGCTGCATACCACCTTGTCCAAGGGATTCCGGGACGATTCCGTGTCCGATTCCATCTCCGACTCCACCTCACAAATGGCAACTCCCCCTGATCTGTGCAGAATCAATCTGATGGAACCAACATGTTGGTTCTCTGTCAGATCCGATTCTGAGCCCCTGATCAATCGGATGCGATCAATCGGACAAGGTGGGCTGCACACGATTCCGGCACGATCGATTCGCGTGCACGCGCCCGGAATCGATCGTGCCGGAATCCGGTCGGAATCTGACCCGTGTATGGGGGCCTTAATAGTCAATTATGTGCAGTTGTCTGGGGTTCCTTTATTTAAATGAATTCCTCTGATTTCACTGAAAACTGTCAGCAGGTCAGTTAAAGCCCAATCTATTTTCTGATGGACATCCAGCACCATCAGTTCTTTACACCCCAGTCTTGCTGTCCCTGTTGCACCAATTGTATTCATTGGAGCTCAGTTTTTCAGTCATAGAGGCTCAGAATCATATGGTCACAGTCAATGACGCCGAAAATGCCACACCGGAAGGGATCAGCTAGCCTGCAGCGATGCAGAATTGCTGCGGGCTCGCAGAGGACTGGCACATTTGCCTGATCCCGATGTGGGCACAGTTTGTTTTATGAACAAACTTTACTGAACATGAAGGTTCGGACATAATGCCCAGGAGGTTAAAGCCATTTGTGCTGCCTACTATTCCAGTGTAGGTAAACCCTGTCCATTGTAAACATTCTCCAACCTTCAGTGCTAGAGATGGTCACATTTTTTCGACTAGCTGATTTTGTGAGTTGATTGCAAAGCCTCTGACCATGCTATCACTATATTGCTCTAGCATATGTAGCTTTTGCATAAATTAAGTTCAAAGCCAAAATATTGACTTGCGAATGTTTGACTTTAATTTGAAATTTATTTATGCAAAAACTATTTGTGTAACAGTAATACTTTCTATGTTGTCATATATCCGGAACCCTACTCCACATCTCCAGCACGTTTGGTGCTGCTACCATGTTCAGGGGCTTTGCAATTAACGCGTCTAACTAATTGAATTTTCAGAAACAAAAGTTGCCCAAGCTCTATCTATTGCCAGCCCTATTTTCAGCTGAATTGAACTCACTGTTGGTGATAAAAAGCTACCTTGATGGATATTCTTTGGGATGTTCTGTTATATCAAATGTGTAATACAGTATTGCAATAAAACTAGATATAATGGCAAATAAGTATCAACTGGGCTATTTAGTTAAGCCCCAGTTAAGCCCCCCATACACCACATACAATTACCATGCAATTTCTGTACAACCAACTTTTCTTCTACCAAAACCATGTAATAGGAGGACCTTTCTACACCTTCCAATCACTATGTATTCTATCAGGGAGGTCACTATACTACATAGTTGTTGGTAGGTCTCATGAAAGTTGTATGGAGGAATCTGAAGGTGTATGGGGGGCTTTACAGATACTCTCTATGTCCTAAGTGTTTAGACACCTGACCACACTAGTACCTCTGGTAACATGAATGAAGGATTACTTGGATAGTGCATCTTGTGTGTACAAAACCTTCTGTACTTATCTGCTTCAGTAAAGCAAGCATTTGTTTTTAAGAATTGTAGGCCTTTCTGATAGACCATAGGACACCTGTAGAGGGTTTGAGTGATCAACTTAAAAGCTTGAGTAGATACAGTGAGGTCTAGGTGAAACAAATACCAAATAAAATCAGTCTCCATGCAAAATTAGACATTTTATCTTTGCAGCCATCAGAAGCTGACCATTAGAATAAAGCCTAAAATGATACAAGACACGCTACTTTATCCTTCAAATATCTCTCTTCACAGCATGCGGCCTAACAAGACATAAGCCCAAAGCCGCACAGTGCTTAACTGACTGCTGTGAACTGTGTGACAAGACTAGAGGATTAAATAATAGCATGGTAGAAAGTTATTCTTATGTTGGGGAAGCAGTGTCTGTAGATGGGCATAAAGATGAACAGCCATAGCCAGGTTCTTATCAAATAATGCTTCCTGAGCGCTACCACATTAACGGCTTTTATAGGCAAAAATACCCTGCGTTAGGGGAGTGATTGCACACAACAAATAATACATCTAGCTTAATCTGTGGTGGGAGGTCAGGAAGTTGGCTTAATATGGGGAAATAGTGAAAAAAAAAAGGAGAAAATAATTGAATTGAATCTATAGCCATGTTTTAAATTATTGGGCTACTGACAGTAAATCTTCATATTAGATAGTATGGATAGACCTAAATGAGGATAATTTGTAGACCTAAAGGAGGAGGATTTGTTATATAGCTTTTTTGTTTCAAGCTACTAATTAAAAGGTAGCTATGTATTTGTGTATAACAATGCCAAACAGTTTTAGAATTGAGACACCATTTTTAATGTCATGTTGATGGTCTTCAGGATGAAACTACAGCCTAAAGGTGGGTTTACACATGTAGATTTAGTTTAGTAGTTTTGTTCATTCAACTGCCGATTCGATTCTATGATAAATTTTTTTGTCGAACATCATTCGTCCATTTATTGAATATAACATTAGATTTTTTTGTTCATTCGTCCCGATATCGAATGAAAATACATTCAGAATTACTACGACCGATAAAACTTTACCAACATGTTCGATGACCTTTTAAACGATTTTTTGTTCGAAATTGAACTAAATGTATCCATCAAACAAATTGGCCATTCTAGATTTTTGTTCAATCAACCAAAAAATCGTTCGTACTTCATTGATTGGACGAAAAAATCTACAGGTGTAAACCCACCTTTAGGGCCATATCTGGCACAGCCTATTATTCTGGTCTATTGTTTCCTTTGTGACAAGATGCTCTGGCCAAGGTGAAAACAGACCGAAATTTACAGAAATATGGCACAAATGGGAAAGAAATGTAGGCTTATTATGTGTGAATGGGAATTTTTTGTTAATTTAAAAATTTTTTTAATTGTAATTGTTTATATATTTTTTTAAATATTTTTTATTAACTTTTTAAACTTCCGTCTTAATTAAGTAAGGCTCAATTCACAATGTCCTTTTCAAGGTAGCTGGCAGTTACAAAAAAAACACCCCCATATAATCTTAAGGGGCAACTGTCATGAGAACTTGCTTTCTTTAGGCAGTGGCTCATCTGTCAAATTAAGCAACACATTGTGGTCCAGAAGTCAGAAAGTTTGCCCACCCCTGTTCTAGGCTAACATATACTCTTCATACAAATTCTACAGGTCTCTAAACAAGTTTAAGTGATATTGTTAACATACCAATTTATACATTTGAAAACAACAAAAGTTGCACCCTGAATGTTCCAATATGGAACATCAGCCCAAAAAGGGGACTTTACCACCAATGTAAATATTTTTACCACAAAGTCACATATTAGCAGTGAAAGTATGTTTAGTTTATTATAGGGTTGCACAGAAGTATAGAATGTTAGTATCCTTGCACTTGTCTCAACACGTTTTGCAGCAACAAGCCACTCCTTCAGGAGATTTCGCAAGGGAAGCCACTGTGTAAGGAAAATAACCACATAACATATATATAGAGAGAGCCCATTGTGAAACATGGTTAAATAATTGTATAATAAATAATCGGTATCTAGGTACCTGATACTCTAAAGGCAGATGTTCCATATTGGAACATTCAGGGTGCACGCTTTCTAAAAAATTATAAATTTATATCAAAAGAAGAGTGTACGGAAATTGGGAAAGTAAAACACAGTTAACCCTAGTTATCCTGGTTCATAAAAAAAAGCTTTACAAAGAGATATAATGATAAACAAATAGAAGTACTGCATACTGAATAAACAGTTCCCACTTCCATTGCCAGGAATGCAAATTGAAGCCAATAAATATAATTCAGCAAAGTGTGAAACTTACATATGTGTGCCGTGGGGGGCTACTGCCCAATAAAATTTACATATCGGTGTTTTAAAGTGGTTATTTTAGCACAGAAAAAAGTGACAAATATATTGGACTGGTATCTATGGTTAACTGCAGAATGTATAGTGATTTATTAGAAAAAAATTTGGACATCTAGAGAACATGGTGATTTAATTATCAGACATACTTAGGTTTAACATTTCTAATTTCAACAAATGTACACATGATGAACATGTAATAAGATGACATATATAAACATGTCAGCAAAGACATATACAAATGAAAGTAATATCCAACACATTTTGGGAGCTCAGAATGCCCCCTTCATCAAGGTTATGAAAAAAACAGAGCAATGTAGAACAGGCCTTTAAAAATGGATCATCACCAATAATACCAATCAATACCAATACCAATTCATTATTTAAGAAGGGAGATTTTATTTGCATTTACTCATTAATAAAACCAATTTATTGGTGTTTTAGAGTTCTGTATCTTGACAATACACACTTAGAGCTAGGAACTTAGGTCTAAAAGCAGTCTTTCCATGAGTTTTGTTTTAAAGTAAAGACCGCAATATAGAGGTCTAGGGCTACAGGGTTTTGACCCCATCACCCAGTTTCCAGGAAAGACAAACAGGTGGGCTTTTGGCAAGTAAGTCTTTGCTGTTACACTCATGAATCATGCAGTTACTACAAGTTATTAAAAATATCACAGATTTTCACTCTTGGTCTAGGTTAGAGATTCACAAAATTCATTTTTCCACTAAGGACAGAGAGGTGAGATACCAATCAGGTTCTGTATATGAGGCCAGCTAATTCTGCAGCAATTCTGGTCAGCAATACTCATTGAGGACCACAGAGAACAGCAAAAACGCAATTAGGATAATTGGGATCAATATGGGAACTATTCTTCCTCAGCATGTATACATGACTTCTCGCTCATGAACCAGTACACATAGAATAGTCTCTCCATTAAGCAATGGAGCAATAAAACCCCACAAATATCAAAGGGGTATGAATAAACACCCTGTCTGAATAAGTCTGAATTTAACCCATTGCAGGTAGTGTCTTCTCATGATACATTACCTAAAAAAATTGATACTCAATGACTTAATGATTTGAGCCTTATTTAATGATTATTCTTTTAAACCTTGAATACTAAAAAAAAAAAAAGAAAAAAACCCCTTAGTTTTGTGTATGAACTAAAACAAAGATTTCCAGGTATGTACAATATAATATATTAATATGGAACAGACACAAGCTTCCTAAAAACATATAGAAGAGAACATTTAGGGGACCATGATGCTCTCTAATGGCGCTGTATCTCAGCAAGTATTTGGAAAATTCTCAATTCATATTTTATTCCAGTGACTATCTGAAATAAGGGAAACTCTCTCACTTCCATTGCTGGTAAAAACTAACATAAATAGAGAGGGCAAATCTCCCCTGCAAGAACACAGACAGCAATACAATATTGACAGGGCCTGATATAGCTACTGTGTTTCCCCAAAAATAAGACAGTGTTCCTAAAGATGCCCTACGTCCTATTTTCGGGGGTCTTTTTCCATTAAGAAGAATACAGCACTGGGGTATCAGGGTGGGAGGGATAACTTAAAATTACATGGGGGGGATCAGAGGGGGGAATCAAAATGGCACAGGAGACTCAGAAGGGGGATTACCATTTTAGTAACCCCTTCTGATCTTCCTGTGTCATTTTGATTGCCCCCTCTGATCCCCCCTCTCCAGAGTTACAGTACTGTATCTTGAGTGGTGCCTCTTTTTTTGGGGGATGCCTTATTTTCGAGGAAACAGGGTAGCAATGCATATCACATTAAAAATTATTTACCAGGAGAATGGACCTCTTATTCCTTCCATGATAGGTACCCACAGCCAGAAATCCCCAAAAGGTTTTTGGTAATTTAACCAAAATATCAGGTTTAACAGTGCTGGCTTAATTCTTTTAGTTGTTTTGTGCTACCAAACCAGACTTTCTTTAATAGTTACTGTCACTATTTGAAAACTCCAAAATTCGAGTAAGTCTATTAAACTAGGTATGTATCATATCATTTTTTGTTTTATAATGGGACTGAGTTTAATGTGTTTATTATTCCCACTGGGTGGATCTCCAATCACTTTCTATCCCAGCAACTTGAGCCCCCCATACACCTTTAAATCCCTCCATACAATTTCCTTTAGATCTACCAACAACTATGTAGTGCTGGGTCCTCCCTGATAGAATACATAGTGATTGGAAGGGTTAGAACGCTCTTCATATTGCCTTAACTCTCCCAGCACTAGAGTATTGTGAAATCTCTTCTATGGTAACCCAGATCCTCCACTGTACCCAAAACATGCAAATAAATAAGCATAATGTAAGATTTAGGAAATAGAGGTCATACATGATATATCTGTTTTGTGATACATGATGCTCGGTGAGTGAGTAGAGATTTGCACCCCATGGTTTTTAGAGAAGGGATTGGTGACATCACACACCTTGTGCCCAACAAACAAGCACCTTGGCATCCAAGCTAAACTGATAATAATAAAAAATGATTTACAAAGCTTAGTGGACGTTTGATAGAATATCTTTTTCATACAAAGCCCTTATTTACTATTATGTACAGTAGTGTATGGAAGTGTAAGCATATAAATCTAAAATTCATTTAAACCTTTAAAATATACAGATGAGATGCATAAATGACTTTGTTGTTTTACCTGGCAATGTATTCGCACTTGTGCCTATCCATTCCTACAATTTACATAACCCTTCCCCCTGTCTAGAAGGGGCTGTGACTTGATCTTTATATAATGTGGTCTCTCAATAAAGGTCACCTTACTCACCCTGTGACAGGACAGTGAAAAAAAAAGCAGCACACTGATTTACTCATTTCTTTCTCAGTCTGCTCTCTCCTCCTATCAGCATATTCCTTACACTGCAGATCTCCTGATTGGCTGCTTGTGCTGCTCCTCCTTACCCCTGTTAGCGAGGCTGCACAGACCTTACATAAATAATAGAACACTTTTAGTAGTGCTGGGGGGAAAAAGCACAGGTTTCTATTGTGTTATTCCCTGCACATAGTTAACATGTCAGAACAATAAGTAGATTTTTTTTTTGTTATCACTGTACTCCAAGGTAACTTGTCTTAAAATGTAAGATTATAGGGAAAACAATAAAAAACGTACATAATTCTGCCCCACTAAGAGGGAGGGGCCTTGGGAAATAAAATTGTAAAACAAGATAAATAAAAAGGACTTACTTTCAAAATCTCTTTCATCTCCAGGACTTAATCCACTTGGGGAGACTGACGAAGCCACAGAAGACTTGGTGAAGATACCACTGATGAACTTGAGCATCTTCCTGTCCCTAGCTGCTGAAGACCTGGCCTTGTCCCCAGTAGGAGATGCTCCTTCACGGGACTTCTTGAGATCTTCAGGTTGTAGATCAAGGTCACTATTGTCCACTGTCTTACTTTTTCCCTTTCTAAAAGCTTTGGGGTCACATGATGATGGAGATAACAGGTTTTTACCACCCCCAAGTTTAGGAGTCTCTGCTCTTGGACTACTCTTTGAGGATGACTTTGAGCGACTTTTACCACCTTCATTTTCAGGCCAGGACAGTCTGTTGGAGCCACTTTTTTGGCTAAGACTTTTTTCACGAGGCTCAGATTTCTCCACTTGACTTTTAGAGGCCTTGGTGAGTTTGAGAATCCTACTACCTTTTTCTTTACATGGCGTTAACAGAACAGGAGCTATCTTCACTTGTTCGGGAGGCCCAGACAATGCTGTTACTCCAATAATAGGAGTTCCTGGAGCTTTGGTCTTGTTGTCCACTTGGGGGACAGCCTTCAGAGATTCCCCAGATCTGTCTGGACTGATTGAGAGTGACACAGTCACTGGTGCCTCGCGATATGGTGTTCCAGGCTGGCAGGGTACAGGCAGCAGTGGACTGGATGGAGAGCTGAAGGAATACCGAGGCCCAGAAAAAAAGGTAGGGCTTGAGTGCTGTCTAGGGCTTCCACTAATCCGGCTAGGAGAATTCTGAAGAAAATAGTCAGAAGTGACACTAGTACTGATCCACATAGCATTCTGTCTGTGGAATAGCCTTTCATGCCGTTTGCTCTTTCCAGGATCATCGCTGTCTGGGGTGAGATCCCCTTCATCTTGCAATAAGGTGGATACATCTCCACAAGGTGAAAGAGACACAACAAGCAAAGATTCTGGAGGCTTTTGTGTAGATGATTTTAGCTTACTAGGACTTGAAGTTTTGTTTTCGATTAAGGTGACAGGCCTATCACTTGTTGCTTTGGCACCAGGAGATTTAGTCCCAATATTTTGTGCTCTGGCCCCTGGATATGTTCCTGTGCCAGTCACTGGAGGTTTTGTAGCAGAAGAAGGTTTGTTTCGTGGGGCTGGTGTTGGCATAGTGTCAATAGATAAAGTTGCAGGTTTAGAAGCTATACTTGGTGCTTTTACTGGTGTCACAGTTGTTGCTCCAGTAGGTAGGGTTTTGGATGCAGTAACAGGTGGTTTTGCTCCAGGGTATGTCCCAGTATCTCCACTTTTTGTTCTGTCACCTACTGTTTTGCTTCCTGTAGAATCTTCACTACCTGCCCCTGTATTTGCACCCTTAGCTCCTCTTGCGGCAGTTCTGGCAGCAATTATTTTGGCCTCGCTAGGCTTTGCAGCAATTACAGGGGCTCCCCCAGATCGAGATGCAGAAAACAATGCCGATGCAGTGCGTGCTGCACTTATTGGAGGGGCAGTAACACGGGGTATGCTGGATGACACTGTACAAGGTTTTTCAAGATTTTCCGAAACTTTGATAGGCTTTTCTGTAGTATCTGGTAAAGCACTTGTGTGTGGTGGGGAGTCAGATGATACAGCTGGTACCTTTATTGCCTTTAAACTGCGCCGGGTAATTCTAGATTCAGTAACCGGTTTCTCAGGACTGACACCCTCAGTAAATCTAGAACCAGACACTGCTGTTAAAGGAGTGGATATGAAATCCCTGGACGATTCAGTGTCCAGTGCTGGTCGTCTGATAAGAGATCCTCGAATTACCCGCACTTCACCAAATCGAAATTCCCTTTGACTAAATGGCACGGGAGCACTGGCTGTTCTGGTGTCTTTCATTGCTGGTGCTGAAGCCCCTGAAGGTTTAGTATTTTGCGCAGGGTCTCCACTGCTGGACACACCTGCGCGCTTATCTCCCTGTACTGAAGCTGAATTACTGGCTGTTTGAGAACTCTTTACATCCTGTTTTTGAGTTGTTGACCCTGTGTCCTTATCAGTTGGTGCTGGTACTGGAATACTGGATGCCATAGTACTACTTTTTACCTCTTTGAGGTCTGAAGGTCTAGGTTTCCCAGTGGTTTCTAATGTTTCAGATGGAGATGGTTTCTTTGCTGCACATTCTGCACTGGACACTGGCAGTTCTTGTGATGAGGGGCCTACAATGCTTGATGTTTTAAAGACCATTTCAGTTTCTGTAGTGCCATTGGTAGTAGCTGAGGCATCTCCTTCTACTGGCAGTAAAGAAGGTGGACAGCTTTTGTGTTTGATCGCTGAGGTGCTGGAAATTCCTGTGGCCTTCTCTCTAAGCACTGAAGCAGTACTGTGTGCAGGTTCTTCTTGCTTTTGAACCAATTGTTGAGCTTCAGATGGGACAGGTTTTGTAGGAACTGGTGGTGGTCCATCATTGGTATCTGAAGTCACCTTTTCTGTAGAACCTGTCTCTGCTCTGCTGTTAGTCACAGTTGAACTGGCTTCTGTGGTGAACTTTTCTTTTCCTGCACCTACCCCGGAACCAGAAGTGGGCCCTCCCCACGCCCAGACATCAGAAAATTCCCTATCCAATGATAGGCAATGGGCCAGTCCAGGGGTGCTTCCAAGAGAGGGGGTGTCATGTCGTCGGTATACCTCGGTGCTCTCTGCTTTCTTGTCCTCTCCTACGGCCTCTAGTTTGACAAGGGTCAGTGAAATGTGGTAGGTGGTCCTGCGCTGGAGGGTGGCTCCTCTGCTCATGGGTCCCCTGAGTGAGCAGCTTGCAAGGATAGCACGGGCTGCAGAATAGTCTGCCTGATCAAAGACGTTGCTGGTTTATAATCAGCTCAGCACATCCATCATCTGATGGACCACCTTCTCTTCGCACAGGTGTCCCCACAACATATATCCGATGCACCGACACAAAGCACACACCCAGAAATGACAGTCACCAGCTATCTGCAAATAATGCACAGCAACAGAAGGAGACAGCAACCGTTCAGAGGTGAGACCTCATTGTTGAAGAGCATCACTGCACTGGCTCAGTACTGCAGAAGGCACTGATGCTGCTGCTTCCGACAGCTCCTTTGTAATTCAGTCCCATTGTTTTCCAGGTGAAATGTTGGGTGGCCAGGTGACACCATAATCTTCTGTGTCCTCAGCTGGAACAAGATGCTTGCAGTCCCTTCAATGCAGCAGCAGCAGCCCCTGAATTACATGAAGAATATCAGGTTCCAGTGATTGGAGACAGTCTTGTCACAGATATCCATTCACAGGGACACAGCCAGCTATTCTTCTGCCTCCTCCAGCATTCGAGCTGCCGTTTAAATGAGCACTTCAATTTCGCATCTCATAGGAAGAGTTTGTAAAGGAGGGGGCTAGGAAGTGGTGTAATCGCAGAATAATATGCCACCCAAGCGTGTTATAAAGACTAGCAGGACTCACTATTCATGGTATAGGAATAGGAGGAGCTGTGATTGCTGCTCTACACCCACACTAGAACCTGGGAACTCAGGATTGTGTGATTTATAGATCAGCACAAAAAAATCTCATTAGCACACATGTGGAACAAGTACATTGTAGACCATTAAAAAAAATGACTGTAATTTCAGCATAATTCAATTTGGCTGGAGCACTCATCGTCAAATCTCACTCTACATTCATAGATACCTACTAATATCTATATTATCATCCATGTTTATTTTTGAAATGTGATATATTACAAAAATAAAGCGTGTAACTGTAGCATAATATAAAATCTGGCAGGGCTTGATGAGACTTATAGTTCCTCAGAGACTGTAGCTTTGCAAATCACCAAAGGCTAAGTTTAAACCATGGGGCACATCGGTCCTGCAATTGCTTCACTGAATAAAATATGTTTTTCATAAGCAATGCTTATTTTAAAATTATCCCTTCTTATTCTATGTAACCCATTTTATAAATAGAGAGAAAATGTCCTAAAAGTTAAAATGATATTCCTTATGAATGTAAGCATCTTACATCTTCTGTAACTAAGAACAATCTGTCATGCGAAATGGGGTAGGGGGGTGGAGATGAGTGAGCAGTACCCTGCTGCTTACTCTGGCATAGGAAACAGACTGGGGAACAACACCAGTAGCCATCTGATCTCATGTTAGATTTGAGAAGACCACAAGGGGTGATATTGATAACGAATTTCATTTGCAATGTAACCAAAATCATTAAGTATGTCATTTAAAGGAGGATTGACCAAAATAACCAAATCAACAAGATAATGCAAGCTCTAACCTCTGGGCAGTACATAATGAAACCACTAGATGGCGCATGTCTGTAAAGCACTGCAAAGCCTTTGACTTTTACCCCACACTATATGCTGCTGCATTTTACAGCAGGTGTTCTTTGGATCTGTGACCCGTAAGTGACGCTGCAAAGTGTCACTTCCGGCAAGATCAGGTAAGTGTAATGTGCCCCCCCTCCAATTTACCCACCCTTCTTATGATGATGATATGCAGGGTGGAAAGTTAGGTGGAAGAGTAATGCCCTATCCCTTCTAATTAAGAGGAGAGGCATTACTTCTTATCCCACTTGTGAGGGGTCCCGATCCACAGGTTGAGAACCACTGTTTTAGGGGATTCATGTCCATTAAAAGAACCACACATAGTACTAGACCAGGAGCGGGCAAACTTTTTGACAGAAGGGCTGCATAAAGAACCTGTAAGGACCGCTCAAGTCCTCCCAGCCGGGGTGGAAAATTTAAAAATGTATAAATTGGTTAAAAAAAGTAAAAATCATACTAATTACCAGGGAGGTTAAACAAGAAAATATATATATATAAAACATGAGGCTTTGGATAATAATTCTAAGGAAACTACAGCCTCCAGCAGAACCTTTATAATCATCCTCTAAGCATTATCTCCATTTATTGCAGGGAATGAGCGGAGGGGAGCCAGAGTGTCATGAAACCAAGGTGACAAAGGGGTGAATTAAAATACTAAAAGGCCAGATATGGCCCTGGTCCTTGGTTTGCCTATGCCTGTACTAGACCATGTACATGAAAAGCCAGTAATGGTAATAGGAGTGCAGAGTCTGACACTTCCATCCATCAATAGTATTAGCTGTAGGAGGCACCACCATGAACACATTGGGCTGTATGGACCAGGCAAGGGTTAATACATGCACCTCTCAAATCTGAATGGAAATCAAGTGATGCTGAAACCTGACAGACTTTTCTGTTTTCTTAATTTTACCTCTTTATTCCGTCGCTATGGCAACCAGAGTGCTGAAAGTGTTGCAAACAGCAGGAATAATTAAACATGGGGTGTTACACACTGTAACGGGAGAAATCCGTGGCAGACAATCTAGACTGGGATTCGGAATAGAGAGGATATCTCATGGATACATAGCCAGGTACCAGACAGGGTCATCTGTCTCTTTGGGTTACCCCCAAAATAATTCCAGTTATCCTGAACATTCACAGAGTTCTGCATATATTATGTTTAATTATCATATTGACAGCCATGTGCCTGGGTTTTGTAGAAATATCAATTGTTGTTGACATATTGTCCATCCAGTTCTTAGATATACACAGCTCTACCATAGAGCTCATCTAGCAAGGCAGACATTTGTCTTTCCCCCAGTCAGTGAACTGAAAGTGAAAATAGAAAGAGAGGATTGCAACTATTTTCTCCCTGTCACACTGCTTTTCCCTAATAACTGCATGCTCATTAACAGAACATTAGCACAACTGATTGGCCACTTATGTTACCTAACCCTCTTCCAGTATGAGTTTTGCTGTACAGTGGAAAGTGATCTAATTCAAGTATTGCACATATTTACATTAAACGAATATGTTACACATTGTACATAAAGGTAATATGCTAATAATGTCCATTATTCCACATCTGCTTAGGTTGAAGGAGATCTCAAGATTTACTCTTATATTTTTCTTAGGACGGAGTTATGAGAGAGGAGCCTCCATCCAAGTTATTACCCTGCAGGACAGCTGGAGGAATTAATATGGAAATTGCTCGAGTTGAGGGCTTTTTGATTCCTTTCATCCCTTCTCACCATAACCTTCACGGGTACTTCTCATTACCGATTAAGTAATCCAATCAGGTTCTCCAGGTTAAAATGTTCCATGTGTCCATGCTTAATATTAAAGCTACATACGTCCTTAATGCACAGACTTCTACAGGTAATATTCACTCAGCTAATACAAATGACTTTCCAAATGACATAAAAATATAAAAATATAGGGGTGCAGGTATGCTGTGAGAAAGATATTCACAGGGTGAAGGTGAGCTATGGACAAGTGACCTCTGCACTCTGTGTGTAATATAACCGACTCCAAAACTCTGTGTTACATACAACTGACCTCTGCACTGTGATTAAAATACAGCTTATTCCTACATTCTGGGTTACACATAACTGACCTCTGCACGCTGGGTTTAATACAACTGCCCCCTACATTCTGTTATATACAACTGATCTCTGCACTCTGGGTTACATACGGCTGACCTCTGCTCTCTGGTTTACATAAAACTGACCTCTGCAATCTGCATTACATACAGCTGACCTCTGCACTCTGGGTTTAATACAACTGACCCCTACACTCTGTGTTACATACAGCTGACCTCTGCACTCTCGTTTACATAAAACTGACCACTGCATTCTGCATTACATACAGCTGACCCCTGCATTCTGCATTACATACAGCTGACCTCTGCACTCTATGTTACATACAGCTGACTCCTGCACTCTGGGTTAAATACAGCTGGCCCCTGCATTCTGCATTACATACAGCTGACCTCTGCACTCTGTGTTACATACAGCTTACTCCTGCACTCTGGGTAACATACAGCTTACTCCTGCACTCTGGGTAACATACAGCTGACCCCTGCACTCTGGGTAACATACAACTGACTCCTGCACTCTAGGTAACATACAGCTGACTCCTGCACTCTGGGTAACATACAGCTGACTCCAGCACTCTGGGTAACATACAGCTGACTCCTGCACTCTGGGTAACATACAACTGACTGCTGCACTCTGGGTAACATACAACTGACTGCTGCACTCTGGGTTGCATACAGCTGACTCCTGCACTCTGGGTTGCATACAACAGACCTCTGCACTCAGTGTTACATACAGCTCACTCCTGCACTCTGGGTAACATACAGCTGACTCCTGCACTCTGGGTTACATACAACTGACTCCTGCACTCTGGGTTACATACAACTGACTCCTGCACTCTGGGTAACATACAGCATACATTTAGACTCTGGCTTTAGTGCACTCTGAGATACCTCGTACAGACCTCAGTATTTTTCCTGGCCTTTGAACTCTGTGTTACATACTACCCAATGCTGCGGCCTATATTACAAACCGCTGAAGCATGCATTGTACATAAAACTACTTACGATACATACATACCCACTACTGACACCTGCAATCTACATCAGATACCATTGACCTCCACTATGGTACATGCTACTAACATGTTATAATATAAACTACTGAGCTACATACCCTGGTACATACACCTGACCTTAAAACTGCATACTATTAACCCATGCACACTATGCTACATTACACTGCTGGAATATACAGAAAGCACAGGCCATACTGTTTTCTGACAAATGAGTAACATTGCAGCCAGGTCATAGAAATGATCTGACATCTCATGGGACATTATAAGAACTGTTATATAATAATGTGTATTTACACCTCCCCCTGCTCTGTCAATTATTCTCTGGTCAGACATTCATTATTTTCTCTACTAATCATTTTAAACACCAAGAAGATAATAAATGTAGAAAGTCAATTCTAAAATCTTACAATATTCAAACAATCACAAATAAATAATGCAGCGCATTTGAAGTCGGCTTGTTTCAGGTAAGTCATTTCAAGGCGCTTTACTGAGAAGGAACATCTGCTGAACATCTGGCAAGTAACTACAGCCCAACACATGTTCAAACGCCACAACCATACACATATTAGTGTTGACTGGAGATGCTTCTGTTTATCTTAAGGAGAGTGTCTTGTATTCAAATCATAGTTGAAAGGGCCAATAATTCTCTTTTGAAGCTGTCTATATAAAGATGAATGTATCCATATGCAGTGGTGTTTTAGACATAGGTGTCATTTTGGTGGTGCTGGCATAATGGGCATGTAAAAAAAACCCAGTAACAACCAGCCCCTAGACAGACAGGCCAGGACCCCCCCCCCCCCCCTGTCTGTATACAATACAGAAGTTTTTGAAGATTCTAGAACTACCTACAGTGAGAAATAGAGAAAATCTCTTAATCTGGCCATAGACGTGTAGATTTCTCAGAGAACGATCATGTATGCAATCATCACATATGTTTGAGTCTCCAATTATAAGCCATACATCGATCGAAAAGTGCCCCATGTTCGGGATCCGATTTATCACCGATTTATGCACCTGATCGATCAGAAACTTAATTAAAGATCGGCTACAAAAAAAAAATGCGATCAGAAATGATGCAAGTGGGATGAGGCCTGTAGGGTCGTTTGAAAGGGCAGATCTTAAGGTCTCCAATAACATCCTTCTATTTCTAATGAACCAAAAAAACGGGCATGTCCGATCACTGCCCAATACATTTTTCATACAATTTTTACATTTGTGAACGATCATCATACGTTCAGAAAGTGTACGAAAAATCTAAGCAACTATGGTCAGCTTTACTCTTATATTTTTTAATTGATATGCTCTCAATAGTACTCAATTATAAGTACTCTCATTATTACTGCCCTGTACAGTAGCTGACATATGCAGAATTGTCCTATATATGACATTGTGAATCTTAAAAACACAAGCTCTCAATGTTTGGGCTTTATCAAACTATGTGTGCTTTCAACACGCACTACAAAATGCAAGTAATGTTTTTGGCTGTATTTGCATTTCCAATTAAAGTAATTAGGACTGTAATTAAAAAGGGCATCGCACAACGCAGCACATAAGTTGGAAGGGTAACATAGATTCCCTACATGTGGATCAAACACCTTGTGCTTTTCTGAAAAAGTTGTGCAACACATAGTGTGGACGGCCCTATGAACCCACAACAGTGGTGAACCCAAAACCCATGTTATACATTGCGTATGTTTCGCCATATAAGACACACTTTTTCACCCCCTAAATTGGGGGCAAAAAATGCCCGCATCTTATAGGCCGAATGCGCGACCCCTGTGGCCACTCGGCCGCCGGTGGTCGCACCTTGGCTTCCCGCAAGCTTTCCCGGCACGAAGATTAGCCGGGGAGCAGGAGAAGCTGTCAGATGTAAGATGCCGGCCGATGTCCGGCTCTCCAATCTGAACTGTGTATTTGCCTATGCCAGCAGAGATCAAAGTTCTGCTGTCATAGGCAATGAAGAAAGGGATCTAGATGATCATCTATACCTCTCTCCTCCAAAGTAACTGCAACATTGGCATTGGAGACTGAGAGCGGAGAGAGAAGGAGACAGCCTGGCCCCCCCTTCCTCCTGCAGATCAGTGTAGAGATTACATGTTCATGAGAGTGTACTGCTGCTAGTGACACCTGCTGGCTGAATTGAATATTGCATTCACTGCGTCTTATGGGCCGGAGCGTCTTATACGGCGAAAAATACGGTATCTACCTTAAAACAGGGGCAGCAATCTGCTAGCAACCTGCGTGTTGCTTTTTGTTTTTTTACATCTATCACTCAAACACTCAATGCTACTTACAATGCTGAACTTCAAAGAGAATTATGAGAAGCTAAAAAACCAACAAGCCTTTGATCCAAAGTTATGGAAAGTGTTTGCTTCTGTCTTCAGAGAATAGAGACTATTTTATTACATGTAAACGTATGGATTTTAAAAAAAGTAGTACAATGTAAAACTAAACCAGGCAAACATGTTTCACTAGAAATGGAAAAGCTCAGAATCCCTGCTTGCTCATTTATGCTTCCTAAGGATATTTACCATCTCTTCCTGTCCTACTGATATTTTGCCCAACAGGTCGTAAGAATTAGGCTATGTTTCCACAGTGTCCATAAGTCCACCAAGGTCCCTCCGTATAACGCATCTATGATGCGTTAGGACATCTGTGGACATGCATTCAGGCATGCATTACAGACAAAGGGACTCTTTCTGAAGTGATGTTGTGTCTTTTTTTATGGGAAAGCGGTAAATGGTCCATTACCAGTGGATACCCATCTGCTGGTAATCCATCATTTCATTGCCTATGGGTGTGTTAGCACACCCATACTTGCGTTGGGCTCTGTTGCATTAATGTAAAATATAGCAAGCTATGTAAATTTTATTGCAAGGGAGCACAACACATTACATGAACATGTGGAAACATGCTCATTGATTGTAATTTGATGTCAAACGGCAGGGGTTTTGACTTTGTGGAAACATAGTCTTACACTCCAACAGCAACACCGATGTAAATAAAAACAAATTTCTGTCATTAATTTAGAAATTAGAAACCCACATAGAGATTATTATATCTGTGTTACTGCCACACATTTGTATTTCCTGTATAGTGAAACCATCGATAGCAACCATATTGACAGGAAGTATGGACAAATATATGTAACCTACCTCATGTCCTGGCAGGAGTTCAAGGCATGTTTTTTTTCTCTCTAATCTCACTGTGCTTGGCCTAAGCATTTTAATTATTGCATTTAGTCTGCAGATTGACACCCCCTAAAATGGCTTGTACATTAGGGGCATTTAATACAAATACAACAGCAGGGGGTGTATGCAGATACCAGCGCTGTGATCTAGAGAGTTTCTCCTTACCTAACCTGAAAAAGTACAAAA
Organism: Ptychadena robeensis; assembly: GCA_036250615.1. NCBI lineage: Eukaryota > Metazoa > Chordata > Amphibia > Anura > Ptychadenidae > Ptychadena > Ptychadena robeensis. The sequence continues at coordinate 39,347,978 of CM070033.1, read as the reverse complement.
TTAATCACTGGGAGGTTGAACAAGGGTCCATCAACCCAGATTTATACATTCCCCCTGAGGGTATCAGGGGCTAGGGGACTTTAAAAGCTCCAATGAATGGGTAACATGTATCACAGGTAGATATATAAACAAGTATTGACATTTATTAGGTTAAAAACAACAGCAGATTGGGCCATAGGCCCTGAGAGCGATGACAGGCTCCATGCTCAATTTACAAACACAACAAATACAGAGAAACAATAAGAAAAATGATCAAGCCAGATCCGGTATGGTCCAAAGTATACATAGAAACAAAGCACCGCTTCCAACTTGACGTACGTTTCGTTTTTTAAGAAAAAACTTCTTCAGGGGTACATGAGGGGGTGCTTCGTAATATGGAGCCACATTGAGTTAGTCGGGCCAGGTTGGGTTTAACCACTTAGGGCCAAGTACGCGCTCCTGCCGGGGAACGAGGGATCAAGGGAGCACCAAGTGTACCATGGAGTACAGGTAGATTCCGTTATCAGGTATAGAGGCCAATGGGTGCTGTCTTTGAGGTAAACAATGGTAGGTATACGGTACTCGGGTGTCCGCAGGGCAGGCTGCAGATCCATACCGAATCTGGCTTGATAATTTTTCTTATTGTTTCTCTGTATTTGTTGTGTTTGTAAATTGAGCATGGAGCCTGTCATCGCTCTCAGGGCCTACGGCCCAATCTGCTGTTGTTTTTAACCTAATAAATGTCAATACTTGTTTATATATCTACCTGTGATACATGTTACCCATCCATTGGAGCCTTTAAAGTCCCCTAGCCCCTGATACCCTCAGGGGGAATGTATAAATCTGGGTTGATGGACCCTCGTTCAACCTCCCAGTGATTTATTTTGTATTGTTTTTGGGATGTTGGCTCCCCGCCTGTTGAATAGCATTCTTTGTTTCTAACCTGAAAAAGTAGCCACAAAACAAGTTGCAAAATGCGTTACATTCTTATAATATGAATCAATAAAATATACTTGAAACTTCAAACCTTGGGCACTTCAACTAGCATTTCGTGGGCTACTTTTTCATGGCCATTTTCACACCAAGCAGTGCCCCACCAACCTTCCCACCCAGGATTAAGCAACTATAATTTATAATATGTGTTAGCCTTTACTTTTAGGAATTTTCCCCATCCTGGTAGCTCCTTTGACTAACCATGATCTTTCCGCACTGCATGGAAAAACACAACTACGGTACATAATATTGAAGTTACACTAAGGTATGTAATGAGTATATATTTTTTCAAACAAATAGGATTGTCATTTCCTGAAGACAATCTCTCTAGAGTGCAGCAGTGGTATCTCTATCCCACCATTGCAGTTGTGTTTGATTTTTTTGCCCCTAGAATACAAGCCTTGGCAGGGGATATCCATCTACAGACCAAAATGCAATTATTGAAGGGTTTTGCAAAATATGAGTACTTTTAAATTAGTCCTGTAATGTGGATCTCTGGTTTCCCAAACAAAAAATCTATTGCACTGACACTAGATGCATTGCAAGAGTTAAAGGCTCAATTGTAGTCTCTGACTATTTAAACCTTTAACTTTCTCCTCTGCACAAATAGTACCCGCATTCTGCTCCATTTGACACTCCAGGCTCCAATCACCTCTGCAGAAGAGGTACATGTCCTGTAGTAGTAATTGAATGTTACCTGCACAGTACCTTCGTGATATTTTCCAGTAGTATACATATAAACCTTCAGCACACAAAACACATTATTTATTCATTTATTTGTATATCAATTATTAATAATCCTTTTCTTCCAAGCTGTTGTGCTAACATTGATCCTCATCCAGATGAAAGGGTTCACAAGTACAAACTCAAAATACATAACAGATTGTACTCTTTGTCAGATTGAAAATATGTTTTTTTTCCACTTGCATTGTACTATTTTTAAAATAAGAATTCCAATTTTACATGTTTAAATGCACTTCAATTATAGGCTTCAAAGATGTTTTCAAATAAGAAAAGGCATCTTGGCAAACAGAATGGAGCCCTTTTTATTGCATGTGACAGCAGGTGGTTGTATGCCATACTCTAACTAGAAATTGCTTGTTTGCCTATAAAGGATCCAGATAATAGCAGGAAACCCATTCCCAGAGCAGCTTAAAGAATACGCCAAAGCGATCTCTAAACTAAAAGCTTATATCATCTTTAATATGCTAATGTATAAAAAAAATTGCCTTCCAAAAAATGAAGATCTTGTGATTTTAGGTAAAGATCTTGTGATTTAGATAAACACAGCACTCTGTGACAACATCCTGTTCCTGTCTCCTCTTTGTTGTCACCTTTTTACGGGTGCTTCTGGTGAAGACTACAAGAGATTGTACCAGTGGTCAGTGCTGTAGTTATAGTCTGCTTTGGGCAATGCAATGCACACACTCCTCAGAAAGAGAGAGAGACACTCCTAACCTATCCTAAAGAAGTGGTTTCTAAACACCATGAAATGCGTAGAAGGGTGAAACAATTTTATTGTCAATAACTGTAATAAACCTTGATGAAATTTACAATTAGAGCACATCAAATGAGCCCTTTTTTCAGTCATTTATATATATGAGGCAGATGCATTCTGTGAAAGTGCACCAAAGAAAGTATCCTATATACTCCAGAATAAGACGACCCGAATATAAGCCGAGGCACCCATTTTACAAAAACTGGGAAAACATATTGACTCCAGTATAAGCAGAGGGTGGGAAAAGCAAAGTCAGATAGTGGAGTTTTCTAAATTAGAAAACTAAAAAGAAAGCGCCTTTGCCCCTAGGAATGAATCAAGTGCCACAACCTTGCTAAAGTTAAGACAACACAGGTTTATGGTTAACACAGGATGGGTTTTCAAGGCACTTCAAACTTTCAAACATGAAAATAAGTTTCCGTGTCCAGTCTTTTTTTTTATTATTGTTATTAGGACCAATACATGGAATGGAAATGGAAACTTAATTTGCTGTTTGAATCATAAGTAGTGGAGTTTTCTAATTAAAATTCCACCTTCTCCAGTAAAAATTTAGGAATAGTCCACTAGATGGTGCTGCCATTCCAATTCTTTACATTACACCAACATATCTCTGGAATGATACCAAAATTTAATACACATCTGACCATTCACAAAGGCTTCCCGTTGTACATATTGACCAATGTATGGGTCACCCACAACACAAGAGAATGACTAGGAACCAATGAAACTCTTCAGCAAGAACATGCACAGTGAATCTTTTATTGTTGCTATTCTTTTATTGCTTACTCAGGAAGCTGGAAAATGACGGCAATGTATTCCTTAATACTAACAAAAAGGCACCCTGTACCGTCCTCTTGTCAGAGGTTCATAAATCACAAACAAATCCCTCAGCAGATAAGATGTCTATTTGGCTGTTTGCCCGGAGTTAAGACTTAAAGTGGACCTACCACCAGAAATCTATGTTTTCATGAATGGCACTAGAAGTGCCAATAATAGGGAGTAATGCAGTAAAAAAACTCAAAAACGTTCCTGTAATGAGCAATTTAACAAGATTACCACTCAGCACCCCTCACTTCCTGGTTCATGGAGCCAACACATGAAACACATGGGGGTGCAATATCGCGGATGGCCACTGGGGGCGTTCAGTGATCTTCTATGGGAATTTTCAAAGCAGGTCACTGAAATCTAAGCTTCCTGTGACGTGCTGCCGATTTCTGCAGACCATGAACCAGGAAGTGTAGAGAGCTGCCGGATTATATTCTTAAATTGCTCATTACAGGTACGTTTTTGGGGTTTTTCACTGCATTCCTCCCTATTATTGGCACTTCTAGTGCCATTCATGAAAACATAGATTCCTGGTGGTAGGTCCGCTTTAAGGCTGGTGAATACCAAAACCGCCGTATACTATGTATTTGTATAATATGGCTGCAGCAGGGATGTATATGAAAAGGAAATAGATGTAAATGATTTTCTATGAAGCCTTGATTAATACGTCAGCACTATAGAAATTGCTTTGTATTTTTATAATTAAAAATACAGCCAGCTTGCCATGTTATAAAAATGCCGGAAAGCCTCAGAAACAATATTTATATAACCATCTGGAAATCAAAAATTTAAAGTGATGACTAAGTTGTGAGTAATCGGGCAGGTAATTAAAAGCTTGCCGGTGATAAGCAGATAATAATTGAACGCATTGATTCATTTACTGTGTTTTTGAAGAAAGTCACCTTGCAAATTTTAGACCGAGATGTTCCATGCAACAAACCATGATTAGCATGAGCTCATTACAGCTCAGCTCTGCAGCCTCGTTTCATAGGAATCTCTATAAATACATTTTGCATAATTATATTTAATTCTTCCTGTGGCAGAAGAACTAAAGTCTGTCTGTGTCAGAGAGGTGGCAGTGCCGTGGTAAATCTCTGACCTAATGCTGGCTATCCTTAAATCCCTACAAAGGTCTGATCAGCCTTTCATGTCTCCGGAGAAGATGAATGAGGCCGGGGATAAATGGGGAATAATTACTGTAATTATGGATCATTTTTTCTACTAAAGTGCTTTTATTTTGTTTCTTCATAACCCTATTGTTAAAACAAAATACAGAACCAATGGATAAATAACACAATTATTTTGGGGGTTCATACATTAAAATGTTTTGTGGTCAGCAATTTGAGTCTATTATTTTCCTAATTTAATTGTTCTTATATATAGTTATAGTAATAATAATATGCATTATCATTATTATTATTAATAATATTATAAAGCCCTGATTGAAGAAGCATAGTGATTTCCACTCTTCCCTGACACTGGATTAGAATTCTCCCAGTCCCCTACCTGAATACAAGGTCTATGTTACCATGGTTAGATTCGTTTTCTTACTACATACATAGGTTAACATAGCATATTGAGATTAACCTCCTGAGCGTTCTGCATGTGGCAAGCTTTAAAAAAATCGCAATGTAATGCGCCACAATTCTATGCTCTCCCTCCACCCCTTTCACATCCCTGGTGTCATCAATGGCACCAGTGATGTGCAGGAAAAAGCCTGTGCCACCTCCATGAAATGGAGGTCAATAGCGCTGCCCCCCACATCTACTGATAATCATGAGTATCCCAGAGTCTGGCTTAGGGTAAGTTTGAGGGGTCAGCAAACTTACCCTGATCTACACTTACAGTAAATCAGAGGGTTAATGAACCAATGTGTTAGGCACTTGGGATTAGAGAATTACTGATGTTGATTATGGCAGATCTACAGTATGTATCATATAAATATAGGTCACCAAGGGCTAAACAAGCTCCAACCTACTATTCTGTGTCTGTATTCATTGGGGAGATGTTCCCTCACATCAGACTTTCAATATCTCTCTTAGGGCCCCCATACACCTTACAATCTTTCCATACAATTTCTGTACAATCAAATTTTGTTCTACCAAAACCATGTAATATGAGGACCTTTCTAATCCTTCCAATCACAATGTATTCTATCAGGGAGGCCACTATACTACACAGTTGTTGGTAGATCTAATGGAGATTGTTTGGATCGATCTTAAGGTGTATGGGGGGCTTAACACAGACAGAACTAAGTTAATAAAAAGACATGCTAAAGTAGAAACCCTTGTGTCCCATGTAAGATGCCTGTGCCCCCTTTGGTAAGATCATCCTACGTTTTTTGATCACGAGGACAGACATTTTTATGTAATCTACTGAACAGGGACAATAACAAGAACAACAAAAAAAACTACATAGATGTTGAGTGTGGAGTTGTATTGGCAATACAATCATGCACTGTAGGTATAAATCACATTAAAGCGGACCTACCACCAGGAATCTATGTTTTCATTAATGGCACTAGAAGTGCCAATAATAGGGAGGAATGCAGTTAAAAACCCCAAAAACGTACCTGTAATGAGCAATTTAGTAATATAATCAGGCATTCCTGTTCACTTCCTGGTTAATAGAGAAAGCAGGACCCGGCAGAACGTCACAGCAGCATGTGATTTTTCAGTGTAAATCCAACACATGGTGGTGCAATATCGCGGGTGGCCACTGGGGGCGTTCAGTGATATTCTATGGCAAAGCAGCTCACTGAAAAATCACGTGTTGTGACGTGCTGCCGGGTCCTGCTTTCTCCATTAACCAGGAAGTGAACAGGAATGCCTGATTATATTACTAAATTGCTCATTACAGGTACGTTTTTAGGGTTTTTCATTGCATTCCTCCCTATTATTGGCACTTCAGGTGCCATTCATGAAAACATAGATTCCTGGTGGTAGGTCCGCTTTAAGCCTTCAACAAGATCATCACCATTGACATCCATCGCTGTACACATGGCTTATGTAAAAATACTTCCAGTATGTTTTTTGTAAGTGTTTATATCTCCCAAACCAAAGATGGATCAAGTGCCACTTTATGTTGCCTCCTAACCATATTGCCCTAATATGTTTCTAGAATGTAATATAACCATTCTGTACAATTTCATAGCTAACTGAGGTTACCACTGCAACACTCCACAAACACATAAATATCTTCTGTCACCCTATTTGAAAGTTGCAAACATAGTTGCCAATTGACCACAAAACTATATTTGCTAAAACATAGCTGACTGCCATAGGTACAAAAATGGTACACTCTGTCTTGCACTGCTAGAGGGAAACCACATCCATGCTTTACCTCTTCCGGAAAGGTAAATCACATAGCTTAAGTGATTTAGTGATAAAAAAAACTTTCTGCATGTGCCAGACTGGAAACACAGATTTCTAAATTAAATCTCCCTTTAAAACTGTGGCGTCTGCTAGTGTAAGGAGTTAGTATTAAATGGGGTTCTATCACCTTTAATAAACCCTTCTTCATCTAGAAAATAATTTTTTATGACCACTGGCTAACGTCCTAACCAATGTGAGAATGTAATACATAATCTGCTATGCTTACTTACATCCTTTCTCACCCCTATTGCCCAGTTTAACACAACTTGAAAAATAAAATGGAGTTTAATTTGTTTTTCCAGCATATCTGTGTATTTATACACAAAACATTAAATTTTTTAGATGTGGAAAAGATCATAATGCCTGTACGTTTCCCCAGTTAGTTAAAAAGGGAATATTTCCATATCAGTAACGATCTCCACTTACACATACCCTGTTTATCATATAGGAAGCCTCCAGTTCACAGGGTTCAAAAGTGCAAAGTTTTATTATGTATACAGCAAACTGCATTAGTTGTGCTATCTACAAATAAGCCCAGTAAAGTCAGCACACACAGGTCGATTTTTCGTGGCGACCGATGGTTCAGGAATCAAATGCAGCCCACCTTGAGCGAGTGCATGAAAAGAGTAAATTGGGGAGAAGGCCTCAGGAGAGTTGAGCTGTCATATAGTATGCTGTTTAAATAATAACATTTTGGAGTTTTAAACTCTATGCAGTGCGGAATTTGTATATGAAGTTGCTAATAAGGTAAGAAAATGTTATGTGTTATAACATGTTGTCCCCAGAACAGACATTCAGGGGAAATCTTCCCAACATGATTTGGGATAGCAATAAAACCTGATGGGTTCCAACCTTTCCTTATCCTCTGAAAAAAAAAAGAAGAGGTTTTGCATAGACATTAATTATATGTAAACTGTAGATTCATCTTAAGAATCTGTTTTTAAGAAACACTAAAGCTAGCCATACATGTTCCGATTCCATGGCTTAATTGGGCGATCGATCGGACATCCGATTCCCTCTGGCATCGCGGAATCGATCGGATGTCCGATCGATCGCCCAATTAAGCCTGTCCCTACCACCTTGGGCCACCGATTCCTGGACGATTCCGTGCCCCATCGATCACTTCACACATGGCAACTCCCCCTGATGTGTGCTGAATCGGATCAGAAAGACCAACATGTTGGTTCTCTGTCGGATCCGATTCTGGGCCCCTGAACGATCGGACATGATCGATCGGGCAAGGTGGGCTTCACGCGATTCCCGGAACGATTGATTAGCATGCACGCGCCCGGAATCGATCGTCCCGGAATCCCTTTGGAATCGGACCCATGTATGGGGACCTTTAGAAAGCAGTCATGCACACCAAATGAATAAGTTCATTTGTATAGTTCTCTTGTAAGTGTTGTGTTGGTTGTAAAATGATACTTGGAGTAACTCGCCAATTTCACACTTATAGACTCACTGTTCTGCATTTTCTTATATTTCAGAGTATTTGAGCTGTATAGTTACCTGATTACGTGTTTATAAATGACATAGCAAATGTTCCTCTAGTCTCCATTATACAATTGCATATAACAATAATGGTATTATTAAAAAGTAGCACAAATCCAAATGGGAAGATAAATACTAATTCAAAATAGTACTTGAAACAAGCTTGCTAATTTTATTCAGAGAACCTTTGAATGTTGTTACAACATCTACAACTTGTATATTATTCAAATGGGCATGAATCAATCAACAAAGTATTTCTACGTAATTAAATCAACATAGGTCACTCTTTCATTTCATAATGTTTCCATGATCAGCTTCTACAAAGTTAAGTATGCTTATGATGTTAGATGTAGCAAAAATTCTTCATGCTACCAAGTTTTTACCTTGAAAAGGAACACAAACTGCTTCCACAGGTAACTCATCTGCCTCAGTCATATCCATTAATAGTCCAAAATATAAAAATAGAAAATAGAATAGAAAATAGAATGTAATTTTAAGACAAGGATTTAAATGTAGCACCTAGTCCCATATTACTCTTACTTATATATTCACTCTTACTTATAATATTAATAGCCATTAATAGTGGTAGAAGCAGCTAGAAAGTCGTAAAAACATAAGGGAGAGAAGGTTGAAATAATTTGGGATGTGCATGCAAACAATGTGGGTTGTATTAAAGCAGTGGTGCTCAACTGTTTTAGATCCGCGACTCTGGAAGTGACGTTGAGAATCACTGTATTAAAGGCTTAAGTGTGTCTAATAGCTGTGTGGATAATCTACTGCTTATATTCAAAAGATGCACAAAATATATGCAATAAGCCTGTTAAAGTAAAAACACATGAAAAGGCAAGTCAACGCATAGGTGTGAACCAGGTTGAGAGCAACAGGTTTTCTACATCTAATGTTGCCATCATTATTTCTCCATCTTCCTCTTCTCCCAGAGGATCACCAACTCACACATCTAATATGTAAATGTAAAGGAGGAGAGAGAACTGGAGACACAACCTACTACCTGTATAAAACTTCTAGTGGACTGGAAGTACAATGACAATTTAGGGGTTAGTAGTGGTAGTGGGAGCTGTACTAACCAAAACAGGTGTCCCCGCGTAAAAATGGTCACCAGC
>CM070033.1:39298505-39336324 GCA_036250615.1 Ptychadena robeensis | reverse complement strand
ACCTTCCAAGTCTCCTTTTGCCTGGCAGTCTTACACAGTGAGACTGGAGGGATGAAGTGTAGTGTAGATCTGGATTGGTGAGGGCAGCAAGACTGGAAGAGTTTCGCCCCACCATCTTGAAACTTGGATAAATGGACCCTGCAGGTATGGCTCCGAAGCAAGGAAGAGGAGAAGGTAAGTATATGTTTTTTAAATTCAGGGAACAATTTTCCCAGATAAAGACCAAATAAGTTAAATAATCTCCATTATTATTTTTATAATATTCTTCTGACTTATTGTGATGCTTTTCCCCCATTATTGACCTGTAATCATTATTGACCTGTAATGGGTTAGGATGAATTCATAATTAGCTATAGAGGAAGGGACTTCCTAGTGTTCCTCTCCATAAAAGCCACTGATTATAAGGAAAGTTAAGAAACCCTATAGTGCTTGAAATACTGGGCTTTCTATTGCTGACCCTTTTTCCTTGGCTGCCTCTGGCTTCAGTGCTTTCTGAGGCACTGACCTGGAACCAACTTGCAGATTAGAAAGTCCAAGAGAAAGAAATACTCATCTGAAGTATAGCCACTGTGTTCTTCATCATAGTGAAAACATTGCCACATGATTTTTTAAGCTTAAATTAATAAAGCTTACATTAAATTAGAACGCAAGTTAATTCTGAAATGTGTCTGGAGGAAGCTCATTTGGGTCAGCGCCCAGAATATTCCCAAATATAAGACCAATTTCATATCTTATATCTATTGGCAATAACTAGATCTTGACAGAAGCCAGAGGTTCCTTTGGAACTGGTATAACTTGTCACCATCCAAAGTAATAGCAATTAAGCAAGGATTTACCAATATGTTGGTTCCCTGTTTGAGCTTTTTATTAGCGAGATCGATTGATCCTGCTTGAAGAAAGGCTGATCGCATTCGATTGTTTAGGAATTCTATTTAATAATTGATCTATGTATGGCCTTTATTTACACAAATTTTCAGTGTCTTTCTTTTACCTTACTTTTGTAGAATTTCTTATAGCTCTGGTGTTGGAGATGCAGCGGGATGTAAGAGGAAAGGGTTAATACTTCCTTAAGCACTTTACCTCACCTTTTGCTTTCATTCAACCTTAGAAGAAACTCTTTACTGCTCTATACAAATGTATCTAAACCCCTTTCTTTAAGCTACCTACAACAAATTTCATAGATGGATTTTGAAATATGTGCTATTAGCTCAAAGCCTAATAATAAAATCCATTGCACCATCTCGGACCACGTAGTAGCTCAGCTATGATAATTAGAGAGCTGTCACCATGTGTATCCCAATGCAGAGAGCAGATGCAGTGCTGGGTACTGAACAAATATGGGCATTAGTTGGCAGGCATGGCACAGGCACCCTGTCTTCTTATTTCCTGAAAGCCAGTAAGCCAGATCACAGAATCATTTCCATAGCAATTCGCCCACACATATTCCAACTGGAAACGTAATCTTTAACTTACATTTTCTTTGTCCTTTTAAAACCCAAATAACAGGGATCATTACAAAGGGCACAGGCAGGAGTAGACTATTTATCTGTGCGCAATTAGAAATGGCTGTTTACAGCTCTGATATGTGTAGGTTTTCAGAATGCATATGGCTTCTGTTCCTATTTGTAAGTATTCCAATATACACAAAGCAGATATATAACTGACAGTAGAACAAATATTCTGCAAACTAGAGAAAAGTGTTTCACAACCACAAATTCAAAATACACTATCTTATAGTATATACACAACTAATATTGTATACACAACTTATCTACACTATCTTGTAGTATACACATAACTTATTTTTTATACACAACTTATATACACTGCCTTGTAGTATATACACAACTTAAATTTTGCAAACTAAATTTTAAATTACTTAGCACAATGATAAGTGTACTTTCCAACAAAGTACTCACATCCATTCCCCCTTCCTAACTTACCAAAACCAACCCACTGTGTTTATCCTTTACCGCACTTCACTATTTTAGGAGACGCAAAAAATGTCAATGTCAAATGTTGCACATTTCAATATAATGATAGAAAAGAGTGGAGGTAATTAAAATTGTAACTCAGCGACTTCATTGATTTGTCTACATGATACCATATTAGCATTTAAATAGAAGGGCAAGTACAGAATATCACATATAGCCCAAAGTTGAAATGCTGAATTAATTTAAATGGTACAACCATTAATCATTACCATTCTTCTTGTTCTGAATGAATGAGGGTGCATTATTTACTGTTAGAGGCTTACTTAATGTCAGTGCAGAAAAACAATACATATTTTTTAAAGCTTTTTAAAGCAGATGTATAATGAAACTGAAATGCATTAGACTTTTACTTGCGTGTACAATGGTAAAGAAGCACTCCACAATCCTAAAAAAAAATAGTTATCTACTTATCTGTAGTTCCCTTGATCCTTATTTAGCTGCCAGTCGTCTGGGGTTAACTAATTGTAGTATAGTGTGTTGCCACTAGATGGCACTAGATAATTGTTTTCAATTACAAGACATATCTCCTTAATCAGCATGATTACATATAGAGAGGCATAACCTGTTTTTACTTACTATAGGTAAAGGTTATATTTCCTAACAGATTTTCCCTATAATGTGGTATTAGGACATAGAGTACAAAGTATAGGTCCCCTTTAAAATTATTTACATAGTGACTTGGTAGCCATCAATAATAGAGCAGCTGCTCTAGGAATGGGGAGTAATTAATTTGTTGTCAGTTTTGAGATGATTTGCTCATTAGTGGCTGCAGCTGCAGGGGTCACTGAAGGGCTGTTTTAAAGCTAAAGAGAAAAAGTTGCCTTGATAGTATGACTGTAAGTATGCCATCATCCCATATAAACTAAATAAAAAAATAAAAACTAAATAATTTTGCACCCAGTCAACACTAATAACTTGACAGTGTTAACCAAGTGATTAGTGTTGACTTGGTGCAAAAAATCGCAGTTTTAAAGCTAATTGCAAACATATAAATATATGAAGGCCCAAAGCGGTGGGCCTGGCATTATTTGTGTATGTTCCTATCCTATCAATTTTAAAAAAGGGCAACTCTACACTGTTTTTACATATCTGACAAATACCACCTCCTTCAGCTCCCCATTTGTGATTTGCTGAAGAGTAAAGGTCTCCACACACGTATTGAGCGGGGACCGACATATGAGAGGTGGAGTGCAGTGTGATGACGCCATCACGCTGCTGTCCATCTCACTCCAGCTCACAGCATCTGCGGGCAACCTTTGTGCACACGGACATCAGTCGGTGGCAAAATGTGGGGACCCTAAAAGTGCTATAGTCTAATTGTTAGAGGAAATGAGACTGATTAAATGTTTCCTCCTGCTTGCAGCAGATTGATGACATGGTCTCAGGCTAGTCACCTGGCTGGAATTTAAAGACTGCATTTAACAGTTTTTACTATATTTACTATACGTATTGAAATAGGTAATAAATATATTAATATAGACAGACTTGTAAAGATACTATGTTGTGTATGTTGGCTCCTAGAAAAGAGATCCACAAATAGGCTCAATGACATGAAAATATTGGTTTTCTATTCTTCATTCTCTTTCTAAAGGTCCCCATACACCTTTAGATTTCTCTGTCAGATTTTCTTTAGATCTTCTTTTGTTTTACCAAAACCATGTAATATGAGGGACTTTCTAAACCATCAAGTCTACCTGTGTTCAATCGCAGTGGACCCTATACTACATAGTTGTTGGTAGATCTAAAGGACAGCTGACAGAGATCTAAAGGTGTATGGGCAGCTTTAGGAAAGGAAATGATTACCTTAGGAATCCCTTAAACTATTCGTGTTTTGTGAATTCACTAGTCCAGGAAATGAGTACATAGAGTGATGGCTTTAAAAAATAACATGGTCATGTCCTTGCCCTTCTTAGTGTGGTGACTTGCTTGACATTTACCGGCAATTTTAATAGTAAGAAAATAAAGGTTACGTTTTAGGAACTGATCTCATGAGTGCTCAACCATATCTTGTGTTTATATAACATCATATCTAATAGTCATGGGCAGTTTTTCCATTAATTTGATGCAAAGGGCAATCTCAACGCGTACATTTTGTTTTTTAGGGGGGTGTTTAATAGAACAAATGTTTTACAGAATTAGCCCTGCATAAGAACACTAAGTATACCAAAGGGGTAGATCAAAGTGTGTAAATAAAACAATATGTGCAAAATTAAAGATGCATTAAAAAAATTAATAAAGATATTTTTTTAGGACAGATATAAATATACTATTTTAAAACAAAATGTTTCTTTCCCAAATGAAGTTCATGGATTTAGAAATATGGTAGATCATTTTTTTTATTAATACAACATGGCCAGCCAAACTAACTTACAATCAATCCTTGGGTATGCATATTTAAGGTTTTATTTTGATGCCTGTGTAAGAAGCAGGAGAATGAATTATTGTTTCAGAAGCAGCCAAGAACACAAAGAGAGACAAAATGACAGCAGGATGTGGGAGCCAGCATCATCATTATTGATATAACAGGTTGGAGAGGTGTACTACATTGCCAAAAGAGGCATGCTGAGATTAAGGAGAATTCAAGGTAAAGCACTCCTCCTCCTTGGCAAGTCAGTGTTTCTTTGTTAGAAATGTCCTAGAATACAATATTAATGACAAAAATCATACAAAGATAATGTTTGCGTTATAAGTCTAGAGGTTTACTTCTTCTTCCTTCCTCATTGTCTTTAGTTAGTGATGAAAAATCTTTCTAAAAGCCTTTTCCTATACAATGTAATTCTGGGACATCTCACATAATAAATTGAGGCCATTTGTTCCTCCTGCAGGAAGCAGTGCATTGTATATTGTGTTGTATTGTGGTGTGTTCTGGATTTTACAGAATATCTAATACTGTATATAGACTGCTGAGGAACATTGGGCATCCTATTCCAATCAAGAGAAGGCATAGCAAATAAACTACGATTCATGACGTATAGATTCGTCCCTTCCATACCAGACCCCCATAAAAACAATGGACTGCATGACATGAATTTCAAATGGCCACAGCAGCCCTTTTATTAACAAACTATAAACATTTAAAAACCATCTTTTTTAACATAACTGCCAGAGAATTTGGTGTGCATTAGCCAGATGGCTTCACTAAACATAACCATTGTATGGCTATGTTCCCACATGGGATTGGTCCCATTGGATCATTTCCGGGTTGTCCTTGAGCCGGTTGTGCTGGGAGAGTCACATTAGGCTATGTTCCCACTTAGGCGATTATCGAGATTTTCAATCGCCTGTGGAATCATTGTCAATTGTGCACACTATTTTGAGTAGGCTTGACCCCATTTATAAGGTTGCCCGGCCGCAATTTTTCTTCTGATCACCACCATAGACATTATCTAAGAAAGCAATTTTATTTTTTTTTAAGGGGGGGGGGGCGATTTTGTTATTTTAATCGCCTGGTCTCGAGTCAAAAAAGCCCTCGAGTCTAAAAAGTTTTCCCACCCTTGACCTAGAGCAACAAATTTGAGTAGTATTAATGGTAATGCATTCGCAATAATGGAGGTTAAACGCAGGCTTAGCAATAAGGAGTTGTTTCCTAGTGGGTTGTATTCTTAACTTTGTTGCTATCCACTATTATAATCCTAACAACTTTAAAATGTCATGGTTAGAATATGTGGTAAATCAACAATTTAACCCAATAGATATATTTGGTGACAGCTGGTACATTCTAATGTGTAGTTGGGGGCAAATCACTGGCAGAATAAACTTTCAAGTTGTTCATCCCTTTCTCATGATAAAAGCTAACAAAGCCCAATTTTTCTAACTTAAACTTCTATATAAAGCAAGAACAAATGGCTTCAGGATGAAATGGTTATTACAGCTAATTAATCTTGCGTTTGCTGGGACTACAGCCAAGAATTTATTCTGCACGCTACAAAAAATATAAATATACAACCAATAGTATAGAATATAATACATTGCACTCTATAATAAGGGTCTACTTAAATAGTTATAATTAAATTGCCGTCTTAAATTAAAACTGCAGTCATGTGAAACAGGTACTCCCGGAAGATTTAATATTGCTGTAATTTTCTGATGATTACTATAGGATTGCTACAGGACATTAAATACAATCCCGTCAAGAAAAGGCATATTACTTTTATGTACTTAACCTAGATTGTGATTGTTGAACCTTCCCACTCTCTGCGGGATGAGGGATGAGAATAATATTCAAAGAATGTTCATCAAAATGCATGATGACCTCACATAATTCAAATTTACAGATTATAAATGTATTGGCTCTTCAAATTGAACTATATCTTTATAACAATGGGATTTATTTTCTTAAAGGGGAAACCTAACCTTAGGTCCTTCCTTTGTTTGTCCCGGCCAGCACACTCCTTATATTTGGGTTGTAGATAGGTCCTAAGTGTGCTAGCATATTATGCAGGGCTATTGGTCCTCCATTGTAGGTTATGTGGTCATAGTGTATGATAACCCAGTAGTTAAAAACAAGTATATACCCCTCACTTTGGGGCGGTGTTAGCTACTGCAAAGGTAACTCAAACATAATGAAGATTCATTTTGATTAAAATGAATAAATAACTTTTTTTGGTCTTTGGCCCACTCGAATGATAACAAAATAAAGTGCAGAATGGTGCGGGATGGGGGGTTAAGGATTCATAGCCGGTAAGTCCCTCACCACATCCAAATGCTAGAATTATGGTGTTAGGTAGGGTGAACTTAACCCAAAGAGGGGTGGACAGCCCCTGCGGACTTTTGAGATGAGAAAGGAGTGAAGTTCCAGTCAAACGAATGAGGTCAATACCTAATTTCGAGTTATATGGCATTTAACAAACAAAAAATACATATACATAAAACACATCTGTCAGGTCTGGTTGGTCAGTCAAAATATACCAAAAAGTGATTCTGTCTAGTCATTAAAAGATTCCGTCGGCGGTTCAAGCGGCCCTGCCTCCCTGTGCAAACAGAAAGTAGGTTGGCCCTAAGAGGCATTCAACCAATAAAAGAATGCTACGTGTTGAGTCTATGGGAGACAGGAGAGGAGGTCATCATTTCTTTAATCTATATACAGTATATTTGTACCACATAGGTGGCTCTGAAAGCATTAAAGCCAGGCAACGTTAATTCACAGAACATAATAGAAACTACAATATGTATATGTACAATTATACATATCACATACCTATCAGATTTGTCAGTCCCTGAGGAAGCCTTATGCAAGGCGAAACATGTTGGACTTTATAACAAAGGAAGTACAACAAATACATTTCTCTCTCTATGTGTATTAATCTGGTATGAGTGAGTGAGTATACCAGCATCCTCAACTTGTATTTGATCTTATTGGTATCTACTCCTGTTTGAAGGCTTTTGTATGGCAATTCGATTTTTTGTTATGAAAGAAAAACTCTCTGTTGTTTTGAGTCGTTTGAATATACTAAAGATTGATGTTTTTATGATCAACCTTGATATATGTTGGTGCCCTAAAAGCCCTTACCATCTAGTTTAGGGCCAACATTATCTATGAACTATAAGGATGTGTCCAGCAAATGCCAATTGTGAATGATTGTGGTCTAATAATTAGATGCATTCTTATCACTATTGTCCATGTTGGATGTAATAATAAAATATAATATTTGTTTGGAGCTTGTGTTTTGCTTGTACAGCTTTTATTTGCTAAGAGCCTGAGAAATGTCAGTCATTGCCACACAAGTGATGGAAGTTGACCTTGATCGAAGATGACACTTTCACTGGTCGGGAGACTTAGTAGAGCTTTGTTCACAGTAATGTGACTCACTCAAGTAATGTTTATTCATGTAAACCTACTTTTATGTGTGACAAACACAAATGAAAACAATTCATGTCATAAATCATATCCAGATTGACTTTTGAAAAGAGGAAATACTGAATAAACTTGTAGGTTATCAACATTGCAAATTGGTAATTATTTTTAGTTTTGTTTTTGTAGTTTATAAAAATATAATAATGATAATAATAATAACAACAATAAAAGTTGAAGTTTAAGGTCTACAAATTGCTTATACTTTTCCAATATTTTGGTTCTACAAAAGTCTTTATTTCTATTTCGTTTCAGGAACTAAGCACAGTTGCAGCATGACTAACAACGCTTTTCAAGAAAACAGCTGTATGTATTGTCTTGTTGTTTCTGTTACACAAAGGCAAAATTACACTTACGTAAAAAAAAAAATTATATTCAGAACCAGTTTAGCATTTTGGATTATGCACCTAGATCTCTTATTCGTGTAAAGAGGTGATTATTTTCTGTGGATTAGTGCGTTCACCACCTCTACTTAGTTTTTCCATTTACTCCATTTACTGAATGGCTTTATGAGAAGTCAGCCATCTTGAAATGATGGCTGACTTCTCATGAAGCCATTAAGTAGAAGGTATGGCACATTAGAGGGAAAAATTTAGCTTTACCCCACAAAAAAAGACTATGGTCAAGTTTTGTGCTAATCCTTTGGCCTTTGCTTGGGCACAATTTCCCTTAGTGTGTAAGGTTTAGACATAACAGAAATACAGGGATGTTTGAGCTAAAATCAGTCAGGGGCCTTTTTCCGTGGCATTTATTTGTTTGTGCTCTATTGTAATGGACTGTAGAATAAAATAAATGTTTCTTTGTTTCAGGAAACTGTCTTAGTGCTGCATAAATGCTTCTTGAGGAATAAAGTTTTGTACTAAGCTAAGTATTGCACCTGCTTTGTTACTTACAACCTACTTATTTTATGGTTCCTGTTTGGGATTAGCCATTCCAAAAATCAGATTTAAAAATAATAATCCTACAACCTAGAGTCTTTGTAGAATTTTGGGTGGGAGAAATATCTCCTAGCTCCACAATTTACCAAATTAGCCAAACCTTATTATAAGCAACTCAATCTGCCTCTAAGAGGCTGCTGATTGGTGAAGGGCTGAACACTAAAAAGGTACATATTTGTGCTGTGAGGAGTCATCATCAGAAACTGAAATTCAGTTTAAAACACAAAACAGGAAAATACATCAACAGATGGATCGGTGGGGGGGGCTAGCCCCAGGGACTTTTGCATCGCGCAAAGTTAAAAAAGGGGACAAGGGATGTGGGATTAAAACTAATTGCTTTCTTGCATAAGGGTAAGAAAGTTAAAGGTTCACATGAACCTGTAGGGGTTGTTCAATGAATAAGATTGGCAACCTATTCTGTTGATCGTTTGTATTGAAGGTTGTTTTCATTTGAACTGCTTCTGACTACCTCTACAGGGTGATATGATCATGTGGACCTTTCACTTTCTTACCTTTGTGCAATAAAGCTGTTGGTTTTATTCCCACATCCCATGTCCCCTTTTTTCACATTGCACCACGCAAAAGTCCTTGGGGATAGCCACCCCACTGATCAATCTGTTGATGTATCTTCCTGTTTTGTGTCTTATGAATGTTTAGGACCAGTGGCATTGATCTTGTATACAGATGCAACATATTGGACCCCGTCCCCATGTTTGGCGTAAAATTCAGTTTACTTGTGTAGTTTTGAAAAGCACACAGTATGCTGTACTAGACCTTTCAGCATAAGTGCTGTGGTTGAGTTTGGCATTTCTGAAAACAGGCGTAGGAGAAAACCTGTTTAGATTTTATATATACTGTATATATATATGTATATTAGAAATATACATATATATTCTCATTGTTGTTCCACTAAAGTCTGGGAACAAACTGAAATGCTGCACTCCTATTGTTTAACAGGGAAGCTGTCTTTTATATAACCCTGCATTGAAATAAACTCAACCACATAGAAGGTTTGTGACAGTAAATTGTGAAGCATTGTTATAACAAAGCTGCAGAGCCAGTAAGTCAAGGTAATATTCTTTTATGTAATTTCTCCAGTAATTGTTTATTGGCATTATTGTTCCTACAGAAAATACGGAACCATTATTATCTATATAGCTAACAGGAAAACAATGTCAGCTTGTCCTCAAACAAATTATTGCATTGTGCTATTTTTCAGTATATGTGTACAACTATTCACTTATTAAAATGTTACTGGTTAAAGGTAACCATACATGTTGCGATTTTTCGTGCGATTTTAGCCCTTCCAACCGATCCGGGGATCGGGATTTGTTACATGCAAATGTAGTCTGACCGATGCTGTTTTTAGAAAAATTGGCTGAAAAGTCGGTCGGGTCCTGAATGATGATGCCTCTAATTTTTGGTCAGTCGGCCACATTTAAAAGAGACTTTTAAAAGATTCCTGATCCAACCGGCCGATCGGTCAGTCCGTCGGCGACTAATTGGATATATCGAATCGGTCCACGAAAAATCGCATGGGTACCTTAAAGCAGCACCCCGGTCAATAAAGCTCCTATCCAGAGATTTTACCTGTAATGCTTCTTTCAAGGAGATAGTTTGACGTGGAAGGAGAAGCAGTACAGTGAAATTATTTGTTCCTAGTGTTGCTTTTTTCATGCACCAGCTCCTATGGGTTTGATACCAGGTCAAATTCATGTACTATCTGCATTTAAACTATACATTTGGCCCCTTCATATCCATATGACACACATTATATTGAATGCTATACATCTTTTGTTTTGAATGGACCCCCCAAAATCACCATGTTGCATCTTTGAGCAGGTGTGTGTTTATGTTACCTGTTGAACAGGGGTAAACAGCCTGTTTAAATGAATGGAGTGCCTTACCGTAATCCAAGGCATCACATTATGGCATGTACACAACACATGGACCTTGCTGTAAATTAATCCGGCATTAATGATTACAAAGTAGAAATATTTTATGGCAAAGGATATGTCCCGCCATTCCACCAGTGACGTAACTAGAGATCGGCTATACAAAAAATGTGATTAGAAATTATGGAAGTGGGATGAGGCCATCATGGGTCGATTGATTCGCAATAGATCGACTAAAAATTACACACATGTCCGATCCCTGCCAGTTTTTCTTGATTTTCTGCAATTTCTTATCATTTTGGTCGATCACAAACTTTACACATGCATCGATTTGTGAACGATGGATCGCTGTGAACGATCGGCTGGTCGATCTTTCAGAAATCTTTAAAAATTTGAGACGTCTATGGCCAGCTTTACAGAGAACATAAGTAAGGCATATTCTCTGTGCATCAGGATGCGTTAAGCATAAAGTTTAAATAACGCAACATTTATTCAATATTAACACGACCAATGCCATCCTATGACAATAACACTGCAAAAACACAACAAAATCACAATGTCTAATGTATTTTCAATGGAGGTGGTGTAGCAAAGCAGAGACTAGAGGAAAGGATCTTCATCCAGTCTCCATCCCTTCATTGATGCTGCGGGGGACTTGGGAAGGTGATCTCCTTGCGCCCTGAGTGCACAGCGGCTTCATTGGTTGGGCAGAACGTTGCCGTATTTGGAGCCTTTGTACCTTCCAGGTAAGTTTTTTTAACCCCTGCTCTGCCCTGTTATTGGCACTTCTTGTGCTGAGCCACATAGTTATAACAGTTCAGTAGAGGAGACTAAGCTTGTTATAGTTATTATCCGCTGCTGAAATATAATCCTTACTTTGTGAGTTTTTTTTTGTTATGGTAGTTAACATCATCATGAAAGTAAATCAAACCCTTATCTTGTTTTGCTGACAATTAACTAAAATATAGTGCAAAATCTCCCCCATACCCCATACAAAATGCATGTTAGTTATTGTAGCACTCTCTCCTCATTTATACATATGCTCCTATCAAAAATAGCCCAGTTTCCATGGCATCCTGGTACAGTACTGTGCACTTGTAATGACTCACACACGGTTTGGAGTTGAAGTTATAAGGCACGCTTTTCTGAGTACTTATTTCAACGGAACAGTTATTTATTGCATACAAAGCCTTGAACTAAAGCTATGCAGATTAACCGTGAGCACTTTGTTCCTGGGTGACGCATAAAAACATCATGGAGTTATATAGGAAACTGCTCTCTACTTTGTACATAACATCTCTAATTAAAATCATTACTTGATATATATATATCATATATAATTGCATATATAATACATATATAATTGCAACGTATACAGGTTTTATTGTACATTGTAGTGATGACAAGCATTACAAGATATTCACTAATTCTAGACTGAAAAGTGCTTTGGATTTGTTGTTGCCCCCTAGTGGTCAGAAGATAGAACACTCTAAAACATCTTGTACAGTATACAGCCATAAATTGAGATTAACATGAATAGAAATAAAATATTGGAAGATATAGATAACTATAAAATATAAACAGTATAAAAAATAACTTCAAATTAAAGCTGTTAACACCATTGGCTTTTTTTAATACTAAACATAACAATAAGGGCTTTTTGATTTCTTATTACCATAACCTTCATGGTTGTTTTAATAATAATAATAATAATGCATGTCATGGTAACTATAAAACATCTTTTTATATTTCAATTTGACTGCATAGGGACCAAGTTTTATATTACTTAATTATTGAAGACATTTTGAAACCAGGGATGTAAAGATCTTTGACCGATCGACCACCACTTGCGCTCACGTCGATTGATTGGCGACCAATTGAGTTCTGCCCACCCTGAACCATCAACAAAACTAAATCGGAATCGACTAAAAATCTAATCGGACATTGAACTGACATGTCATTTTTTTTTTCGATCGTTTGGCAATCGGAGTATGTTCGTGGACCCATAGCTACCTAGGCAGCAGCCTTTCTTTTGTGGAATCGGGCATTTTGGAGATCGGCTCCTGTCAAAATCGACCACAAATCAAATTCCCATGGTGGTGTTCCATCTATTCCAAAAAAGATCAATCGTCAATTCCACAATCGCTGGGAATGATCGGATCAATAAATCCACCCATGTATGGCTACCTTTACCTTTACCAAGTAGCAGCCATAAGAGAACCTTCCAGATGTAATACATCATAAGAACCCCAATCTTTGCCCTTAAGTATTATACTGCAATATTACCTCTCTGGGAATGTCAGAGTTTTATCTCCTGTCTGATCATTATAACTATATCATTCATTTTACATTGATGGTGTTACCCTCCTCTAGTTGCCTGGATAGTGTGACAGTTATCAGGTGAGACAGGTGAGACAGGTGAGCTTAGTAAGCCTCTGAACCTGAGACTGCAATGCCATTATTATTCTGTCAGGGTTTATAAGTCAAAAACAGAAGACATTATATGTACCATTGCTACCAACCTCTTCTAAAACTTAACTCCACTAGCGCCCATTTCCTCTTCACTTATCTTATGTATAAAATTAGTGATGGTCGAATTTTTCGACTAGCTGGTTTTGTGAGCTGATTGCAAAGCCCCTGAACATGGTATCATCACCACAATTGCTGGAAATGTAGAGAAGGGTTGTGGGAACTTTGGGGGGGGGGGGGTTTGCTCTAGCACATGTAGTTTTTTTTTAACTTTCAAAATTTTTACTTGACTTTGAACTTAATTTATGCAAAACTATTAGATATACTTTTTTGTAGTGTACTCCCTACCCTTCTCTACATCTCCAGCAAGATTGGTGGTGATACCATGCTCAGGGGCTTTGCAATTAACTTGAGATGGTTGAATTGTTTAAAATTGACCATCTCTATATAACATATTACTTAGCTGTTGCTGTCTGATCTTAGAAAGATGAGAGTTAAATGCATGTCAACTTTACTGACATGGGAATTCACCTGTGTGATATAACTATTTCAGTAAACTTTTACTAAACCTAAGAAGAATAAATTTGTATTTTAACTAGTGCTTGGTTGTGGAGTCTGCATTACTTTTATTTCAAAATCTATATCTTTGTTTATTTCCTCTTTCTGATTCAGCCAGTAATATACATCCTGCCTGGGTGGTGTGCAGTCCTTAAAGGTATCAATAGGCAGTTTAATATTTCTGTTTGTTCAACCAAAAAATTGCTCTGTTTATGTCAATCGAACGGGAATTGATTCCTGCCCACCTGGTACGATTGACCAACAGTGATCGATCGCGAACAGAAAATCGATCAAAAAGTAAATGTGAATAGGTAATAACATTTACATGTTCTTTTTTTGCTTTCCAGGTGCCCTCTTGTTTTAGAGAGTGTTAATGACACTTTAAAGTAAAGGAATCAGTCAGTTTTAAATCGATCACACTGTGTGGGGGTACTATGGATTGATGTTTGACTGACGAGCAATGTTAAATCATGCAAGATGATCGAAAATAATCAACCTGTGTATGGCTACCTTAATATATAAATGAGGAAATTATCACTCTAAACCTCCCTGTCAGTGATGGTGTATCACAGCCCTGTTACTTTCAGTTTTGTTTAGTCTCCTAAAGAAAAAAGAAGACTGTCTGGTAGGATCAACAGGTAATACAATCATATTAAAAGCATCTATTCTTGAATTTTTATTTTTTTTTTATGTTTTCATTGGCCATGGATCTTATTTTTCTTCTTACAGATAAGTTGACCTGGAAGTTTCTGCCTTCTCTGGCAAAAGCAATAAATACTCTCTTATCAGGAGTTCCAAACGGTGGTCAGATCATGCCTACAATGTGATCACATTCTCTATATGTCATGGTAGTGGGTACCATTAAGCAAAACACATTTGTTGGATTTAGATTGGTAATAGACCCAACCTAAGAGCAAAGATAGCTGTGCAGTAAGGCCCAATGTCATAATGCTCTTTCTTCTGGTCTCTTAACCTTCTGAGCATTAACTGGGGCTGAGTTTCATGCATCATGAAACTCAGCCCCAGTTAACTAGAGCCGTGCTCTAGGTCTCGCCGTCTGCTTGTCTGCATGCATGCCGTCTGCATGTATGCCGATGCTTCCGGGTCCGCCCCCGATCGCGTCATCGGTGACGCGAAGGGGGCGGGGGTAGGCGGCGCCATAGACCTCCGTCTAACTGGAGGGGCGTCGCTTTTCTTCAGCGTAAGACGCCGGACTTATGTGTAGGTCCTCCAGCTGAGCAGGAAATTGCCCGTGGCACGGTAATGAAAAAAACGTGCCAAGGGCGAAACGCTCAGGAGGTTAATCAGTGAGCCTGGAAGTGACATCATAGAGTGACACTTCCTTTATTTGGAAAGCGGATGTGCCAGTGTGAAGTGTCACTTCCGCGTTCCATATACCACTCCGACACTCTGTGGCATTACTTCTGGCCACCCCGCACATAATTTGCACAAGCAATTGATTGATGAGTGTGACGACCCCTGTGAAATGGTCTTTTGACCTCTAAAGGGGGTTCTGACCCAGAGGGTGCTCTAAATATATAGATAGGGGTGTTTGCTGTGTTTTAAAGACACAGTGATTTTTCAAGTAATATCTGTCAGATTAAATGATTTGAGACTTAAATAATACGTTTTCATTTAATGTTTTCCCAATCAAAGAAACAAAGCTTTGGAGTGTATTGTAATATTAGCTATAAATTGTAAATGTATAGGAAATTCATACTGGGCATGACTTCTACCATGAATCAAAACTGAGCTGTCTTATGGTTTGAATATGGTGGTTACAAAGAATACCTTCCTGGGACATGGGGACTTTAACACTGTCACGCACATATACTAGAAGACCTGAGGCTTCTATAAACCACAATACACAAACATATGGAGAGCTTGTTGCTATTTGGGTTATTGTCTGTTAGTGATGCAGGAAGTTTGCTAACCAACATTGTCATCTCATCAGGTATCAAAAGAAAAAAAAATCTTTTTAAGCATTATATATATAGCTTGCCGTGTATATATCACATTCTAGGTGGAATCTTGTTGTGTCATAAAAAAAGTAGTATATTACTTAAAATAAAGAAGGCCAGTGGTGGTCAACTGAGTTGACATGGAGGGCCACAAGTGCGGCCCTCTGCATCAGTAAAGGGCCGCACATAACATGTTCAGTCTATACTGACTTGTAGAAGCGTTTAAAATGAAAGCGGGCGGAGCTAGAAGGCATGATTTTTACTTCCAGCATCAGGGAGCACTGAGGTGTGGTGATGCACATTGTGTTTCATATACATCGTCAAAGCCTCTGATATCTATGGAGCACATGACCTTAGATTCCAATCCCCTACTCTGAGGTCATGTGCCACAATATATATTATATAATCATAGTGGGAGCATAGGCCCTCACCGGTCCGCCAATCCCTCACAAACTCGTCATTGTCGGGGTCTTATTAGAGCAGAAAGAGGAGGAGAAGGAAAGGACTTGTTCAGGTGCCCTCTGGGTCACTGACCCTAAGCGAGTCACTTACCTCTACTCCTCTTCCCACACAGGGCAGGTCAGCGAGGGATCGTTGAACAGGTGAGTTCCTATGCCCTATGCATTAACAGTTAGGTTTCTGGGGCCGCAAGTGGAGGACTGAGGAGGGTCGCTGAAGAATGCCCAAAAGACCAAAGGTTGGACACCTAGGCAGTGGACCATGCGGTGGCTCACAATAACAATCACATATACAATTTAATATGGGTAGCCCTGAAAGTTTGATTCTTTGTTTTGATGTTTATATTTGGAATGTTGGCAATTTTTCTTCTACACTTCCCTGACAATTATGGGCTGAACTGGAACTTTTGCTTTAATCATATATAAGATATTACAATGAGTTAGTCTGTACACTATAGTCATCTTGCTTCATGAAAAAGCCAGCCCACATGAAAAAAATGTGTATTGGGGTAATAGGCCAACATGTTCGTTACCAACAGCAGTAGGTGTAAGTGATAGTTATGATTGTTGTCTAAGGGTCCCGAATGCATGTCACTAATTTCTTGTGTAGAAATGATTAGTAGCACTAAACATATTTTCACCGCTACCCTGGGCTCTTTAACCCTCTGAGCATTACTCCTAAAAACAGTGGTACAGGTAATCTCTTATGACCTCTTCACATCCCCAACGTCATCGATGACACTAGGGATGTGAGGACAAAGACTGACATTGCAGGTAAAGGGGTCATAATTGACAGTGTAGAGGCAGAACTGGGAAAGATCAGCAGGGACGCTGACGTGCAGAGAAATATTCAGCTCCCGCTAGACAGTTAAGTTATGTTTGTAAACAAACACTTTCCCAACTAAGGCTAAGTTTCCATGCCATTATGGGCTCCTTCAGCCGGTCCGCTGGCTGGAGGTTGACGTAGTGAACTACATTAACCTTACGACTGGCAGACCAGCTCAACGTTGTGGTGCGGTAATATGGATGGGCTACGTCGTCAAGGAAATTGCATAACATAGGGGCTGCCGACGGAGCTTATAAGGCCATGGAAACCTAGCCTCAGGAGATTAGGGGCCTTTTCACACCAGCTATATTGTGTCACAGTTACTGCAACCCAGAGCAAAAAATTATCATTCCATAGGAAACCTGTTGTACCATGCACACTTTTGTGCGTTGTGTTAACACACAACGCAGTACAGTAATGCATAAGGCCCTGCTGCAGCCATTTCATTACTGCAGTAAAAGGACTAAGGCTGCAGTAAAAGGACTAAGACATTGGTGGTGAATGCAATGCTGCTAGTGTCTAACATTTCACTTGCAGTATTCTCCCCATGGATACACCTGTTCCTGGTATGTCTGTTAAAGTACAAATGGACCTTTATTTCTGGAAGAGGAAGTCAGAAGACATACCCAGACATACGCCAGTGCTAAATAAATCTGTCAAAAAAGGTCTCTCATTTCCTGTTCATGGAAATGAAGGAAGATCTTCCACCATGTAAACCGGTTGTAGAGACATTTGTCAAAACCGGGATAGATTTGTTATCAATATTGCTATGACATATTTATAGTTATAAGGTAACATATTACCCAGTGCTTTACAGAGTACATATCACATTTTCCCTTTACAAGATCCACGTTCAAAATTTAGACTGCAATTGATAATTTCCCATCCAGTGGCAAGAACATAATACATCATTGTATATATTTACTGCTGTATGATATTGCTATTGTATGATTCCAACAATGCGAAATTACCAGGTTATGAAAATCATTGTCCAGCGCATGGATGAGGTACAAGTGTCACATCCATATGTTTCCCAGCATTACTCATCCCATTCAGGATAAGATACATTATTACACACATTATAGTAAAGTATTTCACACTGACACTGCAATTTGCTGGAGAAATGAAACGACACATTTTAATATCCTTGGGGCATTTGAGGAATACCAATATACTGAAATATTCATTATCTGTATTATTAGTCAGTATGTTCCCATCATGCGCATGATTTAAGTGCTTTAGAATCTCCAGTGCAACACGTTCGCTTTACACATTGTATAGAGTCATTTCATGGATTATATTAATGGATCTCCATTACAAAAAAATATTCATTTGGTTTTGGGTGGAGGTTTGTTATTGCCAATAGCCTGCAGATGAAATATGATGATGGGAGTGATTAGCTAAATGTTTGAATGGCAAAATGAAATTAAAAAGAAAGTTGAATAACCTTGTAAGCTGGTATTCCCTCTTTGTTTCTTTCTTTTTTACTTTGTGTAGAGTGGGGCATTAATTCATGTATAACAATAAAGCTAAGTTGAGGAATCTACCTCTGTTCCCAGCATGGCTGTGCCAACTCTTTCACTCAAGCCAGTGCACACCATTTGGCACTTCCCTCAGCTTAGGTCTCTAACTCTATTCTATCTCTTTCTTTACTAGGCCTTTACTTACTTTGTCTTATCCAGTCCATATTCAAGTCCTCTTTACTTAATCTACAATACTTTATAATTTGATATGAGGAATCAACAACAAGGGGTATGAGAAAGGATAAAATATTGGTATGACATTAACACATTGCAAGGTCCCTACTCAAAACAAAATATTCAAAATACTCCAAGAGACTTAGATGGCTGAAATCAAATGATCTTTTCTGCATACGAAAGAGTTTTGGGCTAGGTACAACAAATGCTTGTGGACACCCCACCACATTATTTAGTTGAGTTATATCTAATAAGCAACCTACATATACATGTTTTACATTTGTGATCTTCCATATTTGTGACAACAGTTAGGCGAAAGCCTTTTAGTGTTACTGTGTTCCTCAGCACAAAGCCACCTCTAAAAAGTCAAAGTTTGATGATGGTGTTATGGAACCTAAGTGCCCCTTACAGCAACCCCGCTGAACACATTTGGGGGACAATTGGAATACTAATTTTAAGTCTTTTCATCCAACACTATCAGTACCTGACTTCACAAATGCTTTTTCATGTAATATTCCAAAGTCATATGGAAACCATCAATAAAGTATTGAGACTTCAACACCATCTCATAGGCCAACAAATATTATCTTCAATAGTTTTGAAAGTAGTAGAGTAGAGTAGAGACGCTTAATGTTGAATTTCGGCAGTGCAGGTTGCACATAGACTAAACATGAGCAAATCAAACACCGCAGGTAGAGAGTTTCATTGGCTTAGCTTACCTATCTATATATACTTTGCATAATAATGTCAAAACTCTCTTACTTAACATCTCTAATGGTGGGGTGCCCATAAACGTTTGTCTCTATAGTATACATCTAAAGCTGGGAATAGACGGTACGATTTACCGTCTATTCCTTAAGCGATTCTCTGCACTAGGAGTGGCGTGATGACGTCATCATGCCCGCCCGCTAGTCCCAAGCCGCCCCAGCCGAAGTAATGAGCTGCACATTAAGAGTGCAGTCCAATAACTGTGCGATCCGACAGGACAACTGATTTTAGCCCAATCCTCGTCAGTTGCAGCTTCCAATTCTTGCACGACGCGATCCTTAAGGGATGCGGGAGCGCGCACGGCATCAGATCGGGGTTCGGATCGTGCAGGAATTGGTACGTGTATGCCCAGCTTTACATTTCCTTGGACAGAAGTTTACTTTCATCTACAGATGGTGGGCAATGATGGAATAGCTTCTGTGACAGAATTTCTCCAGAGATTCCAGAAAGCGTAACATAGCAAAATTAATCTAAACAAAGGGCAGTTAGGATGAGGAACAAAGGAAGAGACTAGAGTCAGTCAAGCTAAGGGCTTCTTTCCATTGTGTTTTTTTCCTGCACTGGTCGACCACTGTGGTTTTGCAGAGTTTTGGCAAAAAATGTAGTTGAGTTTTAGACTTTTAGGAAACTGTGATGTGTGGGCAGCAAAATGTATGCCATGGATAAATGATCAGAAGCAACTTTGAATTGTGTCTTCTTTGGAATCAACAGTAATGTTAAATTGTGTGTCCCTTGACCCTGTTTTAACCTCATTGTGGTGCTGTGTTAATTAAATTCTCTTCCAACCCATGTGACTGCTGGCAAAAAAATCAAACATTTTATAAATGAACACAAAGCATATAATGTGGAGGATTTTCAAGGATTATATGTAACACATTAGATGGAAATTTGGTGTCTTGTGTTTGCATCAATTAATTACCAACATTCGATTTTTTTGTGTGCTGCTTCAAATCAATCTATTCATTTGCTCAGTAATTATAATAATAAATGACTGTAGTCCTGCTAAAGATCCCCAAGGTTCTTCACTTGTAACAGTATGTCCTTCATCTGAATGTTCTGCAATCATAAGAACTGTATCCTGTCTCTGTATTTCATATTACCATAGAAAACAAGACACATTGGTGCTCATCTAATTTAGAGACTAGTACCATATGTGTGTACTAGAGGTGCAAAGTTTATATCAAAAATATCAACAGTTAGAAACTTGGTTGTAAAGCTAGGCACTCCCACGGGTAGATCTGTAAATAGATCTGAGTACAATCGTGCAACGTGCGCGCTCATGTAGCTTGATTGTACTCTAATCTGTTTACAAACTACCCATGGGTGCCTTGTTCAATCGTAGAAACTCGATTGAACAGGGTTCCAACATTTTGGAAAACCATGTTCAATCTTTCATATGATATGGGCCAAATAGATGGCCTTGAGCGTGCATGGCGCTCGAAACAGCCATCGATCTGGCCCATATCTACATGTGTGTACCCTGCTTAAGAGTCCCCATACATCTTTAGATTTCTCTGCCAGATTTCCTTTAGATCTCCTTTTGTTTTACCAAAACCATGTAATATGAGGGACTTTCTAAACCATCAAATTTACCTGTGTTCAATCACAGGGGACGCTATACTACAGAGTTGTTGGTAGATCTAAAGGATATCTGACAGGAGATCTAAAGGTGTATGGCCAGCTTTAAGTTGGGCACACACTGTTGTAATATAAGGGCCTTTTTTAGCTATCCAATCAATCACAAGAGCCTCCCAATTCTATACTGATTGAATGGATAGCTTAGAAAGGCCATCGTATCACATCAACAAAAGTTGCACAAAAAGTGTACAGTAATATTCCAGTACAATATCCAGATAACTAGATTCTAAGCATGGTATGATGGTTGGGATTGGTGTTTTGAAAACTGCACCATGCTGAATTTTTTATACAAGACAAGTTACCTTGCTTGTTCCCTTTCAAACATAGTAATAAAAGTAATTAGACTTTTCCAGAAAACTCTACAGCTGGGGTTGCAAAAGTGTTAAATATAGGATGGCGTGAGGCTGACACTGATGGAACAGATCTTACATGCCAGCTGGCAGCTCACTTATAGTGGAGTGAGCAAATTAATCCGGTATCTGCAGTAGTTGCAAAATGAAAAATGTATATAAAACAACTGCCAAATAAAACATTGTGTATTTATTTCCTGTATGTTAACACAATTCTCATTTATTGTCCATATATTGCCCATTTGCTTTCAGTGCCATTTTATGATTTTGGTGTATTGTCTAAGCATTGCCACACTTGCCAATCCATTGCCTATGCATTGTCTTTCTTGCATTTTCATTTCATGATTTTAATGTATTGTCACTTTTGCCCATTTATTGTCACATATTGTCACATTGTTCATGCATTATATTATTACGTTTGTTGTATATTTATGTCCATTTGTTGTCTCTGTACTAATTCTCTGTCCAATTCTAATCACGGCGCGGAGCTAGAGAAAGAGGTAGGGAGGAACATGCTTAATGAGCTGTGTTGAGTACTGTAGAGGGTCTGTGAAAAGGGAGTAATAGTCTGCGAGATATCCCAAAAGGGTGAATAGGCCACTTGAAGTCTGGGGAAAATTCCAAAAACTTCAGGAGGAGAGTGACCCCCATCCTGGATGTAAGGTCCAAACTTTGTTCTGCCAGTGCCCACTGGGGAAAATTGCCTTTACTTTTTGCCCCAGAGATGGTTAAAGCAACATCTTAGACACTGAGGGTGCTAACATAAATGTTTATGTTAAAATGTTTCTCCACGCCTCTTGTTGGTGACACTGTCAGTGACTTTCTGATCCTCAGGACCAGTGGCGGTGGTAGATAGGGGCCATATGGTTGATTGCCCAGGGCAGAATCATGCCAGGGGGAGCTGCATCTGAGCATCGACATTTTTCTAATAGCCAGACCCCCCCCCCCCCCCCCCCCACCCCACAGCTCCCTGTCTATCAAGCGCACCCAGTCGGGCAGAGAGAAGCTTGTCTCTAGAGGAGTGCTGGTCAGTTACACCTATCTCCCTAGGACTGCCACTGCTCAGATCTAATAGAGGGGTACACTTTATAATGAAAAAAAAAAACAGTACACCGTCTTCAGACACACATTAATTTCTTATTATTTTTCAACCTGATCATGTCAGCAATGGCAGTCTTCAAACATGACTTCACTTCTGGGATGTGCAGGTCTGGTCTGTGACATTCATGGCGTTCAACATGACAGTCTTGTTCTTTCCATATCTGGAGAATATTATACTGAATGCATTTTTCTGCCATTCCCTGCACTGCCTCCTCCACACTTTCTTCCCTGTCAGTCAGTCTCATAATTACACACTGCAGACACTGCTGATTGTGGCTTATGTGAGCATTGTGTAGCTATAAGCGAGCCCACGCACATCTGACTCACCCAGCACACTGGCACTGCTGGAGATAGGTTGCTAACAGACTGACATGATGGGAGAAGGTATTTTTACTATAACCCGGTATTACTGGCCAAACATATACACACAAAAATCTGCACAGGGAGAGATAAAACCCATAGAACAAAGGTAACCTGACAGCTTCATCCTAATGCTTCAGCAGGGAACACACAGATTATGTTATCATCATGAGAATCATTATACCATTCTAAACTGCTTACACTAAGTTTCCGTTTCTTATTTACAACATTTGACTATTTTATGGATTAAGCTGTAAAAAAAATCCTATATATATATACTGCTCAAAAAAGGGATTACTAAAATACAGCATCAGGACCACTACCTCCGTCTTTGTGCAAGAAGGAACAGGAGGAGCACTGCCAGATACCTGCAAAATGACCTGCAGCAGGTCACAAATGTGCACATGTCTGCTCAATCTGTCAAAAACAGACTCCAAAAGGGTGGTATGAGGGCCCAACGTCCACAGGTGGGGGTTGTGCTTACAGCGCAACACCGTGCAGGAAGTGAAGCATTTGCCAGAGAACACCAAGATTGGCAAATTTACAACTGGATCCCTGTGTTCTTCACAGATGAAAGCAGGTTCACACTGAGCACATGTGACAGACATGAGTCTGGAGACACCATGGGGAAAGTTCTGCAACATCCTCCAGCATGACCGGTTTGGCAGTGGGTCAGTAATGGTGTGAGGTGGCATTTCTTGGGGGGGGCGCACAACCCTCAATGTGCTCGCCAGAGGTAGCCTGACTGCCATTAGGTGCTGAGATAAGATCCTCAAACCTCTTGTGAGACCATATGATGGTGCAGTTGGCCCTGGGTTCCTCCTAAGACAATGCTAGACCTCATGTGGCAGAGGGTGTCAGCACTGCAGTTCCTGCAAGACAAAGGCATTGATGCTATGGACTGCGGGGTCTCCATGCAAAGCATCCTCAGTGCTGGAGACACAGTAATGCTGCATCTTCAGCTCCTTCGATGTTGGGCAGCAGCGCAATGACGTCATCGCACTGGTGCTGGGAACCTCAAATGGCTCGTATATCAAACTGTGTGTTCCCACCTTTAGTCTTTCGATGCATGCATCTACTTTTCGTAAGGTGGTCATACACTGATTCTTCATTTTAATGGACTAAAATAATCGATCCTTTGCGTTGATCATTTGAAAATCAAATCTTTTTTACCTGAATCGATCAACCAAAATTTATGGAAATTGAACATTGAACAATCGAGCAGTGATCAGACATGTTGGTGAATTTAAGTCAATGGTAATGGGCTTAGGAAAGAAATCGATCACACTGTGTAGTGTTGCAATCGATCGGTGATATTTAACAGATAGTTAATATTTCTATTGCACAAGATGATCGATTCAGAGATCGACGAAGCAAAAGTTGATGCGTGTATGGCAAGCTTTAGATCAATTTTTAACTTGTGCAATATAAATAAAAACTGTCAAACCAATATTGATCATTCATACCGCCATATATTCGAAATCGATTCTTTAAAATTTATTTCTTTACAGTAAATAAAGATAAAGGTGAGTGTTCCAATGCCACAAAGTCTACATGAAATGTGCAGCACTGTAAAATTAAAGCAGAGGAACACTGTAGGTGTGAAGATAAATGGAAATCTACCAGATTAAACACTGAAATGAGGGGGTGTTAAAACCACGGGTGTCACATGAGTCTTTCAGGAAAACCACACCATTTCACAACATGAAGTGTAGGAAGACCTGCTGGGCCTTTTATATGTGACTACTGGGAGGTTAACTACTAATACTGTGATACTCATATAATTAGCAGAAATGCTGCTCCTGTGTGCTGTGTTGGAGCCTAACTAAACTTTTATTTTTAATGTACCTAATGTAATTCAAATGGATGTGCCCATTAAGGCACATTCAGAATTTTGTGCTGTGGGAGTATACACCTTGTATGGTGGAGGGATACATTTCCATTCATTGCGAATTGCAGCTGTGCAGCGGTTGCAAATAGTGTGTGGGCAATTGGGTGGCAGTTGTCAGATACTGACAACTGCCCCTAAGTAAGCCTTATTCGCAACCTCCTGAAAACTGGAAAGGAAACAGTGTAGTATATATTTGTAAATTTTTTTAACCCTTATTATATTTTTAATTATCTTATTAATTCATAAATGTTTTGGTGCCGCAAACGTGAAAAATAAAACAATTATTAAAATTGCAGAAACATAATTGTTGCCATTTTAAAGGGCTCATATCTATCCTAAGATGTCTCATATCTATATTAAGGGAGAATCCCTTTGAACTTCTGGCTCACTGTCATTGATGTTTGAAAGTGGCAAATAAAATATGACACATTACAAGTCACTCAGCATTTATAAGGAACAAGGACTATAGAGTTGCATCACACTGTACAAACATCTAAACCTTAGCCTAACAGAGAAAAAACAATGATGCAGCAGGAAATCTGTCTGTGCACAGTACATATAGTTTTCTGCAGACTTGTTCCTCCACTGCCCGGACATTTATGCTAAATTTGGTGCCTAGAACATCCAGACACAAAGGGGGCCATTCAGGACAAGAGTCACGGTGCCACCATGCAGAGGAGCTTTTGTCTGTCCTCTGTGATCTTTGTTTTCACCAATGGGATGGGCTTTCAACTATGACAAATAACATACAAATGGCTTTTTCATAAAAGAAAGTACATTTCCTTTGTAATTCTTTTGATTACAAAAGCTTCTCATTGTCATACACAATGTTATATAAAAAATAACCTGTAACAATCATGCAACATGTGGCCTACTGGATTCACAGTCAATCATGGAGACAGAAATGGAGCCCTACCCTAGCAGATGAGATATTTCTATGATCTATTTGTTCAGCTAGTTGTATTTTTACCAGCTCCATCTACTTCATGACACTGTAGTATCAGATGTGAACCATAGTTTAATGGGTCATTTTACTTTCTGCAAAATTATACTTGAACCCATCTGAATGTTAAAGACCTTATGTATCTCATAGGTCACAGATGTAACAGTTTGGCTGTGTCTGTTAGAAGGAAAAACTTCTTTTTACGTTCTTTAGTAAAAAATGGTGCCCAAGCACATCCCTACTTTTCTATTGTTGTGTAGTGATGTATAGACAACAGAATGGTCTTACCACATAAGGAAACATACCAGCATCATGATTGGTACTTGGAGAAGAAACTTGAGCAGTTAGAGAGGACAGGGAGAAAAAGCTGATGTCCACATCTAGAGTGCTTTACACATTTCCCAATGTAAGCCTACTTTCAGAGCTTGGGTCAACTTTCAGAGGATTTATATTATATAGGGAACTTGTGCTAAGAGAAATTCAGGGGCTGCCGCCACTCATCGCTTTTTGAAAATGATAGTTGTTTACCTTCAAGATCAGCCCCATATAAAATAATTAATTCTTTGAAATATAAGAATAAGCATGCTACTAGAATAGGTGAGTTCACATGTATCTGTGACCATGGGTTTTATTTAATGAAAACCTGATTGACATGAACTTTGAAGTTTTCACAGTCAAGGTCAAGAACCCGACACCCAAAAACGATATATCATCACTACATTAAGGGTCCCCATACACCTTTAGATTTCTCTGTCAGATTTCCTTTAGATCTCCTTTTGTTTTACCAAAACCATGTAATATGAGGGACTTTCTAAACAATCAAGTCTACCTGTGTTCATTCACAGAGGACCCTATACTACATAGTTGTTGGTAGATCTCAAGGATATCTGACAGAGAGATCTGACCAGCTTTACTGGTGGCTCATCATCCAACTCTAGGCATCACTGCTACCCACCTCATCTCCAGGACTAGTGAAAGGTGTGGAAGTCTACAGAAGCATTTCAAGATTAAATGTGAAGTTTAATCATCTAATATTTTGAAAACAGGAAATTGTTGAATTGCTCACACTTAACATAGTTGAAATGTTTGACATCAAATCAATAAAATGGATTGGGAAGAACAGGCACAGCAAAACTGCAGAGGAACAAGCTAGATAATGTTTGACTTTAAGTGAGGTGGAGGAGGATATGTGACTTGCTGCCGTTTTTATTTTATACTGTGAGAAGCAAACTGTGTGCAAGTAAACATCAGCAGAGAAGCTTGTAATCCTGTCAAAGATTAGATGTATGGTAGTAGCTTTGGTTTAGATGGCCCAACCATTGTTTATTGACCACCTCTTGATGTCCAGGCATGTTCTGTGCCTTTTAATGTTTTAGATGAAGCAGTTCTTACATTCAGGCAACTCCATCATATGCAACATACCATAGGACTGGCATCTCCCTTCTGTAACGACTTATGCTGAGCTGTCTCCTGTTTCCTTCCGGTGGAGCGAAGCACAAGAACATAGTGGCTTTTCTGCTGACATGCCCCCTCACTAGATGCAGCTTGTAGACTCTAGAAATGAATCATGTCACAGCTCTGATGGGCAGAAACAGCACATTTCCTATAATAGACGTCCCACAAAAATACAGCAATAGCTTCTGCTGCTGCTGCTACTTTTACCTTTTGTGGGCAGAAGAGATTTCTAAAAATCTGTTATCCTTTTCAGCAACTTTTTATTTTTTAGAAAACTCTTACAGGCTCCTATATTATAACCCATTCTCTTTTTTCATTCATAGAATATGCTTGTGTGCAGATACTAGGATCAACCAATGGCAATAGGCGTGTCATTTAACTGGTTTTTTTTTTACTTACAAGGCCAAACACAGTAAAACAGCAGGTGGGAATGAAAACAGAACAATAACTGCTATGAACTGATACAGACTAGGCCTGTGAGTGTGTCTGGAAAGCTGAGCACCACCAGTGGAATTCACCTGCCCCTAAGATCAGAGTGGCCACACAGAACCACTGTGTCTCTGTTATCACTGCAGGGCAACACCAGAGTCCACACATGAGGTATGGTAGAATCCATGAATTTGGTTGGAATGTTGGCACCCCGATAGCAACACTGGATCACTGCTGCACTGTAACTGGGTCTTTCCAGGAAGCTTCTAACCAGCTGCCCCCATGCCAGGCCTCTTTTAGCTGGCTCTTAACAGGTGGAGTATGGTTTATATACTCTCTGCCCCCAGGTGGATTATGGGGCAGGAACCTAAAGGGGACAGTGTCCACTTCTCCCAAGTTGTGCATCACACTACACATGAATCTTGAGATAAAGGAAACTGGAAAAGCAATATATCAAGTAGTACAATGTTAAACTATTGATTAAGCACTGCTGAAACAACTTATTTATACTACAAAATGGAAGTATTTTAGACAATGTAGTATTAAATATTAAAGCTAGGATTAAATCTAAGCTTCATGAAGCTTAAATTTGAATTGTATGTCTAGGGGCAAGCATTTTGACCAGCAAACATTTACACCTTTAGATCGAGCAGGGTCCTCTACTCCTCCTGTGTCATAACCTGTACCTGTGTGTACTGTATTGTGTTGTATCTCCACTCTAATGTATTATACAGCACTGTGTTTAAAAATATGATAATAATAATCTTTACAGCCAGGTGAGGAACACATTTTAATGATGATGGTTCAACCCAAAGTAGCAGAGTAATGGTGAGTATTGCAGCATTTTATTTTACTTTGGTGACATAAGCAGCAAGCAACTTCAGACAGGTTCAAACGTTGCACTTTATTTGACTTAATTTAGTTAGCAACTATAATTAGCTATTTCTTTTTATGATGTGAATATGTGTGATACTGTATATCATTTCTTTAAAAACATACTGTTTATCCTGAGCTCCTATCCTGTGACACTATCTCACCTTTGTTTGAAGATGGCTTGTGGTAGACATGATCTGTATCAAGACCCGTTTTAATGTGTATTTCTATATAGATAAGCTGTTTACTGGATTTATGGCATTTTAGTAGAATGCTTATCAGCAGTTCATATATAATGTCATGTATGAGTCACATATGAATAAAGCTCAGAAGCTGACAAAGGTTGATGCTCTAATTCTCGTGTATAATGTATAGAGGACACAAAAAACAGCTTCATGTACAATTCGAATGCTGAATTTCCTATTAACAGCAAGAGACCCCTAGTGGTGATAGTGGTTATTGCAAGGAGATATACATTAATTGCAAAAGATACAATAAAACATGCTAACATTATTACGGATTGGATTCTTTCATTTTAAATTTATGTCTTTTTGTTTTGTTTTTGGTATATCAATATTATTTCATTTTCAGTTAATACTCCCAGAAAATCACACAAGTACAGTATTACGAAGCACTTTCTCTCCTTTCCTCTATAATTTTCTACTTTGTGGGTTAGACTCTGACCTCCTTAGCTACAATTTACTATTGCTGCACTGTATTTGGCGACCTGTAACCAATGGAGCACTGAAGGGAAAAGGCTTCAGGAACAATTAGTATAGTAAGTATATGTGTAGGCTTAGTTGCCCAAGTAGAGAATGCCAATGGCCATGTTGACACACGAGTATGGTCCACAGATTGCAACCGTCAGTAGGCTGCACAAGAGCAATGATCTAAGTGCATCTATGCTAGGCATTGCACAAAATGCCATAGTTTTACCCTGTGTAAAGGCAAAGTACATTATCGCCTACATTACCAGCATATCACTGACTGTACTGATCACAGAACATTTCTATATCATCTAAAAATTCAAAATCATCATCATGAGCTATAATGCTTGTTTTAGGCTCTATGTTCTGTCCTGCAATGTTCAAAGATAGAAAACGAGGACTCGATGACAGAACATCGTTTAACAAGTAGATCTTATGGACACATTGCACTTAGCTTAGGAAACACCATCTGTTCCACCCCTAATTAGCCATGTAAAAAAACACTTTTCATTAGACACAAGCATTACACAATGTACCCACATAAATTAACACTGCATGGATCTAACATGCCTCATAGTGAGGAATATCAGCCATGTCACGGAAATCCGCTAAATCTGGTTGCGTGTTTTTTTTTTCTTAGTGGTAAAAATATCATTAAATATTCCAAATTTGTAACTTGCTTGCATTAACTAAGTGAGGGAGCTAAGTTTTCATTTTTAAAGTAAAGAATACTTTATTATAGTTAACTACACGTTTCAATGTGTTCTAACGTGTTTATCAAACATGATTATGCCCTTATTCATTGTGCCAACTCTGCCACTGCCAACCCCTCTTTTGCATAGTGGAAAATAACGGCATTTATAGTATCAGTTAGGCAGTAGTTCCTGGATGGCAAATGTTCCCAATGCCAATTTTTCTTGGCACAGTATCATACTCTATTGGTAATGTTTAACTTTAAAATGAAAACTTTCTATCTGACTAGGCCTTGCTATGCTTACACTGTAGCGTAAAAATAGTAGGATTAAGATGGTCCATGTAGGTTTCACTTCATCTCTAGATGGGATGGAAATCATGTAGTCAAAACTGAACCATATTTGGTAGGCAAACACTGCCAGCTGCACCAACCTTCCTGTTCTGCTGAAGAGACCTACCTAGTAATGAGCAGGACATACTGCATAGAGATATTGTATTTGAAATTGTTTTGGATCCATTTGCAAGTATTGAGAATGTCATTGTCCTTGATTCTTGGATGCTTAAATTTATTGGTCATGGCAATCCCTGACTCAAATCTATGTTGTATTTAGTCCTGACTTCACTACAAATTCTTGTTGGAGATCTGTTATTCCCCAATGTAGTAAGCCACTACTATGCCATACCAGCCAGGATACTATTTTTTCCAAGGAGAGGTTTCCAAAAACAGACTCCATATTTCCTTACTACAGATTGTTCTAATAATCAAATAACTCATCATTGTAACATATGTGAAATTACTCTTTGGAAAGGTTATCACTGTGAATATATATTTATACATGCAAATAATCCTTAAAATTACTTTTTCTGTCTGTAGAGTGCGTTTTAAAAACCTATAACAGCTTTTAAAAAGTAAAGTATCTGACAAAGCCTGCATTTGTTTGATCTACAGAATGAAGAACTATGTAATTATCAGTGAGGCCTTGTTGAATTTCAACAAAATATTTAATGTTTCTGCTTGTTCATTCCTGTCGGCTTTCTGTTCTACCAACACCTACATCCCTTATAGAACAATTGGGCCATAGTAAAAGGATAAATTAGAACAACAGTGCATAGTAAGAACATAGAACTATCATGTGTGTCTTTACAGCCCATAGAGGATTATTGGGGTATACACAAGCCAATGCAGAGTGATTGGGTTATAGAAGTAGTTTAATGTACAATTTTACAGCCCATACATAATAAGTAGAACAAGGAAGGTTCAAATCAAACATCAGTATGGAATAAGTTTCAAGGATTATCACATGTGTCACTACAGTCCATCCAAATAAAAAGAGGAAAATAGTATATGAGCACAGAATAACAGACAAGTATTATGAAATGTGTTTCTACAGGCCTCACATAATGATAAGCCGTCAAAATATGGCTAAAATAGAGCATCAGTGTGAAATTAAACACAGGGATCAATGTTATGATGACTATCGAGAACAATTAACTTTTAGAAGAAGATTACCAGAGAGAACTTTTGTAAAATAAGAGCCAGGCTTTAGCAGTCATGCTACTACTGTCCATACATTGGGCAATGAAAAAGGCCACAATAGAGCATTGCATGGAGTAGGAGACAGGTATTAGCAGTTATGAATGGGCCATGGATGAAGGTCACAGTGGAGCATCAATATAGAGCAAAAGCAAGGGTACTACAGCACATACAGAAAGAACCCTATAGAACAATGGTTGTCAACCTTTTTAGATCTGTGATACCGGAAGTGATGTCGCAAAATGTCATTTCCACATGTTGAAGTTAGGAGGGGGTAATTTCTCACCTTCCTAACTTCCCACCCTGCTTGGTACCAGCAGCTCCGATGCTTTCAGTGAGCTCGGCGACCCTTGTAAAAGGGTCAATCAACCCCAAGATGGTCTAGACCCACAAGTTGAGAACCACTGCCATAGAACATTAGTAAGGACCAGCAGTTAAAGATTAGCAACCATGTTAGTACTAGTGTTGATTGTGAATACTCTTATTGCAATCCACATCAGTACCTGGAACAACCGTGCTTTGCGTGTACAAGTGCCGATTTGCGCAATGAAGGTGATAATGCCTGGAGATCACGAATTCTCGAATAACTGCTAACATTTGATGGAAAACGAATACGAACAATGCCTATGCTGCTGTTCACTAGTTACTACACCATTTGCAGAACAACTGGCATCCATGTTTTATGTTATACCAGAAGGAGTATGCAATGTCCACTACACTTAGTTTGACATGCAATGACTGAACAGAATACCCTTCAATCATTGCAAATTGCATATACATAACACATGTTGACAAATTTTTGAGTCTCCAACAATGATGATAAAAAGTATACAACTCCACACAAACCTCATTGAGTCTCTTTTTTCTGGCTAGTGTCTTACTGCAGCGTTTACTTATAAATCTACTATATTTAAGGAAACTTGCCATTACATATAATCTGGTTTCTCATTGATGATGAAAATGCCAGGTGCTTGGCTTTCATGATACCTTCTAGCTTCAACTCTGGCTTTGAAAGTATTGAAAGCAGGCAAATGGCAGCTCCAACTGGAAGCAATGGCAGCTTCAATAATTACCTTGATAGAGGGTTTTCTACTGTAATACTCCTATCTGAGATGGCATTGGTACTAGCTGCTATTCCCCTGGCCTTATTCCATACACCGACAGGGGCTTATGAGTAAGGGAATGGTTTCTCCTATACAGGCTATTCTACCTATTGACAAATTCTCTTTGAGGCCGAAAAGCTTGTTTCATGACTTTGTAGTAGACTCAGGCCTTTAGGGCAGTATCAGTCACATGACTTGTGAGGATAACTATGATTTTCTTAATTAGAAGCTGATGCACAGAAAGGACACAAAGCCTCAGTATAGTATGTCATTTCCCTGGGAGATAATTGCTTCAGAGTTCACAGTATATATGAGATAGGGCTTCCATGTGATCTATTTGTCAACTCTGAAGATATTTGGGCAATGTCATCTGAAGTATTTATTGGTAAACTCCAGGTTAACAACTTGAAAAACACAAATGTGAACGGTCTCATGTGTCAAAAGATTTGTAAGCCTGTCTTGCCATATATGTGACTGAAACATAATTGCCCAAAAGCACAAAGTAATACTAAAGAGAAAAGAAATACTGGGGTGTCACTACTACTGCCCCTAGAATGACTAACAAATCAAACACACAGTGTGGTAATCATCATACTCACTGGGCATCCACACAGGTGTCTGGAAACACTATATACTTAATATGGGAGCATTTTTAATTACTTCCTGAGCTAGTGCACATTGCAATTTTTTTCTCTATTTTGAAAAATGCTAAATATATATGCGGGTCAGCTTTAGTGGTTAACTCTAGACATATTTTTTAAAAGTTTATCTTTCAACATGATTAAATAATCACGTTGAAAGATAAACTTGTTTGAAAAGTATCTAGTGTTAAGCACTAAAGCTGACCCGTATATCCATTGTTTTACATTTTTCTCTCTGTTGGTGTCGGCGGCTGTAATAATAACCCCAACAATAGGTGTTAGTTGCTGCCCTAGTATTTCCCATTAGTTCCAGTAGCTGCAATACTAACTCCTAGCAGTGATGGCAAAGGCTGCAATAATTCTCTCTAAAGGCTCCCA
This sequence comes from Ptychadena robeensis, assembly GCA_036250615.1. Classification (NCBI taxonomy): domain Eukaryota; kingdom Metazoa; phylum Chordata; class Amphibia; order Anura; family Ptychadenidae; genus Ptychadena; species Ptychadena robeensis. Next base: position 39,302,813 of record CM070033.1, on the reverse strand, counting down.
TACACGGGTCGATTTTTCACTTCGATTTAAGACCAACCGTTCACCGTGCGCGTTCACGTTGATCGATTGACGATCAATTGAGTTCTGCCCACCCTTAACGATCAACCAAACTAAATTGGAATCAACTAAAAATCGGATTGCACATTGAACCAACATGTTGGTTTTTTTTGGGTTGATAGTTTGGCAATCGAAGTATGTTGGTGCACCCATAGCTCCCTAAGCAGCACCCATTCTGATCGATGGATTTTGTGGAATCGGACATTTTGGAGATCGGCTCATGTCCAAATCGACCACAAATCGGATTCCCAAGATGGTGTTCCATCGATTCCCGATCTGATCAATCACCGATTCCACAATCGCAGGGAGTGATCAGATCGACCCGTTTATGGCTACTTTAACAGGGTTAGTGATGGCAATAATAATCCCCAAGAGGGGGTGTCAGTGACCTTAATAAAGACAATAAATAGTCTATTTCAGCACTGGTTGCTGGAATTCCAAGAGCATTTTAGCCCCCATTGCCCCCCTTTCACTTTGGAAAGTGCCCAGGTAACTAGCAGATGGCGTACCCAGGCCAGGACATGAAGGGCTGTGTACTGAATGCCAGGCTATAAAGCCTATGGAATTGTATCATACATAATACAATAAGAGAACTTTGACAGATTTTAGACAGACAGTAATGCAAGTTTAATGAACACATGTAAATCTATTCTGACATAACATGAAAATGGCAGTAAAGATCAGATATTTTCTCCAGGAAAGAAGCACCAGCATATACAGTATGGTACTTCATGGCATGCTAGATCTACTTTACACACAGGTACACACAACTAAGTACTAACTTCTAATGCTAGGCATACACATGCCGCGTAGGTCAGACAGACCTACTCCGATATTCACCGGAATGCAAACGTGATGACGTCATCACGTTTGCACCCCGGTGCATTATGGGGCCCCTTCAGTCGGGCAGCACCCTTTGTGTGAGGGCCATAAGCTGCAATGAAGACGCCGTCTTCATTGAAGCTTATGGCATCGGCTTGCCTCGGCTTGCATGGGCCAGAGAATATCGGACATGTCCGTTCTCTGGCCGGCCGAGCAGTGGGGCGATAGGGATCTGTCGCCCCATGTGGGCACATGCCGATTAGCGGCCGATTTTTAACCTGACCGACGGCGTGAGCGCACACGCCCGTCGGTCAGATTAAAAATAGGCCGCTTATCGGCATGTGTATGGCTAGCATAAGTTATAGAAATTAATTTGAACCTGAATAACACATACACTCCCCTTTAGAACTCATTCTAAAAGATTTATAAAAGGGTCATTATAATAAGTAATCCGCCTATCCTGAGACAAGCCGAGTCAGCATTTCATCAAGTTGTCAGCTCTTAAATAGAGGTCACTTGTATCAGCAGAGACACATTAAGCTCTTAGCGTTCAGAAATAATTGGCCATTTTTGAAAAGTATGCGTTTTCATGTTATTTCACATTTTCTTCTAAAATCCATCAACTGTGTTATATTTTAAAATTAGAGATGAGTAAACACATATCTGGGTTAGCAAATTGGGACACCAGAGCCTACCTGTGCTACTGCTAGTGTCTTTGTATCTTCAAACAGTGGGTAGAAAATGTCTTTATTAAATAAAAAATTACCAAAATTGGTCTTCCTCTAGGTAGATGAGGCCTCTGATACACCTTAAAAGCTTACCATACAATTTCTGTGCAACTTTTGTTCTACCAGAACCATGTAATATGAGGTCTAAACCTTCCAATCACTATGTATTCTATCAGGGAGGCCACTATACTACAGAGTTGTTGGTAGATCTGATGAAAATTGTATGGAGTGATGTAAAGGTGTATGGGGGGGGGGGGTGTTTAGACGTAGATGGAGAAGTGCAACCTGTTTTGCATGCAGTAGAGGTGTGGGGAACTATTTCACTCCTAGAGGAGGGGTGACCCTAATATATATATATATATATATATATATATATATATATATATATATATATATACTGTATATATATATTGAGAGTGAAACCATGGGTTTCTGCCATCAGATGACATCAAATCTAGTGACGCAATGGCCCATTTGCCATGTAAATAATACATTGGTCCCCAGTCATTGATCACAGCCATTCCATTATCCAGATAAAGCTTTTTTAGCTTATATATTTCTAGCACAACATTGTTTGACAGTAATATTAGTTACAATAATGTAAAGCCCTCAGATAGATGGTAGACTCAGTAGTTTAACTTTTTTAGTTGACCTCCACTTTCCTGTTTCAGGTTGTGCAGGTTGTATTTACATGGCTGGTCAGTTCTAAAGAAACCAGAATTTCAGTAATATGCACTAACTGATCTGGTCAGACATGTAATCTCTTTTCCTGTGCAATAGATGTCTGGCACAGTGCACATGCTGGTTTACTACAATCAGACAGTCCATTGGTGAAGTTGCTTCACTTTCTGTCTGGTTGGAAACGAGGGGGAAATCGCACCAGCAACAGCAGCACAGATGGAAGTGCAAATGTCTTTGTTATTTAAATTAGGGGAAGTAGGCGAATGCTAAAAATTTAAAATTCTCCAGGAACAGATATTAAGAGGAATTTCTTTAAAATCACCAAAAGAAAGTTTTCGATACTGACAATCACCTGTCAATCAATCAATAGCATCTAGACCTTGTTAGACAAGTCCCGCTGGCCAGATATATTTTATCAGCCATACAGCTGACACACTATTGGGCTCAATGCTCCGCAGTACCCTTTGGGAGTTGGTTGGTTAGCTGGTTGGATAGCTGGGAGGATGAATGGGGAGGGGGGGGGGGGGTGTCCTGTCACTGAAGATCCCAGTGTGAGCACCATCATCAGGGATCAGCCATTAAAGGGGGTCTTCCCTGTTAAACTGTGTATAAGTGAATGCATAGTGGTGGGTTGCCATTGAGAGGTATTGTCACACTGAGGGTCATGAGGGGTTATGTTATTCCCTTATTGGTAAATTCTTTATTTTTTATATTGTCAATAGAAAGCATCCTGTGGGTGGAGTCTAATGGGTGGAGTTATAAAAGGGTGTGGTCAAACTGAGGGGCATCATCATTCAAACATGCCATGGGCATCACAACCTGTAAATATGGCACAGAAAAATCAATACCTTGAATATATCGAACTAACAGAGTGTGGTCCAGTAAAACCATGAATCTGAACTGTGCATGCAGACAAGTTACTGTTGTAAAAAGATACGAAATAATTAATGAAATATTTGTGACATCGCAGAGGAAGTAGCACAGTGTATTTCTGTGGAAGAATGTTGACTCATATAAGGCAGCAACAGACTAATTTTCTGAAATGATAGAGAGAACCTTTACCTGTAATAGAAGGGTCTGCTGGTACACCAGGGGAGACATTTAGGGTGTTATTGTACAATACTATTTGATTAAATGTTTGACTAGTGCGTGTAGGTCAGTGGTTCCCAAACTTTCCTTGCAGGCCCACCCTTTTCTATTAAGGAAAATTATCGAGCCCCTCCCTATTCAAACACAGGTTAAGAATGAGGTCCCGCTCCCCTCTGGCATAACTTTGTGCCCCCCCAGGAGGGCACGCCCCCCAATTTGGGAACCACTGGTCTAGATAGACTTCATCTCTGTATTCTCTATCTTTTCTGTGCTTATAGTTTTTGGGGTTCTAAGGTTTCAAGGAAAATCTACCATCAAGATCCAAAGACAAGTGTTTGTCATCTGAGAAATCGGAACTGCATCAGGCTATGTTGAGAGGAGGAGAGAACAGAGTTAAGGTGGACATACACAGGTGGATTTAACAATCGATGCCTGAGCAATCGACCCCCATGCACCGTCATGGTAAATGATTGTTCTGGAATCGATTAAGGCCAGCCTTTTAAAAAGGGAACCAACATGTTGGTAAAAACCTGTTCAATTGCCAGAAGTGCTGCACATGGATTCTCCTTTCAATTGAGGATATCATCCTGCTGTGCTCGAGAGTTCATCGATTAAGCATTGATCAGTGTTTTGCTGCTTCTAATATTTCTTCATCAGAGAGGTGGCAGGTTGCACATTGACAGCCCCCTCCCTGCTGCATTTTCTAGGTGGTTGGGAACTGGGCAGTTGTCAAATTAGAAGTCATGCTTACATAGACATGATCAATGATTTCAATTGGTCTATTAAAGTGATAGACCATCATCTTACTTTACAAGTTGTCATTTGATTTGTTCTAACCCCATAGTCACACGATCCTTATGTGATCATCCACCTAAAGCTGGCCATACACGTGTCGGATTTCATGGCCAATTGATCACTCACCCAATTGATT
>CM070033.1:39264608-39279705 GCA_036250615.1 Ptychadena robeensis | reverse complement strand
CAGTGATATATACCTTCCAATCACTAAGTGTTCTATCAGGGAGGACCCGGCACTACATAGTTGTTGGTAGATCTAAAGAAAATTCTATGGAGTGATTTAAAGGTGTATGGGGGTCTTAAGAATTATGACCGATGGCGTAAGAGGTATGTAACCTTATGACTGATGGTGTAAGAGGTGTGTAACAATTTGATCACCTATACATTGTCGTTCTGTGTAGATTTGAAAGTGCAGCAGACACTTCAACATCAATATTTATATTGGACACTAACCCCCAAAATGCATTGTCATATATTAATAATGTGATAATTGTTCTATAACAAGTTGTTGTTACTTTTCAATAATGTATGTTCTCCTACCTTCACAATGTTCTGCACCTATCTACCATGACAAAGTCAAGCATTACCTCGAGAAAGTTCTATATGATATATAGTGCAACTGAGACTACATTAAGAACTTGAGGACAGCTTTAGGTTTGAGTTCTCCTTTAGGCACTTCTTTCCCAGTCGAGGGTTAAAATCAAATAAAACATTTATATTTTACGGTGCAGCCTTCTGGCTTAGTTGCTAAGTAGAATCTCACACAGCACTTCCATACCTGGCAGAGAATTAGGGCTGTGTTGCTGCCACCTAGTGGTGGGGTTTGGGTGATACAGTCCCCAGCTCTGATCCGTAATCTGTAGATCCATTTTAATTGCCGAACTAGGATCTTTTGTGAATTGGCAGTGTCACAGGATTGGCCAGGTGTCTAGATATTGATCTCCACCTGGTATGGTGTGGTGCCTGTGATAGCATCAATACTTTGTAATGCTAGGTGGCTTACTTTATGGATTGTTTACTATGTTACACCTTTTAACCAATCTCCTGTGTACAACTTCTGATTAACCCTTTGACTACTCAGTTTATTGGACTAATTTCCTGTGGTAGACTTCTGCTGTGTATCTGGACAACTCTGTTAATTAATCCTGTAGCTTCTCTTTTTTTATTGGACTGATTGCCTGTTTATCAACTCTGCCTATGTTCTTGAACTACTCTTCTGTTTACCCCTTGGCAACTCTGTAGTAATGGGTAAGGGGTACTCATTCCCCTTATTAAAATGTTATTATTAAGGGGAATGTGAGGTTCCACCAGAATACCCCCAAAACCCCAGGTTATCTACACCTCTGTTTAAGGCATTGTGGATTGGGAAGAGGTCAATGTTTCTCAACTCAAGGGAGAAGGGAACACATGCATTTTTCAAAGGGGAAGGGTTTGCTACCCCACCCCTTTATAAAAGGTATATCTCCGCTTAGTAAAGGCATGTTCCCTATCCTGGAATGCCAGAGTGCATGCTTGTCTAGTTTCAATTTTAAGGGGAACCCCATGCCATTTGTTTATTTTATATATCAGATTTGTGCTTTCGAGTTCTGTTGCACTATATAAAGATGTAAGTCATAGCTACAGCATTATGTGTAGTCATATATATTTTTTATGTTATCTTTTAAACTAAACAAAAATAATTACTAAATTCAAGACTGCAGTGGGGTATTAACATTTTCTTGGGGTTTTCAGAATAATTTTGAAGCCAAATGAAATTTTTTGTTGGAGAATATAATAAATACATTAGACAAATAGATAATATACCATGTCATGCAGTTTGCCAAGAAGAAGTCACTCTTTGAAATATGAATATTTTGTCTTATGGGCACTGCACCAGAATGCTAACAATGATCCTTTATTATCCTTGCCTATATAATGGTGAACGCTTTTGCTTTCTTTGTAAAATAGGCCTGTTCACAACTTACAACATATAAAGGCTTTCATTGTGATATAAATGGAGCATTACTCTTACCAAGGAAAACATGCTCAAAGCCTGAAGAGTCCAAGGAGCCTTTTTTACGAGTGTAGAGGCCAAACCACATTTCCTGTAGGTCACGCTCAAAGCTTTCCAACGAAGTATAATAGCCTATATACAAGGACATTTGTGACGTGTTAAAAAATTTGCATACACAACAAATTGCACCTTAACAAAAAAACAACAGATTGTAATTATGAATTACCATGACACAAAGCTACTGAATATCATTATTTGTAAGTATAGTATAGTAAAGTAAGTATTCTGTAAGTATTTAGGACACAAAATCAAGTTGTGTAAAACTTACCACACCCCTGTTACATGTATAATTTGAGTTTTAAACTATACAACCACACCTAACCAAGGTAAGTAAGGTACTTCTTTAACAGAAAGAAGTAGAGGTTTGAGTCTATATAATTAAATAAAGTAAAAATATGTCCACATGAAGGTACATTCCATACATATCAAATCAAGAGGATCGTTTTGAGTAAAATATAATTCTCATCACATGCCAAGCATTTCTAGTCTGTAATAAAATCAAGTGTCCATGATTATTCTCTAAAGCTGAAAAAGTGCTTTGTGCATGTGACTGGTATTCCTACACATAAGAAGGAAAATAAATATATATATACATATAGATTAAATAAAGTGTTTATTTTATTTAATTATATAGACTCAAACCTCTACTTCCTGCCATTAAAGTCGCAGAGCCAGCCACCTCACTTACATTGCTTGGGCTTGCCTAACTTTTCATATGACATATATGTCTTTGGGTAACCCAGACTGTTGTGTATGGTCATTGACAGTTGTAACCATAGTTGTCCTGCTTACCTTTATTGATGAAGAATCTGGATAGACTCCTCATTACTGGAGTTTGGAAAATGGCCTTTAGGAAAGCATTTTGCTCTTGGGCTTCCTCATCGGTCACTGACTCATTTGTCCCCGTGTTCTTATTATAATTATCCAGCAGTGTGATTAAGTGAATAAAAGTTGGACGAGTAAAAAGTTTGCTTTCATTCACATAACTGAAAAGCCTAAGGATGTAATTAAAAAAGAAATAAGAAGAAAAATATAAAAACTGTAATGTAGGCAAAAAACATAAACACATAAACTAAGAACGATAAGGGGGCAGATTTGCGTGTTAATAGATAAGAGCAGCAGTATTCTTTTTTATGATCTAGAGCTTGTGGTAAAAAATAAGAACCATTTGATAAATAAAGGCAATCTATTGTCATCCATTTCATCTGCGGAAATGTCTTGGCATTGAGCAGCCTCAACCTCACGACCCCCTAAGGGATCAAACGCCCATTTCAAAGGGGTCACTGAAAGCATCAAAGCTGCAGTGCTGATACCCACAAACAAGGTGGGATGTTAGGAGGGAGAGATAGGCCCCATCCCTCTTTACTTACAAGGGATAGGGTGTTAAGCTAGGAATACACGGAACGATTTTTTCACAGATTTTATGCAAAAATCTGTGAAAAAATCGACCCATGTATGCTGTTTTTCTATTGCTCTCGCTTGGCTGAACAGGGTTTCAACATGTTGGCAAACCCTGTTCGATATCCTATACTTTGGATGGGGACAGTGTTTTTGGCCATGAGCCGTGGGGGCGACTGTGGCCAATCGCCACGAATCAACATTAATTTTTCACTGCATCCATTCATTTTCTATGGACATGTTTCGTGGCGATCAGGGATGGCTGCATTGACTCTGCAAGCCACGTGGCCAGCCGCCAAATTGGGGACAAGCCCTTACTCTCCCTCCTAAATTCTAACCCTGCACATCATTTGCACAAGCCGGGTGGGGAAATAGGAGGGAGGGGACACTAAGCTTACCTGATCATGCTGGAAGTGTCACTTCCAGTATTTGGAACGCAGAAGTGACAATCTGCACCAGTGCTTCCATGTTCTCTAAACTCTAAAACAATATTCTTTCTACTTATTTTTGTCCAGGTAAACCTACAACACTATAGCACACTTAACCTAACAGACCTCACATAAGCAACTTAAAGTGTTTTATCTAACTACCATATGTCTCTCAAAATGTAAAAGCTAAGAAATTACATGCAGTCCCACCTCCTAATTCATCTACTGTCTTTGCCCACTTTAAAACGATAAATTATGACTTATTACATCAAGCTCTTTACAATTCTGTCAACTTACTTTTGGCTGGCAAAGTCATCCCCTGACCTCATTTGGGAAGTGTTGGATTTGTATTGTAGGTTCAGTCTAATGTCATCATTGTTAGCTTTATTGATGTCAGCAATGTACAGCTCTTCGGCCAGGGCCTGAATTTCCTCATTAGTGACAGCAAACTGTGGCTTCAAATTAGATGTTACTTCTAAAAAAAGAAAAAAATCTAAAACTTAAACATTGGTTATATGACACAATAAGATATGGGTCATGAATTCAAGGTTTGCAGCATGCACATACTCAAGGTGTCAGAAATACAACCTGGGATACACAGAGCTCAACAGTTGCTTGGAGAGAACCTATTTACAGCAAAACTGTATGACATTTTCTTTAGAACAAATATATAAGGCTTGAATTAGGGGCTTAAGACTTTAGTTGAACAAATAAAATAATCTATTACTTAGTGGGTCTTACTTAAGCCCCCACCCCACCCCCTACACCTTAAAATCTTACCATACGATTTCTGTACAATCATCTTTTGTTCTACCAAAACCTTGTAATATGAGGACCTTTCTAAACCTTCCAATCACTATGTATTCTATCAGGGAGGACCCGCCACTACATACTTGTTGGTTGATATTGTTAACAGACAACCGAGCTGTTTGTAGTTAGAAATGTTAACACTGAGCTAGCTTCCATTTATATCTCATCTATAGGGAACCAGGATTATATATGCCCCAGCGCAGATATAGGATTGTTTAAAGGCTACTCTATATAGACAAGGCGGGTAAGTTAGAGTTTGGACAGGACTATGTAATAGAATTTGGAACCAACTTATAACATGCTCATTAATCTCCTTGAACTTTACAGTGAATGCTCATTTAATGACAATCACCACATTGGGAGGCGACACTGCCCAGTAATATTGCTGTCCCCCGCTGCGCAGGAGCGTCTCTCCCCGCCCTCTAGACCACTGTCGTTGCTTGTCTCGTGCCCTGTGAGAGCTGTCTCCATATCCTATATGTGACTACCTGTTTTGGTTTTCCAATCATGTTCTAGATATCTGCCATTTTTGGCCAAGCAACATCCCTTGTTTTACTTTATCTTTTACATCCTTTCTTCTGTGCATCTTTTCTCTTAATAGGTCCACACATGCCCAAGGGTGTGTAGCCTGATAAAGCCTTAACGGCGAAACATGTAGCTGTTGAAAGCACCTTGTGGATGTGACATTTGTACAGATAGGTCGTGTTGATGGATCTATTTTGGATATGACAATGTTTTTCTGTTTGGAAAACACTATATGGGATCATCATATGTATATTGATTCTTTTATGTTTTTTTTGTGCCTAGCATCCGCTGTGACCAGGAATTCAAATAAAATATTTATCATTTTAGATTTATGACATCTGGTCATTACTACATGGGAGTCATTTTTCCAACCAAAGTCCCACGAGGGGAATTCTTTTTGTTGTTTCTTTATGACACATATATACAACTTCCATAATAATTTGGAATGTGGTGTAGACTGGCAAACCTCGGGGAAATGCTTATTTTGTATGCCTATACACTTTTATAGTAAATTTTACATATTTTTATACAATTTTAGAAAAGCACTTTTAAAAAAAAACATCACCAGACATTTAAAAATCAGTCCCCGACCACAAATATGATAAACACAGCTAAAGCTCAACTGTGGGATCCCACATAAAACATTTTTAGAAACTAAAATATCTGCAACCATGCATTTAAAGTTTAAACCATAAGATCCTGGCATTCTCTTACAAAAAAACTTGCAATACATCATTCTAATGACATGGTAATGGTGGAGTGTGTAGTTACTACTATCTGTCTGGCCACTATTGGTGGACAAAACACAACTTTGCAATTCAGAACTTTCTGTGTCTACTTTAGCAATCATCATATGTTCAACAATAACATAAAAGCATGTAACACATGCTACACAAACATTATACTGTGGCACCTAAAAAATCATGTTGTATCTAGTTAAATGGTATTTAACTATTTTAAGTCTTAGATCTCTAATAACATTAAAAAGAAAGACATAGACTTATAAAATATAAGCATAAGCAAAAATATTGACACTTACATAATTTTGTAGCATTATATGAGTAAAAAATAAAACATTTCACTTTTAGAAAGCTATTCATTAAATTATAGTATGGAAGAAGTCTCACTTGGTTGTGGTGGTAATGTGGTTCCATAGATCACCGAAGGGATGATGCACAGGAGAACAAAAGTGTCCTTCATAGTGGAAGTGTCATCAGCCAGATCCCTAAAGATAGGAACTGAGAGCCTTTTATAGAGGTTGTCAGTGACCTCATGGGGAGGAACATACATGAACACTCCCTGTGTAACCCACAGCCTTACTAAGCCTGACTCGATGTACTGTATGTATGTAATGCTGAATAGTCTTTAGTGATTACTGTTTTTCTTGTCATGTATTATTGAATATATATAGACTTCATTTTATATATATATATATATATATATATATATATATATATATATATATATAATTGTGTAATATGATTACAGATTATTAAATGATAATAATAATCATAATCACTTGTTATGAGAAAAATAAAATTGCTGGTTCAGTATTACTTGCAAAAATATAGTTTGTTTTAAATAAATGTTTCTAGCATCAACTATTTCTTGCAGTGGATTGGTCACCCTAAAGTAAGTAGTAGTAAAACGTAGACTACATCTTACAGGATTAGTGACTATGAATTTGTTGTCATCTATTATTAAACACAAAAACACAATTATAGATGGATTGATTTATAAGTCCAATTATAAATATATTTGTTGGCAGTGGATGAGTAGTAACTGGGCGGTTAACTTAACGACTTAACTGTGGGTAAGTTTACTCACCCTGCAAACTTCCCCCAAGTTTCAATGGGGGATACTCACCTATTGCCGAGAGCCTGAGACAATGTAAAGTGTCCAGGTCTGCCTTTTCGCCAACATCAATGACGCTGAAGAGGCGGGGGTGGCGCTATTTACTTCCATGTTATGAAAGCGGCGCGGCTATTTTCAGCACATCTCTGCCGTCATCTATGACACTGGGAATGTGTAGGGGGAGGGAGAGCAGAAAATAAAAAAAATGCGTGCCACGGGCAGAACGCTCAGGAGGTTAATTAGCTGAAAAACGTCCATCCGGCATAACGTTGAAATGGCGGTGAGAGTGAAGGATTTAAGGACAGAGGATCAAAGGGACAGCCAAGCATTTTTTAGAAAGTGGTCAGAAAAAAAATACTACATGTTCAGTTTAAGGAGTATTTTTATGCATTGCCAGTCCTTTCAGATGATTAAATGATAAACTCAGCAAACAGGGTATTCCATTTATTAAAGAGATCCAAACAAAAAGTATTTATTTACCTGTGAGCTGTCATATAGTGACAGCTTGGCCCTCCCAAATCCTCAAAACATATCCTTACCTGCTGTGTTCTCATCTGAAAAGACCACCATATTTCATCCTCTGTAGATGCCAGTCTTCTGGGGGTTAATAAACCTCAGCAATGTGTATGGCCACTAGCGGCCGCAAGATAATTGTTTTTAAATGTGTATTTGTAGAGTTTTTAGTGGAAGTGATGAGTGATATATTGTATTTCCTGACAATATGTGAGATAAGTAGTTACAGTCACAGAGATTGGATTTTTTATTTTGATAAATCGTCAGCATAATAGAGTGTTTGCCAGTGTGGGACATAAAATACCAGATGAGTTTTGGTGTATTTTAATACATGTTCACAGGCACTATATACAGCAGCAGTATTTTTTTATATTTAATGTATGTTATGGTTATGGTTGAAAAAGAACCTCCACTCGAAACGCATCCCATTGTTCCTGTTGAGCCCTCCAGCATCTGTAAGCAGGAAGTGATCTCATCCCCAACCAGGAAGTAAGGTCATCCTGGAAAACACATGACCTTGAGAGATCAATCCTTGTAAACCTCCTTTAATGTGCGTATCCTGTCTGTTGTTTTGTTTTATTTTATTCCATTCCTTATTATTTAACCATTTACAGTACCTTACTTTGTTGTACTAGGTTGTGCGCATCTGTCCTTGTTCTTATTTGTCTGTGACAGGGGGCCACACTTCTCCATTTTGAGAGCTGCGCCACTTAAACACCTATCCCTCATATGACCCCATTTTACTCTATGATCTTTGCTCAGGCCCCATACACCCACTGAGGGCCCTTCTGGCCACTGATATCACTGTATCTGTGTACTCAATGCTAAAGGTTGTGCACAACTGTTTATCATCTTTTTAAGTTACATATACATGACTATGGTAGGGATATTAGATAAGTGCAGCATGATACAGTGGCTTGCAAAAGTATTCAGCAACTTTTCCACATTTTGTCACATTACAGCCACAAACATGAATCAATAGTATTGGAATTCCATGTGAAAGACCAATACAAAGTGGTGTACACGTGAGAAGTGGAACGAAAATCATACATGATTCCAAACATTTTTTACAAATAAATAACTGCAAAGTGGGGTGTGCGTAAATATTCAGCCCCCTTTGGTCTGAGTGCAGTCAGTTGGCCATAGACATTGCCTCATGAGTGCTAATGACTAAATAGACAGCACCTGTGTGTAATATGTCAGTACAAATAAAGCTGCTCTGTGACGCCCTCAGAGGTTGTCTTTCAGAATATTGGGAGCAACAACACCATGAAGTCGAAAGAACACACCAGACAGGTCAGGGATAAAGTTATTGAGAAATTTAAAGCAGGCTTAGGGTACAAAAAGATTTCCAAAGCCTTGAACATCCCACAGAGTGATCATTCAGAAATGGAAGGAGTATTGCACAACTGTAAACCTACCAAGACAAGGCCGTCCACCTAAACTCACAGGCCGAACAAGGAGAGCGCTGATCAGAAATGCAGTCAAAAGGCCCATGGTGACTCTGGACGCGCTGCAGAAATCTACAGCTCAGGTGGGGGAATCTGTCCATAGGACAACTATTAGTCGTGCTCTGCACAAAGTTGGCCTTTATGGAAGAGTGGCAAGAAGAAAGCCATTGTTACCAGAAAAGCATAAGAAGTCCCATTTGCAGTTTGCCACAAGCTATGTGGGGGACACAGCAAACATGTGGAAGAAGGTGCTCTGGTCAGATGAGACCAAAGTGGAACTTTTTGGCCAAAATGGAAAACGCTATGTGTGGCGGAAAACTAACACTGCACATCACTCTGAGCACACCATCCCCACTGTCACATATGGTGGTGGCAGCATCATGCTCTGGGGGTGCTTCTCTTAAGCAGGGACAGGGAAGCTGGTCAGAGTTGATGGGAAGATGGATGGAGCCAAATACAGGGCATCTTGGAAGAAAACCGCTTGGAGTCTGCAAAAGACTTGAGACTGCGGTGGAAGTTCACCTTCCAGCAGGACAACGACCCTAAACATAAAGCCAGGGTAACAATGGAATTGTTTAAAACAGTGATGGGCAACTGAGCTGATATGAAGGGCCACAAGTGCGGCCCTCAGCAACACTAAAGGGCCACACATAACATTTTCAATCTATATTGACTTGTATAAGTATTTTATAATGAAAAAATTACAGCAGGTATAGCCAGAATACATTATTTTCTAGTTTTTGAATAACAAAACTTGTTTTTAATGATACTTCAAGCATGAGGGATCACTGTAGTGTGATAATGCACATTTTGTGTCATATATATATCATAAAAGGTTATGTGCCTCTATTCTGAGGTTATGTGCCACATAAAATAATCCCCCATTCGTTGGTGGAATAGTGGGAGCATAGGCACACATCTTCTTAGAACAGAATGTTCTTGGTGAGGGGCTTGCTCAGGCGCTGTCTGGGTTGCTGATTGGCTTTATGTGCTCAGCCAGAGCGAGTCCCTCTCCTCCTCTTCCCTCCCGAAGAAGATTCTGGGTGAGGACGGGTGAGTTCCTATGTCCTATGCATTAACAGTTAGGTTTCTGGGGCTGCAAGTGGAAAACCAAGGGGGGCCGCCAAGGAATGGCCAAAGGGCCGCATGCGGCTCCCAGGCCACAGGTTGGGCACCTTGGGTTCAAAACAAAACACATCCATGTGTTAGAATGGCCCAGTCCAAGTCCAGATTTAAATTCAAGCGAGAATCTGTGGCAAGATCTGAAAACTGCTGTTCACAAACGCTGTCCATCTAATCTGACTGAGCTGGAGCTGTTTTGCAAAGAAGAATGGGCAAGGATTTCAGTCTCTAGATGTGCAGAGCTGGTGGAGATATACCCTAAAGGACTGGTAGCTGTAATTGCAGCAAAAGGTGGTTCTACAAAGTACTGACTCAGGGTGCTGAATAATTACACCCCACTCTGCATTTATTTATTTGTAAAAAAATTTTGGAATCATGTATGATTTTCGTTTCGTGTACACCACTTTGTGTTAGTCTTTCGCGTGGAATTCCAATAAAATGGATTCATGTTTGTGGCTGTAATGTGACAAAATGTGGAAAAGTTCAAGGGGGCCGAATAATTTTGCAAGCCACTGTATGTCGGAGCTATATAAATACATGATAAAAATTTCAAAGGTAGGGTTTTAACACCAATATTTCTGGAGGGGTGAGTGGAGGGGGTTCGCGGAAACATCTCCCCATGTAAACATTTATGAAAAGCATGCAGAAGAACATACCAGTAAAAAGCTTGTCAGTTGTTTCACATTTGTTTTCATGTGGAAATTAATGACACAAAACATGATTTTGCAAACAAAGCACTTTATTTTTTTACATTTTAACTAGTTTTCTTCCAACCTTCTTTAAACCACAGGATAACTAGAGGCCACGTATCTCTTGCCACTTCCGTAGGTGGAGTTGGCCCAAGTGTAGGTCTGAATCCTAAGGGTTTGACCACCAATTCTGATAGTGGACCTAAAAGAATGGGACACAATCACAATTAGGTATAGACAATGATGTATACGGCTATCAATCGCATCCATATACAGTGTTAATTGCATATCTCTTAGGACCTTTCCACACCTAGCAATTGCAATGCATATTGGGTCATAAACAATGCTGTTTTAATTCCTGGACTATGATTTCTTTTATAAAAAAGAAAATCTGAAGAAATAATAAAAAGAGGGACAACAGAATACTGAAGCTTACAAAGCGAGGTATTAAGCAACCCATGTTTATTCGTTGAGATTTACAAGAAGTTATATCATTACAAAGCCAGACTTTAGAAGTGGTTTTTTTGGCCAAGTTAATTTCCTCATACCATTTTTTTTAGATTTGCATAAAGTGTTTTGGAAGAGTTCCACTTCTGTCAACTTTTTCTAATGTTGTGTCACTATTTGTGGGACTTCTCCTTACAGTCTGTCGGCATCATGTATGTCACACAGAACAGGAAGTGAAGGGAAAACACCAGTGACTCTTAAGATTGCATTCCCAGACAAATACATATTGCCCGATCAGAAATCCAATGATTTTTTAACTTCATTTAAAATGCTGACAACACAGTTGTGATTACCTTTTATGGTAATTCAGCCATTTAGTATATAGCAGATACATTATAATTTGCATCGCACACAATAAATCCCCTTGTTTACTGAAGTAGCAAGCATATTATAAAAGAAAATCAAATGAAGTTTGTCTCTTTAACTATTATGAACAGAAACATCAGAGCTTATAAGATATGAGACATTGTCACATCTTTTCAACATGTTGTCAATAACTGCTGCTTTTTTAAGAGATTTCACGTTGAAGTCATACATTTATGAATTTGATTCTTCAGCATCAAGGATGAGATTCTCCAAGGAAGTAATACCAAATAGAGATGGTCGAATTTTTTTTCACAAATTCGACCATTTCGACAATTTAGAGTTAATTGCAAAGCCCCTGAACATGGTATCATCACCAAACTTGCTGGAAATGTAGAGAAGGGTTGGAGGTATACTACAAAGAAAAAAGTATGTCTCTAACAGAAATAGTTTTTGCACAAATTAAGTTCAAAGTTAAGTCAAAATTTCAAAAATCGGAATTTCAACTTAGATTTCGAACTTAATTTATGCAAAAACTACATGTGCTAGAACAAATATTTTTTTTTTCAAATGTTCCCACAACCCTTCTCTACATCTGGTGATGATACCATTTTCAGAGACTTTGCAAAAAATTCGACCATCTCTAATACCAAAATATATTTGATGGGTATCCATATTGTGCCATGAAAGGTGGGTATACACTGTTTGATTTTTACCATCACAAAATGTGATTGATTCTGAACAGATCAGTTATTATCGTTAGCCCATTGCCCATGCCATTGGACCATTGGATACAAATCGTTATAAGTACCTAGAAAACCTGTCAGATACTTGGAAAGTCAACTGAGATTTACTAAACATGTCCTGATGATGATCCCTGCCTGATTGTTTTTATGTTCCATTAGATTAAAAAAAAGAATCTTAAACTTTTTTAAGTCGATTGAATGTAAAAATGGAACCGCTTATGTCAAGCTTAAGCCTTCGCCTCAAATAACTATGAAGGTAAACAATGTGAATGCTAGCAAAAAAAGTTAGAGGTAGTTCATACACGTATCCAAAAAACAGTTTTATACTTACACACTGTCAGGGCGGGTCACATAACAAAGAGTGAAGATTGCAAGATCAAACTCAGGACTGCTTCCAATAAACATTGAACCAATGTTCTTCAGGTAGCTTGACCACTTGAACTGAAATCCGTACACATCAGGATAAGTTGTCCACTAAGGAAAAATACACACATGGAATCAAAGTTATGTAACAAACACAAATTCAAATGAAGATTTAGGATGCTGTGCTTTACTCCAACCAAACATTTGTATTTGATGTTAAGATTTGAAGAGTAAAGATGGGGGAATTTTTTAGGAGCTAAAAACTTCTAAAATGATCACTCAATTTCCTAAAGTTGCTACAGTAGTTTTTGTAATGCTTCACTATCACCTCTCTACATCACCAGCAATTTTGGTGATGATTCCATGTTCAGGGACTTTGCAGTTGTCCAACATGCGCACCAACAACAACTAATGTGTAGAACGAAAGAATATGAAATCCTGATAATATTTTTAGCTGCTGCCTGCCCCTCCTTGGCTCAGTGACAACACCCCCACCCCACCTGCTCTTCAATATATTGAACAGGGTCAGTATAGGCTGGTTTTCCACTACGTTTTTCAGTCCGCCAAGGTTCCTCCGTCAGTGCAACCGTGATGCGTTGGGACGCGTTAAGCATCCGTCAGGCATCCGTTAGGCTTCCGTCAGGGCATATGTAACTTTTTTTTATGGGGAAATTTCAATGCATTGTCTATGGGTTTTTTGTGGCCCCTTCCTCTTTGCATTATCCATCCATCTATTGTGGAAAATGTAGAGAAACACATCTTACTATATGCCAAAGGGAATGGTATTATATTTGAATATTGCTAGGAAACATCTCTATTACCTTTATGGTTATTAGGACCAGGCCGGGAATACATCTATTCTGTTGAGTTGCTTTGTGTTACAATGCATTTTAGGACCTGTTCACACCTATCCATTTTAATGTGAATTGTTAATATGCATTTCTATGTGCTGCCATTGATATCAATGGGATTTGTAATGCATACTGACATATGAAAAAGGGCCATGGAATGTAAAACGCATACGTGAACTAGTCCGTCGGGTACAAAGTGATGTGCATTGGCAAAAACATGTGAAAACTGATAGGTGTTAATGGGGATTCACACTAAGTACTTTATACTTAGACTCCATCAGCTGCATACAGTAGCAGGAGATGGAAAGGAAAGGAACTTGCTGCTGGGGACCATTTCATTAAACTAAAGTATGTTGTCCTGCATGAGTTAGAGAGATGTTTTTAAAGTAATATATTTTTGCACTGAAACATGAAAAGTTGTGATGTTGTAAAAAGTCACAAAAAAAAAGGTGCAGCTATCTGACTATGGTTAACACTTTGTGCTCTAAAAGCCTAATTTTATTAACATTTCCAAAGAAGAACTGTGCTACTTATGTACAGTAATTCCAAGAGCGACATACGATGTATGTATGTTATATTTCCTATTCATCCACGTGGTACAGCTAGTAGTAGTTACATGTAATTGGACTTGTTCTGTGCTTCCTTGTACAACCTTTAGCTGAACACTTCACTACTTAACCATATAGCCAAAGTAAAACAACTTAATTACACTGAAAAGTTCCAGACATAGATTGACCCCCTCTCTTTGACATAAATATGTTTAACTAAGATAATTAACACATTGCGTGGACTTCATGTTTTGGGTAAAATAGATAAAACAAGGTGGTTTCACAAACCTACCCATCTCGTGTGTTATCTGGACAATCACCATGTTCATTAACACTTTTCCAGGAGACGAGCTAAGAGTGACAACCCTGCCTCTCCAGATACAGAATGGTCATTGTCACCTTTGGATAGGAAATGTCACTGATGGGCATATTGTGAAAATAATTAAAACTTTCCAAAAAAAAAGAAACTGTTCCCACTACATCTGAATATGTACTCAAAAGGAACAATGTATTACTTTTTTGTGTTACGTTTAGGCTATAAAATAAAGTTTAACATCCAACTATAAATGCTAAAGAAGCTATAGAAGCTTTTTGGATATGCATGTATATCCAAATGAGAAACACGTACGGGTCCATTTGCACTGTAACTCAGGTAGTTGATTTGACCAGATTTTTCCTGAAGGTAGAGCTGCACCCAGTTATGGAAGCCAGAAATCTTTCCACCATGAATTTCACCTGTAAAAAAAAAGGACAAAAAATTATGTCAATTGGGGTGCAATCACAAAAATAAGATCCAACACACTGTGAAAGCATCC
Organism: Ptychadena robeensis; assembly: GCA_036250615.1. Taxonomy (NCBI): domain Eukaryota; kingdom Metazoa; phylum Chordata; class Amphibia; order Anura; family Ptychadenidae; genus Ptychadena; species Ptychadena robeensis. The sequence goes on along the minus strand of CM070033.1, from coordinate 39,264,913 downwards.
CAATAATATACTTGTATTTAAAAAATTGCTGTTATGTAAATGTGATACAGTGGCTTTACAGCAATCCAGAACACTTTAACATTAAAGCAAACAACTGGATGATCTCCTAGCTGAAATATAAAAACGAGTCAGGGAACGGCTTTGCTTATTATTACATTGTATTGAAACAAATATAAAAAGTGTTCACCCAAACATGAGCTGCAAGTATGTGGGTAGGGGAACTTGACTTGTGTAGCTGGGTCAGGTGGGGGGTTTAATAAATATTTTGGTCAAAAAAAGGGTCAAAGATGGAGTTAGGGGGCAGG
>CM070033.1:39238500-39264598 GCA_036250615.1 Ptychadena robeensis | reverse complement strand
CCCCCCCCCATCCTTGTTTTATTAATGTGAGGTTGTTTACTGTGTTAAGTAGATATGTTTTTAGTATGCATGTTCAGTATTGTTAAAAATGTATGCATTTATTCTATGTCATAGCATGGCGGGTATTCGGCAGTACTTTTGCAAGAAAAGGTATAACAAAATGGTTGGGTGACGTGTTAGATTTATGATTGTCAAAACTTTTGCTCAATACATGGTGTTAATGGTGGGATAAGGCCCCTAATTATGGTTGATTGATTAATGTTAATTGGTAATTTGTACCCACTGGTTATATGATGATTGGAGGCTTGTATGGTTGTATGGATACAATTTCTCAGGAAACACTGTTGAGGGTTTTTGCACAAGACTGTGGAATTTGTTTTTATATATATATATATATATATATATATATATATGTTAATGTCGTTATTATGAGGTCACAGTGCATCTGACAGGTGTTACTCAAGACATAAAAACAACTAAAACTTTAAAAGCAATAGGGGCATTTATTAATGCTGCTATAACTATTTTATCTTTTATTATATTTTTGAGAATCTGTAGCAGTTTAATGGTTCCAGGAATTTTAAATTAAGATAAGACTTAAATGTACACATTAGATAATTACTTCGCAAGACCATCTATCATAATCAGTTCTCCTTACCAAGAAAAATGTGCTCAAAGCCTGAAGAATCCAAAGGCCCCTTGGTACGGGTATACAGTCCAAACCACATCAACTTCAGGTCTTCTTTAAAGCTTGCGGCAGATGTATAATAACCTATGTGAGATTAAATATATGTTTATTTAGATAAACATTTAAACTCAAAGCTAGAAATAGCAACTGACAGGTAAAGGTGAGTTACTGACAGGTAAAATGTAGGTGTCTTTTCTCTTTTTGTCAATGGAAGAAAATTGTTTCTGGCTAGGTTATTGTGCATTAAGAGTACTAGTTCTCTCAAGTTATCAGCATTGGGAGTTGAATATTAAGTTGAGTAGTAAAGTCCATATAAGAGAGTATGTTTACAGTTTGCCACATTTGTGAAGTCATAGAGGAACCCTTCATTGGAGTTTACATTTTTAGAAGGCAGGAATACTTGTACTGTGGAGAAATTCAACCAACTCCAACAGTGCTCTCATCTTCTCTTAAATGTAACTTCAGGTCAATTTCTTTATAGCAAAAGTATTCACTATTCACTGCTATAAGAGTTTACTGTCTAATAATTCTGTTCTCCTGAAATTTTGGAATATCTTATTTAATCTTTGCAGTCTGCATCTTCCATTCTCCAGAATTATCACGCCAATGATGCTGTTAAGAGGGTCCCCAAATCCCTACAATCCTGTAATGCTGCTTTGTTTGTATTTCATATGCACCTAACTAAAACAGGCTAGTATATAGTGATACACATTGTTCCAACCTCTACATATATATTATTACTGTACTTTATGCTTATTTAATATAATTTTGTATCAAATTGTACATAGAAAAAAAGATTTTCTGTCTACAGTTTGAAAAAAGGTGATTAAAGCCTAACAGCAATGTTTAGAATGTTCTAACCTTAAGCAATTGATCAATATTCTACTTTTACTGACCTGTCTAGTAAGTGCTCAAAAACTCATTGTTGCATATCACCATTGCTCACACAAAAGTGCCTACAAAATAGTTACATGGGCTATTTGCATGCAAATCCTCCAAAATTATGTGATTACCTTTATAATAATAGTGTTACTGCTTTTATATGTGTAACATAACTACTTATCCTACTAATTACCTTTAGACACTAAGAAATTTGAAAGTAAGCTGAAGATAGAAGTCTTAAAAACTTCATCAATGAATGCATTTTGTTCTGTGACCTCTGCGGTGGGCACTGACTCCGCTGTTCCAGTTGTTTTTACATAATTGTCCAGCAGGGCAATAAATCGGGAAAAGGTTGGTCGTGCAAACAGCTTGGCCTCATTCACGTAACTGAAAAGCCTAAAAGAAAAAAAATCAATTAATAAGAAACGCTTGATGTTTAGATAGTGAGAGATTAATACGAAATAAACAGGTTATGTAACTAATAGAGAGCTTTAGGGCTGTGAGATACACTGCATCTGTGCAGTGTTTGTATATTAATAAAGTTTGTTTGAACAACCCTGACCTTGTCCATGATTTAATAAGTTGGAACGATAGCCACTGAAAAACAGATAGCTTTCAATGTTTATTTATAACATGTTTTTATAGTGCAGTAAAGTAGGTTGTTGCTTAGTAGTGTTGATCGCAAATTTTTATTGTGAATATTGGCCCTTCGAAAATTTGCGAAGATCTCGAATATCTTCGAATATTCAAGATGTTTTACATCAGTACATAACTAGTGTGCATTGTGTTTGCAATTTGTGCATGTACAAGTACCGATTTGCACAATTAAGGTAAAAATTACAGGAGATCACAAATTAAAAAAATTATTACGAATATTAGGCGAAACATTTGCGTTATTTCATGAATATTGCCAATTCAGATCATCACTTTTGCTTAGTACAATACATCTACTTTACTCATGCATAAATACTTTAGTTTGAATGGTTGTCCAAGACCCATCTATCAGGATGGGCTCGACCCTTTCTCCAGTGCATATAATCTGAAAAAGCTACTCCTTCAGAGACATAAAAAATATAATTAATTGAGAGCTGACTGGATTGTTTGAGGTCTTTTGAACACATAAAGTATTTGGATTAAGGTGAGTAAGCTGAAAGTGTGGCTATAAGAACCAGGGTCTATTCCGGACAGTCATCAACAGGTCAAGAGACTGGCCCTCAGGGTTCCACTTGGATTAGTGGTGGGTGTCTTAACATTACAATTTGTATGACCACTATAACCTGCACCAGTCCAAAATCACAGATCATTCCAGCAAGCTCCACACTTCAACTGCATCTGATTAAAGCCCCCCATAGACAGGCCGATTCCCGGCCATAGTTGTGGCCAACCAACATTTATGTGCTCGGCGGGAGCACACCTTGAGTTTCTTAGAAAAAAAGCTGGCAGGTCGGATTGCACACGGATTCGTCCTGCTGGTTCTTTTTCTGCACGATCCTGCTGCAGGCTGTTAACTCGGAGGGGGAGTCTCCTCCCCCTCCGAGTTAATTGGCTACAGTCTGACAGGAATCGCGTGTGTTAGTGGAACACACGGGATTCCTGTCCTCTCTGTAGCCGACGTCACCACGCTGTGAGGAGTCTGCTAAAAGTCGGCCATAGATCGGGACGTCTATGGCCGGCCTAACACAACAAAATACCACACAACTGGTTAATGATGGTAAAGAAAATTTTGCCAAATGTTCAACATGGACATGGATGCACAAAACAGGAATCCGCTGATGTGTTTTGCTCAGAATGGCTATAATCATAGAGGATTGGGATTAAGCCCTTCTGGCCAAAACACATCAAAGATTTTATTATTTATGAGTAAGGATTTTATTTCTGATCTTTAAACAGTTGTGTTGTCAATCATTGGGTTTTATTGGCTATTGGCATATTTTTATATGGAACAATGATCAAATTAATTATGTGCTTCTTTATTTTCCTTATTTATTTTCTACCCATTATGATTTTAATTCATTTGTGAAAATAGTTTTGTCACATAGAGGAGCCCATATATCACCACAATCATGTTTGCATTCATTTCTTGTGTGATCATGTCACCTTACTGTTATTTGTTATAAAGGCTCTTGGTATTGTCATTGATGCCAGAGATTCACTAAATTTTGAAAGTTGAGTCAAGAGTTCCTCTAGGTTAACACATTGAACAAAAATATAAACGCAACACTTTCAGTTTTGCTCTCATTTTGCATGAGCTGAACTCAAAGATCTGAAACATTTTCTATATACACAAAAGACCTATTACTCTCAATACTCAAAAGACCTATTACTCCTATTGTTCACAAATCTTTTTTAATAATGTAAATAATTTTAAAAAATTACAGCATGCATAGCTAGAAACGTGTGTTAAATTATACTTCAAGCTTTAGGTAACACTTTAGTATGGTAATGCACATAAAACATCAGCAACCCAGACTGCACATGAGCAAGTCCCTCACCTTTCCTCCTGTTCCTGCTCTAAGAAGATCCCTGGTGGAGACAAGTCATCTGGGGATCGGTGGACAGGTGAGTTCCTATGCCTGGGCTTTAGGATGCATCTTTTGGATGCTAAGGGGACCTTACCATTGAAGAGTCTATAAGATGTCTCCACATGGAGAGGATGACTTGGACTTCCAGATTGAGGGGATGGAAAGTGATAGGAGAGAGGCACACCAGAGAATTGGTTTAATGTTTTAGTGTTCTTTACTCCAACCTATAACCCCTACTATACTTTCCCATTTTAGTTTAGAATACAATACAATAGTGAGAGGTTAGAAAACCTTTCATTTGTTTTTCTTGTATGTGTTTCCCAAGAACCTGGACTATATGGCCTGATCCCCATTGACACCAGAATTGGAAGGAAGGGTAAATACAATACAATAAAATACAATAAATGCCAGTAACCACCTGAACATTAGGGGAAAGTGTGTTTTCCATGAAAACAATATTACAAGACTAAAATAATAAGACCTGAAAGTAGTTTAAATCTTCTCTACCCGAAATTCAAAAGCCGGTAGATTATTGGATGCTTGGATATATCTAAAATTAGTTTTAATATATACAAAATGTTGAGCAGCTTACTTTTGGTTTGCATAGTCTGTTCCAGAGTTTATCACGGTGCTTGATGCCAAGTACTGAAGATTCAAAGTAACATCACTAGTGTATGCTTTGTTTACATCAGAGGAATACAACTGCTCCGCTAAATTGGTAATTTCACTATCGGTAGCAGCAAACACCACTGGTTCTTCTTGAACGACTTCTCCTGGAATTTAAAATGTGAAACAATAGTAAACAGTGATAGCAGCTGTAATTTCATTAAAAAATTTTTAATGAAAATATACTGATTGTAAAGAATAAATGTCTATGAACCAAATGTGAAAAAAAAGACTTTAAAAAGATTTAAAAAAAGCAAGAAATGCAACTGATAAGCTTAAACATCTCCAAACAAGCATAAAGTCCACTCACTCTATGTTCAAGTTTACTCAAGTTTACTGTCGCAGGATCTTTTTTATTCAGTATTAGTGATGCGCGGCATAGGCAACAGTCGAATTCGCTTTATTTTGTGAATAATTCTACTTATATTTAATTCGATATTCACGAATATTTGCAATTGCGAGCGCATTGCGAAAATATATGCGTAATTATAATCGCCTCACAATTACCTTCAAAATGATGGTCACATGTGCTATTTATTTTTCGAAAGTGCAAATATCCGCCACCATATTCGCGAAATTTGCGAATTCTCAAATAGCCGATATTCTCCAAATATATTCGCAATTCGAATATTTGAGCTCAACATTATTCAGTATATATATATATGGTACCTTTTTGCAATGGGATTGCAATCACTACCATTACAATGGTTTCTAAAGCCAGCAGTAAGGGGCACAGGAGGGCCAACATCAGAAAATGTAACATTATGGGAAATTGTCATTAAGGATTGTCTTTGCTCTCCTCCTCTTGGAGAAATGCTAGTTGCCTGCCAATGACTCACATATATTTGCATTACAAATGAAGAACAAGTATGTTGTAAATAAAGGTGATTTCAAAATTTCTGCTCAGAGTTGAAGCTGAAGTATTAAAAAATGTATTTCTCAAAAGGGAGATCAGCATGATCAGATTCATACAGGTTTCCTTTATATATTGTAAATTGGAACATGCGTTTTTGCAAGACCAATGTTCCCTTATGATGCCCCGTTACTTAACTGAGTATAAACTCAAGATGTTTTATGTCATCTAGTTATCATTATGGCTTCTGAAAAGGGTTAGGGTTCTGCAAAACAATGAAGTGATTTAGGCCCTCAAATAGAGGACCTTTTCAACGACACATTAACAAAGCCCATACAGAAGGAGATGAAACAAGTCATTGTTTCACTGAAAGCCCAATACAATGCCTTTTGGAATTAATTCTCAAATTTCAGCAGGAGATCTTATAAAACAAATTTCCAGAGGATAACATTGCATACATAACCTCTGTTAAAATCCCAAGTCTTTGTATTAAAGAAAACTTAGACAAAAATGTATAATTTTAAAATGTTAAAATACACCTTGTTGCATAATCTAATACTCTAATCTAGTACTTTGTTGAAGCACTGTTTTGTATAATTACAGTATTCGCTTTTCTTGGTACACACCACAAATAAAGAAAAATGAGTTCAGCTGTTCTAGTACCATTTCCTTGACATTTTCTCAATTGTCAACTATAGCCAAGACAATGTATTCACTCATAGCTGACAAAATAGGGTTTCACTGTTGAGAGGTATCAATAGATGAATATAACAAAATGTCATGTAAGACAACAAAGTCATCAAAAGGTGAATAATGAGAAAATAAAAGTTTTGGACAAGAGTGATGTTCTAAACCCTCCAAAACTGACGAAAAGAAAACAGAAAGGCTACTAAGACACCTACAACTACACTAAAGGAACAAGTAATGTGCGACATGTACTAGCAATCTCCTGTTTTCTCCCTATGTCTGGAGTATGGTGTAGGGTTACAATACATCAACTCTCCTAAAAGTTGGAAAATTTTTGATTGGGTTTGATGAGGGTTTGATTGGGTTTGATGAGACCAAAGGTGAAACTTTTTGCCATTTGTGTCTCAATAGGGAGATAAACCTTCACTTTTTTCATCCTGTAAACCCAACAAAAATTATTCTTAGACAAATGTTATGGTAACCCATTAAGTTAGTGATCAATACAATAATAGATAATAATCTTCCTAAAGGATGTATAGGCAGAAACAAAACAAAATAAAAGCTTGACAAATGCTCTAACAGTATAAAAAAAATGATTGTTGCCTATCAGATGCTATTTTCAATGCCGAACCTGCTTATTAAATCATCAAGAACTAGAAGGAGTATTTTAAAAGTGACTTGCACAAAACACAAAGCTGCATGATTGACCATGAATGCATAGTTCATCAGCAAATTACTGGTATTTTTTCTAATCTAGTTTAACAAATATAACATCTATATTGATAAATTATACAGCAATCGTATTAGGATACAAGTAAAAAATATAAGCATCTTACTTGGTTCTGGTAGGAGAGCTCCATAGACCAGGCATGGTAAAAACCACAAAAGGGTGACGGAGGTCCTCATTGTGCAGAGTCTGCAGTAAGATTCCAGCAAACCTCTGAGCAGTTCCATGTCTTTAATAGACCTGATATCAGTGACCTCCTGGAGGTGGGATTTCAATACGACTGACCTTGTTCAAAGTTTCTGAACTTCAGGAATTGTGTCACATTGTCATATAAACTGGGTGAACTTTTAATGTGGCTTCTTTCTTATATTTATTTTTTTATTAATCAGATATAATACGCGTTCATTAATTTGAAAAAGAAGCAAAAGAAATGTTTGAATTCATGAACATCTATTTTAAAAAAAATTCACATAGAACTTGTATATAATGAGGATTGTAAATTGTGATTGTAAATTAGTGACTTTATCAAATATGTTAAATGTAATTGCAATTACACTATATGGTTACACTATATACTTGGTATAAGCAAAAATATAAATACAACACTTTTGGTTTTGCTACAAATCTTTCTAAAGCCCCCCATACACGTTCCGATTTTTCGTACGAATTTTGCCCGACCGATCAGCGTGGTCGGGAGATTAATCGATCGGGGGATTAATCGGATGCGGAATTATGTACGCTTCAGACCTGTCCATAAATTTAGGTCGATCTGCTGTTAATAAATAGTGATAATTCGAATTCCGATTTTTCGTGCCAGCCGACCGACCAACCATAACATTTTAGGTGAAAATCGGGTCATCCGATCGGATGAAAAATCGGTCGGGAGAAAAATCGGAACGCGTATGGGTGGCTTAAATCTGTGGTAGTGAGCACTTCTCCACAGGTGCGGCATATCAAGGTGCTGAATAGACAGCATGAATATTGCACAGATGTGCCTTAGACTGCCTACAATAAAAGACCAATGAAAATGTGCACAGTTTTTCCTTGGGGGGGGGGGGCAGAAAACAGTATACAGTGTGGCCACCATTTGCCTTACGCAGTGCAACACATCTCCGTGGCATAGGATTGATCAGGTTGTTGATTGTGGCCTGTGGAATGTTGGTCCACTCTTCTTCAATAGCTGTGCAAAGTTGCTGAATATTGGCAGGAACTGGAATATGCTGACGTATATGCCAATCCAGAGCATCCCAAACATGCTTTATCGGGGACATATCCGGTGGAGTGCTTCAACATAAGGGGATGGTAGTGGATTTAATGGCACAATAATGGGCATGAGGATCTCATTGCGCTATCTCTGTATTCAAAATGCCATCAATAAAATGCACCTGTATTGTCCATAACATATGCCTGCCCATACCATAACCCACCGCCACCACGGGCTACTCGATCCACAACATTGACGTCAGCAAACCAACTCATCCACACAATGCCACACATGTTGTCTGCCATCTGCCCTGAACAGTGAAAACTGGGACTCATCTGTGAACCGAACACCTCTCCAACTTGCCAGGCAAGTTGAATGTGAGCATTTGCCTACTCAAGTCAGTTACAACAATGAACTGCACTCAGGTCCAGACCCTGATGAGGAAGGCAAGATGCAGATGAGCCTCCCTGAGACGGGACCCTATGCACACCGATTGTTGCTGAAGCAGTCTGGGTGGCTGGCCTCAGACAATCATGTAGGTTTACATGCTGAATGTGGAGGTCTGTGGTTGAGAATTGGGTAAGATGTACTGCCAAATTCTCTGAAACACCTTTGGAGACAGCTTATGGTAGAGAAATGAACATTCATTTCACAGGCAACAGCTCTTGTAGACATTCCTACAGTGACCATGCCAATTACATGCTCCCTCAAAGGTTGTGGCATCTGTGGCATTGTGCTGTGTGGTCAAACTGCACATTTCAGAGTGGCCTTTTATTGTGGGCAGTCTAGAGCACCCTGTGCAATATTTATGCTATCTAATCAGCACCTTGATATGCCACACCTGTGAGATGGGATGGATTATCTTGGCAATGGAGAAGGGCTCACTAATGCTTACTATAATGCTCAAATCTGTTACAAAATTTGAGCCATCCAGGCTTCCTTCGAAAAAGCTCAGCCGAACAGGTTTCCAACATGTTGAAAAACCTTGTTTAATTTACATTACTTTGAATAGTGACCGCAGGTTCCGATGGCCTGGGCATCTGTCACACAGATATCTACCTGTGTATGCCCGGCTTAACACAGATTAAGACAGATTTTCTGAACAATATTTTAGAGTAATAGGTCTGTTTGTGTATGTGGAAAATGTTTCAGCTCATGCAAAATGGGAGCAAATCAGAAACTGTTGTTTGTATATTTTTGCTTAGTGTATGTATATGGTAGTATGTATACTGGTAGTCATTGGGTACAATCAGGAACAATCATTCCCAATGGCTAAAATTAAGTGCCTGTACACAGCTTAACAGTCACCCACAGATTCTTCAGGTTTGTGTATTCTTCAGATTCTTCAGGTGTTACACATCAAAAATGATCTCCAACTTCCATATTAACATAAATATATGGGCCATACCTGCCCCGTAGGCCAATGGGGGAGGTTAAGGTTAGGGGTATCAAGGGTTACGTTTGGGGTTTTGGAACTGAGGAGCTTAGTTTTATTTTAACCCCCCCAAGCCCCTTATCTTAACCCCTGAAGCTCATTTCCAATGTCAAATGCCACCTCCCCAACCCTAAACTTAACCTCCCATAACCCCAACCTTAACACCCGTAAGCTGAACCCTCTAACTCTAAAAAAGTATGGCTATCGGCAGCTGTCAGGGCAAGAGATCTCGACGGGTTACCACAACTTGTCGGTACACCGGACATAAATAATATATAATAATATAATAATATAATAATATTGACTTATCTCTACCCTTACTTTATTCCTGTGGTCACAAAAGATTTTGCAGCAAAATTTCTTAAGGGAGCAAGTTCTTTGTACCCAGCAGATCTGTGGTAATTAATTTGTTAATATTTTGCCTGTGTTGTCGTATGGTTAAGAGTAAATAGGAACAGATAAAAGGAGCATAGTTTTTCATCATAGCAATTGCCAGACATGTTTTTATTTCTTGTTTTGATTTTGATTTTATTTCCACAGAGCAGAAATACACATTTTTCATTCTTATTGTTTTCATGTAACAATAAAAGCAAATTATTTTGTGCAGCTGAGGTGTCTGACAAAAATGTTGTTTGCTGGATTTACAAAAAATATGTGTCAAAGGCAAATCTTCTGGAATTATCTCTGCTCATTTCAATAAATGAGCATTTTTGCTTTTGCAGGAAATGTAAAAGCAATTTAACATTACCGCCATTATTAGTGAAGCTGGCGATGCATGAAATTGGCAGACCTAAGGCATGTTTGCCAATATCATGGTCCAGCCCCTGAATTAAATTTAAAAAGCCCAACCCTGGTCTAGTCATTCACTTAAAATTTTGTATGACTTTTAATGGTAAAAGGTGGAACTTTTGTGTACACCCTGACATGAGGAATCAGTATCGGAAAGGGTGCCTATCTGGGTGGGAAGGTAGGATTAGGGGTGGGATTGTGGAAGGAAGGATAAGTGGTGAAGACACAGGTTAATGGTGGGATTTAGTGGAAGGAAAAGGGGAGGTCGGGTAAAGGAAGATCCTTTTTGGATTGAATTTCCACTCTCTATAGCAGTGGTGGGCAACTGAGTTGATATGGAGGGCCCTCAGCATCACTAATTTTCAATGAAAGAATTACAGCAGGCGTAGCTTGAAGTCATTATTTTAAATTTTTTATTAAAACTTTATATGATACTTCAAGCATTAGAAGCACTGTAGTGTGGTAATGCACATTTTGTGTCAAAGCGTTTGATCATATATCTATGGGGTACATAACCTTTAAAGACCTTATTCTGCAGTAATGTGCCTCAATAGATATTATACAATCATCCCTTATTCGTTGGGAACATAGGCACTCACCTGTCTGCCAGTCCCCCACCAAAAAGGGACATCCTTAGGCGCCATCTGGGTCACTGACCATGAGCGATTCACTTGCCTCTCCTCCTCTTTCTGCTCTAAAAAGATCCCATGCCAGGACATGTGAGCGTGGGATCGTTGAACAGGTGAGTTCCTATGCTCGATGAAATAACAGTTAGGTTTCGGGGGCCGAAAGTGACCGAGGAGGGCCGCTAAAGAATGCCCAAAGGGCCGCAGGTTGGGCACCTGGGCTCTTTAGCCCCAATTTCCCAGTCTCTACTGGATATTTATGCATATTTAGTTATGTATTGCTATTTATCTGATTTGTAATATCATATTTTTCTGTTTTAGGTCACACTTTTGATTGACAGTGCCTGTAATAGGTTATAATGGTTACAGTCTTTGGTGAACTTCGGAAAATTGGGCTGGTGGCAGGAACACATAGTTACATATTGGTTTCTGTTCAGTTACAGAGGAACTGTCAGGGACCTTTTCTTTCTTTTCTATTATTGTATGTATTACATTTGTAATTATTTATGATACAATATTAAAGTTATCACCTTAATTATTCCAACGTCCAAAAGAGTATAAAGAGGAACGTGTGTTATTAATTTAATTTAAGGTATTGGTATAAAGTTTTAGGTGGTATGTACTTGGCCATAGAACTTTTTGCCACACATTAGCTCTGTTCAAAACAAGTTGCTGTGTTTCATGGTAGCTCAAGAATTCCTCATGCAGGATGCTAAAGCCTGGCATACACACGCCGATTAGTGGCCGATTTTGCCACTGACCGACGGGCATGCACGCTCGTGCCGTCGGCCGGCGGCAAAATCGGTCGCCAATTGGCGTGTGCCCACATGGGGCAACAGATCCCTGTGGCCCCACAGCTCGGCCGGCCAGAGAACGGACATGTCCGATGTTCTCTGGCCGATGCCAACCGATGCCATTAACTTCAATGAAGACCCGCATTTTCATTGAAGGTAATGGCCGACACACAAAGGGTGCCCGCCGATGAAGTCAGCCCGGGAATGCAGCATGATGACGTCATCACGCTGCATTCCAGAGCTCATCGGAGCTCGTCTGTCGGCACCCGTCTGTGGGTGTATGGCAGGCTTAAAGCTACCAAAAGATTCACAGATATAATTTCCGAAATTAAAAATGTGACATATAAATACATTTAATGGTAATGCCAGCAGGAAAAATATCATGAACCCAAAGCCCCAGACAATACTATTACTGTAGAACAGTTAAAAAGTATAGCAAAGGGTACTGAGTTATAAATAACATCATTTTGTTAATCTAAAAGATAATTATGTCTTAGACACCTGGGTTTGTGTAAAAAGTTCAAAGATCCTTTCTAGTGTTATCTTGAATCCCAGCTCAACAACATTCACACTAAATAAACTGTTATATGAGTGGAAAAAGTTCGGTTGACTTCATTTATGTGTGCTAGTACAGCTTACAATTTTGCATTTTAAACTGGACTAGTATTGTAATGTATTATGAAAAAAGAATATAAAAAAGAATACATTTATATTTACCCGAGAGCTGGCTTGTTTTTAAAGAAACCCTTGACAGTTTTTCTGTGAAAAAAACCTAACCTGGAACAAGTACGAAGCTATGGCAATGGCAGTGGTGGCCATCTTTTTGACTTGTGGGCCACAGTAGGTTTTTAAATCCGACCAAGAGCCTGCAAGGGCCGGGCAACATAAGTCCCCATAGCTAGGACAGGATATTTAAAAAAAAAAGAAAATATGTTAAAAAGATTAATAAATAGAAGCAAATATAAGCAAACTATGGCCTCTAGGAAACAATCCAAACAATCATCCTCTTGGTGTTATCTTCACTTATTGCAAGGAATGAGGGGAGCCAGAGCATCTTGCCACCATGGTGACAAAGGGCCAAATTTGGGCCCCCGAAATGGCCAGTTTGGGTCCCCGGGCCTTCGTTTGGGCCTTATTACCTTATTGACCCCTTATACCCTTGACCATTGTCCCAGGTCGCTGCTGTTCAGGGAGAAAATTGTGAGGTAGTTGTGACTGAGGAACTGATGAGTAGGGCCTCAGCCCTGAGTCCATCACTCCCCACGGCCCCCTTTCGATATACAGGGCCAAATTAAAAGACTAAAGGGCCAGTTTGGGCCCCCAGGCCTTAGTTTGCCCACATTCAGGCTATGGGATTCCTGTAGACAATTGTTGATCTACAATATTATATATTATTATGATATATTAGGTATGTATATAAAAGTAAGGTATTATACAGTATAAAAGTTATCATACTAGAGATGAGGTTTCAGTTTTTTAAAACTATAATGCACTGTATAGCCTTTGAACTGCGGTCAGCGGGGTTTCAGTTGTCAATAAAAGTCAGTGTTTTTGGAGCAATGTGGTGTAAGCATAGGGACTACTCCGAAAATGAGTAGAGAAATAAATATTATATTAGCTTATTATATATTAAGATACTTACTTACTTTCGTGTGATATGGTATATATTATGTATTAAGTTACTTACGTCCCCGACTGTCTATTATTATGACGTCACCATCCCAAGTAATTAACAGCTTACTTACTTACGTGTGATGTGGTACTTTATTCATTAAAAGATATTTGCAGACCAAGACGTCTACTGTCTATTGCTTTGAGTTACTGGGGTGGGTGGGCATACCATGGGTAGTATAATGACTATGTTAGTATCTGATTTTCAAAATCCCCACCAAGTAACCATCCCCGCTCGCGTAGACCCCACCCCTAACCGTCCCCGACTGTCTATTATTATGACGTCACCATCCCAAGCAAAGCGCTGCTACCGCCACGAAGTGGCGGTGTTAGTTACTTGGTTTGGTGAATAAAGTTTAATGAATAAAGTAAGTAACTTAATACATAATATATACCATATCACACGAAAGTAAGTAAGTATCTTAATATATAGTAAGCACCACATCACACGTAAGTAAGTAAGTAACTCAGTAAATAGAATAATAACTAATTTATATTATTAAAGGAATAATATAAAGTAATAATAGTAAGTAAAATAATATAGATGGTTAGTTACTTTGTGTTTTTCCCGCTCGCGTAGACCCCACCCCAAACCGCCCCCCTAACCGCCCCCCTAACCGCGAAGCGCTGCTACCTCCACAAAGTGGCGGTGTTAGTTACTTGGTTTGTATATGAGAGATGTTTTCCCCATTTAAAATGTAACTTTATCAAGTGGCCACTTGTAAACTACAGTTAATAAACGCCCAAATACTGGTAGCTAAGATAACGGCATCTCTCATATGGGTCCAAAGAACAAAAGTTTTTTTAACAATTTTTTTGTGAACAACAGTAAAGCTAGCCACACATGGGTAGATTTGTAAAACGATTCGAGTATAATCAATCAACGTGCGCGGAAAAGACGAATCTCACGTTATTGATCTGTCCATCGAATCTGCTTAGCAATCCTTCCTGTGTGTGTGGTAGTGTGCCTTCGAGGGGTGGTCAATAGAGTCCCCCTCGAAGTATTCTCGATTGAATGGGTTTTCAACTGTTGGAAAACCACATTCATCAATCCCACACTGCTCTACAGTGAAATGTTTTCATGTAAGTGCAGGCTGCACGGAAAGGCCGACATCATCACAAATAGAAGTGAGCATGGCTCGCGAGCACAGCTCTGTGTGAAGGGGGGGGCGGAGTCCATCTCACTGCAGTCCCGTGGAGAGTGGAGGGGAGAGAAGGCCGTGTGTAAACGTCTACTCGTGGAAGTTGGGATGGCAGGAACGTCGCGGACACCGGCTGGATTTCTTTCTTCATGTCTTTTCAGTAAATGCGTTCGACATGGCTGGGGAAGTGGAGAGACCTCATGCTTAGCGCGGTCATCTTCTTTATGAACTGCGGTAATCGTATGTGTCCATTGTGGGTGCTACATTGACGTTGTCGGCGTTCAGAAGATGCGACCACCAATCAAGCTCACAGTGGGCGTGGTGACATCGTGTGACGTGCACTCCGACAAGCTGTGATTGATTGATGGTCGATTGCACGGGAATCTACCCGTGTGTGGCTAGCTTTAGACTATAATACCTAGATTTCTTGCTGAATCCTGAACTCCTTCCCCCTCCCTTGAACCTCTGATATAAGCCAAGTATCTAAACTTCCTGTTTGCCAGATTATTGTGCTTTGCCAATATCTTGCTCCTGCTTCTAATATTACATTGTGCTCTCCTAACTGCTGAAACAAGGGAGGCCGGTGCTGGACTTGTTGGACTTGTGGCCCTAGGTTCGTGTTAGGAAAATCCCATGCCCGGTATTGCTTCCCACCAATCACACAGAAGCGCAGTCTGACAGCTGATTTTTACAAGTCTTTACTAGGGAAGATATGTACAGTCCACTACCAAACCCAAGCGGGAATGGGGCACAATCTTCTATCAGCTGCAGGGGGACTGATGGCTTTCAGGTCCCAGTGGGAGAGGGTTAGGATCACAGTCCAGTGTCAGGGAAGATAGAGAGTGTTCCTAGTGGAGGTGGAGAAGGGAGGAATCCTTGCGTCTGCCTAACTCGACACCTACCGGTTTCCAGTGTCCATCCACTCGTGCACGACGGAGGGAAGGCAGGCCTTGGTCCAGAGGTGCAACCTTTTCATGGGCCACGGATGTGGGTCCTTGGATCCCGGGCACTAGCAGAGGGACGGCTGTCGGGAGAACCCAGGAAAGATGGGAGCCCAATGCTCCAGAAGGGTGAAACACGCTGGCTGGAATACAGGTTGCTTGAGGAGCTAACCCAACTCTCACTAGGAGGGCCTAAGCAGGTATATTTATACCCTCTGCCTGGAGGCTGGCAGTAGCTTGTCTCCAGGCAGATATCAAAAGCTTCAATGTAAGGCCAGAAAACGAGAGGGAAACTGAGGAGCCATCACTCATCCCTGCACCTGCTACAGAGGAATGCAGAGACCGTTAAAGCTATACACACATTTACACAGCAGATTAATCATGTCATGGCAGGATCACAAATATACCGATTTACGTGTATCCCACTACACTACACTGCTACCTATGTACCAAACCTTGGCTGCTCATTCAATGACTACTCTTCCTCTCCAAGACTAAACGCAGATCATTACAGTAACCATCATTTGGATGTTGATTTCTAGATCAGGATCTAGATTTATAAAGCTAGCCATACACGTGTCGATTCCTGAGCGATCGATTCCGGTGAAGCCACAGGCGTTGATCGATCGACCATACAAGTCTGTGCCTACCCCCTTAGGCCACCGATTCCTGGGCGATTCTGTTACCAGTCGATCGATTCACAAATGTCAACACCCCTTGATGTGTGCCTAATCGATCAGAAAACACCAACAGGTTGGTTCTCTGGCCGATCCGATTTGGGGGCCATGTCGATCGGGTGGGGTCGATTGGTCAAGGTGGGCTGCACTCGATTCCTCGTCGATCAAACGGCGTGCACGCGCCCAGTGATCGATCGGCCAGGAATCGTGTGGGAAATCGACCTGTGTATGGCCACCTTATGTTTTCATTTTAAAACAGGATAGGTTTTCTTATAAAATGTATATGGCTGAACTGTGGTGGACAAAGAGATCCTCAGACTCATATAATATCTGCTAAGTGGTTAATGTTTCAAAAAAGAAGGATGTGAAATATCATAAATGTGGAAGTGGGTTCATCACTGTATAGTGGTTCTCGGTCTGTAATATACAGTGTACTGCTTCTGTGCTGGGAAAACGACTGGTGGAAAAAATATTTAGTATTAACATAACTTAGTGATGTCATCATTAAAACATCATTATAAAGCAAATACATGCAATTTCTCTAATCCATTAATGAATTCCTACAACTTTTATGACAAATCATAATAGAAAAAAAATAATGTTTTTTTTTTCCAATGGGATTTTTATTAAGATTTAACTTTTTGTGACAAAACAATCACAATACATACAAAGATGAAACAAAAATAAAAAAAAACACAAATTGGGGGAAATACATAAATAAAAATTACAGTTACACAAAGCATCAGTCATAACCATACCAGAAAAAGAAACAGAGGCAAGGGAGAAATAAAACATTCCATGGTCGCGGAATAGCAGTAAGCAAGTGGACTGGTAGAAAAAAGACAGATCCCTGAAATTCAGATATTGGGGCTAAATCCTTACAATATAAAAAAGGATGTTATAAGGCATTCAATGTATGGACATCGGAGATGTATCAGAAAGTACAACTTAACATACGGAAGAAACAGAGAGTCAGTTAGCTAAGTTTTGGACCTTTTGGTCAAAGGAAGAGGAGAACACAAACAGGTCCCACCTTCTCCAGAGTTTGTTATATTGTTTGAGCCTATCTTGTTTAGAATGCAGCATTTGCTCTATTTCACTAACATGCTTAACCTGGCGAATCCATTCCCAGATGGAGGGAGAGGTAGGATCCTTCCAGTTACGGAAGATTACTATCGGAGCTGCATTCATCAGATGTTTCAGCAAAGTTTTATGTTTCCCAGGCTGTGAATTGCCAGAATGATGAAGTAGGAAAAGTGCTGGAGAGTGAGGGAGATCCAAATTGGAAATTGGTGATATGGTCGATAAGAGTGTGGACTTTGGACCAGAATAGAGAGATCATAGGGCATTCCCAGAATATATGCAATAGGGTTCCTAACGCTGAACCACATCTCCAGCACTGGGAGGGCAAACTACTGTCGATCTTGTGGAGGATAACCAGGGTTCTATAACAATAAGACAACATTTTGTAGTTGGTCTCATGCTGCCTAGAACTGAGGGAGCTTTTTAACACCGCCAGGCAAATAGCAGTCCATGCCTGCCAAGAGAGAGAGATATTCAGACTCTCCCCCCAGCGTCTCCACTCCCACACCGACTCTTCTGGTGTTTTTCGGGTTCCAGGGACTTATAGAGGAATGAAATAAGGTGCCTAGTCAGACCAGCGCCAGTGCAGAAGGATTCAAAAGTAATAATGAATTATTCCCATGACTGAAACATTATGACTTTGCATCTATGTGTAACATGGATTGGCACCACCATCCTACAGTTGCAAGACTTTCCCTTAGGAATTACGTGGAGTTTTGCACAAATTGGTCATAAAATGTGCTCTGATCTTCACACAATAGAAAAACACAGTCTGATTAAATAATACTACACACACATTATATGTTTTCATGTTTTTATTGTACATAACATGTAAACATTCACAGTGCGGGGTGGAAAAAGTATGTGAACCTTTGGATTGGATAACTGGCTGACCCTCCTTTGGCAGCAATAACCTTGTTCGTTCTTCATTGATTGAACGAAAAAAATCTACACATGTAAACCCCCCTTTAGGGTTCCTAACGCTGACCCTCCTTTGGCAGCAATAACCTCAACCAAATGTTTCCTGTAGTTGCAGATCAGACCTGCACAACGATCTGGAGGAATTTTGGATCACTCCTTTTCACAAAACTGTTTCAGTGTAGCAATATTCTTGAGATATCTGGTGCAAATCGTTCTCTTAGGGCTTGTTTCCACTGATGCGATCCAGGGCGTTTGCAGCCGCGCGGCCGCCACCGCCGCCAATTGCATCCATTGGAAACTTCAATATAGTTTCCACTGGTGCGGTTGTGCGCGTTCGGGTGCGGATGCGGTTTAGGGCGCGTTTCTGAACGCTAGCTGCAGCGTTTTGAAACGCATCTGCGCCCCAACCGCATCCGCATTAAAAAAAATCGCGTCGCAAAAACGTGCAAAAATGCGCGACAACTGTGGCATGTGTTCAGCCGCGCGGCTGCAATCGCACGGGAACACATCAATGGAAACAAAGCCTTAAGGTCATTCCACAGCATTTCAATCGGGTTGGGTTCCATCAGTTGCTTTATTTTTAGGGGGGAGATGAAGATTTTCAGAAGCATAGAAGTATTTTGTGTCTTACCCATCTATTAGGGTGTATTGTGACCTAAATACTTATATACAATATATACTGCGGTTAGGACCCTGGCTGTACCGGTCACCGCCTGCTAGTGGCACTGTGATTGCCCATCCATGGGTTGGTCCCACAGTCACCAGCAGGTGGCTCCCTGCAAGCGTGGGCTGGTTGGAGCTCACGCCTCCCTCGTTAGCTTAGTGCTATTTAGGTGGGCTCCATCCAGGCCATGCTGGCTGTTCATTGTACTTGTATCTGGATCTGTATCTGTGCTGTTTCTTTGTGCTTGTCTGGACCTTGTGCTTCCCCTGGCTTAAGGAACCTGAACCCTGAACACTTCTGGACTTTTTGCACCTGAATTTTGTTCCTGTTTTGTGAGTCAAATAAACCTTCTTTGTTACCCCATACCTCTGTCTGGATCTCAGTGTGTGTTGCCTGCCTGGTCCCCTTCCCTGTCCTGGATCCTGACAACTGCGTTATATTAAAATGAACAAAAATAGAAATACAATGACAGGAATGCTATTTATTTTGCATTGGACAACTAATTCCAAAAATGTTACTT
Organism: Ptychadena robeensis; assembly: GCA_036250615.1. Classification (NCBI taxonomy): domain Eukaryota; kingdom Metazoa; phylum Chordata; class Amphibia; order Anura; family Ptychadenidae; genus Ptychadena; species Ptychadena robeensis. The sequence continues at coordinate 39,245,106 of CM070033.1, read as the reverse complement.
TACTGATTTCATTAAATTGTTTTCAAAGAATTCCTTATACACTAGCTATCCATTTTACATGGAATATTTAACCTTCTAACAACCCGTACTAACACATTGTTCCTTTTTGGAACATCATTATGTACAGTATAACCATTTATGTAGAAATGTCACCACATAGAGGAATTTCAGATAACTACAGGCAAAGTCAGAACGAATGTTAAAGACATTCTTAGTCTTTCAGTCTGGAGGATGCATTGGAGGAATTCGACCCAGCCAGGCACTACTGTACCCAGAATTATTGTTTCTGGAAGGATTTGTCACAATATGTCTGTGTTTTATTTCTACTATATACACTATATAATCAGGGGTGCAAATAAGCAGTATGCTGGTACGCAAAGTCTAAAACCTAGCTATGCGTATCTTTCTTTTCCCGCCTAAGCGCATCTGTGGACTACAGGAGGAGAGATGCACAGAGCCTTCCCCTTCTCCCACCTTCTCTCTGATGAGATGGAGCGTGCTTGTGTTGTGCATTGATGGCAAGTGCTCCCTAGTGACACCCGGTGGCTGAAACTGATATTGCAGATTGAGTTGAGATATACAGCTATATTGTTAAACATATACAATTTATGTCCCATGGATCAATGCAGGGAAACTTTAACACATATAAAAGGTTAGGGGTGTCAAATTGGGTATGTAAATTACTAATTAAAAAAATAGATTGAACTTATAAGGGTGTTGGATTTGGGGGGGGACGAAAATCAGAGAAGGCATATGTCGAGTAAAATCTGACAAGAGAAAAGTTGCACTACTAAGATATGATCCTGATATACATACTGAGATCTGGGGGTTCAAACGGTGTTGTACTGTGAGAGTAACATTTGACCCAAAGCCAGCTGTTTTGTGGGTGGAGACAGCTAATCGGAGGATCAATCAGGAACAGAGAGGTCCATCTGCAGCAGAATCTACCATGCAGGAAGCTGAAGCAGAGGACAGTGAGGGAGACAGTGAGGTAGACCACCCCACATATGGTGTATCAAACACCATCTCCTGATACTCATCTGAGTAGCTGACTAAAAAAGTTATGTGCACCCCTGAATATAATGTACATAGAATGTATTGTTGCAGTGCATATCTATTTTAGAATTTGCACCTATCTGACCATAGAATGGATATCATTGGCTTTAGTTCATGTTGGTTAATCTCAGAACAACTTTTGTTTGCAGAACCTGCTAACAATTCTATTGATGTTTGGCTTCCTCTTTCCATAAAACAGTATTAGGGAGTATTTCTTAATGAAGTGGTAGTATGTGTTGATGACCTCCAAAGTGACTTTTATAATACCTGAAGGCCATGCACATTTAGCAGTGGATTCAGCCCTTTGCCTTTATACATGGATATTGTGAGATCTACTTTTTTTTTTTTAAATGTTATGATCATGATATGAGACCAAATCTGCTTTGCTATCTTATACTTAGAAACTTGGTTTTTACAGTTCTTCATGAAGTAATGAGCCATGATTCATCTCTGCTTACAAAGCAACAGGCACTTGTGGTTGCTCCTTTGCCTGTGCAGTCACTAAATGACAAGGGAGTGGGACTGTACATCAGTTTGCTCAGTCCTGGTTCCTGTATATAGAGGTTACCTGAGGTAATGGTTACATATTGAACACCCAGAAAAAGCAAACTGTCAGGCACAAATAGTCAGCACCAGTGTAATGTTTACATATGGGTAGCAGGGCTATGAAAAATTAGTTGTGAAGCCCTGTTCCCTTTCAGTTGATGTAGAAGTGTAGAATTTAATTACTGAACTCTGGTTAGGAATGGTTAAGGCAGCCATGGGCAAACTAATGCCTGGCATACACATGCCGATAAGCGGCCGATTTTTCACCTGACCGACGGGCGTGCGCGCTCGCGCCGTCGGTCAGCGAAAAAATCGGCCGCTTATCGGCGTGTGCCCACATGGGGCGACAGATCCCTGTCGCCCCACAGCTCGGCCGGCCAGAGAATGGACATGTCCGATATTCTCTGGCCGATGCAAGCCAATGCCATTAGCTTCAATGAAGACTGGCATCTTCATTGAAGCTAATGGCCGGCACACAAAGGGTGCTGGCCGACTGAAGCAGCCCCATAATGCACCAGGATGCAAACGTGATGACATCATCACGTTTGCATTCCGGTGCATATCGGATCATGTCTGTCGGCACCCATCTGTGGGTGTATGGCAGGCAAACCTGCCCTTTAGTCTTTTAATTCTGCCCTTTGTCACCTAGTCACATGGAATAATAGGAGACAATACTTAGAGGATGATTGTTCGGGTCTCTAATGAGCCAAAGTTTGCCAGCAATAGAATGTATATGTTTACTATCCAAAGTCTCTATTAATATTGTTTTACATATATTTTCTTTTTTTTTTGCCTACCCCTGGGTTAAGGGGTCTAAGGATCCCCCTGTACACATTCTATATGGTAGGGACAGTGAAAAGGGGGTGCTCCTTGTTTATTGTGGCCCCCAGAGACAGGACAGTAGGGATGTGGTTGCTTATCCCTCATTAAGGTATGGCATTGGGCCTGGTTTATTTCAAGGGGGACCACACTCATCCCCCCCCCCCCCCCCCCCCCCCCCCCCCCCCCCCCCCCCACCGGTTATCAGGCTTTATGCCTGAAGTGTAGTCACCCTACCCAATTCAGATGCTGCCCCCTTAATTTGCCTTCCCATCAGGCCCAGGTATCAAGGGGGATATAACTGTGGGCCAGGAAGGGAAGGGGCAGTCCAGAGCTGCTGATGAGACAGCAGCTTCCATGCACACTAGCTGTCTCCAGGAATACAGCCCTTTATACGTTTATATGTGTGTGTGCAGGCAGCGTTAGTAGCCTGCACTAACCTTTTATGACCTAGTTGCATACCGAGTGTCCCTGGCTGGGGTCACCCAGAGGACTCTCTTCAAGTAGGGTGGGGAGCCCCCTGGCACTCAGGCCCCGACTGGTGGTGGGCCCGGTGTACCTTCTCCGTGCCGGTCGGGCCTTAAGGTAGCCATACACAGGTTGATTTTCCACTTTTGACCGATCGATCACTGCGCGCGTTCACGAGATCGGTGATCAATCGCGTTCTGCCCACCCTGAACGATCGACCAAACAAAATCAGAAACGACTAAAATTCGGATCAGACATTGAACCAACATGTTGTTTTTTTTTTGTCGAACCTTTGGCAATCGGAGTACGTTGGTGGGCCCACAGCCCTATGCAGCAGCCTTTCAGATCAATGGATTTTGTGGAATCAGCCATTTTTGAGATTGGCTCATGTCCAAATCAACAACAAATCGGATTCCCGAGGTGGTGTTGCATCGATTCCCGATCCGATCAATTGCTGATTCCTGATCGCCTGGAAAGATTGGATCGGCTATCGATCGGCAATTGACCTGTGTATGGCTACCTTTACAGCTACCGCATCCTGCCGTGGCAAGGAGGTGTCTATTTCCCCGGTTGAAGAAGATTTGTCCCACCAAAGAGGAGACAGACGCATCCATCTGTGTTTGGACATTTGGACTTTGTGCCCTGTTGGGTTCCAAAGCCATTTCACATGTCAGTGGGTTCTATTGTTGATATAATAAATAAAAATTTGCAGCACACCCGTCTCTTGTCGTGGTTGATCCTTAACCTGTACATGCCTAGTGAGGGTCTAGTATGACCTGGGGGGCAGTGCTTATTGTTTAATATATTACGCATGTAGCTTAATGTAAGGAGATGTAAAATGTGTTTTATATGTTTATATGTTAAATTGTCCTGAACTTTACTTTCTTTTTAGGTTCCCTTCAAGTGTAACCTGACACCCTGTACAGGCTTCTGGAGAGTTTCCCCTTGAAGACATTGGAGATTGGAGAAGCTTAACGCCCCTCGAACATGACATAAGATTTCAGCTTTCATTGCATTTTTAGAAAGTTCTGTATGACACAAGCATTGTGTAAGCTGCAGTTAACTTCCTGTCTACCACGCATAAGAACTGTGTCTGAAGTTGTGTAGTGCTCTGGGGATTGGTTTGACGACATGAATAATATTCCCCCGACCCCACACTTCCTGTAGCAGATTTCATCTACCAAAAAAAAGGAAATTATGTTAACCATTTACAGGAATACTCTAGTAACCTATATTATTTGCATAGAGAAAATGTTTAAGGGAACTTACAATATCAGAGCCAAGTGTGCCTAGTTCCAGGAACATTTCCTTATTCATTATTATCTACCGTATGAAAGTGCATGTAAAATCCTAAGTGAAAGAGTCTTTACGTTGGATTTACTAAGAAATGCAAATTTCTACCTTTTTCATCCTTCTCAGCATTTCAACCAATAACACAAGAAGAGTGTTAAGCTACCTGTACATTGGTAGACACCACAGCGTACCAGTCATCCACCGAACTTACAGGAATGGCGTTGTGTGCCACTCACACATAGATTCCCCTATCCAAAGTATAGTGATCGTTCAGAAAAGAACAGCCAAGTCAGATCGACGTGCGACTTTCAGGGCTATTCTGGTAGATCGCTGCAGATGGTTGCCTTGGTTTTGTGGACAATTGGGTTGTGTTTATTGAATCCATCAAAGCAGCACATCCTTAACGCATAGTGGAGTCAAAACCTTAGGCTAGTGCACTATGTCAACCTCCGGCCAGCGGACCGGTGCAACACAGTGGAAACAGTGTTGGCATGTAATATGGAAGGAACACGTCAACATCCCCATCAAGGAATACGCAGGGGGTGTCGACAGAGCCCTCAATGCTGTGGAAACCAAGCTTTAGGGGAGGGTTTCACATCTGTCAGGACCCCCTCCGATAAGTGCATTGCTCAGCTGATGCTGTGTTCAGACATCGGCCGATGCAGAGGTTCAACATACTCCACTACGTTCAGCCTTGCATCAGCGGAACGGCTCAGCGCTGTGAGAACACAGCATACAACTGAGCAGGTAAGTGAATGTGCTCTATCGGGACCTCCCACCAAGCAATACGCTTAGCGGAGGGGGTCCCAACATATAGTGGAAACAAGCCCTAAGCTGCACAAATATTTTATCTTATGACCTCCTAGATATGAGGAAGGGCAATGGACCATCCTTAAGCTAGGTTTATTGAGATGGTTTTATGAATTGCTCCTCTCAGCTGTTTCACTCTATATGAAGAAATGACGTAAGAAACAAATGATGACACGAATTTCTTCGCCAGTGAAAAACTCCTGCACTGCCGTACGGAAGTAGAGTCTATATAAGGGAGTGGCTGGTGTAGTAAGATGGCGGAATACAGGGATTTCCGTACAACGTCACATGTGCGCCAGCGTAGCATCGTCAGCCAGGGAAGCCCGAATGGTGGGAGAACGGGGACGATTCGCTATCATCCAATCACAGATCTCTCTTGACTCTAGTGATCGAAGGTGGTGACGTCACCGGGCAGCGGGGCAGAGGGAGAGAAGCTTTTCATTTAAAGAGACCCTAATAGTTGTTCGGCGGCGCCTGGCCAGAGCCCGAGCCGGGAGGATGGTGTGCGGCGGCTTCACCTGCTCCAAGAATGCGCTGTGCGCGCTTAACGTGGTCTACATGGTAAGAATAGCGGCACGTCGGTGTGTGTGGGGGGGGTTCCGTCATCGCTTCATCATAGGGGCCTCCCTGCTGGCAGTTCCCCCTGCCCGGCCGGCGTGCCTCTGTGCTGTCAGTGGTCCAGGGCAGACCCTTCTCCGGCTGCTTATTGGCTGATCATTGATGGGGCCCGATCATCATCTTCAGACTCCCTATGTGTGCTTTGTCTGACTTCTCATCCATGAATAGGGTGGGCACTACAGGGAGTGGATGATTAGGTGGTCCTGTGTGTGAGTGATCACAAGAGACCATACAGGCTGCAATCTAATTGTACAACCAGCTTTAGATTTGCCCACATATCCAGTACAAGAGGGCAGCCTATCTGGTTTGTTCAGGCCATCCATGGACGATTTACAAATGATATGGAGCAGGGCCATTACTCCTGCTATGCTGAATATGCATTAGCTTAGGGCCCTGGGGACCTCCGATGCCCTCCCTGTGTGAGCGCCCGCTGTGAGGGGGCGGGGGGGGGGTTAGTTGTGTATGTGTGTGTGTGTGTGTGCTCCACCAATAGCACCCCTACACTCTGGTCGACAGAGTCCCCTTAGCAAGAATTTGCATACCCCGAAAGGCTAGAAAGGGCACTGATATGGAGAATAAGTACAGCCCCTGACATCTTGGGCCTCAAGATTGTGCTCTGTGACATTGCCCTGGCTTAAGTAAGGCAGCTTATTCCAAATGAATGAGCTGGAATTTCACTCAACACCCAGACGTTTTGGTTATGCTGCATTACATTTGCAGGTAATGTAAGTTATGTTGATCGTGAACAAAACCGAATTAAAACTTCCAGCATTGGTGTCAGACACCCAATAGGAATTCTCCGCATGCCAGTGGCTGCACTAGCCCACTGCACTAGTGTTGGTGACCCCTCCCAGTGTCGGCGGCAGGAGTTATCACCCTTCCCACTGTAGGCAACTGGAGTGATCACCCCTCCCAGTATTGGCATTGTAGACTGGAGTGTTCACAACCAGCCTCTGCCCCCCCCCCTAGGGTTGCCTGCAATGTCTGGGATGAGCA
>CM070033.1:39224559-39235895 GCA_036250615.1 Ptychadena robeensis | reverse complement strand
TTTCCGATCACTTTTATTTATTTTTTTGTTTTGTATTGCTTTGGGTGCTGTTTTCCTGCGTCTTCAGAACAGCACTGCGGGTGTGCAGCCAAGTATACGCAGTGTCCCATTCATTCAGCAGGATGCAAAGTGTCCTCCCTGTGTCTTTTTCCACGCTCGGTGGGGGAAAAAGACGTAGTGGGGACAAGCCTTAAAGCAGACCTACCACCTGGGAGGTCACTCGGCAGTATCAGCTGCAGATCAGCCGATACTGCTGACATCCTTAATTGTAAAAAAAAATATTTTTCTGACAGCAGGAGGGGAGCTTGTTACAAGCGCTCCCCTCCCACTGCCTTACGTCGTGCCTAGGCAGCTGAAATGGTGTATGGGATATCACATGTCAGCAGCTGATTCCCCCCCCCCCTTCAGAACAAACCCCTGCCCCCCCCCCTCACGGAGCTCTGCAGCTCTGACAGGGAAGAGACAGGAGGAGGGGGTGGTGTGGAGGGGGGCCAGTGAGGGTGGAAACAGCTTCACTTTTCCAGGATCTAAGATGCCAGCATGAGAACTGCAAGCAAGTGAAGTGAGTATAGTGGGTTTGTGTAGCAGTTTTTCAGCATCTGAACTGCTGACAGGTGAGTATTGTGTTTAATGTATGTCTGGGTTTTTTTTCATTTGAATTTAAAACCGCTTTAAGATTTCCTCTCACTGCCTGTTCTGCAAGACCATAGATGGGTAAAAAAAGAAGAAATGACAATATTTGAATACTACAATCATTTATGTTTCCACTATATTTATTTACTACTCGGTGTACACAGTATAGATGAGGGTAGGTCTGTTTGCCCGGCTTGTCTCAGGTTCAGTCACTGGTCTTTGTAATGAGTGACCCAGCAAGTACTAGAATAGTATGACCTTGGCGTTTGTTTTTCCATTTTACAGAAGATAAAGTTCCACGGCCAACATGTTAAACGAAAGTGAACTTTTATTGCTCGTTAAAATAGTTCAAATAGATTGTATTTTTATGCATGGAATCATCATCATTGACATATGTTCTATGGATCTATGAGAAATTCTAGATTTTTATGTCCTTGTTGACATGAATGCAATGGAGGCATTTGCGTATGATTTAGGGTATGTTTCCATTATACGTTGGGACCCCCTACGCTAGTGTTGGCCAACTGAGTTGATATGGAGGGCCACAAGTGCAGCCCTCGGCATCACTAAAGGGCCGCACATAACAATTTCAATCTACGCTACGAAATGACAGTAGGCAGAGCTGTAAGACATTGTTTTTTATTTTAAAATAACAAAATGTATTAGAGAATTAGAGAACACTTTTGTTGTAATCCTGGACGAGGACCTCTCAGCAGGGTATTGGTGGACAGGTGAGTTCCTATGCATTAACAGTTAGGTTTCGGGGCCACAAGTGGAGGACTGAGGGGGGCCAAAGAACACTTAAAGGGCCACATGCGGCCCCCGGGCCTCAAGTTGGGCACCTTGGCCCTATGCTAAGCGTATTGCTTGGTGGGGATCCCGATGTAGCGTATAGACTTACCTGCTCGGTGAATGCTCGGTCTTCACTGTGCTGAGCATGTAAGTAAAGGTCATAAGTCAGGATCCCCGCCAAGCAATACGCTTAGCGAAGGGGGTCCCGACGTATAATGGAAACAAGCTCTAACACCTTCAGGCATGTAAGTAATACGTCAGCCCACTGAATTATAGATGCTTTATCGGCTGCACCATGTAGCATGGCCGATAACGTGACCCATAATGGAGGAAACGGGGTGGCCTAGGGGTCGGTGGCTTGTACTCGTTGGATGCGCTGACGTCAGCACATCCAAGCCCTACTCTTACGTTGTGATGCACTTTCACAAGTTACTTTAGGAAAGTGAAACCATCATAACCCAGAGCTTTAGTTCTGGTTTTTATTATTCATCCTGTTTTGTTTTATTCTTAGCCCTAGGTTTGCACTTTTATCAACAGGTCTGCGGGTTATGATATATTTGATGCACATAAGTTTGCATTGGAGCAGGGGTCCTGTGAAATGTAATGGATGATCACCTCCTGTGATTTGCTGAGCTTGTCCCCCTTTACATTGTGATTAGGGTTGGTCGGAAACCACAAAGGTTGTATTTGGTTTGCACTTTCGAGCATTTATTAAATGGCACCAGGCGCTTTACTGCAATGCATAACATTAGACCAAAGCTCTTAATTTAGAATCATAATAAGGTTTGTGATCTTGCATGCTTGCATTGGTCACCGGCCCTCTATGCATTGGCTGTAGCAGCATGTATCTGTGAAACCTCACATGGCTCCTCTATGTGTACAAGATACCATCTTGTATGTGGTAGAGTCTCCTCCACTCCCTTTCCCGTGATTGGTCCGTGCTGATGTCATAGATGTGACCCTTCTCTCAAAAAAACAAAAGTACAATGTCAGTTTGCTAAAAAGCACCCTGGGGGATCAGTACATTGTATAACAATGAGGGTTTGAAGGTGCATAAGTATTTGAATGTGGAGACCCTTGTTCCATCGATCCTGCTCGAAGAAATGTTGATCAAACAGGGAACCATCATGTTGGTAAATTCCTGTTCAAATGCCATTACTTTGGATGGACTGGTTTAGTGAGGAGAGCAATGCCACCACATGCACTGGGTTAGTCGCTTTGTGGAGTTGGAAAGTATAAACCCTTTACCAATGATCTGTTATTTCCTATTTGCAGGAACATTGTTTTAATCTCTCTCTCTTCTTTCAGCTGGTCGGCCTTCTGCTGATCGGAGTGGCAGCATGGGGGAAAGGCTTTGGAATCGTCTCCAGCATCGAGATTATTGGGGGAGTCATCGCAGTCGGTGTTTTCCTGCTCCTTATTGCTATTGTCGGTTTAATTGGAGCAGTTAGTCACCATCAAGTCATGCTCTTCATTGTATCCTTCAGCGGTCCAGTATGATTGAGGCTTTGGCTTTTATTTGGTGTCTGTGAATGTTAGAATAAAATGGCCAGATAACATTTTATTTATATAACAAAACCTATGTTTAAACTGAAGCCAAACTCCTGCAATTAACTCCACTCCAATGGCCATTTACATAATTTGATTTGACCAACATTTTAACTGTCACAAATTCCCTGCAGGGCCCCCATTTTCTTAATAGATACATTATTGTGCGCCCCCCCCCCCCCATTCAAGCTACACAGTTTAAGATTGAGGGACATTTCACACTAGCCATGTTTGTGTTGCAGTATTGTGTACTAGTGTTAAATGGCCCTCAAACTTTTTTGGGAATACAACTTTTATTTGGTTTTCACACCAAAATAAACACATGCATCATATATAAACACACCAATCATACGGAGACATGAATTGTTCACATAGAGACACACACTCAGACACATTACATCTGCAGCTAGTTCCTTCATTTTTCGCTGCTTGTTCCTCCCTACCTCCGTCCCCCTAAAATACCACTACGCCCCCCAGTTTGGGAACCACTGCCATACAGGTTGAGACCTGATACAAAATCGTTTATACATTGCTATTCTGAGAAGCATACATACACTTTTCTAAGTAGAATCCTTATTGTTAAATTGCCCTGTTTCAGCCCTCTGGGCGATTCGCCCATGGTGTGCTTCCATTGAAAAGTATGCCACATGCTATGGCGGTGGATTACAATGTCACAATTCTGCACTCCTCCCCCTTTACATCCCCAGTCTCATCATGATGCCAGCAATGTGCTACAGTAAAGGGACATGGCCTCCCTTTAATGGCCCTCCCTCCACTTCTCTGGAATCATCAATGACTTCCAGGGGGGCCTGCCAATACAGAGAAACGTGGGCTTCCGGCAGACAGGTGAGTATGCCCAATGTTTGCTCGGGGTGAGTATTGTCTGTACACAAACTCGCCCCGAGTGAACTCGAGCTAACTGCCCAGAAGGTTAATCGCTCCCCTTTTGGGAGATATAAGCATTTTCATGTTGAGTGGCCTGTAATGTTGCAGTTGTATTGTCTTTTTCTGTGGAGATTGGATTGTAGGATTTTCAATTGCGACACCCATAAGCCAGAGGAAGAAAAGTGTACATAGGATTTGCAGCTGATCTGGAGTGTGTTTACATTGGTGACAACCCTACAGAAGTAACATTAGCCATTGGGAATAATAATACAAGCACCAGTAAACAGTTTCTTAAATGTTCCATTTGCCTGCCATTCGTATCCTAAAAATAGTGCAGTGTGTTCCTTTCTATACAATGATGCTTCTTTAACAGGAATACAGTATATGGTGGTGCTAATACTCATCTTTATTTTCCAACTGGTAGTCTCTTGTTCCTGTTTGGCTATGAACAGATCGCAACAAGTAAGATTTTATTCTGCTCTTGTGTTCAACCTCTTATGCGTTGTGTATGTTATGTTTTATGTTGGTATTTGTAAGACATCTCAAAATAAATGTAATACTCTGTATTTTAAGGGTTACAGGCTGTTTAAGCCGATCAAAGTCTTGCCGGATCAGATGGTTACATTAGATTGATTTTATGGTTGTTTTATTGGGTATACACCTGTTCCAATATACAAATTTCAGTTTCCATCAGACACCACTTGTAGATACTCTTACTAGTGTATTGTAATAGATTTAGCTATGAAACAGTTAATGTGTGTTCGCATACTGTACATGATTCAGCCCAGCTTAAGGGAGGTGTCTTGCTCCAAGAGACATATAAATGTGATACATGGAAGGGGTTAATCAGTTCCTGCCCTGGCTTTGACCCAGCCTGGCTGTCTTCACCAGTCACCCCAGTCGCCTACACACAGCACCAAATAGACGATGCCGCCGGCGGTGTGTGGGGAGAAAACATGGATTAACATGGGTTTATGGTGACACCAATGCAGCGTCACGGGGCCATAAAGAAGTAGAAGTGCTGCAGGCACACGGAGAGCCGGCGGTTGTACCCGATCCCAGCATGGGCGCAATTTGATTCACAATCAATCTGCACCCATACTGGCTTCGGGCATAGTGCCAAGGAGGTTTAACCAGTGTATTTATTATACTGCTCAACAATGGATCTGTTAAGAACGGTGAACTGCCAGGTAAGGTGATGTCTTCCCACCTGTGCCACCCCTATCCATCAGTTCACCCAAGATAGCTGCCCGGGGGATAGGGAAGGGAAAAAGCATGCCAAGAAGACATCTGGTGTCCCAAGTCTTTTAGGGTCCTGTCCCTACCAGGCTTCACCAAGATAAATTATGGGATATACACATAAGAAAAGTCTTCCAGTAGTTGGCACTGATGACCTGTGTGCACTGAGGACATGTACTCTGTGACACAATGTTACATTTCAAGAACTGGAGCATTTCTTTACAAAGGGACCACAGATATTGTTAGAAAGCCACCAGGATATATTTAACTTTCTAAATGTATTTTATTGTGGGAAAACAATCAGCAGCTGTAAATATTTCAGGGTTTAGATGTGTAATGAAAGATGTTCTAATTCTTGCAGGAACACTTCCTGAACAACACATGGACCCACCTCGGTAATCTCACACGGAGAGAGATGGAAAAAAAAATGAATTGCTGTGGTCTGCTAAACATCACAGAGAGCAAAGAATTCAAAGAGGAATATAGTTACTGTGAAGCGGTACGTGCTGTCGTATGTAATGCTTTGTCTGAGGTTTTATAAAATTATATTTTCCATGGTGAATCACAAAATATATTGTGCAAAGCGGGGTTACCACCAAGTAAAATTAGTTGGGAAGATTTACCATACTTTGGGATAAGAGGCACAGAGAGATAGGACGCACCAAAATTTTAGGAAGGTATTCAAGGAAAAAAATATTTTACAGGAAGCCACAGCTCACTCCTATGAAGGAAAGAGGAGGGAGGTAAGGACAAAGTGCTGATATAAAGCATGTGTGTATATGGACAAGATGAGGGAGCGGAGACGCAGCACAACAAGTATTTCTTTCCTCCTTATCACTGATATACACACTGTGCCTGTATACATGCTGTATATCTGCACTTAGGAGGAGATGGGGGGGAGGGGGGAAGGGAGAGGTGATGACAGGTGAGGAGAAACTTGCTGCAGAAGTACATGTATACAGTAGGACATTAAGGACTTAAAGCGGTTCTTTGCTCAAAATAAAAAAACACATACATTACATTGACATAATCCTCGCCTGTCAGCAGTTTTACATTTGTGAAAACTGCTACAGAATAAAAAAAAAGCTTACGTGCCATCCTCACCTCCTCATTCCCGAAGCCAGCATGTTTTGTAATGGCAAAGAGAAGCTGTTCCACCCACACTTTATGAATATTTAATTTCAAATATGGAGCTGTAATTTTAAAAAACGGCCACTAGATGGAACTTTGATTGCATTACATTAAATCCTGCAGATATGAAGCTGCCATCATCCCGAAAATTGCCTCTTCTGCTGTAAGAAGAAACCTTTTTCTTTTGGAGCAGTGATTGTCTAATTATAAACTGACAGTGAGGTGGTAGGTGCACTTTAAGATTTTATTAAGTCGAGTCACCAGTCACTAAAATTGACTACTTGTGATGTCCAATCACAAGATTAGACACAGTTGAGGAACACAAGTGTCCAATAATAAACCACTTTAGTTGAAGTTCTCTGTAACATTAACTGTCAGCAAGATAATAAAACAAAATAAAAATAGTCAAATGCCTCAAATTTCCTTTAAGTGCAAAACAGAAAGTGGGTGCAGCTTAAACAGCAGAAGCCAATGCACACAGAATGAGTCAACTGTGGTACACAAAAGAGCACATTGTCATTAGAAAATAAATGTAACACATTAACTGGCTTGCATGCTTCTCAAAAATAGAGAGAATAATACCCCTGGTGGTCCAAATCAGTCCAGTGTTCTGTGCCAAGAGTGGTACAAAAAATGTAACCACCCTGGCAGTCCACTGTGATGCAGATTTTGGTACCAAAAGAGGTACATAGGTAATTAACTTGAAAAGTCAGATAGTGGAATATTAAAAATGACATTCCTTCATCTCTAGAAAAAAAATTACCATAACATCCACAAGATGGCACCATTTCACCAGCTTGGGAATGCAATGTTTTATCACCCCACACAGGTTGGCGCTTCTCTCTCTGTGTGCGGACTCTCTGCCATGCACACAGAGAGATGACCAGTTGACGCCTCTCGCTAGTTAGCGATTGCCTTAGTGTACAGGCACTGCTGACAGCTCAGATTGAGTCTCTCAGATTCTCAGCAAATTGAGATTCTCAGCATTTACACATACAATCCCCCAGATTTTGAGGGGAAAATGCATATATGCAATACCCTGGATTCAAATTCATAAACGCTGATCATTTGAAGGCTCCCATCATATGGTTTGATTGATAGGTGTTTGGCAGAATAATGAATTAGTTGCTTTATCCATGTAAACCTGTTTTTTAGATGAAAGGTTAGCCCCAGACAGGTATTTATAAATGGTGGAAAGTTAATAAGGATTGTAAGATGTATTTTGTTTAAACTAATTTCTGCATTTTCATCACAAAGTTGTGAGCTTTTTTTTGTGCTGAGAATCCGAGAGTAAGGAGATCAATCTTACAAATTACGAACATGTCTGTAAATTTTAGAACAAATTCCCAGCCTATTTATGGCCGAATTTAAGATTTGCGGCTGATTGACTGGCGTGAGCGCACACAGCCGGTCCATCTGTGCCGAATTCGACCACAAATCGAACCTATGGCCAGCTTCACACTTTGATTGGCTTATAGGAACATTTTGTGTTAATCAATTGTCTTTCTTTTTCTTAATTCCAGGATTGTAAGATCCATTCCTCGTGTGAAACTTGTGGTGATAAAATGTTAACGCACGCTGGCGAAGCTCTTAAAATCCTTGGCGGTGTAGGACTTTTCTTCAGCTTCACAGAGGTAACTTCATCATGATGTCAGTGGTGACAAACCCTGAAGATACCCGTACACAAGCACAGATATTATTATCCTAATGATGGGCTCCATACTAGCAGCACTGACTGATGTCTTCATATGAGGAGCATTCTACACAACAGTGCATTTGTTTCTGGATTTATAACCATGTCTAATGTGATGTTTCTATTTTCAGACTTCCTTTTGAAAACAATTGTGTAATTTTCTGTAATGAGGACAAACTGAAAGCTCATGACTGTTCCATAAGCTTCTCTATGCTCTCTAGAGACATCTGACTGCACACTACTACGTCTATAACTGCACTTTCTAATTTCCCAATCATGCAGTTAACTTTCAGAATGTAAAGACTGCCTCTGCTAATGGTCAAGACCTTTTACAACAAAAGAGCCCAGTTGAACGGAGATGGTCAATAATACATACTCTTTAGCCTGGCCTCCTGTTCAAAAGCAAGGCAGTATTAAAGGTGCATCCAGTCCTTAGTGGATGGAACTGGGCTTGCCCAAATAAATGTAGTCATGGTGAGGCGATTCAGAATCTGTCCCAGAACGGCCCCTTTGGTGTCATTGAAGACACACAAGAGGTGAGGGGGTGGCACCATAGACCTCCATTATAATGGAGGGTCAAAGTTGTCTGAGCACACATCTCCTGTGTCATCTATGGCAATGTGTAGAGGGGAGGGTGGGGATCACAAGCAGTGGTGTGGTATAGGCTGATTGTTAGGGAGGATAACCTTTTGGGTGTTCAGCCCAGGTTAACTTGGGGTGAGTTTCTTCTTTCTTCCAAAAGCCCCCGGTGATCCTCTGCATCAGCGGGGACCATGCAGTAGGTGGCACCATTGACTTCCATGAAATGGAGCTGGTGTTGCTTTTTTAGAGCACATGTGTTCGTTTGGGGTTTATAGGAGGGCAGAAAATCGAGGTGGGGCTTTAAAAGCTTGCCATGTGTGAACTGCCCAGGAGGTTAATTTCATGCAAGTATATAATGAGATACAAATACCTCTCTGCTAGTACCCTGGGAGTTCTCTAGGAGGAAAGCACCATGTCAGTGTGTATTACACAAAATTGCCGCATTCCCCATAATGCCTGGCCAACATCCTAAATTTCATACCAAGGATTATGGTTAGAGCTGCCAGATTGAACTGTTGCCCCACACCAAATTTTTCTTTGCTAACTGTAAAGACACAGGGACCTTAATTGCCAGGAAGAAATCTATTTCGTTCCATAGTGAAATGAAAGTGACTGTTCAGTCCAAAAATAAGTCCAGTAATAACTGAAAGTCTAAAAGTCCAATGTTTGTTTCAGTAATTTATCCTGGGTGTCATTATCTGGACTGGATATGACTGGTAGATACATCCAATTTGTCTATTCGATATTCAAAGAGTCATCATGCCCCAACACGTGTTTCAATAGGTTTTTAAGTGTAAACTATATATCCATGTCTGCCCGTCGCAGAGCTATATGAACGAGTGGCCACTGGTCAGTGTACGTAGTGTTAATCATTGATGTCTGAAGAGTAAAGTCAGGTGGTTTGGCCACCTTTGTCCTCACGCCAGAATTTCTGAGGAATAGATTTATTCTTGCTGGCCATTAGGTGGCTCTTTGTTCTGATTCTCCCCTTATTCTAGGCCGATAACTGGTAGCTCCATCCTTCCTGCCACCCAAGCGGGGCAGGAATCTGGCCTGAGTGGATTGTGTGCATGTCTTTCCCAGCTGAGCAGGACAGAAATCCGCTTTGATGGGACAACTCGGCCGCTTCGGCTTTACATAAACCAAGATCAGTTCCTTGTCTGTAGTGCTCTGCTGTGGCGGTTGTTTTGTTTTTTGGTGGTTTTTTACACATTTTTGTTTGCGAATAAGACGCTCTGGTTGATGGTGCGTCTTATTAGCTGACAAATACAGAAGGCTCTAGGGCGCATTCTGAATTGTAGTTGATTAAGTTATTAATGCTCCAACTCCGCAGCGATGGGCCATTAGAACTAGCTAACGCAATGACTGAAATTGTATACATATAGTTTTGACTGGCAGTCACACTAACCGTATCGAGCGACATATGGAGTGAAATGACGTTGGTTGTATGTATAAAACCGGTGTTGATATCTGTGTTTCTGTTGCAGATTCTTGGTGTTTGGCTGGCATTTCGGTACAGGAACCAGAAAGACCCTCGAGCAAATCCAAGCGCTTTTCTATAGTGTTGCTGGACATCTATCCACAATCTTTCAATCATATACATTTTATTTTACAGTTTTGGTCCCATCTTTTAGCTGCTAATTTCTGACACTGTGGTTCCATATTCAGATTGGCTATAATAAGTGGAGGGGAAGAAAAAGGACCTGGCTATAGGGAAACCATGAGAAACAATCAGACCACAAGGTTTGGGGGGTTATCAAACCTATAATGAGATTTCTTGTGGTGCTGAGCATGCAGTGTTCAATCATTCGATCCAAAGGCCGAGAACGCTTGTATGCCAGCCACATGGCCACCTGCATGTCCATTTCATACTTTCAGTATTGTCAAATAATGTTCCGAGCAGTGCATGGTGGGAAAAGGGATGCTCTTTGCCGTGGTTCTTAGAGATCGGATTGAAGGTCAATTGATGTATGTTTAAAAATACGTATTGGTCATTCTTGAGATGATGTTTCTTAGGCTTATGGCAAAGGTGAAAAACAATGTTTTTATAGAACCACTGGACTTTGATAGGTAGTCTGTTACATTTTAGATGCTGTATATACTCTTGATAACCCTGCTAGTTAGTAGACCCTTGTATTGCGCGCACACAAGGCATTGGATAGTATTTCTCAGGAGTCTCACTGATGCTATAGAAGAGCCTGACATCAGCCATTTGGATTATACGTGACTCCAGTACAACTTATTGGACTTGACAACTGATATTTATTTATAAGACTGCTACTACCTTGTTAGAACATATATGTATATATGACCTTTTATGCTTTTCATTGTGCAGCTCTGATAGGGTAAAAGTTTATGTGGAAAACTGGCTTAACAACTATGAACGGATAATGATGATAATTAAAGGCTTGTACGTAATAAAGAGGCAGCTTTTGTTTATCTTCCTTTCATTTCTGTCAATAGAAATTGCCTGTTTAATTCAACAAACTTGTCCAAAGTGAATGGGCCTGCACTTACAGGATACCAAGTACAGCAGTTATAGAGTTATTTGCCAGATTTCCACTGCCTGGCTTTTTTTTTTTTTAAAGTTATTTGCAAAGTCCCTGAACATTAGATCACCAAAATTGTTGGAGATGTAGGGAAGTGTTGTAGGCACACTGAAAACAATAAAGTGTTGCTGTCGCACAGTGGTCCTTAAACATGGGATGGTTCCTGAGACTGTTGGGGGTCAGACTATATATGCAAACGTTGATGCACAAACCCCATGTAAAGGCCCCCATACACCTTACAATCTTTCCATACAATTTCTGTGCAATCAGATTTTGTTCTACCA
>CM070033.1:39212681-39224459 GCA_036250615.1 Ptychadena robeensis | reverse complement strand
CATAAAGAGGATGATGTGGTCAAAAGACTCATTTGCCTAATAATTCTGCACTCCCTGTACACGTATCACATCCATTAACCCCCCATAATACATACACATCTTTACATATCAAAGCACCAGGAATCCAGGTGTGTACTGTAGCTCTGGTAAAAGCTGCCTCACTCTCTGAACTGCTGGAGTGGGCAGCCAAGGACTTGATGCATCCTTCCTGCCACGCCAGCCTGCAGATTGCTGCTCAGCACCTCCTCCCAGGCAGTGTCCCACCTCCGGGCTGTGTTGTCAGCATCTGCCGGGTGGGGTTGCTCCACAAAATGCCATGGAAGGCTGTAGTTTGAGGACCCCCTGCTCTAGGGCTCGTAGCTTTTGCTAAATGTAAGTCCCAAGTTAATTAGAAATTTTTGAGCTTTGGTGATCCTTCCTTCTGATTCTACCTTAATCTCAGCCGGTAGAGCTGCATAGTGTCCAGCAGGCCAGAAAACCACCTGGCCCGACATAGAAAGCTCCGGCTCTACATTGATATAGATCAGTTGTCTGTCTAGGTAGAGCTCTGCTCCGTATGGCAGATATGTGGGGGTGGGGAAAGCTGCCTTCTTTAATTCCCCCATGTAATGGGCATGTTTGAAAATGCATGTGAAGTAAAAATGGGGTTGGGATACCTCTTGGGGAGTTCAAGGATTATTAAATGCTGTGCCACATCCTAACTTCAATTATACAAAAACAAAAGGAAGGACCATTTAGGAGTGTCCAGGTCCTCCATCTGGTGATAGGGATGTACAGTGGTAACTCAGTCATTCCTTGATCCAGCATGGCCTGCAGTACGAGGCAGACGGTAGATCCGACCGCTAGCTGCCTGCCGCCATGTGGAAGGTGGTGCTGGGAAACAGTGTCCTCCCAGGGGATGCGAGTCAGTACTGACTGTCATGCCTCCCAGTAGGGGCAGCTCTGCTGCATTTGTGTCTAGCTGGAGGTCGAGCCTCAGAACTCACTGGTGGGGGGCTACCTTTTATGGCACACTTGACACTGTGCACAACTTTTATAGCATCCACCTCCAGGGGGGTGGCTTTTTGGCCCAACCGGAGAAATTGTTTTATAGCCAGCCGCTTGGCCTGCCCCATGCTTTTTGCATAAAGCACCTTTTTTATTTAACTTATTTTTAATGTAGTCTGTCTCCCAACTCCCACGCACGTTTGTATTTGTTCATGAGTATGGGTTGACTAGTATTTTTGGATTGCCCTGAAAAGTGGTGGGGAGATACCGCTTACGGCCAAGTCCAACGGTCTCTACAAGTTTGGGTCTTACACGGCCTCTAGTACTTGGCTTCGGCTAAGGTCACCTAGGGAAAGGGGCACCGGTCCCTAGTACTCGGGAGACCTGGCTCCGGGGATGGCCTATAGCCAGCCACTAGGCCTGCCCTGTGTTTTATGCACTCGGCCCTTATTTTTTCTTTTTTTTATGTAGTCTGTCCCCTGCACATTTGTATTCGTTCACTAGTACAGGTGTTAGTCTTCCTGGGACTTTAACCCCGGAAAGTGGTGGAGAGAAACTGCCTACGGCTCTGGCCAGCAGTCTCTACAAGTACAGGACCCTCCTCACATTTTTACTACTTTTGTGTTTGATGTAATAGTGCCATAAAAGTACCACTAGGACTAAGCCTAGTGATACTGAGAAGTAACAAATCTAGACCAGTGGTGGGCAGCTGAGTTGATATGGCACCACCAAAGGGCATAACATTTTCATACCATTGAATAAGCATTTTTTAATAAAAGAATGACAGCATGCATAGCTAGAACTTTTTATATTTTTAAATATTAAAATGTGTGTTAAATTATACTTCAAGTATTAAGTAACACTGAAGTATGGTAATGCACATAAAGCCAATCAGCGACTGAGGGGATCGACAGACAGGCGAGTTCCTATGCCCTATGTATTAACAGTTGGGTTTCGGGGGGCGCTGAAAAACACCCAAAAGGCTGCAGGTTGGGCACCTGGGATCTAGACACTCTTGGTCCTTCCATTTGTTTTTGTTTAAATGCATGTGGTTGAAATCAATATGCAAACCTAACCCCTTTTTTTCGTTTTTTAAATCCATACATCTGCTTATAAAATGTGAGGGCTTTACATTATACAGAAATAGATTGGTCTAGTTTTCATGCAAACTGCAGAAACGAGAATTAAATTGGTTCATGTTGAGAGAGATAGACCCACATTAGAAGAGGTTCTCCTACTACCAACTTAATGCACACTTTCCTCAATAACACAGGCCATGCACTCACAAATCCAATCCAATAACTATAAAATACAAGTACTCTTGTACCTCCCAGTGTGAGGATATAGGGACTAGCCACAATGCTCCATACTTTTTGGCCTGGAGCTCTCTAAAATTGCTGCAGATGGGGCCCTTTAGTTACTATTACATATGACATGCCTGACAACCATGCAGTGTCTATAGTCATAAGGCCCTGCATCATCGTTGCTGCAATACTGTGAGTCATTTCCCATTCATTAAAGATAAACAGACACATTGGCAATTCAGTTAAGTAGGGTATGTTATCGCTGTGTAACAATAAGGCAACTCTCAACCCGCCCTAACCACAGCCAAATTGTTACCAGAGTTGGGCATTATTAACCATGTCCATGTGCCATAGACCATCCCAAGTTCCCTTAAACAGAGTTGCTGGAGGGGAGGTTCATCACTAGATATAGATGCGACAAAAATAGAGAGTGAGAAAGCAAGTAAGAAGTCCGCTTTAAGTGGAAATGATGACTTTTTATGTATTTAAAAACTACAATATATACTCTAGAATAAGCAGAGTTTTTCAGCCCAAAAATGAGCTGAAAGTCAGGGTGCCACTTACCTGTTTGCAGGCACCTCAGCCTCTGTAAATTCTCTGTTTCTGAGATTGGCTGCTGAAATGTAAGCAAACAGCACGATACTGCCACCTAGTGGACCATTTGTTAACTTTAGTTCGAAAACTCCACTACTTATGAATCAAACATGAAAATGCATTTCCACGTATTGGGCCCAATAGTAAAAATGACTTTCTAAATGGAAACTTATTTTTCATGTTTGAATCATAATTGCTATGAAAACCTGTCCTGGAACAATTAACTTAACTCTCTTAACTTAATTGAGGTATTGGCACTAAGATTCACCTGCTTGATTCATTCCCAGGGGCAATGGTGCTTTCCCTATGTTTTACTTAGTAATCTCCACTGACTGCATTTCCCACCCTTGGATTACACTCCAGTCAATACGTTTTCCCCTTAAAATAAGTTACCTTGGCTTATATTCGAGTATATACGGTACATTACATTACTCCCTCCTCAACAACCATGATCAGGGGCCGCGCAATCAACTCGCATACACAGTTGTTAAAAACTCACATCCATCTCTAGTGCTTCCCCATCCAACAATACAATTGTTTGATACTCCAATAAAAAAAAAATAAGTACCGGCAGCTCTTAAAATTTCTGATCCTTTTATTTGATGCACAGCAGCACACAGTCTGAAAGGGAGAGACAGCACTTCAATAGATGGAGTACATACAGACATATCAAATGGTGGGATGAAGTGGGTAGATCCACCACTGCATTCGTAAAGACAACAAAATGGCTTTAGCTTCCTGCCTGTGCTATCTGGCATACGAGTTATACGAGTACAGCACTAGCTGAATTGGATAATTCTTTAACAGATGCAGATTTTTAACATCCCACTTTGTATGTGATAGTGATTAAATACATTTCTAAAAGACCAAAGGACTAGGCCTGCTTTTTGGTCCAGGTCTGATGCCCATGTGTCTAATTTAGACATGTTCCGTGGTGAAGAGGAATTGGCCAGCAGGCTCAAGTCACATAAGCAGCTTTCATGTACATTGAGACTGTTCTTACATGGACCTTCTTTGGACTTTGCATACTTCCAACATCCCACAAGATCTGGTGTTTTGGAAACCATGACCTAGTCCAGCCATCAGTTTCTAAAGGTTGCCTAGATGGTTAGGATGGTCCAGGTTTCCTGCTTCCAACACATCACCCTTCATGAACTGACTTGGGACACTTGTATATGAAATAACTCCAACACAAACTATGAATAATGTATAGAAACCCTACTCTGTCTTAATTCACTGGATTTGCTATATAAATGAAAGACCTTAACACAGACCTGGGCAATACTTTCACCAACA
The DNA here is from genome assembly GCA_036250615.1 of Ptychadena robeensis. NCBI lineage: Eukaryota > Metazoa > Chordata > Amphibia > Anura > Ptychadenidae > Ptychadena > Ptychadena robeensis. The sequence continues at coordinate 39,220,278 of CM070033.1, read as the reverse complement.
GATGCAGATTAAACAGATTTTAACTACCTTCCTGTATGAATACAAAGAGAAAAACTTTTTTATCCCCAAATGGTGATACAATAGTTATTTTCTGTCCAAAATCAGGATCTCCGACATCCCCATTGGGATGTTCTTACACACACAAATGTTGAATGATCACAAAAGATGGGACACTTGGTGAAATATCCAAGAACAAATGCCAAAGGTTGAAGTAGTAAGGATTAAAGACCTACACCACCATCACTAGTCCAACTCTCCGTTTCCTGACACCATGTCAACAGCATGAAGCACAATGACACTATCTGTCAAACTTCACAAAATGCTTGTATTTGGCACATTCCTAGGAGGCAATTGTATAAAACCTTAAAAATTCATTTTCATAAAGCTACACAGGATCTTGGAATAAATACTAATATATATCTAAGGAAGGATAATGCAACTACAATAACATTCCTCTGCAAAGAATAATAACTGTTAAAAAAAAGTTCTTACTCCGTATGATGAAGTGACTAACAAATTCATTAAGGTGATAAAGCAAATTCCATGACTTACCCAACACATAGTATAAAACAGTACATTTAAATATGGATAAAATAAGAAAGTCATAATCTAGGATTAGTACAGAATATAACATTAGTAAAAATGAAAACAGTTCAGCAGTTTGAAACTTTCAATAGATATTATCTTCCTATATGTTCCCATTAAAGATCCTGAACCCATATTACTGGGTGGAGGCCTTGTGCACGACGCAGACCACAATGAGCGACCATCTTCTTAGAAACAACCTCTGTAATCTCCCAAAGAGAGGATAAGCCTGCAGCACCACAGAGCCGGTGTGTTTGCTTCCAAAACCTTCTGGAATAAGATGACAGGATTGCTATGGGATTCGTGTCATGTACATGGCAGATCAATGGAGATCATGCTAAGCAATTCCTCTCCTTCCAGCCCCAGCATCCAGAAACAACAGATTTTGAGGCTATAAACTGGAGGTCTAACAAAATGCGCTTCAGTCAAATCAGTGATTACCAATGCAATTATCTGGATCAACAAGAAATTTCAATCTGTGCAAAAATATTTCATAGACAGTTGTCTTTCCTGCCACTGGACCCCTTAAAGAAAAAGAGTTTAGCTTATGGTCAAAGATAAACTTGGCATTGGGTTGTGTAGTGTCTGGATCAGTTTGCTTGTGACAAAAAAGCCGGAATGTATCTTCTCAGCTGGCAGTGGTAGAAGGTTATGGCAGTGTGTTTCACAGCTGGCAGTCTGAAGAGATTGTCGCATTCCCATGACATACAAAATTAAGGCAGTATTTCTCAATTTCTCTTCTTAAGGAAAAATTTCATGTATAAAAAAAATAGATTTGATATTTAGGTTGTGAGGGTTATTTTCATTCATCCGTTGTTGGATGAACACGTGGGAAGGTGTCAGGCTTGGAGCAGGCGTCACTGTCCTCGGAGAAGAAAGGGTGAAGCAGAGCTTGTGATGCGGAGATGCGCCTATGAGGGTTAAATGTCAGCATTTCCTAGAAAGAAAGGGGATGTAAATATTTGATTTTCCACTTGGTGCCCAGCAAACAGGTTTTCCATGAAGCTTATCCTGTATGGATAAACAGTCCACAACTTTATTTCTAACCTGCAAAACAAAAAGACTCCTTGCCTAGCCTTCCTTATGGTCGGTTTCTTAAAACGAGGGGGGGCAAACATTTTGACTTGTGGGCCACAATGGGTTTTTAAATGTGACATAGGGGCTGGACTATGAGCATGCAAGGGCCACCCGGCACAGAGGTCCTTAGTCCTTATAGCTAGGACAGGATATTTCAAGAAGAAAATATGTAAAAAAAAATAATAAATAGAAGCTTTTCAGAGAAGATTAAACATTCTATTGCAGCAAACTATGGCCTCTAGGAAACAATCCAAACACCTTTTCCTCCAGGTGTTCACTTATTGCAGGGAATGAGGGGAGCCAGAGCATCTCGACACCAAGGTGACAAAGGGCCAAATTAAAAAGACTAAACCAGTTTTGGCCCCTGGGCCTTAGTTTGCCCACTTCTGCTTAAAACCATACACAGCTACCAGGAAACCAGTTGTACCTTTAAAACTGGACACTGCGTTGCGTAATGTGTTAATCCCTCCATTTTATTGGCAACAGACATGTTTGCTCATATGAAAAGGACATTAACCTTCAAAGCGTTACCCCCTTTTTTTTTTTAAAAAAAGCATGCCACAGGCAATTGTGGCGGATTACACTCTTCCTCTAAGCCGGTGCCACCTTCATAACATTGAGGTCAATGCTGCCCCCACCTTGGCATCACCAATGCGGCAGAAGGCAGACCTGGAAGAGATTGGGGAGTCCTCTGATACTCCCAGACAGGTTCAGGGCAAGAGCTCAGGTGGTTAAGAAGCACAAACATTTGTAGCTATTAATGAGTGAAAGAGTAGAATGGCAGTGCCTACCCCACCATGAAAGGTATACACCTAATCTATACCTCCTCACCACCTGCAGAAACCCACCATCATGAAAAGTGGGTAGAGCCCCCCTTCCAAAGGAAGGAAATAACTCAACAGGTTTATTTGCTGTAAGTTTCCTCCCTTGACATCCAAAACTCTATTGATACTGCAATTACATATTAATACTGCAGATGAATACCTAATGTTCGTATGGTCATCGTGGAAGGTTTTCAGTGATTGGGCAGAACTAATCTCTGAACGACCGGCATGCTAAACGCTCATGGTTTTGTCTAGGAAGGGATGCAGAGGGGTGTCGGTTGCACGTCCTCCCCCGCCCCTTTCCACAGAACAAGCTTTGGGAGCAAACATCTATTGATTGATTGTTCCAGGGATTAAACAAGGTATTCAATTACAAAGCATTATTATTACCAATGTTCAATTTTAAATCATGTGCATGATACTGTACCCCCCCCCCACCAGCTGTACTGAATGTACATTTGCTATAGGTCTTTAGAGAAGGGGGGGCTATAGAAGTTAAATCACTGAATTTGTGTTATGCTACAGTAAATACATGGAGTCACTCCTCCAGTTGGATGTTTAACCCCCACCCCCCCCTGCTGTTTAGATGAACCCAGTACCCGAACCGAGATCATCAATACTGACCAGGGGTTTGGAAACCTGCGGCGATTCTCTATCCGTCCGCAGCCATACCGGGATCCCCAGGGGGGTTGCCCCATAGACCTTCATTATAATAGAAGGGCATTGGTTTCCTAGCACACATCGCCAGCATGATTGAGGACACTGAAAATGTGGACAGTGACTGGCGGGATACTCCGAGTACAGTGTAATCTGCTGCTATTGTAATCGCCGGTGTAATCGCCTGTACTGCGTCGTTAAAAAAGGGCGTGGAAGGTGCTAGCCGCCAGTGAGTTTAATAATTAAGGAAACTCCCTTGTTGGAGTGGTGGGACATGGGGTACATTTGAAACTATGGTGAGATACAAATGCAGCTGAAGACAATCTCTTGCTACAGCTGAATTAGAACCTTGAGCTGTAGAGAAGCTTCAAAAAACATCTGTGTAGAGTTTCAATGGTACTAGTGCCAATTTCTATTTATTTATGTTGTGTCACCATTTATCATTGGACGATACATACCAGCAGCAGCTGAGCACCGGCTGCATCAATTTCAGGGACAACCTTATCCACTGGCTGCTGACTCCGGGGTGAAAAAGCTGATCGTGGCAATGTGACATCTTCTGGCCATTCTTCGTCTGAAGGGAGGCCAATCAAACTGTAAAGAGAATACATATGGTCATTTACATAAATGCTGCCTAATGCATTATCAACGAGAGTAGCAACCTAACGCAAACAATTACAATTAATCTTTGCTACAGATTACTGCACTTGCTCTAACTTCAGAAATAGAATCAAGACCAGCTGAACTTTACACACTCCATTCTCAAGTTGTGACGATTTAGCCAAAAAAAGGCTCTTCCTGTTATTTGGGTTACAAAACACAACTTACTCAAAAATCTTGCAAAGCTGGTCAGCTTCCGAGTTTCCACAAAACAGAGGTCTAAGGGGGAAAAAAAAAGGAGAAGAGGTCATTTTTTTCAGTACAAAAGAGTCTTCAATGGACTATTCACTAGAAAGGGTCACATATTTTTCAACTAGCTGACTTTGCGAGTTGATCACCAAGCCCCTGAACATGCTACAATCACCAAATTGCTGGTCATGTAGAGATGTGTTGTGGGAACATTATGAAAAAAAAAATTGCATTGCAAAAATTAGGCTCAAGGTCGACCTGAACATTTTCGACTGGACTTTGAACTTAATTTATGCAAAAGCTATTGGTTAGAGCAAAACTTTTTTGTAGTATACCCTGGACCTTTCTCTACATCAGCAAGTTTTGCAATGACGCTATGCCAGGGGTGGGCAAACCAAGTCCCAGGTGCCAGATCCGGCCACTTTAGCTTGAAAAGATGCTCCCCTCTGTTATCTGCAATGAGGACAATGCAGTGGCGTGATCATGATACTGTGGGTACATCCTCGTGGCGACAACAAGCAGTCCCTAGGAATTTTCTCTGCTCATTGCAATAAATTAGCATTTTTTTGGTTGAGTGCAGAAAGTCTAAAGAGATAACAACGTCCCTGTCACACGTCACCTCTTACACATTAACATCATCATAAGTGATGTCAGCGATGCATGGAATTGGCACACCTATGGTGGCTTTTGGTCCAGCCCATTTATCAAATTTAAGAAGTCAATGTGGCCCACGAGTCAAAAAGTTTGCCCACCCCTGTTCTACGCTCCAATATTAGTCATTCTAGGTTTAATGTCTTCAAGTAAAACAAGTATTAAAAACGCATATATACAACAACTATTGGAGAAGAGAATGATTTCCTCTAGACCAGTGGTTCTCAACCTGTGGGTTGGGACCCCCTCCAGGGACCAACGAACACTTCACAGGGGTCGCCCCATTCAATGAAAGCATCAGAGCAGCTGCTTACAAGCAGGGTGGGAAGGAGGAAGAGTAACACCTCCCTCCCTCCTAACTTCCGACCCCACACATTATTTTCACAAGTGGGGTGGGAAAATAGGGTGAAGGGGGACACTTCACTTACCTGATGGTGCCAAAAGTGATGTGGGTGTCATTTCTGGTATTTGGAATACGGAAGTGGCATTACACACCGGTACTTCATCATTCCAAATACAGGAAGTGTAATTTCTGGCGTCCCATATATAAAAAGGTTGGGAACCACTGCTCTAGACTACTCCAGTACATATCTTCTACAAAGTGCCCAGCCTTCAAGATTAAGGGGGAACCTATACCACAAAAACAGTTTCCCATTTACAAAATGCCAGTTAACCTGGCTGTCTCTGGCTTAATAATTTGACATACTGACACAAGTATGGTGATCACTAAAAGCAGTCTTTATAAGTATTCTCACAACAATGCGTCAGGAATAGGAACCTCTGTACTTTGTTTCAGGTTCAGTATTAAGGATTACTGAAAATGATATTGGAGAATAGAACAGAATGATTCATTGTGAAAGGTTTGGAGGAGTAAAGCGAAGTGTATGAAAATTCCCCCAGCCGATATGCAGTGGCTGTGATCTCAGACTCGCTGAACTGAAGAAAACATATGCAAAACTATCGTTCCAGCGAGTAGACAAAACATGTTACAGGCAGCTTAGTGCAAATATTGCTTACTGTACAAGAAAAGTCCACCCTGCGAGCGGGTGCTGTGACTCAGTCAGCTGTTTACAGAATGAGAAAGCCTTTTATAAGACATTTACTGGAACACACACAAATTCACCTGGCTGATAAAGTGCCGGCAGCATATACTCACTTCCTCCTGAACATCTCTGCAAATATACAGCCGACGCTCCAAATGTCTACTGGCGTGGCATATGTTGACTGAAGTAATACTTCTGGGGCGCGATACCACAAAGTCACCACCTGTACAAGATGAAGGAGCACTTATTAAGAAAGAGGATTTCCAGAACGCAAATAAAACTGAAAATAAAAAATTTCAATTTCAAATAAGTCAATCTGTGTGTTTACAGTATGGTTTTTGTATTTTCTCATTATAGGAACCTTAAGACTGCATTCCCACATGCGCCTGCACAGAAGTCTTTTGCGCTTTTTAGAGCCAAGAGGCTTACTAGATATGGGAGCCTATTAGGGCTTTTTAAAAAATTTATTTACCATTTTCTGGGCTTTATTTTAGCGACTAGCGCTTAGCTGGAAGCCGTCATTAAACGACCTCATTGACTTCAATGGGAAAGCTCTGCAGACCCTGTCATCACTTTGGAGAGCTCTTTTCCATAGTTTTTTGAGCTTTCGAACCCAAGGTGTAATCCTATTACCCAGACCACTGCTAAACATTACCATGCGATAACTTACACCTGTGCAGTGACTGTGGGAACATTAGGTTATATAGGTTATATTTACACTGTTGTTTTCCAGGCTGCTGTCAGTCAGCAGCAGCCTGGGAAATGACCTGTCTTGCGTGCCTGCAAACTTGTGCAGGCGTTTACTGGCCGTTTTGATAACCACCCCACGACAGGCGTCCACCAGTTGGTTGCGCTTTTTGTTGTACTTGTTGCTGACAGCCTGGTGACAAACTCATTTCAGGCTCCCAGCAGTGCCTTCTTCTCTGCTGAGACATGGTGTATACTGAGAGGAGGGGCAGAGCTGCAGGGAGGAGGCACTGCTTGAGAACACGGGAATGGGTCTCGTGTCTTATAGAGTGTAAAATACATAATAAAAATATTCTTATAAAAATAAATTGGACAACTCATTTTACCCACTTTTATTTTAGCAGCAAAGATGTCATGTGACCTTAGGACAGTGGTGGGCAACTGAGTTGATATGGAAGGCCACAAGTGCGCCCCTCAGCATCACTAAAGGGCCGCACATAGCATTTTCAATCTATACTGACCTGTATGTATAAGCAATGACAGCTAGAAGACCTTTTTATAAAAAAAGACAGCTAGACTTGACTTGTATGTTTGATGATATCTATGGGGAACATAACCTTTGATTCAAAGGTTACACTCCCCTATTCTGAGGTTATGTGCCACATACAATAATCCCCCAGTCGTTGGTGGAATAGTGGGAGCATAAGCACTCATCTTGTTAGAACAGGATATTCTTATAGCAGGAATCGGAGGAAAGGAGAGGGACTTGCTGAGGCACGGTCTGGGTTGCCGATTGGCTTTCATGTGCTCAGCCAGAGCAAATCCCTCTCTCCTCCTCTTCCCTACCGAAGAAGATCCTGGGCGAGGACAGGTGAGTTCATATGTCCTATGCATTAACAGTTAGGTTGGGCACCTGGGCCTTAGGAGGTCTCAGCTTCCAAAATTTCAGAAGACATTCATCCTTCTAGGATTTGAGATTTCTAGCTTTCCAAAGTTCCTAGTAAAAGGCCAATTATACCACTAGTGAAGTCTGTATTTTTATGATAACATTTTCTTCAGTCATTGTTTTTCAGTGCTTTTTAGGAGGTAGGTGGGGGTGCGGGGCTAAAATTTTTACAAGGTCCACTTTAAAGTTAAGCTGAAGACAATTTGCATTATATAGTGCTTAAAGCGGACCTACCACCTGGAATCTATGTTTTCATGAATGGCACTAGAAGTGCCAAT
>CM070033.1:39199140-39212581 GCA_036250615.1 Ptychadena robeensis | reverse complement strand
GGCACTTCTAGTGCCATTCATGAAAACATAGATTCCTGGTGGTAGGTCCGCTTTAAAACCAAGGATAGAACCACTATGTAGTTACTCGGGCAATTTTATCCAAACATTCAGTGTGGTTACTAGGCCAGAAAGTTATAAAAAAAAAATCTCAAATGGTGATAAGGTAACAAGTGCAAACGGGTTAAGAGAGTTGCCCGATTTCTGTCTTCATGGCAAAAAGCAGGTCAGGTTTTGAGTAATTTTCCTGACTTTTTACATTTGTAAAATAACAAACAAAACGTGTAAAACACGGCTCGACTCCCCTGCGATCCTTGTATGCAAAAATCGCACATCAATTGTTCAGGGGATCGATGCACACCACCTTGGGGAATAGATCCCTGGCCGAATGGAGATCGAGAGTCCCCATCCAAAGCATGACAATTGAATAGGGAAATTCTGACATGTCGGATCTCTGTTCGATCAACATTTTCTTAGAGCAGAATCAATCGCTCAAGGAGGACTGCACTCAATTCCTGAACGATCGAGAATGGAAAGAAAAATCGACCTGTGTTTGGCTGGCTTACGAGTTAAATTCATTGGTGGGGAACGTATTCTAGCATTTGCTTCTGTAATCGGATATGAAAGGAAAGAACCTCAAAAATGGTCACAACAAAACAGATTTGGCAAGGGCACCAACAGGTCTCAATTCTAAAATAAGAAAAAGTTTAAGATTTATTGAATGCCAATAAACAGATTGTACAATCCATGTTTGGATTCTGTTTCATAGAACTGCTATGACAACAGAAGAAAATATATTATAAAATATATACACACACACGTTTGTTAAGCCTGGTACATTCATTGTCATATTATACATTATTGGCCCCCTTTATAACTTTCAAGCAGAAGGCTGCTGCAGACCTTGAATTGACACATATTGCTGCATGGTGTGGATAATTCAGTTTAAATTATACACAGAAACAACATTTTAAACCCATAAAACACCAGTAAAATAGAATGAAGTGTCTGGTATTTATATACAGAGGCACACGCTGGGGAGGCAATAGCAGACAGAGGCGCCGGTTGGGAAAGCCATATTGAGCAAGCTGAGAATTTAGCTACAGGAATCATTCCAAAAGAAACACACACTATGCCTGAAAATAAGACTTCCTGATTACTAGGCCTTCTACAGGTATATAAACGGGAAAAAGTACCCAAAATACAAACATGACAGCTTAATGTCACTAATTATCCAGGAATGTATGTACAGCCCCATAAACCATTCCTCCCATAGCTGCATCTAAAACCGTGGTAGACAACAGAGTTGATATGGAGGGCCACACATTTTATAATGAAGAAAGACAGCTAGAAGATATTATTTCTAATTTATAAACATAACTTGTGTTAAATGATACTTCAAGCATTAGGGAACACACTAGTCTGGCAATGCACATTTTGTGGCATATACATAGTCAAAGGTTAAAACCTTTGATGATATCTATGGGGCACATAACATTTGATTCAAAGGTTATATGCCTCTATTCTAAGGTTATATGCCACATACAATAATCCCAGTTCGTTGGTGGAATAGTGGGAGCAAAGGCACTAAGACACTTAGAAGGGAGAGGAGAGGTGAGGGACTTGATGAAGCACTGTCTTGGTTGCTGATTGGCTTTCATGTGTTCAAAAAATAGGAAACAATAAATACCTAGGCAGGTATATACATAACATCTTTCCCCTTGCCTGGCTATGGGAATGGATAAGGGCTGGCTCATCAATCCCCTCACCACATCAAGCACATTCACACTCACCACTTTGTGGGATCTCCCTGGTATAAGGAATTACCCCTCCCCATTCACCTCCACATCATCACATTCTAGCCCAGTCCTTAATGTATAAAACATAGTATGATGGAACATTATTATCAACACGCGCCCAGGACATGGTCCCCGTTCCCCACGATTGACCTGTGCCACCCTCTCGGTTCAGGTAAGGGGTCTCCTTTACTACCAATTATTTATTTGGACCCCACACTGACTGACAATTTTGGTTTTCTTGCAGTGACAATGTGATGTGTTCATGCAATTAATGTCCTGAGGAAGCAACCTTTATGTTGCGAAAAACATCAGCAAAGATTTGCATGGATCACTAATCTATACTGGATGTTTTTTGTGCGCAAAGCGACTTGAGCAGCCCGCACACACATTTATTTTGGAATCATTATTATTGTGATAAATAAATTACATTGTTTTCTTTTGAACTACCATCTGTAGTACCATTAATGTTTGCCTCAAAATCCCTTTGCCATCAATTCCAATATCAGTGTGGAAATTGTTGTGAAAATCGGTGCAATTTGTGTTCAGTTTGATTCTCTTTCATGTGCTCAGCCAGAGCGAGTCCCTCTCCTCCTCTTCCCTACCCAAGAAGATCATGGGCGAGGACAGGTGAGTTCCTATGCCCTATGCATTAACAGTTAGGTTTCTGGGGCCACAAGTGGAAGACCTAGGGGGGCAGCCAAGGAATGCCCAAAGGGCCACAGGTTGGGCACCTGGGATCTAAAAGGTTCACCATCACTGATCTAGAGCATTGTGCCCACACTGAAATGCTGGGCAGCCGCAGAAGAGTGCGGACTGCGGTCAAAAACTCGGTTTTTAGGAGGTCCCCCCTGACCGCGGCAGGGGACTAGCCCATTAAAGTACATGGGCGCAGTTTCATCCGCCCTGTTAGCAACCGCAGGATTCCGCAGTAGTGGAAAAAATTTATTTGCCTTCAAGTTTACATATCAAACTAAACGTGCTGCTTAATAATATTTTACAAATCATGTTTTTATTTTGTACAAGACCAAGCAACAAAATCCTGTTACACAACATTTACAGTAAACACTTACCACAGGGGTGAGGGCCATCTGACAGCTGTAGATCCGTGCAAGGCCAAAATCTGCTAGTTTGACCTGTCCACAGCTGGTCACCAAAATATTTTCTGGCTTTAGATCACGATGTACAATACAGTTCAAATGAAGGAATTCAAGGCCAGAGAGGAACTGTCTCATCAGATCCTGGCAGAACAAAGAGTAACGTTACTGAAACATGTTTTCATGTATTATACACACTCAAACAAACAGCAGAAGGAACAAAGATTGTATTCTCCTAATCCAAATAGGTGGAAATGTCTCTTCCTCCTGAACTTCTAACCAGTTTGAGAACTTGCTGAGCATTTGGGCAAAAGTAAAAGTTACTTACAGAGCATCTGGAAAGTAGTCAGGGCGCATCACATTTTCCATGTTACAGCCTTATTCCTACTACACACAACACCCCATAACAACAACATGAAAAAACTTTACTTGAGATTTTGGCAAATCTATTAAAAATAAAAAAAACTGAGAAATTACATGTACAAAAGTATTCACAGAGAGTGGGAACTTATGCTAGCACACATTCTAAGGCATTTAAACCTGACACTCCAGGCTGCTTACACTGCTCTGCAAAAAGTATTGCTAGGGGGCGAGCTGTGTAAGCAGCCATTGAGATTCAGGTTTAATGCTGTGTGTCTGTGAGCCACTCCTCTCTCTGCCAAATGCTGATACCCCCCGCCCCCTTCCTGAATGGACAGATGAGCAGAAGACTTCAGCTATGTTCCTACTTAGGCTATTAATCGCCTGCGCTGGGGATTTATCACCAGCAGACGATCGCGGCCTGACCTATACCACCTACTGATATAACATAAAACTGGAGTAAATCCATTTAGCATTTCCTCACAGCCAAGCAAAGGGTTGTTGCAGTTTGAAAGAAAATGTAATTGTCACAGGAATATTCCCTGGCAGCCAAAAGTGCTCATTATTGCCTCATAAACGCCCCAATAAATTGCCAGCCATGCTTGAAATCAGAACCATCAGCTGCTATTATCAGGTCCTCTATGGCCACCCTTACAAATAAGGCCCAGCATGTAACAAATATCTACTGCTCTCAATGCACATCAATGCTTTTTATAGCTCTGTGCTTTCTGCACTAACAAAAACATCACAACTATGTGAAACAAATGCTGCAGAACTGTGATAAACACAATTAGCATAGCTATACTCTGTTTATATAACATTCCAATTACCCCGTTCCTACTTCTTCAAAGTCCAAATGTAATAAATGTTCGGGAAAATTCATTCAGCTGCTCAGCAAACACCATTCAGCGGATGTGCAGCTGCTCGGATTCATCTGCTAATGAGTCCCAATCATTGTTCTAATGAAAATTCAATCAAGGGGAAAGAGGCAGATATATGTTTAATGAACACAATCTGCAACTTTCAGGTCAACAAATCTATTGAATGTTTCATCATTAAAATGAAAGAAAAGCAGATCTGAGAGCTCCCAATACAAGTATGTATACATCAATAAAGACACAAAGTGCCATTCTACATACACACGAGGCTTGTACATACATGGATAAAAAGAGTCATTGAAAATGCTGCCAAATTCCTCATTCCACATTTCCTTTCTACTTCAGCTACTATGATGACTTTTGATACAATCTTAACAGAGCAAACTCAAATCAAATTACTTTACTTTACAGTAAAGGTTTTTTATTTTGCAATTATAGTTGAACTCCAGTCTTACTATTAATCTTCAAGAGTTCTGAAGATCCTCTTTTTGGACAAAAATTACTTAAGGTTTAGATTTTTACCCGATTTTTCAGCTTGTCGCCCGCACGTGATGTCATCACACATGGTCAATCGGTGTGTGTGCCAGTCTCCACTGTGTTCTCTGCTCCGTAGAGCCAAGAACACAACCGATACACATAACTGTCTGCAGCAGCGGCTGTTCTCGTTCTACTGATCCGGAGATTGACGTACTGCATTACCTTCCGGCTGGCAGAACGAGAACAGCCGGGTGGAAATCTAAGCATGTATAGGGGGCTTTACTGCACACAGTCTGCTTCTCAGAGTGTGCATCAAATGATTGAATAAAGACTCATCCCACCTTATTTAAAAAAAAGAAAAAAAAGAAGAAGAAAGACATGGAGCAAAGTAAGGCCCGTTGTCACCTTGGGGAAATGATGCCCTGGCTTCCCTCTGCTGGTTCCCTGCATTAGGTAAGCTATGGGGTAATGATGTGATGATGTTGTAGGTTTACATCAGGCATGCAAGGAATTGTGGCATCTAAGCCGAGCGGCCATTACCGGCTCTTGGTCTGGCCCTCTGTTAAATTTAATAACAGACTGTGGCCCAAGAGTCAAATATATGGCCCACCACTGATCTAGCACCTTCCACCCCAGTCTTGCTGTTAATGGATCCACTCTTTTTTACATTAGATTTCAGTGCATGAGGATGGACTGTCCAAATCATATGTATGAATATCTACAGTTCCTCCTATTTTTAAGAAGCGATGCCCCTCCAATCAGCAATTAAGTAAAGAGACGGCTATGATATCACAGAGCCTGGAATACGGTATGCAATAACATATGTTGCAATAAAAAGTTATTGGCAAGGACAGAGGAATCAGAAAAGGCAAGATATTAGAGGAACTATATACCGTAGGCCTAAAGCTACTCAGCTACACCATGTCTTCACTGCGTCAAAATCCTTGCCTTGGACGCAGCCCATTGGCTACTACTGCACCCGTGCTGCATTAACAACAACAAAACCTGTTGTTGTCATTGATGCAACGCCTGTACCACACCGTTGAAATACATTAGGCATGTTAGATTAAAGGCTCCCATACACGTTTAGATTTTCTGGTTTGATCATCTTAAACAGATTGATTTTTAAGCCGATGGACCGAAATCGATGTCTGTCCACATGGTTTGACCTGAATCGATCAAAATTGACCAACAAAATCAATCGAAAAATGTTGGTCATGTCGGAAAATTTTGATCAATCAAGTATACATTGGATGTATATTGAATATTATTTTGCTGTGCCCAACCGATTTTGGTTCAAATAAAATTATTATTAGCATACTTACACATCAGGTGGCAGACATTCTATTTTTCCGATCAACTTCCTACAATTATGCTTCCGATAAAACCAACATCGATCAAATATCGGCTTCTCCATGTGGGGGGTATATGGATCGCAGTTTGATTGAACCAACATCGTTCAAAAATTACGATCGGATCTGACATAGATGGCAGGGAAATCTAAACGTGTATTGGGGCATCATAATGTCCATAAATGTGGATGTGAGTATGGCTTGCCCTATAGGTTTGCATGGGTGGTTAAAACTCGCCTTTCAACACGCCCTTAAAGTGACCCACCCATCTGGGAAGGCGCGTTGATGCAAGTCTGTCCAATTGAGACTTAAATCTTCATAAAACACACTATGGCAGAACTTTTTTTTAAATTGAGGTCATCAATGGCAACTGACATTTCTCTGTAGAGATTGTTCTACAGCGTGCATGTAATCTTTTTTGCTCTAGCACAGACATGACCAACACCAGTCCTTAAGGCCCGTTTGTAACGCTTTGTAGAGCACACCTACTTAAATAAACACCATCCTTTAAACACCTAATAAAGATGCGTTTGGATCTGGCCCTTGGGCAATGAAGCCTTCCCCCCATATCACAACCATTGCACAACCATGGGCCATCGTTGTGCAATTTTATGATCTCACATCAATCTAAAATTGATTAAATGTTCCACCACACAGCATGATCGATCAAACAGCTACTCTATGATCGTACTATGTAGTGCATGCTCCATGGTGCTATCAGAAACAAACCGATCAAAATACCTAGAAAAAACATCAGATAATTGTACTATAGAGTAAAATTTACCAACATGGTTGATCACTTTACGATTGATTTAATGTTCGATTCCAATCATTTTTGGTCGATCAAATTTATAGTTTTAAGTCTAACAAAAGGGAATATGGAACCCTGTAGCTTTAGAAGCACCATCTTTTGATTAATTCTCTTCAAGGACCTTTCTAAATATAACTGCACAATTTTGGTAAAGTTGTAAGATCACCAGAGAAACTCTGTGACTTTCTGTTATGTGTGGTGGACATCAGAGGTTCATCATTACATGGTGACTCAATAATGGAGAATATAGATTTTTATCTGTAGGGAAAAATAAATAAAAACATACCTTAATGGTCTCCAAAGGTAAACCAGGTGGGGGAACTTTATTTAAGTAGGTTTTCAGGTCTTGATCAACATGCTCAAAAACTAGGGTCACTTTAGTCTCACGATCTGTCCTGGCCGAGGCGCAAACATCCATCAACCTATAGACATGAGGACAGAGACATATTACAATAACAAGGACTAATTAACAAATTATAATGTTGGCACATTTTCACCACTGTGCACAAAAAAACCCCAAGCACTTGACATTTTAAATATTTCATACAAGCATTCTTTCCACACCTACAGCTTCTCTCAAAAAGTACAAATATTAACGCCTTGGCAGTCAATGCATTCTACATGTAAGATTTTCCATATAGTAGTATCCTGTATATACCGTAATGAGCAAGACTTCTTTACAGAGTTAAAGTGTCACAGCTCTATGGATTCCCTCACTATCTTAAGTCTTGTATTAAGGTTTTGAGGTGAATAATAGGATTTGATTAAACTACATGCTTAATAGGATGGCTGACAAAGCCATGAAAATTCAATACACACAGCCAAAAATTACTAAAATAGGGAGGAAATGGCTATGACTGTGGTTGGGCTGCTTCAAAAATATAAGCATTAATCACAAATTACATATTTACAACTAAGCCTTCAAATATTGTGACCAAAGTGCAAATACCATATTTTCCACACTAGAAGATGGCCCTTTTCCCCTGCAAAATCAGGTGGAATAGGTTTACATAACATCAACTCACTATTACTGTTGTACTAATGGAGTGAGATAAATATATTTGTAAATAGAACGTTTGTGTGTGTAAATAGCCATATAAAAGTTGGACCATAGTTGGACCATAAGATGCACACTATAGTTTGGAGAGACAATTAGAAAAAGTCAGCGACTCAGCCATTCACATATAAAGTGAATATACAGAATGTTTAAGCACAGTAGGCACCACTGGACCATGCATTATTCACTCTTTATTCCATCAACCAAGACAAAAGACCAGCACCAGGAGGCAAGTCTTTATTCTTCTCCCCCCAGCCAAGCCAAAAGACCAGAGCCAGGAGGGAGGTCTTCACTCGAGCAAAGTATACAAGGTTGAAATTTCTACGTCTATACACTAGCAGTACCCATTCTCTGAATCCTCTGACCAACTTATGGAGGGACACATTTTACAATCTGGCTCTACCAACTTACCCATGAGCACCTATTAACACTTGGGAGGAGGGATGAGCCTGTGTCACTTTTTTTTTATTGCAAAGCAGAAATAATAATTCAAGTGCTGGAAGTGACGTCTGTGACTGCCGGAGTTGGGTTTTGGCTGATTTAAGCCCCCCATACACCTTACAATCTTACCATACAATTTCTGTACAATCCACTTTTGTTCTACCAAAACAATGTAATATGAGGACCTTTCTAAACATTCCAATCACTATGTGTTCTATTAGGGAGGTCACTTTACTATATAGTAGTTGGTAGATCTAATAGGAATTGTATGGAGCGATCTAAAGGTGAATGGGGGGCTTAATTCCTGTCCTGCTTGTGCGGATATAATGTGCTTTACTCTCCCTGCTAAATTATCACCGTGACTGCATAAGGGCGGTCGCGCAACCCCGAAATGCTGCGGCCACAGAAATAATCATCGCAGCTTTACGGGGGTATTAAAGGTTCATGCAAGCCCAGAGTTAGTTTGTTTGAAACACTGGGCTCGCCATGAAGGTAGGGAGGTTAAAGATTTGGCAGCAAGCTAGATGCAACCACCAAACCAACACATCTTGCTCGCAACCCATAGGTTCCCAACCCCTGTGCTAGAATAGTTTTTCCCCACAGCCATTTTGTACAACTTCAGCAATTTTGGTAATGATACCATATACAGGGTCTTCCCAATTAACCTTCTGGGCGTTGTGCACGTGGCGCGGTTCTTTTTAGAACTGCACCACGGGCATTCGTGGCGGAGCACAACATGCTCCGCCATTATTGCCTGCCCGGCCGAAGGTTAAGAGCATAAATCCGGCGTCACTGGAGACATTTACATGGAGGTCTATGGCGCTGCCTACCCCCGCCGCCTTCACATCACCGGTGACGCAATCGGGGGCAGACCCGGAAGCCTCGGCATACATGCCGATGCTCCTGACCGCCGGAGGAATAAGGCGGTATCTAGAGCATCGCTCTAGTTAACTGGAGCTGAGTTTCATGATGCATGAAACTCAGCCCGAGTTAATTCGGGGCAAACACCCAGGAGGTTAACTCAAAAATTCATTACTACTATTGAGGTTGAAATGAAGGAACAGGACACTGTATCCCAAAGGGAACAAGTCAAACTTGGCACAGGTTGTAGCGAAATAAAAAAAAACAAAAAACTTTTTATTGACCCCCACTAAATTAAAGCGCACCATTAATAAAGTTTTATGCAGAATGAATAAATTTTCCTTGAGCAGCCAACTTTCTATAAGTAACCTAATCTGCTGGCGGCTTCTTTTACTTAAATGGCTGATCGCAATGACAGAACGACAGGCTAAATTTAGACATACAGTAAAAATGAAAACAATGTCAAGAATTTCAGCGTTATATGCAAGTTAGAAATGTCTACATAATATTTGTGAAAGTTATTGCTTGCATTCCTCTCCAGCTTCTCACACAATGTGGCTGGAGACAGTCTATGAATATAGGTCTTTAGTATTTCAGGAGCAAGACTTTCATCATGGTTAGGATGGTAAGGAGAGTTGAAAAGAAATAACCAGGTTTTACAACATTTCAGTCAAACATGCAATATAGTGTGCAGTCACAAGAGAAACTATAAATCTCTTCGTCTAACTATTGGACAGCCCAATGAGATGTTTAGGCGAGATCAGGCTGCTCAGGGGTAGGACCAGGTTCCCTTATGCGGAGCCATTTTATGAAAAAGGCTTCTACCTATTGGTCATTCTTGATCAGACTTGTCTACAAGTTTATGGGTTAAAATGTGAGATCATAGACAAACCAAAGTCAGGTGGTAAGTGAAAGTGTTATTTACCTACCAGTCAATAGTCAGTCTGATAAGACATCTATGGCTGTTCTAAAGCTTTGTTACACAGGCTAGATTTATGATCATATGAACAAATTTCTCAGGAGAAACAGTAGTACTTACAGCTTCACTTTCCTGATTAACTGATATTCAGACATAGGCCTAGCATTCACTGTGCCAAAACCAGGGCTGTGGAGTCGGTCGATAAATTGTCCGACTCCTCGGTTTCTGATACTTCTGACTCCTCTGTATTTAAATGTATTTTATCCATCCATTGAAGGAAAGGAAGGCAACACACATTAACCACAGAACTACTGGCTAGGAAACCCACACTGTACTGTAATGGCCAATTAAAGCAGAGAAAGGAAGTAAGGCAGGAGATGCTGCTGCTTTTTCCTTAAGCTTGGCCCCACGCTGTGATTGATCGGGGATCAATTGAACGGAAATCAATGTGCATCGCATGGGCACATCGATTCCCGTTCAATGGGGACCAGTTCTCTCCAGCTTGCAGTGTGTGAATCACAACACGCTACAAGCTGGGGAGAAGCAGCCTCACTCCCACAGCTTCTGAGTGAGGAGTGCTGGATCTGCCACCTTCACACTGACAGCCGACAGCTGAGCAGAAGACCGCAACCGCAGCTGTTCCAATACTTTCCATGAAGACTCACGTCTCCATGCAAAGTTTTGGAGATTGAACCGAGTTTTCCAAGATGTTGGAACCCCGTTCAGTCAAGTTCCTTCAATGGGCTCTATTGATCCCGCTCAAAGGAAGGCACACACAGGTAGGTTTGTAAACGGAGTACAATCAATCACCGTGACCACGCAAGTTGATTGATTGTACTTGAACCTTTTTACAGATCTACCCGTGTGTGCCTAGCTTTAGTGTTCTGATCTTCTGCTGAAGATAGGGCAGTGGAAGGCTCCAAGAATAGACAGAGTGAAGGGGCACTTTACACAAGAATATGGGATTCAAGAGAAATCCTGAATCATGTTTGAAGTTGAAGCTAACAATCGAAGTATTTGTCGCTGAATTACAGCGGTTTTTCAAATGTTTCACAGCTTCAGTCTTGAACTATTGGCGATCCATTCCCTTCACTTATACAAGCGTCTCTAGTCCAGCAAAAAACATTTGCTTAATTATTTATAAGGGCAGGGCAGGTTCAAAGTGGGCACTGCGTTCCCTGTAACAGCGGAACACAACAATGGAAAGCGGTGCCGCACCTTAACTGTGCATTGTGTCCCATTTAGTGACACATACAGTCAATGTGCAGCATGCTTCATGGTCATGTGACGTGTTGGTTTTGCGGTAATGTAATGCACTGCATGCAATTTCTAGCAGAGAAGTCGTTCATTATGACTGTTTGTGAATTGAGACATTTGAACTTGCATTCTTTTTTTTATTTCTTTTTTAATCCACATTTAAACTTAGTAGGAGTCGGAATCGGTTAATTTTTTGCTGACTCCAGGTACCCAAAATTGTGTGGGACTCCTCAACTCCGACTCCACAGCCCTGGCCAAAACTGCCCAAGTGCCTCCAATGATTTTGAATGGACCAGTACCCCCAGCAAAATCCATGTATTGAGGCTCGTTAACACGTCCATTGAAATGCATTGAACGAATCAAACAAGTGTCTTTGGGGCGCACTTTCGCCATAGGGCTCCATTGTCCTTTGTGTTATTGGGACCAAACTATGTGCGCATTATGGGATGCATTTGCGGTAAACGCGTAGCAGCACAGACTAAATATCACCATTTGGTCACAAGTTTGTTACAATTGTTCGATTACTGTCAGCATCTTCTCCTTGTTTCAGATAAAGAGAAACCACAGGCTGTTTCCAGAGATAAATCTTGTGAGAGCAGACTATGGCTTCTTATTACGAAGCAGCTACGCACTACAGCAGAACAGGCGCTGCAAATACCAGAGATATGATATACAGGTCACCAGCCCAGCTCTGTATCTACAAATGGCAGAAGATAATAGACTGTCAAATAATAACACTGGGGACTAATTCTGCACTTTCCCTGTTAACTCTTACTACACTGTCTGCTCTATACATACTCTGATACGGCACCCCGGCCAACACAAAACTGCCTCTGCCGCATTACATTTTTCTATCAAACCTTCCAGCAGATGAGTAAAAAGCATGCACGTTCTAGGGAAGTGAAAAGGTCTCTGCTGTCCTAACATTACGTGGGAGGCTCTGTTCTCAGCATTCATTCATTGATGGGTAGCAGAATAAAAGGCCATACTAAGATGGTGTCACGGCCAGAATTAATCAGGCTTGTAAATATCACTGCTCACAAATCCACAATACAAAAAATTCAAGTGGAATGCATATAATCACACACAAAACACATATATATATATATATTATACACACACACACACATATACATACATATATATTTAGGATTGTGGTGCATTCCACTTTTATTTTGTATAGTACACACACATTTTTGAATTTCACACGCCGATTTTGTGGGTTAATTATATATACAAAACCCTGTTATTGCATAAATTAAGTTCAAAGTTTTTTTTTGTGATCTAACTTTGGACTTTATTTGGTAGGTGCTTACGTTTAAATAGAGGGGCAAATAAATGTTCCACAAGCTAGCTATGTTGATTTTTAGAAAAGATGTTTTCATTACAAAAAGGGGCAAATCTGTTCATATTATGTACTCTTTAGAGAGATTAATGCCTGGCATACACATGCCGATAAGCGGCCGATTTTTCACCTGACCGACAGGCGTGCGCGCTCGCGCCGTCGGTCAGCGGAAAAATCGTCCGCTTATCGGCAGGTGCCCACGTGGGGCGACAGATCCCTGTCGCCCCACAGCTCGGCCGGCCAGAGAACGGACATGTCCGATAATCTCTGGCCGATGGAAGCCGATGCCTTTAACTTCAATAAAGACCGGCGTCTTCATTGAAGCTAATGGCCAGCACACAAAGGGTGCCGGCTGACTAGTGCAGCCCCATAATGCATCAGGATGCAAATGTGATGACGTCATTACGTTTGCATTCTGGAGCTCATCTGAGCTGATCTGTCTGCACCCGTCGGGGTGTGTATGGCAGGCATAAGCCTTCTACCATACTGACTAATTGATGTTACCACTACTAGACCTCTTAAGGTGGGCATACATTTTTCCATCGATTTCTGAGCAATCACTGTGCTCATTCACAATGAACAGAAATCTATTGCGGCCACCCTTTCTTTGAATGGGAGAAAATCAATGCCACTTGATGAAAGCTCAAATTGAACAGGGACCCAACATGTTAGTAAAACCGTTCGATTGCCATTACTTTAGATAGAGAGCAGGGTCCTCATCAAAAGTAGCAAACAGCGCATTTGGAAGAATGCGGCCAGGAGTTCGCTGTGCACTCTATACAAGGAAAATATT
>CM070033.1:39133470-39160605 GCA_036250615.1 Ptychadena robeensis | reverse complement strand
CACGCGCCCGGAATCGATCGGCCCGGAATCCGACCCGTGTATGGGGGCCTTAAGAGAAATCTGACAGTGAAATCTAAAGGTGTATGGGGGCCCTAAAAGAGAAGGACAAGAAAGAGAAGGAACAAAGGAGGTCACTTCTACCTTCTATACTCTGCCCCTTATACTTAAAAACAGGCAATTAAAGCTAGGCATACATGGTTCTATCTTAATACCATCGATTCCTGATCCGATTTTAGATCTTGATATTTTCATCAGAAACCGATCATAAGCGAATCCAAAGCAGTACCACATGGAAGGTCCGATCGTAATACAATCGTAATATGCCAGAAATCGCCAATTTTAGTTGCGATCACAAAACACAGGAAAGCCCCTGTGGTCCTGATACTTACCTGCTGTCATACCACAACATAGGCAAAAGTCTCCTGATAGTCACACTTTCTGCCATTGTTGTAGACTTGTGAACTGGGCATCATAATAAGTCTATTGGCATGAACAGTGTGTACTTATGTAAGCATCATATTCTTCTGAGGCTGAAACTTTCCCTAATGTAAATAAAGCCCGTATGCTTGATGGTATCTGCACATAAAAGAAACTATAAAGGAGTGGAATGTATGAAAGTGATAGTGAGCTGAAACACAGCAGAGAGGAATTTCCCAGAATAAAGTTTAAAGTGTAGCTCATACTCCCTCATAACATCCTGGGCATTTTATAACCTCCCTAGTGGTCAGCGGGTACAGGCAGTCGCAGGAGAGTACAATGTGCTCTGCTAAAATTACCACCCTCCCCCGCCACTTTCCGCATATCCGGTGTTATAAATGACGATGTGGGCTGGGAAACTGACGCCCCTCAATTATAATGGAGATCTATGGTGCGGCTCTCCCCTGCCTCTTTGGCGTCATCAGGGTTCCGGAACCCCGGAAATGCTGTGGCTGTATAGAGAATCCCCACTGCTTTCCAGGGATATGTTGGGTTTTAACGACCCTGATTCAGGAAGCAGATGACACGAACCCAAACTCTTATTTCAATTGATAGGTAGGCTAAAAAGCGGGCCATGGCAATCGCTGTAGTTTACAATAAAATCTACCACACTTTTGTGCCCTCATTGATGTGCTGTAAAAAAACGACATGGAGGTCAATGGCGTCACCTACGACCCAGATAGATCAGCAGCCCGCCGATACAGATGTCCATTGTGGGCTTCCATAGGACAGGTGAGTATGATGATGTTAGCTCGGGGTGATTTTTGTTAGTAAACAAACTCACCCCAAGTTAACTCAGGCTTAAAGCCCAGGAGGTTATACACAATCATGCATCCTTCATACAGTTTAATGGTATTTAAGGCTTTCCAATGCATTTAGTGTTAAAGGGTGTCTGTCCAGAACTAACCTAAGCCCTTTAGGGCAGCTGCAGACCTGCTTCAATCCAAGGCAGGAACCAACTAGCCCCCATGCATCATATTTATATCACTCTTGGAGCAAGGCATCTCCCTTGAGATGGCCTGAATCATCTACAAAATAGGAAGCACACATGACCTATTTCATGGCCAAATCCATTACACTACAGTGGTTATGTACTTCTGGACTCATTAATACAATTTATTTTTAAAACCAACCAAGTAGGTGTTTGTGGGGTTTTTTAATTATAGACTACATTGCCGATATTGAATGAAAATACATTTGAAATTACGACAGATAACAATATATCTAAATGTTCGATGACCTTTCAAAGGGTCGAACAAAATGTATCCATCGAACCAATTGGCCATTCTAGAGTTTTGTTTAATCAACCCAAAAAAATTTAGTTCTTCGTTAATTGAACGAAATCTACATGTGTAAACCCACCTTTATTATAGCATCCAGCTTGGGCAGCCAGGGTAAAGAGGTTGGAAATCAACCCCCTTTCCCCCCCATAGCGAATAACATTCTTCCCTCAACATATGTAGTCCCAATGTTGATGAACAGAGCTTCTTCAAAAATATTGTTTAAGGTTTATGTTGGAATCTCACAGCCCTTTCTTCCAGGGATTGGGTGATGATACTGAGATACTGAGATATAACCTATGCACAGTATGCCATGTTTTTTCAATATACCTAAATCAGATACCTTACGGCAGGTCTGACTTAAGAGACACTACTACAGCGTTGTAGTATTTAATGGAAACAGAGCAGGAGGTATTACATTTAGCAGAATTCCAAACAGAAAGTTAGACCTACAGTGCATCCGGAAAGTATTCACAGCGCTTTACTGTTTCCACATTTTCTTATGTTGCAGCCTTATTCCAGTTTTGCCCATTCCTTTTTGCAGCACCTTTCAATCTCCATCTATTGAATGTGAAGCGTCCAAGTGTTCTAAGATCTGGGCCACTCAAGGACATTCGCAAAACCACTCATTTGATATCTTGGCTGTGTGCTTTGGATCATTGTTCTGTGGAAAGATGAACCATTGCCCCAGTCTGAGTTCAACAGCGCTCTGGAGCAGGTTTTCATCTAGGATGTCTCTGTACATTGCTGTAGTCATCTTTCCATTAATCTTGACTAGTTTATAGTCTATAGTAAATTTTGAGCTTCATGACAAAGGCTGTGAGTACTTATGTGCTTTCTAAATAATTTAATTTTTGGGGTGTCTTATGTAGAATTCTGTGAATTTTTTTTTTGTTTAATCCATTTTGGAATAAAGCTGTTACATGTGGAAAAATGTATGCACCACTGTAAATTATTCTTTGGAATATACATTTTCCTTGGTTGAAAGATGTGGACTAAAGACTATGTAGTAAGCCCTCCATACACCTTTAGATCACTCCATACAATTTTGATTAGATCTACCAAAAACTATGTAGTGTCGGGGCCTCCCTGATAGAATACATAGTGATTGGAAGGTATATATCACTGCTATGTAGTGTCAGGTCCTCCCTAATAGAATACATAGTGATTGCAAGGTATATATCACTGCTATGTAGTGTCGGGTCCTCCCTGATAGAAAACATAGTGATTGGAAGGTATATATCACTGCTATGTAGTGCCGGGTCCTCCCTGATAGAATACATAGTGATTGGAAGGTATATATCACTGCTATGTAGTGCCGGGTCCTCCCTGATAGAATACAAAGTGATTGGAAGGTTTAGAAAGGTCCTCATATTACATGGTTTTGGTAGAAGAAAAGTTGATTGTACAGAAATTGTATGGTAAGATTGTAAAGTGTATGGGGGGCATAAGTGATACATGTAATTGTACAAAACCTGTTGATGATAATAATAATATTATGAAAGTACATTGGTGATTTCAAGTATTTGTGCCTCATAGTTTGAATTTTTGGGATTTCTTAATAATATCAAATGAACAGTCCAGAAAGGTTTCTAAATAGGATTGAGGTCTCGGCTCTGTGCAGCCACTCCAGGATCTTGCTTTTGGTATCCTTAAGAAACTGTTGGATTCATTTCGATGTATGCTGGATCATTGTCTTGTTGGAAGACCCAGCACACCTATGCCTAGCTTACAAACTGATCTCTACATTCACCCCCAAAATGTTTCTTTTTTCATGATGCCATGCACTCAAAGAAGGCTCCCTGTGCCTTAGGTTGCAAAACATCCCCACAGTAGTGATGAGCGGCATAGGCAATGCACTGCGTTGGCATTTATGCAAGGTAAGCCAGCCCAGGTTCAATGCGTTAATCAATCAATTCATGGTATAAAAACAAACACAAAAAAAAGGACACACAAACCCATCCCTTAACCCATCCCTTAACCCATCCCTTAACCCATCCCTTAACGCATCCCTGACGTATTGGGTTGCGTTTATTGGATCCGTTAACGCAGCGCATCCTTAACCTCCTAGATGTTTGTCCCGAGCACAACAGTTATGCATGTGACCTCCTGGCGGGTAGGCAGAATAAGAAAAAAATGCGCTACATGCAGGATGTACAAGAGGTTAACGCATAGTGGAGCCTAAGCCTTAACTCCTGAAGAGGCCAAGTTTGCAACAATTATCTTGGTCCAGGGCTCATTGCTGACTTCGCTGACTTCCTCTCCAGGCATCATGAAAAACAAAAATGATGTTGATATTTTGAGGAAGAATATGCACACTTCAATAGTTTGTCACAAAATATCCTAATTAAACTTAGCGGACATTGTTATAGTTTATTTTTTTTTCAAAATAACAAACAATTGTTGTTAATTGTCATTTTCATGGAGAAATCAAGAGTTGTTGTTAAATTTCATAAGAGAGTCTAATAGTTTTGGCCTCAACTGTACATGTATTTCCTTTTCTATATACATGTAAGAGTATGCATGTAATATTAATCATGTGTTTGCATTTTTAATACCCTACCTACCTATACCTACAAATAACATTTGTTTCTGTATGTAATGATATAATGAAGTTTTCAATCATGTGATCATAGGTCAGCTATGCCAAATGGCCACACGTGGACTGGAAGTTCTATAATATAGATTACAAAACTACTAGAAAGGGCCAGTGGGACTTTAACGGCAAAAGTGTTGTATATATATATATATATATATATATATATACTTTTACCATTCAGATGTCAATGGGTTCTGGAGATTATTATGTACTTAAATACTGTAAGTGACAGACACAATGAGAGTGTTTCAAACTACTTTACAAAATGTTTTACAATATATTTTCCATGTTTAGATATTTATATTTCAGATTATAATGACAAACAGAGAATAATGGTTTGTGTAAATGTATGAAAATCACAGATGCATTATCATATATTTAGCGTTTTCTACAGAACAGTTTTGCATAAGTTTCATACACTGTGGAATTTGTTCTGCACAAAATGACATTAGTGATATGCTGCAGCACAGTGCATACATGGCATAAACCCAATATGGGGTATTCAGAACTTTATTTTACTTACCATATATATAAAATGGGCTGAAAACGCTCCCCTCTGCTTATACTCGAGTCAGGGGGTCAGAGTCAGGGTACACTCACCTGTCCTGGGTTACAATTGGCTGAATTGCAGGCAGGGAGAGCTTCTTGCAGGCACGGGAAAGCTTCGCTCTTCAGCCTCTGTGAGCTCTGTGTTTCCGACCCCAGCTGATCGAATGTAAACAAACAGCTCCACACTACAATCTCGTGGCCCGTTAATGTTACTGGTGGCCCATTGTTACTGGAAAGGAAATTTAAATAGAATACTCCACAATTCCATGTGTTGGTCCCAATAATAACAATTATAATAAAAATAAAGATTTAAAAATAGAAATTTGTTTTCATGTTTGAAAACCCATCCTGTAAAAACAATAAACCTATGCTCTCCTAACTTTATTAAGGTTGAGGCACTAAGATTAAGTCCACTATCTTCCTTTGCATTTCCCATCCTCGGTTAATACTGGAGTGAATACGTTTTTCCAGTTTTTGTAGATACCTCTCCTTATATTCGGGTCGGCTTATACTCGAGTATGTACAGCAATAATTTAGCGCAAGGAGAAGAATTTTGCACAGGCAGTGGCTTTTCCTTATTGTTCTTATATTCCTATATAATATAGGGTGTTGTAGGCCTTGGCATTCAGGTGATGTAATGAAAATATAATATATTTTTCATAAATAAAGTTCAAAGTTCGGTTAAATTAGAATTTATGCAAATAAAATAAGTTTAAGTATAACTGACATTTATTTAAAAAATGTCTACAATTGTGGGAATTTATCCTTCTTGTTGAAAATACACTGCTCAAAAAAATAAAGGGAACACAAAAATAACACATCCTAGATGTAAATGAAATTAAATATTTTGTTCTTTACATTGCTGAATGAACTGACAGCTCACTTTGATCCTGGATGAGTTGCACTACCTGAGCCTCTTGTGTGGGCTATAGACTCCATCTCATGCTACCACTAGAGTGGAAGCACCGCCAGCATTGTGACCAAAACATCAGCCAGAAAGCATAGGAACTGAGACGTGGTCTCTGGTCACCGCCTGCAGAACCTCTCCTGTATTGGGGATGTCTTGCTAATTGCCTATAATTTCCATCTGTCATTTATTCCATTTACACAACAGCATATGATATTCATTGTCAATCAACGTTGCTACTAGTGATGGGCGAAAAGTTCGCCCGGCGGATAGTTCGCAGTGAACATAGCATGTTCGCAGTTCGCAAGGCCAGTGAACATTGTGGGTGTTCTACCCGCCCCCTATACCTTAACACGGAGACAAAGTTTAAACCCTCACCCCACCATCAGGTGGGACAGTACAGCCAATAACACAATTTTTCCCTGCTGGAGGACACCCCCCCCCTGTATTAAAGAAGCAGCCCAGCACCCATTTTACATTTATCCTGTGTCTTCAGTACTAGTTAGATAGGGAGAGCTGCTGCTGATTGAGGGATGGCTTAGCTACTTTGCTATTATACTATACAGTGGTATGACTTTCTAGGTGGTTGCACCCTTTTGACTTTTTTATTGGTATTGTGGCTACAAATATGACCTTAGGGTTTGAGAAGTTTGTCCTCCATTTAAATCAAAGGAGGTTAGCCGCGAACATGCGAACGGCGGGTATTTGCAGAAGTTCAATTCCCCTGTTCGCAAACACCCACAGCTGATGTTCGGCCATCACTAGTTGCTACCTAAGTGGACAGTTTGCTGTGTGATTGACTTGGAGTTACACTGTGTTGTTAAAGTGTTCCCTTTATTTTATTGAGCAGTGTGTAACAACGAACACCACACATCTATGGAGGTTAGTGGCACATGGTACTGGTCCATCAACAAAGTGGGTGGGAGGTCCGGGTGGGGGTCATAAACAAATTTGCTATGGGGTCCAGTCATTTCTAGCTATGCCCCTGAGTCTGCTTATGATGTGTGTAGTGCTGTCTGTGGTCTTCACAACAAGTAGTAATTGGGTGAGACATTAAGGTCTGGTTTACACCTATCTGCTTTACATCAACCAGCCCTCACTCCCTCTGCATATCTGAACAGAGAAAAGCTGCCCTGGGGGGGGGCTTTCTTTCTTCCCCCATCCAGGTAAAAAAAACGGCCCCCACCCCACCTCGGCAGCTCGCACTGTTCAGATGTACACGAGAGCGCCAGATATGCATGTGAGGGAGGGCACCGGGGGACCCTAGGCCCTATGCATGCATATTCTGCATAGCGGAAACCAGTCAAGACATGAATTATTATTCATTTTCATGGGAACAGCCTCAATATAATTTCAACTTTTTGGACATGATCACCAAGCAGTGCGCAACACCTGTAAAACAGGAAGATGTGAACCAGGCCTGTTCTTGCCCCCCCCCCCCCCCCCCCCCCCCCCCCCCCCTTTTACCCTGATATAAGATATCAGATATGTTCCCAGTTTTGCCGTTATTGTCTAAAATACTGCTTTGCTAGAAAAAACAATTTCATTTGTGCACATTTTTAAGGTCATTTTGTGGTGATGGCTTTTCACTCAGAATGGGTTTAGGAACCTGTCATACTCTGAGCAATTCTCTGTAATCTTTGGGATGTAACAGCGGTACTTTGGGAGAGAGTTGTACTTTTGTATTACTCCTTCTATCATTTTTCTCCAGTACTTTGTAACCATTTATTTATGTGATCAAATAACGTAGAATCACATGTTTTGATGAATTCTTGTGGCTGACCACATTCATGAGAACAGCTGCATATAACATATTGTAACTGTAAGGAAATTAAGACAAGATGTGAGCTTTCTGAAAATTAAGAGTGTATCAGCCGCAGGAACTGTAACGGACGTGCTAGCGGTAATGTTAACATGCCTGTTACCTGTAACAAAACCCTATGTTTCTGCATTGCGCTGGCCCTCGTTCTGAAGCTGTTTAGTTTAAATGGGGGGATAATTTCCTATATAGAAAAGGGGGGCCCTGCAAGGAAAGTTTGGGAACCATTGACTTATGCATTAAGAAAAACAAATATATATTTTTTATTTTTTACAAAAAAGTGAATGTGCACTACACAGACTGCAAAGTAAAGTGAATGCAAGTGGAAAATGTGAACATGTTCTACATCTGAATACAACTTGTATTGAGAGGACTGAGAGGATGTGCTGATACTTCTAGCAATGAAACCTTAGTCACAGTATCCACACATAGCCACAAGAGGGAGCTGCTGCTACATGCTTCTCCGCAGGGCTCAGCCTGCTGTATTGTTATACAGTGTATATTAGAAAATAAAAAGCTTTGAATATTTCATCATCCTGTCCTTGGACTCTTTGTCTAGTAAGTGATGAATTTGAAAGGGCTGCAGTTCTCTGTTACATTTCAATCGAGATTCATTGTATAAGAGGAGAAGACCCAGGAGATTAAACGAGAGCTTCTTTAATGGGAAAATAACTTAGAAAAGTATACTTTACACAAAACTTCAATAATTAAATTTTTTTTAAAAGTTACATCATACAACATTAGAAAACTAGGTTTAAAGTGCATCTAAACCCAAGAACAAAACAAGTGTTTGAGTTAATTGCACCTTACCCATCCTTAGAGGTTCTTGTAGTCTTTTATTCTTTGCTTTCACCTGGTGATCCAGCCATTTCATACACTTCCTGCCTCAAGGCTCCCATACAGGGATCGATTTTTCACTTGATTTTTGACGATCGATTACCGTGTGCGTTCACGACGATTGATTGGGGATCAATCAAGTGCTGCCCACCCTGAACGATCGTCCAAACAAAATCTAAATCAACTAAAATTCGCATCAGACATTGATTGTTGTTTTATTTTTTGTCGATTGTTTGGCAAAGTACGTTGGTGGACCCATAGCTCCCTATGCAGCAGCCTTTCCGATCGTTCGATTTTGTGAAATTGACCAGTTTGGAGATCGGCTCATGTCCAAATCAAAACACAAATTGGATTCCCAAGGTGGTGTTTCATTGATTCATAAACAATCAATCGCCTTTGGGTACCTTTATCTATCATCTATGGGTACCTTTATCTATTGCCTATGGGTACCTTTATCTATCATCTATGGGTACCTTTATCTATCGCCTATGGGTACCTTTATCTATTGCCTATGGGTACCTTTATCTATTGCCTATGGGTACCTTTATCTATCGCCTATGGGTACCTTTATCTATCGCCTATGGGTACCTTTATCTATCGTCTATGGGTACATTTATCTATTGTCTATGGGTACATTTATCTATCGTCTATGGGTACATTTATCTATTGTCTATGGGTACATTTATCTATCGTCTATGGGTACATCTATCTATCGCCTATGGGTACCTTTATCTATCGTCTATGAGTACATTCCCTACATTGTTACTCTGCGTCTAAAACAGACGTGGGCATACTAAGGCCAAAACCGGCCCTTTAGTCTTTTAATTTGGCCCTTTTTCACCTTGGTGTCAATAACACTCTGGCTACCCTCATTCCCTGCAATAAGTGAAGATAACACCTAAGGTCCCCATCCATGTCATGACCGGAGCTTGATAGATGACCCGTTAAAGCACCACATAGTTATGTCGAGAATCATGGTGCCCTTGTCCCCATACAATGGAATTACTTTTGAGCAAGACATTACCAAGGAGATGTTACTACTAGCGCATCCATTACTGGACCAGAATCCCACAGGCTTTTAACCCCAACCCACACACAGGACTGTAGTACAGCTGCGTCTCTGCATCCACATGCCCACACGCTACGATGGCACTGGACATTGTAGCGGGATGGCAGTAAGTGTGGACTGTTTTTTTCCTCTTTTAAATTTTTTATTGAGAAGGTTCACAAAAATCATAAAATGTATTGCATTAACTGGCTTGCATGCTATTAACCCCCTGGCGGTCCTATTCAGCCTGGTTTTCTGTACCAAAAGCGGTATGAAATATTTTTACAATACCTGGCGGTCCACTGAGATCACTATTTCTGCAACAAAAGCGGCACATGGGTTAATGAACTCAAAATGAAATTCCACCATCTGAAGAAAAACATCCTAGAATGTCCACAAGATGGCGCTGCCATCTGTTCACCAGCTGAACTGAAAAAATGACCTCCCCTCCCATCCCCACCAATCAGATACTGCATACACGTGATAGAATCTTTGTCGCTGACTGCACGGAGATTATGCCTCTTCTCTCTCTGTGTGCGCACTGACTGGCGTAAGAGATTACTAGACGACTCCTCACGAATGCCCTACCGACTACACGTGCCAACAGATAGGGCTCTGCCTGCCATAGGTTCACCATCACAGGTGAACAAACAACAAAACAATATTTACAGCAGAATTGTCAACCTATAGTTGGGGTACTGTTAGATGGACTTATCCAGATTCACATAACATTTTTAGTGAGCTCCTCAGATGAGTACCAGGAGATGGTGATTGGTACTCATCCCATATGTAGGGTGGGCTTCCATACTGTCTCCCTCACTGTCCTATGCTTCAGCTTTCTGCAGGGTAGATTCTGCTGCAGATGGATCTTCCTGTTCTTGATTGGCTGTCTTCATCCACAGGTCAATAGCTGGCTTAGGGTCAAAGGTAACTCTCACAGTTCAACCAGGTTTCAACCCACCAAATCTCATACCACAGTAGTGCACAGTAGTGCAACCCTGAAATGAGACTACCTGCAATCCAAGTTTCAACCTGTCATGTTCATATTGCAGCTGTCAAACAGTGCTTTTCTCTTGTTTGATTTTACCCTACATATGCATACTCTGAAAACCCAGTTCTCCAACACCCTTAGAAGTCCAATATCTTTTATGGATTAGTAATTTACAACTAGGTGTACCTACCTTCCCAATTTCACACCCCTAGCTGCAATCTTTTATATTATTATTATTATATATTATTATTATTATTAATGTTTCGATGTGGTTATTCAATTGACATAACTTAACATAACATGAACATTTTCTGGAAGTTGGCTAGTTGTTTTTACATATGCGTAGCTGCGTACCACTTATGTGCAGCCCTGCTTAAAGACTTAGATACATTATTAATATACCCGGGGCCACATGCGGCTCTTTGGGTGTTCTTTGGCGTCCCCCCTCAGTCTTCCACTTGAGGCCCCCGAAACCTTACTATTAATGCATAGGGCATAGGAACTCAGCTGTCTGCCGAATCAAACATTATGTGCCCCATTGATATAGTCAATGGCTTTAACCTCCCTAGCGGTTGAGACGAACCCTGTTTGTTCGCCGTTCAGGGTCCTCTCAACCACAGGTACTGTGTACACTGCCTCGATTGCCCATATCGCACCATTGTAAACAGCGCAATACGGGCAGTGCGCTAGGAAGGTTAATATACATGACACAAAATGTGCATTACCATACTACAGTGTTCCCTAATACTTAAAGTATTATTTACATTTTTTATTAAATTCAATTTTGTTATTTAAAAAATGTAACATAATGTCTTCTAGCTCTGCCTGCTGTTATTTATTTCATTAAAAAAATGCGTATACACGTCAGTATAGATTGAAAATGTTATGTGCGGCCCGTTAGTCATGCCAAGGGCCGCACTTGTGGCTCTCCATATCAACACAGTTGCCCACCACTGCTGTAGATATATATTATTAGAGACAGTCAATGCAATGCAAAAGTTAGCAACCAGCATGAGCATGCCAATCACATACAGAGTGAAGTTGAAACAATCTAGTTTTAGAGCTTGATCGGCTGATAAACAGTCTGTGCAATTTGCATTCTGACATTAATTTCTTTGCATCATTGCTATCAATTACAAAACAGATATGGCCACTTATGGTCTGGGGTGGTTTAAATGGAAAAGCATACTTTAACTATATAAACTTTAGTTGGAACATAATGCATCTTACATATCATGACAACAGCTTCAGCTCAGGCCCTAGTAATTGCTATAAGACAGTGTTCAGTTTTCAGCTTTTCCATTCAACCTGTCAGCATTACCTTATTTTTCTCTTGCTGGAACAGAAATAGTTCAGTACATCTCACAATTCTTCATGGTATATGTCCTAAAATTTGTGCTGGGTGTATGTATTTATATATATATATATATATATATATACATACAGCACATGTAGTACGCAGATACGCATGAGGACCAAAAACTAGCTATGCCTAGCTGAAGTAGTGTTATTACGCACATTTGTGTACTACCAATTAGGAGGTATTCCGGGTGGCCATAGCTATGAGGGCAGTCGAGGAGTCACAGAGTCAGAGTCCCTGCTCAGCCCTCTCTGGCTTGGAGTACCAACAGCACTCAGTGACCCCTCTGCCCCCCTTGTTCCCCGATGTGTCAGAAAGAAACTGATGACTTGATCTGTACAGTGATGGCAACTGTTCACTACAGGCATCTTGTGACTGAAGAAGGTATTGCAGCTGGATTTTTTTCCAGTTGTAATTAAAGCTTCAACACATTAAATAGCCATACAAAAAGTTAGTTAAATTTTTTAGATTACCAGAATTCTTTCATTTTTTATTGTTAAATGTATACAATTTATGTCAATTAAATAACCGCAGGAAAACATTAATATAATCAGGGGTGCACATAAGTGACACTCTGGTACTCAAAAAGGGCCAAAACCTAGCTATGTGTCACTTGGATAACCGCAGGGAATATGAATAACTATGAAAGGTTGCAGTTAGGGGTGTGAAATTGGGAATGTAAATTAATAATAAAAAAGATTGGACTTCTAAGGGCGTTGGAGATCTGGGGGATGAAAGTCAGAGTAGGCATATGTAATGGTAAAATCTGACAAGAGAAAAATACTGTGTGACAGCTGGAATATGACTATGAAAGGTTGGCATTTCTAATGCTGGTAGTCTCAGGGGTTCGTTACTAAGCCAAAAAAAATCAGGGTTGTACTACCCTGAGGTATGAGATCTGGGTTTCAAACGTGTTGTACTGTGAGAGTTACATTTGACCCAAAGCCAGCTGATGACCTGTGGATGCAGACAGCTAATCCGAGGATAAACAAGGAACAGTAAGATCCATCTGCAGCAGAATCTACCATGCAGGAGGCTGACACAGAGGACAGTGAGTGAGACAGTGAGAAAGACCACATACATATGGGGTGAGTACCAAACACCATCTCCTGGCACTCATCTGAGGAGCTCACTAAAAAAGTTATGTGCACCCCTGAATATAACAATAAACGGTTGCAGTCAGGTGTGAAACTGGGAAAGTAGGAACACTCAATTGTAAATTAATAATGTAAAAAAAAGGCTGTACTTCTAAATGTAATTTACACCTATCTGGGGGTTGAAAGTCAAAGTAGGCAACATGGCATTCCAAGACCAGGACGAAATAAATCCTACAATAAAACAATTACAGAAAAAAAAAGACAGGGATGAATTAATTAATAGATTGAAAAAGGCTAAAAGGGCAAATGACTAACACCAGGATAAAAAGGCAGTGCCAAGGGCAAGACCTAAATGGATGAAACAATAAAAAGGTTAAATACCGTTATAGTAAATAAAAGCTCCATACTGCAGCAGGAACAATCCTGCAAAATGCATTACTGCCTTCATGTACTGTATATAAAAAGCTCTTTCACTAAGCCTTTGGCCACAGACAAAACCATAGCACCTAGATTAAAGGTGCTGGGAAATTGAATTATGCGCTACAAAGGAATAAGGATCCTTCTGTAAAAAAACAAGCTGAAAATCAAATGTGCTACATCCAACCACAACAAATATGATGTACTCATTATTCTATACTCTTTCTATGCTGCGCTCACCGTACCCATAGCGGTTTCTTCAGGAAAAATCATTGTTGTTTCATTTTGTAATATCCATGTTGAGAATTCCTTAAGATCTTGAATATAGTGCTATGTCTTCATAATCTAGAACACTGGTGGCCAACTGAGGCCACAAGTGTTGCCCTCAGCATCAACAAAGGGCCGAAACATAACATTTTCAACCTATACTGACTGATTCAAAGGTGATGTGCCCCTATTCTGAAGTTATGTGCCACAATATATATTATACAATCATCCCCTGTTCATTGGTGGGATAGTAGGAGCACTTACCAGTCTGCTGATCCCCCGCCAACACAAGAGGAGAGGTGAGAGACTTGCTCAGTAGCTATCTGGATCTCTGATTGTTTTTTACATATGCCTATCATGTAAGTGTATTGCCTCTCCTCCTCTTCCCACTCTAAGAAGTTCCTGGACGAGGACCTGTCAGTGGGCGAGCGGCAGACAGGTGAGTTCCTATGCCCCATGCAATAACAGTTAGGTTTCAGGGGCCTCAGTTTGAGGACGGAGGGTAGTCACAAGTTGAGCATGGAGGAGGGCTGCCAAAGAATTCCCAAATGGCCGCATGAGACCCCCAGGCCGCAGGTTGGGCACCTGGGATCTAGAATATTTTAGATTCTGAGGAAAGTACCATATATTGCCCACACAATATTTACATATACAAATGCTGATATTCGCAAAGAATTACTTTTGTGTTGTCTTATGTGATTCCACGGCAGCTGCAATTTCACATTCTGCCTTGACAACACACATTGCAATAAATCGCTTTACAAGTGGCAGTGCTCCCAAAATATAGTAAAAGGTGATCTCAAATTTTCGCAAATGTTGCAAATTTTTTTTTTGCCTATGCTGCTCATCACTATCTGCTGCTGCCTGGGGACATCATGGGACGCCTATGCCTGTCAGGAAATACAGGGATTAAAGAGGCAGCCCCCATGTTCCTGACGTCATCAGTGGCATTAGGGCCTGTATGCCTGCACCTAAATCTTGACAGACTGGGACCACCAGGGTACCAGGGGGCTTACAAAGAAGTAGTAATATTCTGAACTCCTTATTGGTTTTGGTTAACCCTCTGGATACATTTATGCACAGAAATCATGCTAAAAGACTAGGATTTTCAGAGACTAGGAGCCTCAGGATTTTTAACCTTCTGAGCGTCTGGCCCGAGTTAACTTGGGCTGAGTTTCATGCATCATGAAACTCAGCCCCAGTTAACTAGAGCCGCGCTCGAGGTCTCGCCGTCTTCCTACGGCGGTCGGGAGCACCGGCATGTATGCCGATGCTTCCGGGTCCGCCCCCGATCGCGTCACCAGTGACGCGAAGGGGGCGGGGGTAGGCGGCGCCATAGACCTCCATCAAACTGGAGGGGCGTCGCTTTTCTTCAGCATAAGTCCGGCGTCTCCAGTGACGCCGGGCTTATGTTAATGACCTCCAGCTGAGCAGGAAATCGCGGCGGAGCATATTGTGCTCCGCCGCGATTGCCCGTGGCACGGTTATGAAAAAACCGTGCCACGTGGGAAACGCTCAGAGGGTTACGATTTCTAAGTAAATTAACATATTTATTTTTATGATTTTGATGATCATTGATGGATGTGAACTGTTCATTCTATTGCATCCGATGTTAAGATTATTCTCCTTCAAAATGGTCTCTTAACTATTTACCGCCCATCTCGTCCAGCGCTGCTACCATCACTATTGCATTGGACGAGATGGTGCCGTCCAGTGAACATCGTGGCTGTCCCGGTGTGCCCGATGCGACATGCCTGCTTGATCCTCCGGCTCTTCCTCCCCTCCGAGTGACGTGATGACGTGACGTCACATCGGGGAGGCGGCTGGAAATTTGAAAGTGAAAAACACGAAAGCAGTTTTCTATGAAGAATACTGCTTTCAATGTGCTTCTATGTAATAAACATCGCCCAAATAAAGTCACTGGTGCCCCAGATGTGCCCATTAGCAGTAACCCTCTCTTCCCTGGTGTGATTTTACCATATCCATCACACCAGGTTAGAGAGGGTTAACTGCAAATGGGCACATGTGGGGCACCAGAGACTTTATTTGGGCGAGATTTAGTACAAAGCAGCATAGCTTTGTGCCCTGATTTTTGTGTTTTTTTCATTAACTTTATTTTAAAAAAATATTTTACATAATTGTTTGTTTCAAACATGATTATATTCAGGATGTCTATTAGACCCTTGTACGGACATATTTTGGGAAGTTACAGGCCTACAACATAAAGAAAAATCCACCATTGAAGTCTATGGTGCACTTTTGGTACAGAAATCTGGACCTCAGCAGTGCGCTAGGGAGGTTAAGAGGTTAAGTGTCGTAAGTATAAGAAACATGAGAATGCAGTTTGTCCTCTATGATTAAGCCTTTATGGGTGAAGTGCGTCAGAGCCTGATAATGGCAACACAATGCAGAGATCTGAAACACTGTCATGCAATCAACATTGATTTTTAGGATGCCATGGTCATACACAAGTTGATTTTACTGTTCCATCGAACAGTAACATTGAAATTTTTTTATAGGATCATCTGAAATGAGATTTCATTCTTCATAATTAAAGTGACTAGATGTGATGAAAATTTAGCATAAAATGGAAAGAGCAGGGAATTGTCTAGTTAAACCAGGGTTAGAAAACTTTTCGACTCGTGGGTCAGACCAAGAGCCTGGAATGGCTGCCCGCCATTGGTGTCCCAATTCCTCACATGCCTGGTCGTGACTTCCCTGTACACTTTCAACAAAGAACTAATAATGACAGGAAGGTAAAAAAAAAACAGAAACCTTGGTGACAAGACGCACTGGCTACACTCAATGAGATAAGGTGGGAGTTCAGACTCATCTTAGCATTATTCATTGCAGGGAACAAGCAGAGGGGACCCAGAGCATCTTCTCATCAAGGTGACAAAGGGCCGTACTAAAAGGCCAGGCGAGCCAGATCTGTCTTAGCCAACATCAGTTGATTGTACAAGTACCGGATAGATGTTAAGTAGTTTGGTGCACACACACTTTAATCTTCATAACTAGGAAGGAATCAAATTTTAGGAATCGGTTTTACAAGACTGTGTGGTAGTATGTCCGATCGATATTGAATTGACAGTTGAGATTTCAATAGCACAAGTTGATTGCATCTAAACTTGATCAAACATAAGATGGGTGTTTGGCAAGATTAAGTTGCTGACTTAACCTCCTTGATGTTTGGCCCAAGTTAATCCATTATGAAACTCAACCCTAGTTAACTGATGGGAAACTTCTTCTGGGTCCGCCCCCGATCGCGTCACTGGTGACGTGAAGGGGGCGCCATAGACCTCCATGTTAGGGAGGGGGCATTGCCTTTTCCCAGCACAACTCTGGTGTCTCGTCGCCCGTGGTGCGCTTTTTTAAAAAGTGAACCGCCAAGGAGGGTAATGCCTTTTATCATGCTTTATGAATGAGGACTGTGAATAGATGGTAGAGTTTTATATATATATACCGTATTTTTCGGACTATAAACTGTTAGTACCAGATTGTAAAATGTGTCTCTTCATAAGTTGATCAGCGTGTTCAGAGAATGGGTACTGCTAGTGTATAGAATAAAAATAAAATGCTAAAGATTCAGCCCTCACACTCTAAGACCTCCCTCCTGGCAATGGCCTTTTGGCTGGAGGAATACAGAGTGAATACTGCATGGTCTAGTTGTGCCTGCTTTGCTGAAACATTATGTGTATTCACTTGATATGTGAATGGCTGTGTCTCTAATTTTATTTATGTTTTTGGTTTCTTTTTTCTGTACAAAATTATGGTATGCGTCTTATTGTGTGAAAATATGGTAGTTAAAGAGGGAAACTAATCATATTAATGTATATACATAAGCAGAAGTAGTACAGTAGTTATTTAACCTCCTGGGTGTTATGCCCGAAGCCAGCTCTCCAGCTCTCCTGGGTGTTATGCCCGAGCCTGTGGCATTTCTGCATAGCTGCAGGCTCACAGAGCTTTTCCGACTCGAGTCTTCAGCGTCATCGGTGATGCACAAGGGGGCGGGGCCTTAGACCTCCATGTTAATAGTTAATGGAAGTCTGTAGTGAGCTGGAAACAGAGCGGGTACAGTGTACTTCGCCGCAATTGCCCGGGAGGTTAATTTAGAGCTTTCGCAAAATAAACATATTCTACAGTGGATACAAAAAGTATACACACCCCATTTAGAATAGTAGGTTTGTGCAATACAAACAAAATTAAAATACAAAAAATAATAATATGGTCCATCTTGACATGCTGTACCTTTTACCTCAAGCCAGATGTAGCTCAAGGTTTGTTGAAGTGCCCTTTGATCTAATTTCAGAGTTGTCTTGGACATCTAGGAGTCTACTAAGACATCTGACTTTTGCTGTCTCTTGCAAATATGCTCCAAATCTTTCAGATTGTGAGGGCATTTCTTGTGCATCAATGCAGAATTGGATTTAAACTAAGCAGTATTGTAAATTTTTTGTTAATTATTATATCATCTTCTAAGTAACTAGCCGGCGGC
This sequence comes from Ptychadena robeensis, assembly GCA_036250615.1. Taxonomy (NCBI): domain Eukaryota; kingdom Metazoa; phylum Chordata; class Amphibia; order Anura; family Ptychadenidae; genus Ptychadena; species Ptychadena robeensis. The sequence goes on along the minus strand of CM070033.1, from coordinate 39,142,462 downwards.
ACTATTTTTGCGGGCCTAGCTGGGCTCTGTAGTGCAGCTACGTTCACAGTTCGGGTCATTCGCCGGGGAATCGATGCTCACTTCCTTCGCTCGGTTCACACACAGTTAAAGAGGTCCAGACAGCAGATAGGGGAAATGTACACGTTTACTAGGGAATATATACATTCTTTCACCATCACCCGGAAGCAGGGATGGGGTTCAAGCTTAGGAGCTACAGTTCCAAAATCGTCCCTAATGCTGCTGGATACCTTTTGGATAGATGGCCACCTTGCAGAGGGTGCAGGATGGTCCAGGACCAATTGATAGTTGTACGAACCGGGGTACTTGAAGAATCATTGGCCTTGTGTCGGCTTCTTCTAACCGGATTTTCCACGCAGGGTCCCTGGTCTTGGCAGAGGGGAGCTCCATCCTACAGAGAGCCTAAACACAGCCCCAGGATACACAGAGAACAGCCTAGAAGCTTCTCAGGGCTTCAATATATAACTTTGGTTTGGGGAGTAAACTATCCCCTAACAAAGGTAATGGAGACTTATTGTGACAAATTACAAGAAGGCAGGTGTCTGGACTTTTCTGGAAGGAACCTGAGCATTTAAAGGGACAGAACTAAAGTACAGCACAGTATATTACAGCATTTTCAAGCAGTATATACACAGCATGAAAATACAATTAGTGCCCCATTCTCGGGTCACTACAACTACATATTATGTTTTCTATTTTACTAGTGTGTATGTTTCCCATTTATGACTCATGGTTCAGTTTGTCATTGGGTGAAGAGTAAGTGTGAAGGAAAGATACGGGTTCTAGGCTGATGCCTACATAAAATTCTTATGACTAGTTAGGACAATCTTCTGAATAATTTCCATGCACTAGTACAATACCACAGAAAGGTCTATCTTTACAAAGAAATGTTACTTAACCATAGTTTTTACACAGACTGGTGATCCATTCATTTCATTGTGCCTTGCCTGTGGTAAACACCTTACAAATACAGAAATGGCTCCATCAAAATTGAAAAGACACTTTACTACAAATCACAGCCATTTGGCATATAAAGCTGCCAATTATTTTAAATGGCTATTGGAATCTCAAAACAAGCAAAGTACACCTTTTGTTAGAAAAAAAGCTCAGTCAGTACAAAGGCACAAGAAAGAAGCTATTCGGTGGAAAGGAAAAGTCACACAGTTGGGGAGAATTTCATGACAGCATGGAAAAGGACCAGAGGGGACAGAAAGGCAGCATGCTAGGACCAGATACAATTTAAGGATTGGAAAAAGTTCTTTTTAAAATTTTAAACAGTGGACATATTATGAGAAGTTGACGTGTTGATGACATGTCACATGATGCGGAAGATGTTTAACCCTCTGGGCGTTTCGAGCTTTTCGCACCATTTTTAATGGCACGAAAAGCCGTTTCCCCCACAATCGCGGCGGAGTACACTGTATTCCGCTGTGATTGCCGGCTCTCTGCCCAGCCCTCTACACACCTCCGGTCTCAAATAGACGCTGGCAGTGTGTGGAGAGGAGAGCAGCGACCCCTCCATTAACATGGAGGTCTATGGCACCGCCCCCCCCCCGCCCCCTTCAGCATCACAGATGATGCCGAAGACACTGGGCTGGAAGGGCTCCGTGTGTCTGCAGCTCTTCCACAGAGCCGCAGGCACATGGAGAGGCTCCATTTGTGCCCGATCCCCGGCATGGGCGCAGTTTGATCAGCAATCAAACTGTGCCCGAACTGAGTTGGGGCAAACCGCCCAGGAGGTTAATATCACATACTGAAAAACAACAGCTTGCACATTAAGGTTGATGAGAAAACCATTGGATGTTACATGGAGAAAATTAAAATACCGTACATACTCGAGTATAAGCATAGTTTTTCAGCCCCAAAAATTTGCTGAAAAAAACCCTCGGCTTATACTCGAGTCAGGATCCCACTTAGCTGTCTGGGTGTTCAGTGGTCACTGGTTCGCAGGCGCCGGCAGCCTTTGTGAATGCTTCATGTGTTTCTGGCATCGGCTGGTGGACTATTTGTTAATTTTTACTGAAGAAGGTGGAAAACTCCAATACTTATTAATCAAATGTGAAAATAAGTTTCCATTTCCATTCCATGTATTAGTCCCAATAATAAAAATAAACTTATTTTCATGTTTGAATGAAAGAAGTGCCGTACAAAAATTCATCCTGTAATAACAACAAACCTGTGTTCTCTTAGCTTTATTGAGGTTGTGGCACTTAAGCCAGCCATAGACGTCTCGATCCATGGCCGGCTTTTAGCAGACTCATTACAGCGTGGTGATGTCACTACGCTGTGAGGAGTCGGCTACAAACCTGATGGGAATCCTGTGTGCTTTACTAACAGATTGTAGCCAATTAACTTGGAGGGGAAGGAGACCCCCCATCCACAGTAACTGACTACAACAGGATCAGCCACAAAAAGAACCAGCAGGATAGATTGCTGTGCAATCCGACCTGCCGGATTTCTGGGTGGAATCCTCAAGGTGGGCACCCCTGTAGTTGCGGGCAACCGACCATTATGCGTTCAGTTGGAGCACGCAAGCCGGGAGATCGTCTGCAACCGTGGCCAGGAATCAGGACGTATATGGCCGGCTTATGATTCACCTGATTCATTCCTAGGGGCAATGATGCTTTCTATATATTTTTCTCATTTAGAAAACTCCACTATCTGACTTTGCAGTTCCCACTCTTGGCTTTTACTCCAGTAAATTTTTTACTTGAGTATATAGGGTATATGAAAACAAAGCTCTATGGCCTGTCTTGGAAATGATAAGTTGTGGCATCTGTAAGGGAGTTGCCCCACTAATGGTTGACTGCATTAGAGGCATTTCCTTCTGTCTATAAAACAAAATAAACAAAAAGAAAACCCTTTATTGACACAACACTGCTTGTTTCAGAGAAGGCTCATGTGAAAACTCTTGGAGACGAAATGAGAAACATGCTGAATGATGCTCCAAAAATTGTTTTATTAAATAAAAGACCAGTTCGCTCAAGAACGTGAACAAAGAGCACACAAATCTCCTGCTACATACAGAAATCAGTTGGCTTAGCAAAGGACAAGTTCTCAACAGAGAGTTTGGAGTTGAAAGAGTTGAAGTACTTTCAAGAAAATAGTAGGCCAACTTTCGCTGAGTGCTTTGATGATGAAGAATGGCTGCAGAGACATGCCTACTTAGCCGACATTTTTCATCACATGAACCGGTTGAATAAGTCTTGAAAAGGCGCTGGAGAAAAGATTCTGACTTCAAGCAACGTGATACTTGGTTTTAAAGGAAAATCAATCTTTGGAAAACCATGGTGCAAAATTTGGAATTGTTCCCTCTGCCATTTGGGGAAGTGAACAAGGACATCAGTATGTTGCCTTCCTGCAAACAACTCGGATATGATGCAAAAAAATCAGCATTTGCTTCTTCCTTTTATGCATCAATATAGGACATTGTGACGAACATTTTTCTGTCTGAGAATTTGACTTGGAGACAAAATGGAGTATTTGTACAGAAACAAGCTTAGATTCTATTATTGATCATTATTTCTAACAATGGTTTTTACAATTACAGCTTACTGATCACATATTGTGACCTGTAGATCAAACATGTATATAAAATTAATATGTAATCAGGTTGAGAAAAAGGGGCAGAGGAAGGTTAAGGTAAGTCTCTATCTTTAACTCTAATATGCACATATAAGCAGGGGTTCACATAACTTTTATAGCGAGCTCCTCAGATGAGTACCAGGAGATCATGTTTGGTACTCACCCCATATGTAGGGTGGTCTTCCTCACTGTCTCAGTCACTGTCCTCTGAGTCAGCCTCCTGCATGGTAGATTCTGCTGCAGATGGACCTCTCTGTTCCTGATTGAGCCTCCAATTAGCTGTCTCCATTCACAGATCACCAGCTGGCTTTAATTCACATCTGAGTCTCACAATACAACACATTTGATCCCCCATATCTCATACCTCAGTAGTACAACCCTGAAATGTTATGGGTTTTGTATTAGTATAAATTTATTTGTATTTGTATAAATTTAAGTGTTTTGTTTGCCCTAGATGGTACATGTAGAAATAGGATAGTTGAAAGTTCAGTAGCCAAAATATTATAGTAAGTATTGGATTATGGTTATTTGCTTCTATCCTTAATATATATTTAAATATAAGCAAAATCACCAATATGCATATTCCTATACCCAAATGTGATGGGGGTTTCGATTTGAAATCCCCATCACATATGGGTACAGGAATATGCCTATTGGTGATTTTGCTTATATTTCAATGTTGATAAAAAACCTCACCTAGGTGAGGTGAGGGGATGGTGTTCTTCCTCTTTTTGATTGGCTTAATTTGAATGATCTACCAACTACTACTCTTATCTATCCTTAAGATATAGTTAGGAACATTACCCCTCTTTCCAAAACAACATGCCCCATTTGTTTTACACCACTGCAAGGATAAATGGGAATGATACATACTGTACATATACACATCATGTACTTACTAAGCACATGTACACACAGAAAACGAATACACAATAAAACTATGGCTCCACAAAAAGTCCCTGCGTTGATTCTAGCACAGTGCAAAAGCCGGCAGATATTCACAATTTTGAACATTCAATATTTTTTGCACTGGCAAGCCTTTGGCCATGCAATGCGATAAGATCATCGCATTGCCATAATAAATACTATTGACCATTCGTTTTGAAGATAATCTCAATGCTATTATAATGATTATATTATCGCGATGTGTGGCGAATTTCGTATTTACAAAAATTGAATCAGCAAAATATCACAAATTCAAACATTGCCTATGCAGCTTGCTATTGACAGTCAATGGTTGTGTCTTATGTGCCCAGACAGGTTAGCTATACATCAGCCTATTGATTAAAGGGGCCACGTTATTGGCTGCGCTATGCCACGTTATCGGCTGCGCTATTGCCAATAGAGTGGCCCAATAACAGAGTGGATAGGGAGGCTTGCGCTCGTTGAATGCACTAACATCATTGCATCCAAGCGCATAGTGGAGCCCTAGCCTAACACTCATTGATGCATAGTGGCTCCAAACACACTCTGTTCTGCATCTCCGCCTTTATCCTCTCTCTCTATTGGTCAGGATCCTCAAGGCCACAGATACAGCCCCTACATTCGCTCCTCCTCGTCAGGAGCTCTTGGCTGGTGGTGAGTAACAACTCTCCATGCCATCCCTTGCTGGACCTGGTACCCTAGATCATCATTTGGTTCAGGATATATAGAGAACATTGCTATTTTGCTTTTGTTTTTGTTTTAGGTATTTCAACTAAACACAACCCAAGGAAAATCACCCCTTATTTACTTGTTTTTTCAGTTTTCTTGGCATAAGTAGAACAATACACCCTTAATAGCTATGCAAATTGCTATCTGCATATTAAAATGAGATCAGTCTTATGCCAAATTTGATCATTTCAAGACCCCAAATATCTATCTGCCTATAAAAATCGTTAAGCAATAAAGAAAATGGAGACGTTCCTATTTCTGAAAACTCCATTAAAGATTAATGTTTTTAGGCGATATCTCTTCTCTGTCCATCCCTGGAGCTGTTGAACATTAGATATAATAGGATCCATAAATGGAACAAATGCAATAACATCCTAAAAACAAAACAGATAACGTAACACAGTCACCATATGGAAAATGATTCTATTACCCACAAGCACTACTCACCATCTGGCACACAGTAGCTAAACTCTGTTCAAAACAAGGGGAAAAATCATTTTGTATCTCTCGCAGAAAGATGGATAGGATGAATTGTGAGCTGAACTCTATCAGTACTATGCAATGTTGATGATTCAGAAGTATCAGTTGATGATAAAGAGGGGATGAAGAGTAACTAGGTGAGGATAGTAGGGGCGGGTGCTCAGGGTACAGAGGAGACACCAGAAGGTGAACAGCAAATCAATCTATACCAGTATAGGCTAAGATTCACTAGTTTAAGTATATATATATATATATATATATATATATATATATATACATACAGGGGTGCACATAACTTTTTTAGTGAGCTTCTCAGATGAGTAACAGGAGAGTTTTGCACTCACCCCATATGTAGGGTGGTCTTTCTCACTGTCTCCCTCACTGTCCTCTGTTTCCTGCATTGTAGATTCTGCTGCAGGTGGACCTACCTGTTCCTGATTGAGCCTCCTATTGGCTGTCTCCATCCACAGATCACCAGCTGGCTTTGGGTCAAATGTAACCCTCACAGTATAACACTGTTTGAACCCCCAGATCTCATACCTCAGTAATACAACACTGAAATTTTCTGGCTGAGTAACTAACCCCTGAGACTACCTGCAGTCCAAATGTCAACCTTACATAGTCATATTCCAACTGTTACACAGTGCTTGTCTTTCATCCCCCAGATCTCCAACACCCTTAGAAGTCCAATCTTTTTTTGGGATTAATTATTTACATTCCCAATTTCACACCCTAACTGTAACCTTTCATATTTATTCATATTCCCCTGCAGTTATTCAAGAGACATAAATTGTATACATGTAACATTTAGCTGAGGCCGCCCAGACTCGGAGCGCCTCCAAGTTGTTAGTACGCATATGAGCTTTGTTACAATAATGAAGGTACGCATAGTTAGTTTTTGGTCCCTTTTGAGTACCAGAGTACCACTTATGCGCACCCCTGCTTATAGATGATAATGTAATGCATTTACCCCTTCTTCATAGTTTTTTGTAATATGGAAAAAAAATACTTTCCCAGCATCCCTTTTAAGGTAGCCATACATGGGTAGATTTTTATTTCTAGATATTTGCTCTCATGCACGCAGTGATAGATCGAGTGCTGCCCAACCTGTACAAGCTACCAAAAAAATTTAATTGACAAAAATCGGATCAAACCTTGATTTCGTTGACCGTTTGTCAATTGAAGTAGGTTGGTAGAGAAAATCGATCACTTACTGTGCAATTGACCAATAGCTCGATATGCTGCAGCCTTTCTGATCAATGGAGTTGGAGGAATCAGCCTTTTTGGGGATCGGCTCCTGTCAAAATTGAGCCCGAATTGGATTCCCAAGGTGGTGTGCCTTCCATTGCAAACAATCAATTGCAGATTCCTAGATGGGAATGATCGAATCGGGAATTAATTGCAGAGAAATCGAGGAGTCTACATGTTGGTTCAAGGTGCCATCCGTCAATCGCCCAGGGTGGGCATCACTCGGTTGATCGCCGAGTCGATCGTAGTGAACGCAGTGAAAAATTGACCCGCGTATGGCTACCTTTAAAGATGTTTATAGTTCTGTTCACATCTGTCCATTTTGCATGAATTGCATTTTGGGCATTGGCCAATGCAGGTGCATATTATATCCAGGCCCAGCTCATACCAATACTTTATAAGGTTTTGGCAACATGCATCAAGTTAAATATTAACGCATGTCAAAATTAATTAAAACAGGTAGGTATGGGTGTGGCCTTAAGGAACTGTTCTTTCTTCCATAGAGACTTGGGCAAAAAAGTAAATAGAATTGTAATCTGTACAGTTCCTGGGACTGTGAATAGCATTAGAAATATTGGACAACCCTGTCCCCCACACCCATCAATTTCAGAAGAAAAAAACCCAGTTAGGTCTTTAACCCCCCTATCGAACTAAAAATAAACTCTGCCCAAACTAGGATTGTCTTACCCGTGCTCCAGAAAGCTGTGGTGATTCTTTATCCAGCCACAATTGATTCCGGGACTGCCCTTCTGCTTCATAGGTGACACTGAAGGGGCGTAGAGGTGGCATGCCATAGACCTCCATGTTAATGTAGGGGCGTTGATCGATGTTTAGAGGGAAGGCGGGAAAAAAACTTTTTTGAATTACCTTTATGAGAAACATGAAGTTAACATGAATCTAAAGTAAAAACTTGTTGTTAGGATGACATAATTAAGATCCCCTTTTTGATGCAATATATATGTGTGTATGTGTGTGTGTATATATACAGTACATACAAATGCAATGTTTTCATGTTGGGCATTCTCATTTGAGGAAACCCTTATAAGTTATACTAACTTTACAATTGAAAGACACTTTGTCCCTCTGAGGGGCCCACATATATTGTGTGTCGCAGTAGTGTGAATGGGCTCTCACACAATGTGGCCAAGTCACACTTTATGCTTAAATTACAGCACGCCATGATAAGGATTCTCATTTACAATAAAAGTGAGAGACTTAGTACAATGAGGTTGGAAAATATAGAACCCTAGTGTTGTGTTACAACTGTGTGATTTGAACCTTATATGCTGCATGAACTGTGTTAGCACAATTATTGTGTGTTAAGGGGCACATTTGAAATGGGCTGACATCACACTTTAGGGAGTGAGAAAATAGGCATGACTATTTGCAATCCAGCTCACCGCAATTCATAACACGCTATGCAATGGTGTGAATGGTCCCAAAGCAAGTTATCATCAAGAAAGATGCACCCTTTGCTTACCTGCTTCTCAGAATATTAGAAATGTCGATAATGGTGTCAAAATATATTTAAAATTATATAGTCAATAAAAAAAGAAGTTATTAACCTGGAACAAATATGGCACCAATGGCAGAACATTTTCTGAGAACAAGGTTCCTTTAAAAAACTAATGCTTTGCTGTGTTTGCATAAACTATTTTTACTCCGCTTTTCTTTTGCATCCCAAAGGCCCACACACATGCATTTCTTAAGCTTTTTATGTGTACAGGCAATTTGGATGTATGGATTATGTGGCCCAATGCACATTAAAAAGGTGTCAACAGGGTCAAATACTGTTGGCTGAAATAATGTTTTAGATGTTTATCTTAATGTTTTATGTATGCATATCAGTTTTACCATAACTGTAGGGTTTACTGGGGTCACAGCGGAGTCACCAGACTTAATTTGCTTGTAGGTGTTACCCCCCTTCCCATACTCGCTCCCTACCTCAGTCAGATCCTTAGCAAGCCTCGGGTGCTGGTAGCTCTCAGTGTCCTGCTTCCAGTCTGAG
>CM070033.1:39103937-39120974 GCA_036250615.1 Ptychadena robeensis | reverse complement strand
ACCATGCACGGCCAAGCCGTGCCGGCTTGGGTTCTCATGTCCAGGTTGGGGGGCCCCTGCATTCCCTGGTCGCCCATCTCCAGCAATGAGATCCTTTGCGCAAACCGCTTGTCCTTCAATTCCCCTGGCGATACTGTCAGCAAGAACAGACCAAAATTCTCGACCATTCGTCCTTCCTTTATTTCAAGATCTGCAGGCTCTGGGTGATGCTGTTCCTCTGGCCATTGCCACCTCTCCCCTCCTGCGTTCCAACGTGAGAGGCGCGGGGAGGGGAATGGGTTCGTACTCTCCTCCCTCTATGAGGGACCAGGGCTCCTTCTGATATTGATGGACCAGGCTCTCCTGATATGATGGTACCATGCTCCGTCCTGAATGAGGACCAGGCCCTCCTGATATAAGACCAGCTCCTCCTTATATGAGGGTCCAGAGCCCCTCCCGTGCGAGTGTACCAGTCTGTCCTGGAGGGAGGAAAAAACATTTTATGACAAGCATACACCTTGGCAACACAGAGCATTACGAAAAATACCGCGTGATCAACCTCATGCACTGTCCACGGAGGCTCAGGATGTCGACCCTTCCTCCTGGTATGGGGCAATTTCCCCCGCCTGCCCTACAGGCCCCACCACCCACCAGTTCCTTGCCCCCATCTTGGAATGGCTGCCTCGGCTCCTCCTGGGTTTCCCCTGGCTGAATTAGAGGAAGGTCATAGTACGCATAAGACTATACGCCACCGTCCCAGCCTCACCTGCCCACCGACCGCTCCTCCTCCCAGCATTCTTTGTGGCCTTCTTGAACAACCGACACCCGCATGGTTGGCGATCTTGTCTTAAAGTTTGGTCTGGTGGCGTGGGTGGAGAAAGGTCTGGCAGAACAGGCCCATCAATTGTGATTGCGATAACGCCCCGTTCCCTTGCATACGTGTTTAGCATACTCAGGGCTCTTGATTTTCCACCAGGCAAGGTCATCTGGCGGTACTGCGCGATGAACTGCGTGAGCTGGTCGTTGTCCACTCCAGTGTGTGCTTTCCTCTTCCTCCTGGGGGCCATGGCCTGCCATAAATAGGAGCACAATGTCCAGCAATGTGAAACAAATCCCATATGGTGCCAAGGGTCAATGAGCAACCCGATGGCTTATGAGACATACCCTGTGCTCTCCCCCCCCTACCACTTCCCATTCCCTGGGCATCCTGAGGCAGGGGCAATTGCTGGGCCCCCAATGGGAAACTGCTACACATAACGAACAGCATTACAGTGGGCAGGATCCATAAGATCATCCCAATGTACAGAATGACACCATGACACCCCCTATACCTCATCACTTCTAAACAATCCAGTCCAAGTTTCTACAGTGACGTCTCGACACATTCATGCTGTCGACGCATACACCCGCAGTATTCTATTGTGATATGTGTTGAAAACAAACCGCTGTGAATGTCCAGGATGCACAATGAAACTCCCTCCAACAACTCAGTTGACCCCATGGGCCGCCCCCACTGGATTCAAACATCTCTGCACATCTACCATAGTTCAAGGGAATGGCACAATACAAAAGAATCTGCATGCACAGTTGAGTACATATAGGCCAGCAACACAACAACCATGTCCTATATCACAAACAATACAACTTGGATCCCCAATACTCCCATCACACCACCACAACTCCATGGCAAAGGTCACACCACCTGTGGGTCAAGATAGAGGCCTTACGCCTGAGCAGCAACGGGCTCGTATCACCAACCGAGAGGGTGTAACAGCTGGGGCAGAGAGAAACGGCATATCACCCACAGATCACAAATAAAAACGAAACAGTTGAGGTGCTCCATGCGTGGGCAGAAAGCATGTTTGCTACATCACGTTTGATTTGGAGTTGCCCTATTGAAACCAGGAGGCACAGGGAATCGGTCGATGCTGCTCGAATCGCGGCCCTGCGGAGATCTTTCGAGCAACACGCTTAATCTGCAAACCAAACGGGACAGAGAATCGGAGACGAAAACACTTAGACACAATGGGAGGCAATAGCACATGGGGCGAGAATCGGCAAACACATGGCTTAGCTACTCACATGTACAGTGGGATGTTGGTGGGCGTGACCACTCCGATGCTGCTCGGAATCGCGGCCCAGAGAATCCGGCGCAGCAACAACCTGTTACCCGGGGCTAGGTGAACGATACTAGGCTAGCCCATTACCGTAGATAGGCAGAATTGGATGGGTTTCGGGAATGCCGAACAGGCTTTGCAAGAACCGGGAGTGCACTGGGGCGGAACCTGTTACGCGCATGTTGTGGCTCGAGGCGAGAGGACTGCCCACAGGAGAGACAGCTCTGGAAGCCTGGGCTGTTTACTAGTAGACCAACCATTCCAGAGAACTCGACCAGGCTTTAATACCGAACCAACTAGAGGATATGCTTGGACTGACTGGAGCGGGGAGTCTAAACTGCCTCTGTGGTTTTTTCACCCAAATAGCCCCCAGGAGGGTGGTTTGGGGACCAAGCCCCTTGAGGGGGAACCAGTGCAGATTTTTCCCGCACAGAGGGCCAGGTCCACGCTTCCCCCAGAAAAATCCCCCCCAGAAGGGTGTGTGGTGGTGGGACACGACAGAATGCGTGGTACAAAATCCAAAGGTACAGGTAACGTGGTCAGGCAGTGGAGGCAGGTCGGGATCCAGACTAGCAAAACTGGTTCAGAGCAACAGAATACAAAACAATGGTAGAAAGTACGGTCGAGCAAAGGGGGTTCCCCCCCGCCAGCAGGCATTACAAGGAGAACAGAAACCAGGTTCAAGGACAGGAATACAGACGGAGGGAGGAGTAAGAGTCAAGCCAAGTCGGAGCAGAGGGCAAGGTTGTTGAATCCAAGGTTGACAAAGCAGGGTCACCACAGGAAACAACAAACAGAATAAGGTCATGACTAGATTGAGGCCCAGAATTGGGATAGCAGGGTAAAACCAAGTGACAGCAACTTCATTCCACTGGCAGTGTTATATAGCCGTTGGTCAACCTGGACCAATCACTGAGGTCCTTTCAGATACTGCTATGAGGTTACAAAGCAGGCTGGACAAGGTTCACACAAGCTGGATCGTGTCCACTTATCTGCATACCAGTGGTTCGGGTTACGCACTCACAATGCAAGTGGCACCGCATATCCCTGGCCCTTGCTGAAGCAACCCAGAAACCGAGTTCTGGTTCGAATCCCAGCAATAACCAACGCGTACCCCCCCTCTTCCAAAAACGGGCTTCCATGCTTTTAGGGGCGAACCATCTTATATAACCCTTCCAACCAGCAGGACAGGACTTTTCACACTGAACCTTTTCCCAAAGCCAAAACACAAGCGTCAGATCGGTTCTACAAACAGCATGGGGGGCAGCAATTTAGCTGCGACCAGACAAACAGTAGCCCCAAAACATTCAGGTCAGACCAGGATGATAAGGGCAGGCGCCGGGTAGCATCAGGAGAGACAATCAGGCAAGAGCCTCTGCAGGGTCAGGACATACAACAGACAAGAGCCGGGCAGGGTCATGTACACAAGCCATCAGGCAGGAGCCCGCAGGTCAGAGCAGACAGACATACAGAATTGGCAAGTCAGGACAGACATCAGCAGGACCCTCGGGGTCATTGACAGACAATCAGCAGGAGCCCGTGCTGGGTCAGGGGCACCACCGGCAGTAGCCCCCGCAGGTCAGTACATCACAATCCAGGAACCGTTGCAGGTTCAGGACGCATCAGGCAGAGCCTAGGAAGTCAGGCTGGACCTTGAGCAAATGGCCATGAGCTTCCCATGCTGAACCGCAGTGCATCTCGGGGAAGGTGTGCTGAACAGCGGTATAGGCTGTGTTGGTGCATAACTATCACTAACCTGTGTGGAGTCCCTACCAGACTACTTATAGCCTTGGTTAGACTTGTTCAAGTCAAGTAGTAGGCCGGTAGGTGGTACTGGCCTCAAACTCCAACAGGTTTGGGCTGAAACTGGGCATCAAGCCACCGGTGGGTACAACCTGTACCGCATACAGACCAGGCAGCGACCAGGCTGGAGAAGGGTAGGCGATCGGCGAGGTGCATCCGGTCCGCAAACAGACTCCCTTGTGAACTGCCGGACCACTGTTAACCTCCCTCGGAACGTGTGTTTTTCCGACGATCATAACGCCACACAATACTGTAGTAGGTATAAGGAGGGACAGGTTGAATCTTTCAGCAGAGGATTTACCACATGAGGATTGGCAGAATGCGACCCGTCATAACAGGAACCGGTACAGTCTTTGCAAATCCAGGACGGGCGTGGCTGGGTTGCTGGGCTTGCAAGGGCCTGTCTGGGGCCTGACTGCCTCAGGGTCCCAGAATGGACAGACTCAGGTGGGTCCCAGGAAGGTGACAGACTCCGGGTGGGTCCCAGGAAATGGACAGACTCAGTGGTCCAGGAGAGGGGACTAACCAGGTGGGTCCCATTAAGTGACAGACTCATGTGGGAGTCCTCAGGAAGGGACAGACTCAGTGGGTTCCCCAGGAAGGGACAGAACTCAGTGGGGTCCCAGAAGGGACAGACTAGGTGGGGGGGTCCCAGGAAGGACAGACTCGGTGGTCCCACTGACGGGACGACTCAGGTGGTCCCAGCGAAGAGACAGACTCAGGTGGGTCCCAGGATAGAGACATACGCAGTGGGTCCCAGGAAGGGACCAGACTCAGGTGGGGTCCAGGCAGGGACCGACTCAGAGTCCCCGGCAGTGACAGACTCAGGAGGGTCCCAGGCAGGACGACTCAGGAGGGCCCAGGCAGGGACAGACTCAGGAGTGTCCCAGGCAGGACAGACTCAGGTAGGTCCGCAGGCAGTACACGACTCAGGAGGTCCCGTGCAAGGGACAGGCTCAGGAGGGTCCGGGCAGGGACAAGGCTCATGAGGGTCCCGGGCAGGGACAGTCTCAGGAGGGTCCCGGGCAGGGACAAAAAGGCCAGTAGGTCCCGTCAGGGACAGGCCTCAGGAGGGTCCCTGCTAGGGACAGCCTCAGGATGGTCCGGGCAGGACAAGGCCTCAGGAGTGTACTGACAGGTCTTTTTGAGAATGCCATTGGCTGGTGGGTAGTCATCTATACAAGATTGCTGGAGCTGATCAGACGGAGGGACTTGGACACACTCTAGCAAGGGAGGAATATTGAACCTGGGAAACAGAGGGGGGATTCTGTCAGAAGGGGTGTAGAGACACCACGTAGTATGTGTGCAGGCTTGGGGGTACCCCGAGAGCAACTCGGAAGGCCTGTTACAGTCAGGCATCAGGGTCCTGTTTTTTTTTCAACCCCCAGAGACGTAGGACCGTACCGTACATTAACGGGGTCAGGTAACATGAACATTTCATCCTCATGGCATATAGCCGAGTCAGAAGAGTACACCCAAGCAAACCCGCACACGGATAGACAATCAGACCAATCGTCCTCATACTCAAGTCGTGTGTTCAGCTACATCCGCCAGAAGGGATATCATTCCATTCATAATCCATATACGCAGGTCAGGGAAGACCAGAGCACAAGTAGGGGGTTTTGAATGGTGTGCGTTGTCTTGGCATTTTGTAAGCCCTGGCTCTTGAATCCTGATCTCGTGTCAACCCTTACTGTTCCATGTTTTAATCAGGAGTAGTCCCTTTCGAAGAAGTAGTCATCATCTTGTGTACTCAGGGATAGAAGAAGGTACTGCTATTTGGCAGGCGGAGCAAGGGGCCATGAAAGCGGCTGACGGAACGCCCAAACGGAAATGTATTTTTTTGGGGTTTTTCGTAGCGCAGTCCAGGGCCATAAACAGGTCAATTGGGTTGTTCTTCTAGGAATTCTGCGTTCTGGTTCTTGGGCATTGATAACCCAAGACAGAACCTTTCCCCCTGAGCAGTGTGAAATACTAAATCATTCTGTTTTCGGGTGTCCCCGGTAGCTAGGAAAGGTATTGGCCGAATTCTCTGCATGTTTTCAATCAAGAAAGTGGGTTGAATAAGCCCCCTTTCATTCACCACAGTATAGGATTTAGGGTTTCTGGGGTCTAATTGTTGGTATGGGTTCATGCCACATAGTGGATGCTCCAGCGGCTTAGATCGGTTTTTTTTGTTGCTGGTATCATTCTGTTACTCCTGGGCTAAGGGGAACGAGACAGCTAAGCCCATACCCTGAGATAGTGAGATTGGATGGGGTTTCGTGATTGCCGACAGGCTTTGCATAGAACAGGGAGGCACTGGGGCGGGGAACCTCCTGTTAGCCCTGGTGCTCGAGGCAATGGACTGCCCCATTAGAAGCAGCGCTGAGAGAGCCTGTGCTGTTTCTGGTAGACCACCATTTTCCCAGAGACTGCACAGGCAGTGGTCACCAGCGGGTAACCCACAACCAGGGATATTGCGCTGACTTACTGGGACGTGGAGTCTAAGCTGCCTCTGGTTTGCAACCCAAAGCCCCCAGGAGGGGGGTTGGGACCAATCCCTTGAGGGGTACCAGTGCAGATTTCCCCCACATAGGGCCAGGGTCCCGCTTCCCCAGACAATCCCCCCAGTCAGGGTGTGTGTTTGGACACGACAGAATGCGGGGTGTACGAGAATCCAAAAAGGTATCAGTAACGCGGTCATCGTGGAGGCAAGGTCGGCGGATCCGAAGGGCAAAACTGTCAAACAGGAATACAAAACAAGGGTAGAAGGTACAGTCCTAGCAAGTCAGGTCCAGTTTATCAAAGGGAACAGAAACCATGTCCGGTACAGGAATACAGACAGGGGTAGTTAAGGTCAAGCCAAGTCGGGCCGAGGCATGGGTTGGGGATCCAAGGGGACAAAGCAGGGTCGCCACAGGAACACAAACAGAATAAGGTCCGGGACAGGTATTGAGGCCAGGATTGGGATACGCCGGGTTAAACCCATGTACCATCACTTCCTATTCCACTGGCATGTTTAGTAGGAAGTTTGGTCAAAGAACCTGGACCAATCAACTAGGTCCTGTCCAGACTGCCTGATGAGGTTGACGGAAATCAGCTTGCCCAAGGTTCACACAAGCTGATCTGTGTCCACTCATCTGCATACCAGTTTCAGGTTACTCACCAGCATGCAAGTGCACACAGTCAGATTCCCTGCCCTTGCTGAGCCACCCAGAACTTAGTGTCTGGGTTCGAATCCCAGCAAGAACCTAACCACGGGAATCTGCAAACAACTTGGACATGAATTGGGTCGAAACACTTAGCACTGGTAGCAATTACACATTGGCGAAGTCGCAACACATGCTAGCGTACTCACATGGCGGTGGGTATGGCGAGACAACGTCCGATGTCCGTATGGAATCGTCGAAGGAGCGTCTAGGATTCTATGTCCGGGGGAAGGATGATTGTTTTGTCCAGCCTCGTAATGGGGTCTTTTTTATAAGCCGCCGGAACACTCACCCCGGGACTCGCGCCGAAATGGCGAAACACCGTGGGCCGCCCAGGCAGAGGTCACCGCGTCATCTGAGACTGGGAACGCAGGGGGACAGTCCCATTGGCATTTATGCATCAGGAGAGATGGAGAGGCACTGTGATTCCGGAGGCGATCACGGAGAAGTAGCGTGGGCGATCGTGAGTCCACAGGGTTGGGTTCATGATTCCTGTTGAACAGGTCATGACCTCGGTTCTGGATGTTTCTTCCAGGGGTATAGGAGGGAGAAGTGCAATAATCGCCGCCGCGCTGGTCCATTTCCCGCCCCAACCGGTGACCAGCCCTGGTCCTTCTGGTGCAGGCCTCAGACTGCTAAGTGTTTGCTGATGGTTCTTCAGCCCGGGTGCAGCTCATGCTCTGTAGTCCATGAGTGTGGGTGATCGCCGGGCCACAGGGCGAGGTCGGTGTGGACAGTTCTGTGACATGTTGCCTGTGTGGTTTCCCCAGGAGAAGAAGAGGAAGACCCGACAGCCAGCAATGGTCCTGCACCAGTATCCACCCACATGGCGACATCCTGCCACTTCTGGAGTAGGCCGACTTGGGGTCTGTGCATGCCTCACACACAATGGTTTTTTTTGCTCATTGGGGGATCAGCCTTAGTACAGCTCCAGTTGATTAAATGTGTGAGTGCATGAATATGGTTGATCATAACAGTGACATCTTGGTGTTTTTTTTGAAAATGCTTTCCATGACGTGCCTATTTGCTCTATTGTGCAGGCCTATGTGAACCACTGAAGTAGGGACCTACTGTCCAATTGGTGGCCAGTGGTTTTCTGTGTGTCACTGCTATTGTACGGTCAGAGTGGTCACGTCGCCCCTTCCTCTGTTTCTGCCCCGGTGCCCAGGAGCTGACCAGGGTGAGGAGTGGTCGGAGTGGCAAGAGGCCAGGCCCAGGCAGCTGCATGGGTAGGATGTGACAGGCCACTGGTGGGTGTGGGGGCGTGGGAACCCTGTTATTGCGCTGAACACAGACCTATACATTCAATTTGTCGTCCACAGGATCCATTGGGGTCCAGTCAGAGTCCATGGTGGTGGCGTCGAGGCCGGGGAGGCGGGCCAGCTGTGCCCACCCGCCTACTCCAAGAATAGTGACCGCTGCTGGCCTGCAACCTCAGGGACGCCTTGGGAGCCCATGCCCATGGAGTCCTGTCTGCCAATCCTGGTGGCGGTTCCTTCGACACCGTGGACTATGAATGGGACGCAGACGTCTGATTGGGTTGGCCCAGGATGGGAAGCTTGCCCTGTTTGCCAGTGTCCAGGATGAAGCAGGCGAGAGTGTGGAGTCGTACCACGTGCCGGCTCATTAAAAATTGGTAGACCTCAATAACCGCCAGGAGGCCATTCTTTTGCAAAGGCCAGGGCTCATCATCTGGCCGTGTATGTTAGATTGTGACATGGTGCAGACCACCAACCTGGGAACATGTCTAGGAAGGGTTTAGTTTTTCCTCCTTTTCAACAGTTGCCCCACCCATCAGGACGTCCCCCAGTCGAACGCCAGGAGCAGCCCCAGGAAGCGCCCCATGATCAGCCCAGGTAAGCAGTGCAACCGCACAGACCACCCCCCTCCAAACGTGGCGGGGCTACGTATGGGGGACTGAGCTAGTGGGAACTGTGTTGATGGAGTCTAACCAGTGCCAGCAGTTGGTATTGGTCTGAGGTTGGGGCAGGGTCTCCTTTGGAGCGAATAATACGGAGTTCCTCCCCTGGTTTGTTCCAGGCCTATTTTCCTGTATGTGATTAGTGTTACCCACAGGATGAACCATTGCCAGCACCCCAGCCACGATGTTTGCCAATACATGCCTTCACATTGTTTGGTGGTTCAACTTGGTGTTTCTCTTCATGCCATAGCAAGGCTGTTGCTGTTCTTTGCCACGGTTCTGTGGTGTGGCCTTCCCTGTGTAGACTGTGGGCGTGGGCCCAGGCAAACCCCCTCCGTCCCCCTGATTGCTTTTGCTCCCCCCTGATTGCACCTGATGACCATAGCAGGGGCGGCTTAGCATGGCCACATTTTTGGTAGGGTGTTTGTCAGTGGGCACTGATTTCTTTTGGATCTTTCTTTTTTCAGCCGCCCCAGCGTGCCCACAGGTGCGCATTCGGCAGGCTCCTGAGGTGCGAGCAGCGGTTTTGCAGCGATGGAGGCCCAGCTGTAGCGGGTCGTCGAGGGCATGGCCAAGCTGCGGAACATCCTCGGGCGACCTGCTCCAGCGCTGGAAGGGTTGCCCCTGAGCTGTCCCTATCACCCCTCCTTGCCCCCCCCCCCTATCTTCCCCTCAGTCACATTGGCCCTTTTGTACATAGTTGGATCCCGTATGGTCTGGTTTGGCTGGTATGTGGTGGCCAGTCTTTTTTGACAAAACCCACGTACTGCCCGGTCCATGTTGACCATTTTTCGTGTTCGCCCCCCCCGCCTGTTTTGTCCCTGTTTTTAAGAAGTGTATTTTTTTTAATGAGCAAGGGCCAACCTTTTTGTAAAATAATTTTATTAATTAAAAACCTTGCCCTTCTTCTGTTGTGTGTTGTGTTTATTGCTGCCCTGTGGTTGGGAATGGTGGAGGGTGTTTTTCTTTTCTTCCACATGCAGGAATGTGCCAAGGGCGTCCATGGACATTATGTGGGTGGTCCTCGGTGCAGATTTCTGCTGGTGATGCCATCTGATGTCCACCACCAACGTGGGCCCGATTGGCCCCCTGAATCGGCCCAGAATCAATCTGATATGGAACCAACATGTTTGGTTCTCTCTCTGCGAGACAATTCTGGGCCCCTGAACGATCGGACCTGATCGATCGGACAAGGTGGGCTGCGCCGCGGATTCCGCCGTCGTTTGGCGTGCACCTCGCGCCGGGAATCGATCGGGCATGAATCCGGTGGGAACCTGCCCGTGTATGGGGTCCTTTAGACCAGGCCCATGAGGTTTCATGTACCCTTAATCACATGGGGGTCAACTGGACAGGACCCCTTTGCACGCATCAAGGATCAACAGACTCAAGTTCTTCTTCGATTCTTTACATGGGCTGCGGTCCCAAAGTCCGGGCACCGGTTGATGCTGCGTTATGTCCCCTGGGACAAACAGCTACTTTCTTTGGTCCCCTATAATAATAATAAATTCTGCTTCTCTGAACTTTATTGAGGTTGTGTGCACTAATATAACCCTGCTTATTAATTCCTAGGGGTCAATGGTGCTTCCTTCTAGTATTTTTCTCATTTAGAAAACCCCTATCGCCTGCATTTTCCCACCCCTTGCTATACTCGAGCCAATACGGTTTTTTCAGTTTTGTAGATAAAAAGTTAGTAGCCCCACCACTCGGCTTTCCTCGGGTTCGGTTTATACTCGATTATTCCGTACGGTGGTGTTTTCTGCAGCTTGATCATAAATCATTTTCCAGTCTACGTTGAAGCTTACCTTGGCTGTGCCATGAATCTCGTTCTACTGAAGCTGTGATAATATCTGTGAATGTGTTCATTTTGTGGAAACAATAAGCAGTCAAGCGGCTATATACATGATACAGGAGATGATGAGTTATTAGCATTGATAGAGCCTAACAGAAGAAAAAGCATAAAAACTAAGCATGTTATTCCAACTAGAAAGATGGATACCATGAGTGCTATGTCCTTCTCTCGGCCTGTATGGCTTAAAACTGTAGATCAAATGCCATATGCACTAGTGGTGATCGAGAATATGTTGAAATTTTATTAATATATGTTCGCTGAAAATCCTACATTCGAGAATTCACAATATTTCGCAAATTTGCACTCGGGTATTCGCACTCAGATTAGGGGTCCCTTTAAAAAACTCTCCAAAACTTTTATTTTGAAAACAACTCCATGGAAAAGATTCAAATCACGTTACAACATCAGCTCCACAACGGAAACATGTCCTCCACCTGCAACGGCGTTTCCCCCCCACATTTCTTAATTATATGTTAACAAAGAATTACATCTTTTGAAAAAAATACAATTTATTGACTGGCTGAAATGTTGTAGCCTTTGCAGAGAAATATCTGTCCTCTTTCAAGCCTTTCTGCCCATGATGGTGGTGATAAAAATAGATATACTCACAATTCAAACTCTTATACTCGTCTTTGGGTCAGCCTTAGCTCAGCTTTATCTAAGCAATATGTTCATGTCTTCCTGCAAATTAATCTTAAGACTAATGGAAACGTGGCCTGTAGTATTGACAAATTCTGTTGGTAAATGAGCGATTGCAAAGTGATTACACAAAATCCATGTTTTTACCTGTACACTAAGGCAGGCTGCATGGGCAGCAATGGGCAGCTTAAAGCACCATCCATCCGGGCATAAGTAATGTACGCTGTCATTGTTGATACTGACGTTAAAGAGGCTTCGTGGTTAAATAACGATAAACGGCCTTTCATTAAGGATCCTATTTGATATGGCTCCGAGGCCTTGAATTGTCATGCTGGAATCTATTTTTAGTACTTTATATTCATTTTTATACATATATACATTAAATTAATATCTGTGCTCTGTTTTCATGTAGAATATCTAACCTAAGTAGCAACCTTAGGATTCCTCAACCAATCTCAACACTTTTATAACAACCGATGGATTAAAAACCCTAAGAATCAACACAATGTTGACAAACATAGTGGTATATATAAATGTACACCAAGCAACACTTCCAATTCTCACTTAATAGAATATATGAAAAAGCAACCTACAGCCAACATCAAACCTTTGAAAACTGTGTTACAGATTAACAGATCCCAGACTTGCAACACTGGTGACCCCCACTCCAAACTTTTGTGGGCTTTACACAGTCCCTGAGTTTCGGTGCCGGCCCCCCTCCCCTGGTCACATCAATTTGTATTAGATCAAATTAATGCTTCAACACATGTTACATCTTATTCATTGTTTTGGCACCGCGCCCGGAATCGATCGTCCCGGAATCCGATGGGAAATGGACCCATGTATGGGGGCCTTACAACAGATTGTCACTTATACTTGGAAAGTGGAGATGACATCACTAAAAGAGCTACTGTGACATCATCAAATGAATCATCCGTAATGTGTTTCATGACTAAATTAATTATTAGAAATGAAAGAGAAGAACAGGGAACACTAGTAATATACATAATTTTTTCACATGCCAGAAAACCCTCCCACTCCTCTTCCCTGAAAATGATGACAAGTTTGCAGATTGTAGTTATCGTTTCCTAGAATCTACAGTTGGTTGCTGCTGTAATTGGTCACCTACCTTTCCAGGAAATCAGCACAGACACTATAAAAAGGACCGCAAAAAAAGGACCCCTGAGGCCAGAAAAAAAATGCAGCCCTGGTGCAATCTTGGTTCACTACATGGATGATATATGTGTTGAAACATTTTTAGGGGAATTTGGAAAATTAATGTGTTAAAAAAAAAAACTGGTACAAATCATGAATTTGGTAAAGACTAGTGATGAGCAGCATATGCAATATTCATATTCGCAAAATATAGCAAAACTCCTTAATTCGAGAATTTGTGAGCTCCACTCATTATGCCCATATTGCGAACACAATGCACAATAGTTCTGGGTACTGATGTAAAAAATCTTGAATATGCATAAATACAAAGATATAACACAAATTCTCCAAGTGCCGATATCCACAATAAAAATTTGTGACTAGAATATTCGCGATCAGTAAAGACAGTGAACGCTCTCTGAGCTCTGAAACAGGGCCGACTATGGATGAATTTGGATGAGTTGTTCCAGAGCGGTTGGCACTCGGCTCAACTTCCCGGCTCTGAGATGTGGTTGGCAGTTGGGTTCTGGCACTTGGCAGATGGCTGTCAATCAACCCTCAATTCAGTGGGCAACCCTGGGCGGTTTCAGTTAATAGTTAGTTAGGAGCGGCAAAAAGGTAGTTCGCCTACAGCTATGTGAACTAAACCTCATCTCAATATTTATGGAATAAATTCAGGAAATGATTTATAGTAGTTTGTAAAACTCCTTGCATTGCAGTTGTAGTGTCGTGCGAGTGCAATGTGTATGAGTACTCACGACACCAGATTCTTTGAGGTGGAGGTCCTCTTGCTCGGCCACCGAACACCTTCTGTACTCCTATAAGCCAAGGTCCACGCACGTTGATAGGGGGCTATTTACAGTTTTTATTTAGGATTATTTACAGCTACTCCGACTCCCGAGGGCGGAGAAGGGGTTCAGACGTAGTGAAGATAGTTACTGTGCTGCGTCCAATGCTGTGGTACTCCAGGGAGAATCAACAGAAGAAGCCCAGAACATTCTGAGGGCTTCCTCATGCTTCCAGCACTTTGTCAACAACAGGTGTAACCCTTACAGGGATACACACACAATATACAGCAATATACAACATAAAATACACAGTGCATATATCACAGTTATGTGACCCTTTCTCGGGTCACTACACAGTTAACTCACAATTTTTTTATTTTACTTTCTTAGCAAAACTGACGTTTTATAAATATAAAAAGGAAAATGTAACTTCTGTTTATATAAAACACTTATTCACCACATGATCTGTTTGGTGAGGTGAGGTAGGGTTCTACCAGCTCCAATAGAATGTAGTGTCATTGGAATAATTTATAGGCGCTAGGCTGGATAACAGAAAGGCTGCGTCTGCCCTCACCTCACGTTCAACTCAACACTTGGTCAAATGCTGACGGAACTACAGAGAACTACGCTGGAAACTGCAGGCAAGGTCATCAAAACGATAACAGATTGTGCACATACCCAATAAAGATTCTACAAATATTGGCACTCATAGTGGTGACAAAAACATGTAGATAGAACTTATCATCAGTAAAATGTATATGTATGGATCAGTAAAATTATGTATACTAGGGGTGAAGTGGACCCCTCTATACAGGGTGCGCTGTCTAACCATGACCTATGAACCTGTATAATTTATATTTTATATTGTCTACCTGCATATTCTATAAACAACTGATTCTATCTATCTAATGTGTTGATGTTAACCATTCCAGCAATGCCATACTGTATGTTTTGTAATCATGACTATACAATAAATGTTTTTATCATTTATTTCAATACATTTACATTTGTATTTACTTTGTTTCAAATTTATGGCCATTAAAGTCCCCTAGCCCCTGAACTTGTTTTGGGGGGAAATCCTCGCTGCCCATTGATGCTTACCACACCATGTGCAGTCCTTTCTATATATTTATATTTGGGATGTCGGCCATATACCCTTAAAAAATGCAAAATTCTATATATAAAATTATGTATACTATATTGGGAAAATCATCCTGCGTCTTATGTCTCGAATATGTGGGCAATTTTTTTTGTTCCAATCATCCTGAGAGCAATAGCGTTGCATCACAGGAGACCGGAATTTGTTCCTTTCCCTCCAGCCAAACCAAGCACTAGCAGTACCCATTCTCTGAATACACTGACCAACCACACATTTTACAATTAGATAGCATGAGTTGTGTATTCACATTAACATTCCGTATGGCAATAAATACATTTTGTAACAATGGCATGAAGCGAATGGGCTGGTCTATTTGGTGCAGCAGCAGTTCGGGTTTAGTAGATTCTCTCAGGAATCGATGCTCACACACTTCACACGGCTCCCACTCAATAAACGAGAGGTACAGTCAGCAGTGGTCCAGTGGAATTAGACAGTCCAAGAGGCATAGGGTTAGCCATACGGATACGGTATGGAAGATGATTGGCCTTGCACTGGCTTCCTCCAACCGAATTTGCCATGCAGGGACCCTTGCCAGAGGCTGCAGGAGTGGGGAACTCGTCCAGAGAAGAGGTAGTCGATCACCAGGCAACTAGGACTGAAATTATGTAATACATTTTGGAGGGAAAGCTGGCCCAGCTTTCTGGAATGTACCTCAGCAGCTTTAATATACAGCAATAAAGGGACAGAAACCAAACTTTACAGTCAAATACATCAATTTACATTATACTGTGTGTGCCCTTTTTCAGGTCACAACAGAAACATATCTCCTCCCATATGTAAATAGCTGCTCATGGGTAAGTTGTTAATGCCAGATTGTAAAATGTGTCTCTCCATAAGTTGAGCAGCATGTTCAGAGAATAGGTACTGCTAGTGTATAGAAACAAGCTAAAATTTAAGCCCTGCTCCCTCCTGGCACTGACCTTTTTGCTTGGCTGGAGGAATATAAATTGAATATAGACCAGCCGTACCTAATTTGCTGGAACATTCTGTATAATCACTTGATATGTGAATGGCTGTATCTCTGATTTTTGTTTTTATTTCTTTTTTCAAATTCGCTCCACAAAACGATGTGGTGCATCTTGGTCCTGTGCGTTTTATAGTACAAAATTACAGTAATGATCTGTACAACCAACAATATAGGCTACTTGCTCATTTCTCACAGTGGGCTGGAAAACAGCAATACAAGAGGCACAAGGCCAGCGGTTGCAGCTCAAATTAGGAGAAAGATGGTGGCACCAAATATTAGGACAATTAGGCTATGGCCTTAGTTTATTCATTTGGCAAAACAATATTTTAATGGTTCAAGAGCTTTGGGGTGGGGTCAACATTTTATATCACTTCTATTAATAATAATAATATAAAAAACTGGTTAATCATGGAGCACTGGGTCACACATAAAGTGGTAATAAACCAGGCTGAGGAGAACTATGGAGTCGTTGGATTGCAGACTGCAGTTCGTTATACAGTGTTGGAGCTGTGTGTGGAAAAGGTCATGCATATGATGAAAGTTGGGTTTTGGTGATGCTTTTTCTATGTGTAGAACAGAGAGTCGGCACACAAAGCTTCAGAAGTTTGTTCTAATGTGTGGTTAGAAACTAATTCAATGCTTCAAGTCAGAAAATCATCCACAGATGGAAAAAGTCTATTTAATTGGGAAATAGTGGAGCTGAAGCTTTAGATTTTGTCTTTAGTCAGCTACAGGCCACTCAATGTGAAAATTTGTTGAGAAGGGGACGTGTGTTGCAGACCACCACCACTTATGGTAACCCTACATTGTGGTGAGCTGGAGAAAAGAATTGCCGTCACTTTTATGGCTTGGCAGCTATGCATACGTATATTTACTGTAGTGTTAAATGTCATCTCTAAATACACTGGCCATGTACAGTATAGTGTATAGTGGACCACAGCATCTAGATCTCATGTTTCCACATATGGTAAACGCTTAGTGTTGAAGATGACACAACCTAATAAGAAGACATAAAAGCCACATTCTGACATGCCCTTTCACTGTGATACATTTTACCGGCTGCAGGTTTTCTGTGCTTTTTTAGTTTACCATGTTTATACTATAAGACGCACCTTATTCACCCAGAAATCGTGCCTGTGTCTTATGGTCGGAATGCACGACCACCTGCAGGAGTGGCCGCACCTTGCATCCCCACTTCCAGGTATACCCATGTATCATCCCCACACTGGTCACATCACCTCTTCCAGGTATACCTATGTATTATCCCCACACTGATCACCTCGCATCCCCTCTTGCAGGTATACCCATGTTTCATCCCCACACTGGTCACCTCACATCCCCTCTTCCTGGTATACCCATGTATCATCCTCACACTGGCCACCTCGCATCACCTCTTCCAGGTACACCCCTGTATCATCCCCACACTGGTCACCTCACATCCCCTTTTCCAGGTAGACCCATGTATTATC
>CM070033.1:39049499-39075457 GCA_036250615.1 Ptychadena robeensis | reverse complement strand
TATTTTTTTTTTTTCGATAAGCTTCAAGCACCATAAATGTGCAAGTTACTCGCTTGTGTTCGAATCTGTTAAAACATTGAGCCATGGATGGACACCTTTAGAGCTATCTAATGAGATTTAACTTGATTGTAAGCACACTTGGCTCCTCTTCTTGTCCTAGTTCGTACATGTATACGGGTTTCTGATCTGCAGACCCTATTTATTGAACAGCGCTGCTTAGTGTATTCTCACTTAAGAACAAACAAAAATAAACACAATAACAGGAACAAAGGTTTTGATCTTTACATTGGGGAAATATAGGCTTCCACAGAATCCTGCCGGCATTTACATAGCTCTTTGTCCTTCTACCTGTTTTATACTGGCACAAGGATTGGTTAGGTTTTGTTGTACAATAGAGTATCATGTGTTGTAACACAACAAACGTGCGGTGTAAACTCACATCTAATGTGCAAGGCAGTAGGAAAAACCTTACAAATGATTACATGTTTGTTGTTTTTTTTCCAGCATGACCTAATGTGCAACAAGAAACCAGTGTCCTTGTTAAAAACAGAACTAGCAGTGAAACATAGAGCAGTTGAATCCAAGGAAGAGAAATGTTGGAAGTGTGTGAGTCACCCATAATTATAACACATTAGAACATTTACTCTTGGCTTTTAGTGCCTCATTCCTGTAAAAACACGCTCAAGGCTGTGCAGGGTTAACAGTTATACAGTAAAAGTGTTCATTTGCAACATCCATCACCCCTGCTTTTAGTTAGAACATTAAAAGGAAAATGATTTAGGGAAATGAAGAGAAGGGGACAGTGAAGGTTTAGCACCCAGGAGAAGTAGGGGTACGTGTAGGTCTTTGTGCAGTGGTGGGCAACTGAGTTGATATGGAGGGCCACAAGTGCGGCCCTCGGCATCACTAAAGATTATGAAGAAGAGATTATGTTTCATTTTTTAAATAACACATTTTTATTAAAATGATACTTCAAGCATTAGGGAACTGTAGTTCTGTAATGCACATTTATGTGCCTCATAGATCTCATCAAAGCCATTAATTATATAAATGGGGCACATAACCTTCGATTTGGCAGACAGGTGAGTTTCTATGCCCTATGCATTAATAATTAAGTTTCGGGGGCCTCAAGTGGAAGACTGAGGGGGCTGCCAAGGAACACCCAAAGGGCCGTATGTGGCCCCCGGGCCGCAGGTTTGACACCTGGGGTCTAGGGAACATTAGACTGAGGGGGACATTGTATACAATGGCTTACCGCAGGTATGTGTCCAAAGTCTGGCCAAATGCTGGTGGCCGGTGGCCAAATGCTGCCCTTGCTTAAGTTTCCCCTGACCCACAGTCTCAGTTAGAAATTCAATAATATGAAGAGATGATCCACACTGGGTCAACACTTTTTTAATCCCAGAGGAGAGGTGACACAAAATTTTCTAATCAGTGCCATTTTTTGTTTTTGTATACATTGCTAAAGGGTTTGCTTCAAGAGCAGCAAGAGGACTCCAATCTTCCTCAAAATCCAGAGCTGAAATGTTAAGCTAGCCACACATGGTTCAATTTTAGTTCAATCGATGCTCGATTAGATCGAGGAATTCAATCATCTAATCGAAAATCGATCTTAATCACATCAACATACACCCCACATTGAGTTTGCGATTGTGGTGAGATTTCGATTCCAAAATATTACTAAAATCGTCGATTTTGGTATTGAAACGTTTGAATTCCAGATTAAAGTGGTCTATGTTATGTATATGTAATCTAATGATTTTCCAACATGTCCGATCAAAATTCGATTCGATTTTCTGCCTTCATCGAACAATTATCGTCGATCGTACCATGTGGGCATTTCTCGATTTTCGTTCAATCTATGAAAAAATTCATCTAATCGAGTATCGATTGAACCAAAATCGAACCGTGTGTGGCTAGCTTTAGTGTGACAACTTCAGCACAGCCTGATCTGTCGCCCCATGTGGGCACCCACGATCCGCGGCCAATTTTGACACCGTCCGAAGGCCACTAGCGTGCATGCGTGCATGCACATTGGTTGGCAGCAAAATCGTCCGTGGCTTATTACGTGTGTGGGGACCCTTACAATCTTACCATACAATTTCTGTAAAATCAACTTTTCTTCTACTAAAACCATGTAATATGAGGTCATTTCTAAACCTTCCAATCACTATGTATTCTATCAGGAAGGACTCGGCACTACATAGCAGTGATATATACCTTCCAATCAATATGTATTCTATCAGGGAGGACCAGGCACTACATAGCAGTGATATATACCTTCCAATCACTATGTATTCTATCAGGGAGGACCAGGCACTACATAGCCGTGATATATACCTTCCAATCACTATGTATTCTATCAGGGAGGACCCAGCACTACATAGCAGTGATATATACCTTCCAATCACTATGTATTCTATCAGGGAGGACCAGGCACTACATAGCAGTGATATATACCTTCCAATCACTATGTATTCTATCAGGGAGGACCAGGCACTACATAGCAGTGATATATACCTTCCAATCACTATGCATTATATCAGGGAGGACCCGGCACTACATAGCATATCCTTGGTTTGATGGAGCTTTCTTCAGGTGGGATCAATCGAAAGGCAATGTAATTGATTTGAGCGCAATCTATTCCAGTGATAGATTGATTGTGCTTGAATTGATTCAAAAATTGAGCTGTGTATGCCTAGCTTTAGTGTGTTCTTCTAGCCTCCCAAACCCCATTGTTGCTGTTAATGATTCCAGTGTGGAGATCTGTGAGTAAAAAGGTGAGGTTGGAAGTCGAAAAATAGTGTGGATATTTTTGAATCGGTTCTTTTTTGGCACCATATCTGCGCAATATGCGGTCCCGATAAGCTTCAGGCCTCCTCCATCAAGATAAGTTGTCAGAATAATTACACTACATTTTAATTGAATTATTCCATTGCTCTATTTATATTTGGTTTCTGGCTACTGCTATCTCTTTATTCCAGTACAGATGGTTTTTGAAATCTGATTTCCTTAAACTGATCGTTCATGCCTCTAACGAAAGCTCTGAAAGGGACTGGGCTGCGTCAATCTGCGGTCACCTCCTCTGATATCTGCCCAAGTGAATGGCAGGATTTCTGAGCATTGCAGATTTAAACCTGCATATAATGGAGCGGAAAAAGCATCAGTGGCTCTTGTCACCTTCTGGGTTTCATGTTTTCGAATCTTGTCGTAAATGGAGGATTTTTGCCATAAGCCCTTGAGCAGTCGGTTCCTGCGCACATACCAGGTCCCTGAGACCTCTCCGTTGTGCGGTCAGCCTTCAAGTTACAGATACAGGGAATTATTTCTTTAGAAAACAGCAGGCTGATGCTTGGGGCAGAAATGAGCAGTGCTGATATAAGCAGACTGTGCTCAAGCACTGAGTATTGAATTTAACAAACAAACCATGTAATTCCTTAGCCTGCTCTTTTGTCCTTTGGCTAATTGTAACCCTTTCCTGCCCACTCTGCCTTGCTAATGCGCTCTGTAGCTGATCTCTTTCTCTTGTTGCTATTATTCCTTCCGCGCTGGAAGCTCTAACAACATGTTGCTTCCCAATTGTGTCCGTGTTTCATTGTTACACCTTTATGATAACAGCATTGTTCGAAGCCACCGCTGTTACCAGCCATTCTACTCATCCGGCCGGGAAATCTATGATCATATCACCCATAGTCGTACAAACTAACCTCAAAACGGTAATTAGCTTTTGTTCAGGTATTCTGGACACGTCTGTGTCCTCTATTCTTCCCATTACGCGGGGGGGCATTGTACTATGGCGCTATTCAAGGTTTGTAGAATCAGTCTGATGCTGATTTTATAATAGCCGGATTTTTCTTTTGCACCATGTACATAAAATAAAAATAGAGTCAAACTTGGCTGACGCTTCCCACTTTGAAGATCTACCTTTTATTATTCTAGGCTGGAGGTGGCTAAAGTATTCTTCTCACTAATGAGCTCCTGTAGAAATATATGTGTCAGTCATGAGCACATACGAAGCCTGGGGGGTCTATGACCAAAAACCTTTTAACGAGATTTAATATCCCTGAATTGTCAGCATAAAAAGTAGGCTGCCAATGTTTTTGGTGAAATGTTATGGAGAACTTGGTGAAGGCAAAGACTGGGTGTCTGTTGTGGCTATTTAGGTTTGTTTATGACAAAGAAACAAGGCTTTGTCATTAAATTTGCAATTTAAGTCGGTTTTCCCCTTAAAGCAGGGTACAGACATGGAGATATGGGTCAAATCGATGGCCGTTTCGAGCGCCGTGCATACTCACGGCCATCTATCTGACCCATATAATCTGCGCCCATCGCTGTTTTCGAAAACAAAAATCAATCCCGCTCGAAAACAGCTTTATCGGACATGACCGTAAATACGGCCGATGTCCGATTATTTGCCTAGACACCGTTGGTCTCCAAGCAAAGCTTCAGCAGAGTCGGGGAGAGAGCAGAGCCGTCTCTCCGGCTCCGCCGATATCTGACAGCAGCGTAATGATGTCATCACGCTGCTGCAGGGTACGTCGGACGGCTCCAATATCGAGCCGTCTGTACCCTGCTTAAGGCCCCCATACACATCCTAGATTTTTCATACAATCAACTTAATTCAAAATTTTTGGGGGTTGATTGATTGAAAATCTATGGCAGACCACATGGTTAGATTAACCTAAAACAATCAATCACCAATTTCACTGACCCCCCCGCCCCCCCCCCAAATTATCTTTTTAAGTTGATTGAACAGAAAATCTAGACGTGTATGGGGGGCTTTACACTTATTTTACACATTATTATATAATGTTACACACTTCCGACCCCATGACACTTATATTTATCTTCATTTTCTCCATCCTTGCCTTAAGGCATCTGTAAATAATGAAAAAGGAATATATTGCAGCGTGCAGTATTTTAAGAACCATACCTTAGGGCTTGTTTGCACTTGGCAGCATGGATGCCTTGGCGTGACGCATCTACGGTAGATTGCACGCTTTTTGTCCATGGTCTGTTTCATCGCCAGTAATGTGCCTCATTCATTTGAGTAGCAAAGACACGGAGGCTTTTCTATGTCCCGCTGAGGCATCCATTGCGTCGCCACGAGGGCAATGTGGTGCCCTGCATTGAAAACAAAGCACCTCAGATGCTTTACACGAAAGTAGACACTGTACCATTCAATTGAATGGGAAGTGTACTGTATCTTATTATTATTATCATTTATTTATATAGCGCCACCATATTACGCAGCGCTGTACATTAAATTAGAGTTGAGATGCAACACAAGATAACATACAGGTTATGACACAGGAGGAGTGGAGGATCCTTCCCGATCAGGCTTACAATCTAATAGGTTGGGGAATTGAGTATACAATAGGTGGGGGGATGGGACTGGCATGGTTGTGATGTTAGGGGTGAGAAGATGGGTAGGCCAGAGTGAAGAGGTGGGTTTTCAGAGCTTTTTTTAAAGTGTCAAAAGTAGGAGCAAGTCTAATGGGCAGAGGGAGAGAGTTCCAGAGAGTAGGAGCGGCCCTAGAGAAGTCTTGTGGTGATCTTATGAGTAAATATATCCGCAGAAAGGGTTTTCAGGGTTCCAGCACCACCTTCATTGTGATGTGGAAGGGCTAGCCACAGACCTCCATGTTAATGGAGGGGTGTTGGTCTCAAAAAACCCATGTCACATCGGCGAAGTGTACAGGGCGGGGGGAGGTTGAGAATTTCAAGCAGTGTACAGAGTACACTACAACGATTGCCTGTGCCACGCCATTAGAAATGGTGCAGAACGCTAGGGAGGTTATTTTTTCTTCCTAATAGAGCAGTAAAATTTATTGTTTCATAGAATCATATGACAATTTTTTTTCTGCATTTGAGCAACCAGAAGTGATCAAAATTGAGCATAATGTTAGAAAGAGCCATTATTGGTTATGTTGAAATATTTTTGTTGGTTGTACAAACATCTTACAGATTTATTAGGCTTTTCCATCAATGTGTTTCACACGCACACATCTTTACCTTCATAACTGGAAAGGAATTGAATTTAAGGAATGTTTCCATCAATTACACTGTGTGTTGAATTGACAGTTGATATATAACTGGATCAAAAAAAGTTGATGTATGGAAGTAGTTCAATTACAGCAGATGTCGAGCAGATATGTTTATAATAAAGGAATAATAGTAGAGGATGGTTGCTGAGAGGTTGTCAACCAACCTGTCCTTGGAAACCAATATAGTATGGCAAACATATATTAATCTACAAACATATAGCTTGTGTACAACACAATGCCGGTTCTGATTGAGTCTAAAAACGAATCATTACATACATATACAATTCCTTCTAGCAATGATTTATATCCCCATATACAATAGAACTTAATAAATAGCATTTAGTCACTAGCTAAGAACTAATTTGCAACATTCTACTCTACTCATTGTACAGATAATGGGGAATAAACATGCACATGCTCCTATGAAAGGCAGGTTTATAAAAAGTCTTTATTTTTTATTTTATACAAAGATGATTTTCTCCACTTAGAGAGCCCTTTCAATATGTGATAGATTTTACACTGGACCAGTTTTATTGCTCCAGCACTGGGAACGAAGAATACCATATATATTCGAGTATAAGCCGACCCGAGTATAAGCCTAGGTACCTAATTTTATCTATAAAAACTGGAAAAAAGTATTGACTCGGGTATAAGCCGAGGGTGGGAAATGCAGTCAGATAGTGGAGTTTTCTAAATGAGAAAATATAGAGAAAGCACCATTGCCCCTAGGAATTAATCAAACAGGATTCATCTTAGTGCCACATCATTAAAACATTTAAGAGAACACAGGATTTTTATTATTACAGGATGGGTTTTGCAAGGAAATTCTTATTTTTTAATCATAGGCTATGGAGTGTTGTATGTGTATTAGTAACCAGCCACTAGGTGGCAGTGTGGAGTTTGTTGATATCGATCAGCTGTTAGTCGGAAGCCGGAGCTCACAGGAACTCGGAGATCTACCGAAGAGGGAAGCTGCCTGTCTGAAGCATTCAGCATGGAAATTCAGATGAGGGGAGTGGACCCCCCCCCCCCCCCCCCTCAGCTGACTCGAGTATAGGCCAAGAGGAGCACTTTCTGCCCATTTTCTGGCTGAAAAACTCGGCTTATACTCAAATATATACGGTAATTACAAATATCGCTTTTAATATTCACTATATGTGTATGTATATATATATATATATATATATATATATATATATATGGTAAGAAATGGAAATTACTTTTGTTTTAGTGTTTACTCCAACATTAAATAGGAAATAAAGAGAACTTTAATTTTAAACTGCAGACTATTATATGTACAACTAGCACTGATATCTCTGAAGGAAAGTTTAGATAAAGCAATTAGGCATTAAAGCCCCCCATAGATGAGACGACACCTGTTCGATAGACAAATGATAGAGCGGAACATTGTGACGGGTCAGTATGTGACATTCAATATATTCCCCACTTTGCACCCAAGTCACCAATTTAGGTTTATTAAAAAACTCACCTTTGTTACTGTGGACTGGCACACTAAAGGTGGACATACATTGGTCGTTGTTCAATCAATGAACCCTCCAGCGCAGTGTTATTGCCGATTGAACTCTATCCAGAGTAATGGCAACCAAACAGGGATTTACCAACATGTTGCTTTCCTGTTCACTCGATCCTGTTTGAAGAAAGGGTGGCAGCAATCATTTCACAAACAATCGAAAAATCAACCACTCCCACCTTTAAGCTAGCCATATATGTGTCGGATTCCATGTCCAATCGATTCATCATCCGATCGATTCCGGTGATTCTGCCGGGAATCGCAGGTGTGATCAATCGGCCAATTAAGAGTATCCATCGCAGCATACCACCTTGTCCAACGGATTCCGGACAGAATCGCATGAGAAAAGACCAACATGTTGGTTCTCCGTCGGATCCGATTCTGAGCCCCTGATCAATCGGACGCGAACGATCGGACCAGGTGGGCTGCATGCGATTCCGGCACGATCTTTTCGCGTGCACGCGCCCGGAATCGATCATGCCGAAATCCGGTGCGAATCCAACACGTGTATGGGGGCCTTTAGGCTATGTCTCCATTATGCACTTGGATGTGAGGACGTCAATGCATCCAATAAGCACAATCCCCCCACCCCCCTTTGGTCCTTTAAACCAATAGGCCTATGTACACCCACCTGGGCCCGTTGGTATACTTCAGTCTAACACAACCATTGACTGTTAATGGACGCATCATATGTCAAGCCTCTGACAGTTTTATGCCACACGACAGAGGGTTTGAAATATGAGATGCAAATCTTTTTTATTTATTGTTCAAAGAGGTATAGGAAATTTAAACAGATAACTGATTAATGTCTAGTGTGGAAAGCCAATGCCGGTGGGGCAATACGTGCTAACCCTGGGGACAGGATCACTTACGGTAGGCTCATGCATCCAGGAAGAAGGGGGTGGATACTTATTGGTGTTGGACACTGCCGGCTCATGTGGAATAGGTAAGTAATCCTGATAGTGGATTGTGCTAAACAATTTTAGTCTTAAAAAAACTCCCCAGAACCTACCACAAATATATGTTCCTTTTAACTTCAGTTGTCTTCTTTGCTCATCCTTGTTACTGCTAATCTGTCTTTACCTCTTCGGTAGGTCATATAACATGTCTAGTTGCCTCTTTACACTCATCTTCTTTATCATTATACTTAGGCACTTTGGAAAAACCATATATACAAATGAATGAAAACCCACATGGATAATAATGAACAAAACAGCTTCTCTTGTAATGGCCAAATTTACCCACATGTTAACAGTAGTTGTAGCCATTATAGGATAGTATTTGTCAACCTTCTTGGGTATTCTGATATCGGTAGGAGTGTACACTCAGGGGCTGTGGTCAATATGAAATTGCTGTTACTAGTTCTTGACACCGAGGACATGTATCCTTCATCTTTTGCCAGTTCCTCCAGGTTCTGACGCCCCAACTTTTTTCCTTCTGCCCATACCTTACATGTGGCTCACAGCTTAAGTCATCATAAGTACCGTATTTGCCGGCTTATAAGACGACTGGGCGTGTAAGACGATAAATATAGAGTTTGTTATATACTCGCCGTATAAGACTACCCCCTCTTCCGCACACCTTCCGCACAACAAATAAAACTTAAAAGAACATCAGAATTTATTTCAACAATTTTAATTCAAATGTTTATGACATGTCTGGTCCGCCCTTATTTATATATGGATAGTACCATACCATACGGTACTTTATCAGTATTACACTATAGTTGCACTATATATTGCAATTAGTACCTACCATATACTAATTGCAATATATATATATATATATTTTTATTATTATTGGAACTGGTATACTGGTACTTTTATGGTGATACCATATATACTGTATTTTATTACCGTATTCCCCACTGGCACACTGCCTTTAATGTAAACTGTAAAATTGCAGTGGGACAGGAGTGCCAGCCCTACACAGCGGCACGCCTCGTGCCCGCCCCTGCAACTTCCTTAAGGGCTAGACTGCACACACGGCGGTTTCTCCGGGCTGTCACCGCGGGTTTTTTTTTTCTCATGCTGACTCCACTGTCAATGGACTGAGAAAAAAAAATCCCCTCCCTTACAAGTGCGCATGTGCGAGAGACGTAGTAAAGAGAAAAGGGGTGGGCCAGAGCACCGCTGCTTCCCGCTGCGCAGGATGAAGGAGCTGGCACCCTTGTCACACTGATGTCCCGCCAGAGCCCCGCTGATGTCCTGCCAGGTTTACTAGTACCGTAAGCACCGTAAGGAGGTAAGGAAGGAGATGTTAGGGCATGTAAAGAGCACCCGGCGTATAAAACGACCCCCGACTTTGGGGAGGATTTTAAGGTACTGAAAAGTCGTCTTATACGCCGGCAAATACGGTAATCACATTTCTCAACTTTGTACTCCTTTTCTTATATCCAGTGTTAATGAATCAGCCCCACTGTTGATAGAGCCATTGCTCCCAGTCTGCTGATCGTATTTATCATCAAGTGGAAACACAACAGTAATGTTATACTGCTTATCGTAACTGGAGATTGGGAGGACTTGAATTTCATCTGCTTTGCAGTGAGCTGGAATCAGATTCCTGATTGGCTGCTTGTGGAGTAAATGTGCAAGTCTTTCATTAGGCAGTCTCCCTGTTCTGAGGGCATTAAAGATATAAATTAGACATGTACACCGTTCACCCAGCCAACTCAGTATTGACAATTTCTGCTACTCAAACTTTACTTTGGTGAGCTGGCACAGTTAGAATTTTATTGGCTGATGTTCAGTGAAAACAGTAATTGAATTTCTACTGTACAAGATGCTCAGCGTGTTGATAATTTCAGATGGAAATGAGGAAGTCTGCTGAAGGATACAAGCTCGGCGGTCCTCAGCTGTTCCCTGGCTGAAGCGGCAGCAGTCACCTTAGGATTAGACACGCAGGGCATCTTTCATTATGATTGCATTGCATAGCTGGGAAACTGTGGAGTATTCAGACCTAGTAATATGCTACCCAAGAGACTTTTAGACCAATAGCGCAATAGGCTAAGAGAAGTGGGTATATTAAATCAATTCCCCAGATGAAAATCAATGTCATTCAGTTCACTTCTGTTTACATCTGCCCCACTATGAGCATGCTTGGTACTCTGAAGAATTGTGCCTAAGCAGCTTAATATAATGTTACTAGGGATATGAAGCCTCTGTCACAGATAATATATATATTTATATATACACCAGTAAACTAACAACTGGGGGTACATTAGGAGGCAAGGGACTCATAATGAAGTGGCTTATACCAAACAACACAATAGCCTGCATTTTCAGCAATATTGGCCATGTCTCCATAGCATGAGGGCTCTGAAGCTAGAAGTGTAGGTGGTTTCATGTTCTTCGCTGAGTTTTTGTAGATTATAGATAGAATGTGAGCTGTGAGCAATTTTGCGCACACCTCTGAGACTTGGATACAGATAGCCATACACAGGTCGTTTTGTCACTGACTGATGTAACACCACCTTGGGAATCCAATTTGTGGCTGATTTGGACATGAGCTGATCTCCAATATGGCAAATTCCACAAAATCCTTCGATCAGAAAGGCTGCTGCATAGGGAGATATGGGTCCACCAACGTACTCCGATTGCCAAATGATCAACCAAAAAAATGGTTCAGGGCGTGCAGAACTTGATTGATCGATCGGTTTAAAATCTAGTGAAAAATCGACCTGTGTATGGGAGCCTTTACTAGGATTCTGCTGTCACACAGACTTGGAATATTATTACATATAGAATAGCATGAAAGTGACATATACTTAGTAACATGTTTCAGACATGATAGTGTTCCTGCATAAGCCATTTGTCCACCATTGTTGGTGTAAATATCTCCGGCGGTTCTGTTATATTGAGGGTTGTTATTAATGCTTTTTGTTCTACGTGTTCCAGATGGTCTTCTGGATGATGACTGTACAATCTTACTATCATTTGTTAAACTTCACAGTCTTCCTTACTTTGCATGTTCCTTACTCACTATGCAGTCCCTTCCAGTATTGCTTGATCATATTGTCTATCAAAGATTGTATAAACCCAAACAATTAAGTTTTCTTCTTTTAATATTTGTTTAGGCCTTGTCTACACTGAGGAAAAAGGCATAGTGCTGACATTGCCTGTTGTGTGTTAAGGTCTTCATACATGGGTCGATACCCATTCAATCGATGAACAATAGAGCGCATCACGGTGATGCCTCCACGCTATGCCTGAGTGGTCTTCGATTGAACGGGAACCTATGCACACCATTTTGTGCAATAGATTCCCATTGGATGCTTTAAATGGGGACCCCCCACATCTAGCTATGGAGATTGAACAAAGATTTACCAACATGTTGGTTCCCTGTTGGATGAAGCTGACTTCAATCGGCATCAATTGATCCCACGCGAAGACAGGGTGGCCACAATCGATGACCTGCGTGATTGATGGCTGCGCACATCGTGACATCATCAATCACGCAGGTCATCAATTGAATTGAACAAAATAGCCTGCAACACGTGGCGCTGATTGTCGTGCCAATAATCTAACACGCTGACACATCCATTGCCCATTCAATTTATTGGGTGCAATATTGCACCCTATCTGATCGCATCCATGGCCAGGGCAAAACCATCATGGACACGTAATGCTGATCTATCTATATATCTATAGTATCTATAAGACCATATTCTGATACTTACACCAAGTTAAATGTGTATTCTAAAAATGCAAAAATAAATAAACTTGTTGATCAGAAATTAAGATATATTGGGCCTAGTGCTATCTTAACAAACAAGAACAATTCGGGTTCAATTTATAATGGGATGATCTACGCAACTTGTATCTACAATTACACTTTGCAGATCATCATGTCAATTGTGTGACACCTTCCTTATTATTTTATGATATGATTGTCTGCAAACAAACAACATCATCAACAATTTGACAAAGAGAAAATCATCCTAAACTTACTTGTGTAGATGGTCTGGTAGTTCAATCATTTTACTTGCAGTTGGCTACAATGCAGAACATTTGTGCTTGTTTTGAACACCCTGATCACCACTTTTGACAGTAGCAATAACAAGGCTTTCGAATGATTACTATTCTGACAATCCACTGTGTGAAAATGTAAATTCAGCTGCAGACCAATGTGCATTAAGGTTCAGGCGTGCTTCTAAATTAAGTCAGCCATACACGGGTGGTCGGTTCCCACACGGTCGATCAACATGCATGTTCACGGCAATCGATCGGTGATCCTCGAATCCTCGAAAAAAATATCGATCAAACGGGTAATGGACATGTCTGGTTTTCCCAATTACTTTTATGGGAACCAGGGTTTAAAATATCGAATGGGAATCGATGTGCATGCTCAAGCCCAATGTGATGACGTCACCATGTCCAGATTAAGCACCCAACAATCACCCCGTGTATACCCGGATTTAGATATTGATTAGGAAAACACAACTGGACATGGCTGACACCAGTTCATGAAAGTGATGAAGCCAAGTACATTACTGGTGGATCATTGCGTAATTTTTGGACTGACCGTATCCTACGAGGGTGAAACATCGGGAGAAGTTTATGTTTTGCTACATGTACTGTGCACTAGTCATAGTATTGTAAAATACCTAAAAACTTCTTTTTTTTTGCTTGTTTTACAAATGCTCATCAGTTAAGCTGGGCATAGACGGGACGATTCCTGCCCGATTCGACAGCTGATCGGATGCCTTGCACGTTCCCGCATCTGATCGGCGGTCAGGTCGGCAGGGAATGGGGTGTGCCAACTGGTCATATTGACCAAAAATATGCCGTCATGTCGGATCGCACAGTGATCCAACATGACGGATAATTCAGATCGGTCAGCTCGTCACAGGTACATTGTGCGAGTGTTCTCTCCTGTGAGTTTAGCACACACGATGAGAAGGGCAGAGTGAGCTGCGTTGTTTTTAAGTGAATTAAACCTTGGCAAAGAGAGTGGCAGCACCTGTGGCACCTTCTCAGTGACAGATATACTTCAATTCCCCACGTTCTGCTCTTCTCAAATGAACACAAATTGTTAAGAATGAAAACATAACCTTCTGTTCTCCGCACAATCATAAAGAGGTTTAACACTTTTAAATATGCATGTTTTGAAAAATGTCAAATGCATCTACCGTGTTCAGTTACCAGATGTCTGCATTAAAACACAGTATTGTCTTTCGCTGAGCTTGACAGTGTGCGTTTTTTTTTCCATGAAGAAGAATACGGCACTGGGGTATCAGGGCGGGGGGGGGGGGGGCACTTAAAATTACATAGGGGGGATCAGAGGGGGGAATCAAAATGGCACAGGAGACTCAGATGGGGGATTACCATTTTAGTAACCCCTTCTGATCCGCCTGTGTCATGTTGATTGCCCCTCTGATTCCCCCTGTCCAATGTTACAGTACTGTATCTTCGGGGGTGCCTTATTTCCAAGGGAATGCCTTATGTTCCAGTGTGAGGCAAAAATATAAGGGTGCCTTGTTTTTGGGGGATGTCTTTTTTCAGGTAAACAGGGTAATACCCCTCCTTTATCTATAATGCAATAGGTATAACTTCGTAAAGTACCGGTCAATGTGCAGTTGGTCAATTGTCCAATCTGTTTTGGTCTTACTTTAGGTATATTCCGACTGTGTAAGTACGTGGCAAAACATAGTGGGCGTGTCTTTTGTGCGTGTGCTCCCTCGTGGCAAAACATAGTGGAGCCTTAACCATTGAATTTGTTTTTGTATAACACCAATCACCAAAAGTAAAACTGTTATTCTATGTGTGTCAGGAAGCCTGTTAAATCCTCTGGTTGTATCCAGTATGGGGGGTATGTGTGTCCCAGATACCAGCAGTATGCAGAGTACTTTGCTATCTGACCAGCAGAGGGAGCTGAAATTGCTGATCCTGGTGCAGGTCCTGGACCAGCTGTGTCCTGTTACCTCATTCGAGTTGGTTTCCACACTATATAACCTCTTCACCTGTTCAGTCAGATGCTCCACCCTGGAACCAGTACTGTGTGTGACTGGGGAGCTGCATGTACCTGTGTGGCAAACAAGCACTTTATGTGTTGAGCTACAAAGCCTCTGTTTCTGTGGACTACTGATTCCTTTGGATTTTACTGCCTTACTTGATGTACATTTTGTATATGGACTTGCACAATAAACCGCCCGTGTGTTTTCACCAGCAAATCTTGTTTGCTGTGCCTCTTTCACCTGCTGTGGACCCATCCAAAGGGACCGCACCTTGCCGCTCTACAGCTACATCCCCCACATATGTTGTATTTAAAAATTTAATTGTGATTGATGGGGTCTGGTATAGTCATGTTCACTTAAAATAAATGTTGCATGTACTGTGTATTTCCCACTGGACCCTAAAATTCACCCCATAGTTTTGAAGAGAAAAAATAATCAGAGAGACACAGCCATTCACATATAAATTAAATGTACAGCAAGTTTCAGCAAATAAAGCCTCCAGTATATACTGTAGCTCATATTCTTCCAGCGAAGCTAAAGGGCCAGTGTTAGGAGGCAGAGTTCAGTTCCAGCAGAATGTTCAGGGCTGACATTTTGACAGCTATGTGTGTCTATACACTAGCGGTTCCCATTCTCTGAACCCATCGACCAGCTTATGGAGAGACACATTTTGCAATCTGGCACTAACAACTTACCCTCGAGCAGCTATTTATATATAGAAGGAGAGATGAGTCACAAAATGAATACATGTATAATTGTAAATACATAAATCATTGAATCTAAATAGCCTCAATTTACCCAGTTTGTTCAGAGAATGGGGATTGCTAGGGCTAATACAGCTAAAATCTCTATTTGGTAGTTGCATTTTGGTCTGGCTGGAGGGATTGGAATGAATTCTGGAATGCAGAGATTACTGCTCTGGAAAAGAAAATGATTGGGGTTGCCTGCCATACACCCACAGACGGGTGCAGACAGACGAGCTCCGATGAGCCCCAGAATTTAACGTGATGATGTCATCGCTTTGCATTCTAGGGCGCTTTAATCAGCCGGGCACCCTTTGTGTGGTGGCTGTTACTGTCAATGAAGACG
Organism: Ptychadena robeensis; assembly: GCA_036250615.1. Taxonomy (NCBI): domain Eukaryota; kingdom Metazoa; phylum Chordata; class Amphibia; order Anura; family Ptychadenidae; genus Ptychadena; species Ptychadena robeensis. The sequence goes on along the minus strand of CM070033.1, from coordinate 39,059,835 downwards.
CCGGTCTTCATTTAAAGTAACGGCATCGGCTGACATCGGCCAGAGAACATCCGACATGTCCGTTCTCTGGCCGGCCGAGCATGTGGGCACACGCCGATTGGCGGCCGATTTTGAAAAATCTGCCGCTAATCGGGGTGTGTATGCCAGGCATAATAGTTTAAAACAAAGCATACATGAAATGTTTTCTAACAATGTTTGAATTAATGTTATGAAAAAACCTGCAACCACTCACTTCAATCTTCATGCATACTCTGAGTGGGACATGGATATTATATACTGCAGATTCAACTTTTAAAGTATGCACTTAGATGGGTCTTGTAGTGTTTATTTTAAATCAACTGTACTTGCTGTGTTTATTTCTGGAAGACTTTTCTCTAGTCATCTGATTGTTTTTCTCAATTCAGAGTGACTGAGTATACGATCTTACTGGAAATATATATTAACCCATCCAGGGAGAGGTATTAAAATGGTATTGTTTAAACTACCCTCTCCCTGAGCAGGTTAATAACACTTCACAGCTCCAATCATGCTAATCTAGTAACACATTATCTAAATGAGGCTCAGACCCCATACTGGTTAACAAATTAGGTGGATTGGAGCTATACCCCAGAGTATATATTTCTAGTAAGATCGTGTATAGTCACTCTAATTTGAGAAAGCCAGTCAGAGGACTAGCAAAACATCTTCAAGGAATAAACACAGCAAGTCCAGGTGATATGAATTAAACACTACAGATAAAGACCTGGATGAACGAGAACCTTCACAGACATAACCCTCAAATTAACTTTCTAAAGAAGCGTTCTAAACCTCTTCTGCCGTTATGAATTTGTGAGAATATTTCTAGGTTTTCCAGCAGGAGAACAAGAGGGAATTGATTTTGTGCGCTCTATTTTCTATGCTTTGTATTACGTGTTTGTATTATTTCCTCAGCCTCCTTTGAGGTGATAAACCACTTGTTTTACCCCTAGAGGCAGCCGAGTGATATGCATTAAACCAACAAAAAAGAGATGTATGACAATTTTTACTGCATTAGTATGAAAGTCACAACTTGCTTGTAAATTCAAGACAAAAGAATGCTAAAGGGAGAGTTTTTAGTGTCAAATTTCCCACTTCTACACTCAGATCTCACTTTATACTAAAAGCTGAGCAATATTGGAAAGAAAAGCATATCAACTGATCAAAAGAATAAACTGTGCAATTATGCAGTTAAGAAACCACTTTATTGTATGCAAATATATGATACAGTAATACCACTTTGCCTTTCCTTTTTTCTTCTTTTCCATCTCTGAAATAACTTCTAAAACTGGGCATAGACGGTTAGATTTGCAGGGTGACTCCGATGCAGATCGACCGCTATTCAAAAGGCCGCAAATCTCCAAATAATTTCCAAATAAATCGGCCCATAAATCGACCAGCATCCCCATCCAAGTACCTGCAGACACCGGCCCAGCTTTACACATGTTCTGTATATCTTAGCCTGGGGTTCATTTTCGGGTGGAGGCAATACCACCAAAGAGTTTGCCTGTTCTCTGTACCTAGTCTTAATACCCCAAAACCTACCAATAGATTAGTTGGCTTCTAACCAATCCCACAGCTCATGTGACTCATTTGGGTAAAGGGACTGACCTATATAGATATACCATTGGACCTCAGCTACTAACATCAACCTAGAGTTATAGGGATGGCTTAAACGTTTGTATATTATTTGTCGATGATGGCTCCATAAATAGCCAATGTAATCAAATTTTACAGTGTAATCGTAAGCCCCGCATACACCTTACAATCTTTCCATACAATTTCTGTACAATCAAATTTTGTTCTACCAAAACCATGTAGTATGAGGACCTTTCTAAACCTTCCACTCACTATGTATTCTATCAGGGAGGCCACTTTACTACACAGTTGTTGGTAGATCTAATGGAGATTGTATGAATCGATCTTAAGGTGTATGGGGGCTTTAGATAGTAGAGAATGGTAAAAAGGTGGTAAAGTACGCCAAATAAAGCTCTTGGAGCAACCAGATGCATAGCATGTCCAGTCTCAGCTATTGCTTGTAAAATGTAAATTGTTTAAACTTATTTGAAATATTTAGGTGTGTTTATAAGATGTTTCTTATTACTTTTATACTGGATATACTATGAATATTTTTAAATGTCTTTTTATTGCAGCAGAACTATAAACGTTAACTTGATTTCACAAAATGTACCTCTTAAAAGACTGCTCAAGTCCCATGTGTGCACCAAGAATTTAGATTCAGGTGACTGGGAGCCATGATTCTCTGTAACTTTAACAAGCAGGGCCCTGGTCTGCTGGCTGTCATTATAAAAAGGGTTTGGGTCATTCTCCAGTCTATGGTATCTAGCCGACGATGTTTTGCAACTTTCTGCTCTTCAAGCGCCCTGTACAGGACATGTTTTATAAACAGCCATTTTCTGACCCTTTACATCACACCTTACTTCTTTTACTGTTGTTAGGTAGAGAAATATCAAATGATGTGTATGAACCTATTTGAACTTTTGGAACATCCTTGGTTTATTATTTCGAATCTGCTGTGCTATTTTCTGTCTATGATTTGAGGTCTAGGACTTGAGCACTTGATATGTTCTAATGTTTGACTTTAGGCTAAGGAATGTTTGACTTTGGGCTAATGTCGAAGCATACTAATCTCTGATTGGGGTGTTCCAGTAAACAGGCCTTCAATATTCCTTCCTGAGCAGCTCGTTGTTGCTTCTTTGGAATAAAATCTAATTGCCATGGTTTTCTTTGTGACTAATACATGGTCTAGTCTTTTCCTGGAAAATTTGTGGAGAGAATCAGCGAGTTAGAACATTGTTAACCCATTGTGATTATGTTGCTTGGAACTTACCACCCTTTGCTCCCATGCTGTCAAACAGGGCAGGTGAACTGTGGGTGGGCAGCGTGGCAAGTTTTAGCCTAGAAATGAAGGTTTAAACCAGTGGTGGGCAACTGAGTTGATACTGAGGGCCACAAGTGGCGGCCCCCGGCATCACTAAAGGGCCGCATATAACATCGATCCAGACCCTCCCCTCATCGATCTATCTTGGCAGGCGGTGGAGCAGATCCAGACAGGCAGTCAAAACCCGACAGCCCCCCTCCTCCTGCCCCTAGGTGCAGAGTTCATATGTAGACCTGGTTTCCCTGATCAACATTGACAATGTTACTGATTTAGGGCAAGGGCAATCACAACTCTATATCTTATGTTTTTATGGCTAAAGTTTTCAGTATATAGATAATATCAAAGTTGATGCAGATAGACTCTTGAGCCCCCCATACACCTTTAAATAACTTCATACAATTTCGTTAGATCTACCAACAACTATGAAGTATAGTGGTCTCCCTGAAAGAATACGTAGTGATTGGAAGGTAAGAAAGAAAAGTTGATTGTACAGAACTGTATGGTAAGATTGTAAGGTGTATGGGGACCTTTAGTTATTGCAAACAAGCCACATGTACAAGCTTGTTGGGTCTGTCTCCTCTACCACCTTTATTCATCCATGGTGGAAATATTGTCTAGACTTTTCAAGGAATATACCACAGGATCCATGACCACTGCATTTGAGGATTTCTACTGTCTGTTATTATTATTCTTATAGAGGAATAATAGCTTTTATATTCTCATATAGAAAAGAGTAAACATGAAGGTGCCCAACTCAAAAAATTACGTGTTAATATACGGTCGGATAATATAAGTTAAAGGACATTTGTTTGCCTCTTGGTTTAGAACTCATAATCCGATTAATGTAATGAAAGTAAAGTGGCCACACTTACTATGGTAATGTTGGGACCAGTAGCCTGCCATGTAGGATAAAACAAGGTTATGGCTGAGTCTACACTGAGGAAAACCGTGAGGTTTTCCCTCGCGTAGACCGCGGCAAAAACTGCACAGTGCAGCCGCAGTGCTGGCACGTCATGCCCGTGGGTAGGGGCGCGGCATGCCCGCGTGCCGTGCCCATTGGTAAACAATGGGCGCGGTGTGTGACGCGCGCAAACCGCGCCCCATGGGCGGGTTTGCCTATAGATAGGAATAGGATGCGGTATTGCCTGCACATCAATACCGCATCCTAAACAGCGCCCAAACCGCGGGGGGCACGCACAAACCGCCGTGCCCATATAACGCCCCCCGCGTTTGCAAGGGCACTGTAGTATAGACTCAGCCTATGGGTCAGAACAAAATACCCCCATTTTTTATTGAAGAAGACTATCTAAATGTAGGCAGGCCCCTTGTCCAGGGATGCGGTCGGGCGCGGCATCGGCTTGAAAGCGTGGCGGACCGCATCCGCACAGGGCCACACAAGTGGAGCCTGGCTGATGCTTTGCCTATGGGTGCGGTTGGGAGTGGCTGCAGGCACACGGATAGCACTGCAGCCATCCGCACGGATCCGCACTAGTGGAAACAAGCCCTAAAGCTGGGCATAGACGGGGCGTTTTCCAGTCGATCCCCGTCCGAACGAATGGGATCAGAAAATGCCCCTGACTCTCCTTAATGAACAGCAGGACAAGATGGGTGACACCCTCAGAGTTGAATTAGCTTTGCCTTTGCAGTGGCTATGCGCTCCCTTGCTTACAAGGGCAGATGAGGAGTTAAACACTCCCTGCGGGCACCAGGGTAATTTTACAGCTGTAAACTAATCACATATATTGAAAGTTATATTTAAATGAACATTTTAATGAGGAAATTACAGCTTTGCAGGGCTTTTAGTAGAGTGTGACTTGAACCAAGTGGTATTTTTACCTCAGTAATTGTTACCTGCTCACATAAGACATGGGGGATGCCTGCAAATTAAGAACCATTACCTGAATAGGCCAGGAAATGCTCCTGCTGTGCTTTTCCTTCCAATACACAACAAAATAATTGTTTATTATGTAACAATACTGTCCATAATGCCAAGGAAGCAATTTTTTGATGAGAGATACAAATTCCCATCTCTTCCATGCTGGTTGCTTGTCTGTGGTGGGTGTTGAAAACATCTGTTTGTATCCAGAAGAAGCCCAGTCTGCCAGCTGCCCCCAAATTTCATCCCTATCCGGCATATATAAACACATCTGTCCTTCTGACATTCTGACACTGCTCCAAGGGAAACATTTATTTCATAGTGAACAGGAAATAAATACTATACAATAATATTGGATTCTCAGGAAGCCAACAGTGGTTATAAGGGAAGATACAGCTCTACATCTGCACCACTTTAATAGCCACGGCCAACCTCCATCTTGAGGGATACAATGAACAGAATGGAGTATTCATAGTCTCTTGGCACAAAAAAAACGTGGAATATGTGAAAGAGACATGATTGAAGTAGTCACGTGTTTGGGAACAAGCAACAGATTCTAAAATACCAGATTGCTAAATTAGACAAAGAATCCTATGGCAGTAACCAATCCAATAGCATTGTAAAAAATATATATGGGCAGAGCATATGGGCACTATATTTTTAAACGGGTATGCATATTTTGCATAGCAGGCCCCCCCAAACCTCCCTCACACACACAATGAATGTAATTTTTCCCCTGATATCCTTATTGTTGTGCTCAGCACAGATGATGTCTGATATGATCAGGTTTACTCTAGTGCAGCTCTATACTTCTGTCTATGCCTCTTACGGTGCCCATACATGTATAGATGGGCGCACCATTGATGACTAGTGTTAAGCAAGTATATTCGAAATTTAAATATGTTCGACAAATATCCGACATTCGAGAATTAGTAATATTTCGCGAATGTGCGCTCGGATATTCGCAATGGCAGATATTCGTCATATTATGCTTCAGCATTTTTTACTGGCATACATTGTGCATATTTGTGCGCATTGCGAATGGATACGTGCAATACGCACAGTGCTCGTACTGGCTACGATCACGAATGAAGAAGAGAGGCTGTAAAGCTGGTTCGCAAATCTTTGCGAATAATTGCGAACAGCCATGCGTGAGGGAAGGCAATAGAATACAGTTGAATCAAATTTTACGAATTTATAATGTTCCTATATATATTTTTGAAATTACACAAATTTGAATATACCATATGCCACTCAACACTATCGATGACCCGTTTGAGAGAGTGTGGTGACGTCACTACCCAGCGCCCAAGGGGCTGGCAATTGGATGGGATTTGAGGCGTACGGCTTTAGGTGCTCGATTCCCGTCCAATCCTTTGGATGGGGAATGAGATTCGATCAGGATTTACGGACATGCCCGTTACTTGTTCGATCTTCCTGTCTTCGAGCAGGATCGATTGATCCCACTCGAAGGCAGGAGCGGCCGTGTTTGATGGGCGTGCGATCAATGGCTTCGAGCGTGCACAGCGTGATGTCAGTGCTTGAAACATCCATTGATTCAGAGCCATCTATACATGTATGGGCACCTTAACTCACCACTGTAAGATTCCCTTCTCTGCCAAACTCAGTTGTCAAGTGACTCGCTAGGTCTGCCATCAATTAACTGGTGGTTTTCACTGGTCCCCCAGAACCAAAGCATCCCAACATTTACATTCCCCACTGATTAATCAAAATATTACCCTATTTAAATGTATCAATATTTTCTTTTACTGGATCAAATGAACCTGTTCTAATATTTCATCTTATCAGATGCCCTCATGAACTTCGTCTCACAGCTTACATTGCCTCATTCCTCAGGAGAAGCCATCTTTAATTCAGAAGTACACTTTAAATTTGATGAAAATGTTCAAAGTGATACTGTTACAGAATACACACACTTTTTATCTTCCTGTTTACATCATTGATAAACAAGACTAGAAAGAAAAATGTTTGCTTCTAAGGAAACAAGCTTCAGAAACAAAATAAAGAAATGTTCAGCACTCATCTTCAGCTGATTTATTATAAAAATGGCATATAAATTATATGGGAGAAGCTTTGTCTGCCAAAACAGAAATGAGTCGGACAGTGTATGGGCAAACTCAAGACAGACAACAAGATTCTATGTACATTGACATGCATTCTCTGGTGAACATGCCCATTGTATATAATGTGCACTATGTTCATGTATTCACATGCTTTGCTCAATGCACATTAAAACATATATATATATATATATATATATATATATATATATATATATATATATATATATTCTGTATCTGGCCTTCCATCTTCCAGTCTTACTTTTTCTTTAATGATCCCCAAATCACTGACCCAGAACAAGAAAATGTAAAGTCAAACATGTCTGGCATGTAAATCAGAGCTAAAGCCCCCCATACACGGGTCGATTCCTGTTCTATAGACAAGTGATGGAGCATGACGCAGTGACATCATCCTGGCATCACCGCGCTGTGCTTGATCGTTTTCCAGTTGAACGAGAAATCGATGCGCACCACTTTTGCGCAATCAATTTGATACCAGAGTGCCCATTCAAAGTAATGGCAATTGAACAGGGAATTGCCAACATGTTGGTTCCCTATGCATCCTCCCCTGGAAAGGGTGGCCGCTTCTGATTACAGCTAGCAATACACGTATAGATTTTTGCACAATTGATGATGATTTAATCAGCATGTTCAATATTTTGATTTTGATTAGATTGTGCGTTTACCGAACTTATACACTCTATATTAATTCGAACTAAATATTGTTAGATTTTTTTAAGAGGAAATAGCTTTCTTCAAATTTATTAGATCGAACAAAATTATTTGACATGTTCGATTTACATTCGATGGTTACCAGTTCGATTAAAATTTACCATGTCTGAAAACTTTATATAGATTTTTTGTTCGATATCGACAACTTTTTATCGCACATACAAGTTGTTTGGTACTTGATTTTCGTTAATTTGAGCGCAAAATCTTTTGTGTCCGATCAATTGAATGAAAGCACAGAAAGTATCTCCATTGGACCCAGGGCTGTCATTAGAAGGTGTCTGGCAGGTGCCCTGGCAGGTGTCAGAGGGGTGTGGCAAGCTCAAATCACTGCATAATGAGGATTGCAAGCTGCTCTTTTTGTATCAGATAGAACAGTATTTCATCACCACAAATTAATAAAAAAAGTTCAAGTCAAAAGACGCAGGCTTAGAGGACTAAAAAGAGATTAAAAAACAGTCACAAATCAAAGGATGTGAGGCTACAGGATTATAAAGAGATATGGCGTGAGACTTCAATTGAGCTTTAAAGTGAAGGCTCCCGCGTTGTGATTGGGTACTTTTTCTGTCTTATGTTAGACACCCTCTTAGCAGAGACCATCAAAACGAATTTATTCCAGTAGAATATTAATGTGCTTGTTGTGTTTTTTTTCTGCTCTCTCTTAGCTACAGGTACATGAATATGAATATCTCCATCGCATCTAACCCTGACAATAACCTTGAGTCTATACCAGGCAATTATGTTGTTTTATATCCCCACCTTGGAGAAGTTGCCTTTCTTTTACTCTAGTATTTTTTCTGTCTGGGTTTTCTTTTTTTTTTCTTTCTGACAGGCTCAGTATTGTATACAGTGCAGTGAAAAAAATCACAATTTGAAAAAGAATTTATGATTTGTTCCTTGATAGTGGCTGAGGGTGATACCCCATATCAGATACCTGGTATTTTTAATCAGTCAACCATATAAGCTTCTTATATGCACAAAGGAGAAAATCGCACTCCAACAGTCCAAAACAATAAATGAACAGATAGCCTGACAGCTTCCAAATGCCCTGTCATCCCTAAGTTCAAGCCAGAGCCCCCTCTGACGCGTTTAACTCTTAATATAGAGCTTATTCATATGAATAAGCTCTATATTTAGAGGGAAACGCGTCAGAGGGGGCTCTGGCTTGAACTTGGGGGTGACATGATGTATGTTTTTTCGTTTTATATCGCTGGTTTTAAATCTCAATAAATCTAAGCATATTTTTGGAAGACGTTTTGGTCTGTGAGTGCGGCCCAACAAACAACTTACTACTGCAACCATATAAGCTGGCACATATTTCAGAATCGAGTGCTGTCTGCCACTAATGGAGTATACTCACTTACAACTTTGGTTTAAACAAGCTAGTAGATAATTTATTTCTTTTCTAGGCACAAGTGTCAATTATACACTGCTGATGCATAGAGATGACAACATTTTAAAATTTTCATGCAAATTACATGTGGTCTGAAACAGAGCCAATCGAACAGATAGTTGAATTGACTCTGCTTTAAATGGATGTTTAAGTAAAGTTTTAGTATATCATTAGGCGTCTCTAGTGGGTCAAAACCCCATTAATGAGAAGGTGAAGCCACCATCACATTGTGTACACACACCTATTAAAGCTGGGTATAGACGGGTCCTTTTCCCGTCTACTGCCCAGCTGACCGACCAGGCGTGATGACATCATCAGCCACACCTGCTATTGCTGAGAATCGGCCGGGCACCCTTTGTGTGCCGGTCATTACTTACCCTCCGAACTAATTGGATCGGCTCTAAATTTAGCGGCATGTCGGATCATTGTGCGATACGACATGTGGCAGATTCTTGGTCAATATAACCAGGGGGCGCACCCGATTCTCTGCCGACCGCCGATCGATTGTGGAAATGCGCACGGCCGATCAGGCAGGAATCTATCTATGCCCAGCTTAAGATAGTAGTTTTTTTGTGATAAAAAAATTAGACCACAATAACGTTTCTAGTTATTTAATGTGACCTGTGACCATAACCTGCACAACTTTATTGTATTCAATAAGCAAAAAAGCTTATTATATATTCAATAAGCAAGAAGACAACGCATTAAAATGTACAATAAGCTGGTTGCATAAGTGTACTACTATCTAATACTTTGTCGCAGCACTTATTGGTTTAATTCCAGCATTCCGTCTTAGAATTCTATAACCATGCCCACTATTCCTTGGTAAGGCTTTTCAAATATGTCAGATTGCAAATATCTTCTTGTGTACAAATATCTTCAGGTTTCCCCCAAAAATGTTTTTATGTATTTAGGTCTGGGCTGTGGGTGGACCATTCCAAATTATATTCTTCTGGTGAATCTATTCTTTTGTTGATTTGGTTTTATTATTAGGGTCATGTTAAAAGATAAAATCCCTCTCCATCTTAAGCTTTCTAGCAGAGGCCTGGATGTTTTGTGTCTAAAGCAACTGGCATTTGGAGCTATTCATCATTTCCTACACTTTGAATTAAACTCTGACAAAGCAACACCAAAGCTTGATACTGTCACCACCATGCTTCACTGTAGGGATGATGTTGCTTTGGGGAATTTCAACTTTGCAAGTCCTTCTGGACTCCTCATTCTTCACAAAGTTATCACTGTAACTATCTGTAATAGTGGAGTAAAATGTCCCATATGTTAAATCAGGGCTGTGGAGTCGGAGTCGGAGACATTTTTGGGTCCCTGGAGTCGGAGTCGGC